>NC_069416.1:32815657-32861523 GCF_026875155.1 Cherax quadricarinatus | reverse complement strand
GCATGCCACAGTGATGGATATAGGTGTTAGCCAGTGTGGACACAGGTATAGTCCCATGCTAAGAGCTTGCCATTCTTCCAAGGCTAGATGGTATTCACATCAGGGCGGTTTGCTGGGTTGTGGGTATTGTTGGCTGCTAGTGATCGGGGCTCCCTCTTGGCTGGGCATCCAGCTGTAGCAAGGGTTCTCTTTATGATGTTGACCTCATTGTGTCTTGCATGCCAGCCCTTGGTTTTGGAACAGTTAAGACCATGAAGACCATATGGGTCGGCTTGTGCATCGCCGCAAATACATGTATATTCCGTGTGAATTGGGGCAGCAAGGCGCAGGGTCTTAGGGTCGAGGTGCGTTCCCATTGCCGATATGGGAACTGTTTGGAGGAAGTCCCCGGAGTGATGTGCACTCACAGCTTGGGGGACGGGCAGTCTCCCTGTCTGATGTTGCGGCCCTGAGCATGTTGGCAAGCACCTTTTCAGTGAAGGTGCCATCCCAGCTTGACTTTAAGCCAGTGCTGCACTAGGGTTTTGTGCTGGAGCAGCAATCGTCTCCCATTCAGTGA
Organism: Cherax quadricarinatus; assembly: GCF_026875155.1. Lineage (NCBI taxonomy): Eukaryota > Metazoa > Arthropoda > Malacostraca > Decapoda > Parastacidae > Cherax > Cherax quadricarinatus. The sequence continues at coordinate 32,860,964 of NC_069416.1, read as the reverse complement.
TGGCACTGGCATAGTTAGGGTCCTGTATTCCTGCTGAGTCACTGAGGTTATCAGGAAGAATTTGCCTTATTAACTCGTTTGATGCTGTGGAAGAGAATAGGAAAGCTGGTAGGGCAATCTGGGAGGATCTGCGTACTTCCAGCCCCCCAGACCTGGCCGGAAGTGAGGCTTACAGCCACTGTCCATCTTCGAGGGAAAGATTCAATACACTCTCTAGCATGGTCTTAAGGAAAGAGTCATATTCCTTGAGTTTTGGACTGCTGAAGCCTGGGGAGCATCTCAGAAAGTAGGTAAGTTTTGGGATTGACAGACACTTGGTGAGTAGGTAGAAGGCATCATGTGTATCAATGTCTTTCAGCCTGCCTTCCATCGTCCGGAGGTCTGAGACTTATTTTTCGAGGATCAGATCGATGGCATTGGACCCAAGAGGAGCGCCAAGGAGAGTGCTATTGGCTGGATCAATGGCTCGTGCTCCTGGTAAAACAGCGCTAATATTCTGGATCATCTGTTGATTGGTAGAAACTATTTCACATTTGGTGGGGTATAAAGAAAGGCCCAGGCTTTCTCCCATGTCTTTAATTTTTCTCTTGTCTTCTAGGAGAGATTCTGTTGTGCCAGCTAGGGTACCGTCGTCCAGGAACCAGATATTGAGCTCGCTGGAGAGTGCTTCCGTGACTTCCTTGATGACCAAACAGAATAGAAGGTGGGCGAAAGGGTCCCCCTGTTGCACACCCTCACACGAGTCAATTTCATGGTCCCCAAACAATAGTTTAGAAGTCACAATATATATATATATATCGTGCCGAATAGGTAAAACTTGTCAGCAAGAATTCATTTAAAATTAAGTCCTTTCTAAAATTTTCTCTTATACGTTTAAAGATATATTTTTTTTCATTTATGTTAATGTAAAATGTGTGTGTGTGTGTGTGTGTGTGTGTGTGTGTGTGTGTGTGCGCGCGCGCGTGTATGTGTGTGCGTGTGTGTGTGTGTGCGCGTGTATGTGTGTGCGTGTGTGCGTGCGCGCGGGCGGGCGCAAAACGACCACAGTGGGAATTGAATAATAGATGTTATTTAACTCCCCTAAGGTTGTTTTGCATCCTGTATCGCTTTTTCGCGATTCTTGCATATTTGTATGAGTGTGTGTGTGTATATATATATATATATATATATGTCTGTATGCATGCTCTCTCCCTAGTTCTCTCCCTGGTTCCTTCCCTTGTTCTCCGTATGGTTTCCTTCCTGGTCACCTCATTGTTCTCTCCCTGATTCCTTCCCTTGATCTCTCCCTTGTTCTCTCCCTGGTTCCTTCCCTTGTTCTTTTGGTTCCTTACCTTGTTCTCTCCCTGGTTCCTTCCCTTGTTCTCCTTTTGGTTCCTTCCCTTGTTCTCCTTTTGGTTCCTTCCCTTGTTCTCCTTTTGGTTCCTTCCCTTGTTCTCCTTTTGGTTCCTTCCCTTGTTCTCCTTTTGGTTCCTTCCTTTGTTCTCCTTTTGGTTCCTTCCCTTGATCTCTCCCTGGTTCCTTCCCTTGATTTCTCCCAGGTTCCTTCCCTTGTTCTCTCCCTGGTTCCTTCTCTTGTTCTCTCCCTGGTTCCTTCTCTTGTTCTCTCCCTGGTTCCTTCTCTTGTTCTCTCCCTGGTTCCTTCCCTTGTTCTCTCCCTGGTTCCTTCCCTTGTTCTCTCCCTGGTTCTTTCCCTTGTTCTCTCCCTGGTTCCTTCCCTTGTTCCATCTCTGGCTCCTCCATTCATTGACTCAGCGTGGGTGTAACTTGTGGTCGTTTAACAGCCGTCATCAACACTCATCCTTAAACCATTTATCACAAGCCGCCTCTCTTCTTTTCCCCTTTCCTCTTTTTCCACATTTCCCATTTTTCTCTGCTTTTTTTGTTTTCTTTTTCCCCTTTTGTTTCAGCTCTACTGATATTCTTTTCTTTCTCTCTTTCCCCTCTACCACTTTACTCTGCAGACCTAGTATTTATATCATGGAGCTTTATGATCCACCTCACGATACATCCCTCCATAATGAGCTTTATGATCCACCTCACGGTACATCCCACCATTATCAGCTTTATGATCCACCTAACGGTACATTTCTCCATGATGAGCTTTATGATCTACCTCACGGTACATCCTGCCATGATGAGCTTTATGGTCCACCTAATGGTACATCCTGCCATGATGAGCTTTATGATCCATCTCACGGTACATCCTGCCATGATGAACTAGCCTCGCCCTGCTGTACTCTCTCACCTCACCAGCCAGCCTACCATACACCACTCACCACTATCCACTCCCTCTGCTGTGTTTTCTGCTGTTTTTCGTGTGAATTCGTCGCCAGAGCTGTGTATCCGAGTGCCCGAGGCCACTCGAAGCTACGTGGATCAGCATGCCACGTAGATCACTAAGCCACGTAGATCAGCAAGTCACGTACATCAGCAAGCCACGTGGATCCCAACGCCACGTGGGGTGTGGGCGATGTCACGTGGATCTACAAGCCATGTGAGTTACCGAGCAAGATGTCCCAGGCCTCATGCTGTGGTCTGCTGCCCACATCACATTAACGTCACCGACGATGCTGCCCGACTTCATGATGTCACGATGTATGCCTGACGTCACCTCGAGATGTCTGCTGACGTCACCTCGCGACATCACATGTCACGTCAAGTGTTCTAGTAATTATTCCAGTATTGTCGAGAAGATTGAGAGAAGATATATGTCGTGTGTTAAATAATTCCTCTCAGTCAGTGTTCTCATATGTTAGTATATAGCTTAGTGTCAGTTTTGTGCACAGAAAAGCATCATTTGCTAGTTTAAGCCATGTTGTACCGCATGTACCGTGGGTGTGTGTAGTTTCCGTGTGTCCAGTGAGGTCTGCGGCCAGACCTGAGTAGGACCACTGTGTTAAGTCACCCGTGTGACCAGTGCGTTTGACAGCTGATATCAGTCAGCTTTGAGCGTTTGAGCCCCTTTGTACAGAAAGCTCTTATGCTCGTCGCTCATAGATGTTCTGCAGAATCGTACCTGCTACGATTCCCATCTAGATTTGTTTCACTTCACCTCCAGACCTTCAGAGTGCAGTTATATGTAGAGAAACAAGTCTGGGGACGCTTAGACTAACCTCTGCTATAACTCCAGCTGCCGAGAGAATGACACTCGTCAAGCCGCAGTTAGCCCTGTCGGCAGGCGCTGTGTCAGCCTCGTGTCACAAGCTTCAGTGAGCTCCTGCACAAAGAAGATGTCACTTTGACTGCTAGCTCACTCACTGCAGTATGGTGCATGATGTTACGACTCCCTGATGTTTCGCCCAGTCGTCTCTGCCACGACTCGCTCCACGCTCCACGACAGCCCAGCGACAGTACCAGTCGAGAAGTGTCTCCTGAGTCGCTTGCCAGAAGTCCTGCCCAGTTGCCGAGTTTTATCGACGAGTCACTCGAGGGCACCAGGTTGAGTGAAAACCTGCAGCGACTCCTAAGATGACTGCTTCACCGTTCTAGAGGAGACCGTACCCCGTTACATCACAGCTCAGCCGCAGCGATGTCTCCTGTGTCGCAGTATCTGTCCAGATGCAGGAAGGCGTACAGTGATGCCCATCGACGCTCACTGCCTATGACCACGATGTTTAGCACACCTCACATGTTTTTTTCTTCCCTCCCTGTAGGAAGTTTTTTTTTTCCATGTCCATATGTATATACATGTTTTTATTTTGTGTTCTGTGCCCTGTTCCTACGAGAGACCGATTTTTTTTACCACCAGTATTGTCGCGTCGGGACGACGCGAGGTAGGTGGCCGAGCGTATGTAGACAGCCTGTACTGTCTGCACAGACAGCCCATGCTGTCTGCACAGACAGCCCATGCTGTCTGCCAGCTTTGTTCATATTTTGCGCCACTCAGGTGCTGCCCTCTGGGCCTGCCCAAGTCTGTGGGATGCTGGGCCCACACTCTCTCACTCTCACACAGTGGCCTAGCAAGAAGACACAAGGCCTACTAGTTCCCTCTCGTGGGCATGGCCTACCAGGGCCATGGGCACAACACACAAGCCTGTGTACCCACCACGACATTTTCAATAAACAAAGAAGCCTCCGAAGACGTGTATCATTCATACACCCCGCTACCAGTAATACCAATTAATCGCTGGTTCACACTTTATGATCCATCTCACGGTACATCCTTCCATGATGAGCTTTATGATCCACCTCACGGTACATCCTGCCATGATGAGCTTTATGACCCATCTCATGGTACATCCTTCCATGATGAGCTTTATGATCCATCTCACGGTACATCCTGCAATGATGAGCTTTATGATCCACCTCACGGTACATCCTGCAATGATGAGCTTTATGATCCACCTCACGGTACATCCTGCAATGATGAGCTTTATGATCCATCTCACGGTACATCCTGCCATGATGAACTTTATTTCCTTGGATCATTTTTTTTTGTCTCATATTTCATAGACTGAAAGAACGGTTATGTCCCTATAGATGTTTGACCACTACCATGCTGCACACACAAATTTCTATTCAATTTAAACTCCCTTTCCTCGGATCAAAACATCTATTTATATTATATAGACATGAAATTCGATTTTCCCCAAATTACATTTCATAGAATGAAATCTGGTTGTGTGGAGGCGCGGTGTCATCCTCCTTTGTACAGGTTAGGTTAGATATGGTTCGTCAGGAAACAGGACAAGTGTTTCCTGACGCGGGTCTTAGTCCTATGATTACCCGACGTTGGAGCTTTTGGTCTTCTGACCGAAGCCTTCCGCTATACATAAGGCGTATTATTCGTTACGTAGTGAAACATAAACTTATATAAACCGTCTCATTCTGTACCTTATTTGCGGGTGGGTGACTTCGATGCTCCACAAATACATATCTCAAGATTACATGTTTAAGGTGGATACAGAATTCATCACCTCGTGTATACATCACATTCTAGGTCGATCTTTAGCATTTTGCTGGAATATCAGGGTGACTAACCTAATGAGCCAGAGGGACTCAAAATGTACCTTTTATTATCATAGGCAGACAACCCCATCTTTATAATCTTTATTGAAAAAATGTGTATTTATACCATGTATAATAAAATTGCATATCTTACCACTTATGTGCATGTATAAACACGTACTTTGCTTACCATTATTTATAAACTGTTAAATGACACCATTTGTACTTGAGCATAAAGCTTATTATGTAATGTCAGTAAAAGTTTGTATTCTTTGTAATGTTTTATGTTTAAAACAACAATAATAAAAGTTTACCAGTGTTTGGATATACTTGCCTCTGTGTGACACCTACTGCAAGTGGTTACCCACTAAAAATATATGACTGATACCATGGTCATGGTTAGGTATAATAAAAGAAATTAAGGTACATCTTATGAATTTACCAAAATCCACTTGTGTGCCTGCCACCCCATGAGAACCAGGAGCTACATCCCACTGGGACCAGGAACTACTCGTGTGGCATATTCAACATAATACTACTAAATGGTTATTGTTTACTCTTTTTAGGTAGAGACCGCAGCACAAAATTCTAAGGGAGGAAGTATGAATTTGTGGATCTTTGAAGTCGCCACAAATGAGGTACAGAACGAGACAGTTGATATAATTTCTGTCTTAACATGTTATGAATATTACACCTTTTGTAGACAGGAGGTAGAAACCACGAGAGTTGTCATACAAGTCTAAGAACACAGTAATATAGATTTCATGTTATGAAACCTTAGTCGAGGGAAGCCGAACTTCATGTCTATGAAATATAAGTCGACTTCTTGATCCAAGAAAATGGGATTTAAATTTAATGTAAATTTCGGTGATTTTTTTTTTTTTTTTATTATTTGCCGGTATTCTCCCGGCACGGGTCTTTTCCAAGTAGTGGTGACCCGGCCTTGGCTCCCTATCTGGGGAGTGTCTCGAGACTTAAGTCTCCCATGGGAGGAGGTACAGTACCTCCTCATCTTTGGGACTAAGTGTCCCCAGGCCTAGCCACATTCCCCGCCCTCACGGGGCTCGTAGAGAGAAGCTAGGCCTCTGGTCTGCCATCTACCCCGCCTCAAAGGGGCTCGTGGGGATGGCAGTTTTATGAGCTGCAGATGGTAGCAAGCTCAGGCCTCTCTTGACCTTCATTTCGGTGATCACCATGAGAGTGGTCATGCAACTCTAAGTACAATACAGCCATGCTTTCATTCAAGGAAATATGAGACAAGGAAAAAACTGATCCAGGGAAATAGAGCTTGTCACAGCGGGATATATCATCGGGAAGGGGAGTCATAAAGCACACCATAGTAGAATAAAGCTCACTACTCCTCTCACTAACCTATATAGTGTGAGTTTTGTAAGCTCAGTTGAAAGTTATTACAAATTTGGTAGCATAAAGGCCTGTTCATGTGCTATTCAATCTAAGATGCAGATTTTTCAGTGAAAAGAAATAACACTTCGTGGAGGAGCTTTATAAAGAGCTTATTGAATAAGATTTAGAGCAAAAGCTCCTGCATGAGTGTTATAACGTATTGGTCACAGCATTGTTGACTTCTAGCAACACCTACTGTGTCTCCCACTCTCATGCAGCACCTACTGTGTCTCCCACTCTCATGCAGCACCTGCTGTGTCTCCCACTCTCATGCAGCACCTACTGTGTCTCCCACTCTCATGCAGCACCTACTGTGTCTCCCACTCTCATGCAGCACCTACTGTGTCTCCCACTCATGCAGCACCTACTGTGTCTCCCACTCATGCAGTCTCTACTGTGTCCCCCACTCTCATGCAGCACCTACTGTGTGTCTCACTCTCATGCAGCACCTACTGTGTCTCCCACTCTCATGCAGCACCTGCTGTGTCTCCCACTCTCATGCAGCACCTACTGTGTCTCCCACTCATGCAGTCTCTACTGTGTCCCCTACTCTCATGCAGCACCTACTGTGTGTCTCACTCTCATGCAGCACCTGCTGTGTCTCCCACTCTCATGCAGCACCTACTGTGTCTCCCACTCTCATGCAGCACCTGCTGTGTCTCCCACTCTCATGCAGCACCTACTGTGTCTCCCACTCATGCAGCACCTACTGTGTCTCCCACTCATGCAGTCTCTACTGTGTCCCCCACTCTCATGCAGCACCTACTGTGTGTCTCACTCTCATGCAGCACCTACTGTGTCTCCCACTCTCATGCAGCACCTGCTGTGTCTCCCACTCTCATGCAGCACCTACTGTGTCTCCCACTCATGCAGTCTCTACTGTGTCCCCTACTCTCATGCAGCACCTACTGTGTGTCTCACTCTCATGCAGCACCTACTGTGTCTCCCACTCTCATGCAGCACCTACTGTGTCTCCCACTCTCATGCAGCACCTACTGTGTGTCTCACTCTCATGCAGCACCTACTGTGTGTCTCACTCTCATGTAGCACCTACTGTGTCTCCCACTCTCATGCAGCACCTGCTGTGTCTCCCACTCTCATGCAGCACCTACTGTGTCTCCCACTCATGCAGTCTCTACTGTGTCCCCTACTCTCATGCAGCACCTACTGTGTGTCTCACTCTCATGCAGCCCCTGCTGTGTCTCCCACTCTCATGCAGCACCTGCTGTGTCTCCCACTCTCATGCAGCACCTACTGTGTCTCTCACTCTCATGCAGCACCTGCTGTGTCTCCCACTCATGCAGTCTCTACTGTGTCTCCCACTCTCATGCAGCACCTACTGTGTCTCTCACTCTCATGCAGCCCCTACTGTGTCTCCCACTCTCTTGCAGAGCCTGCTGTGTCTCCCACTCTCTTGCAGCACCTACTGTGTCTCCCACTCATGCAGTCTCTACTGTGTCCCCCACTCTCATGCAGCACATACTGTGTGTCTCACTCTCATGCAGCCCCTACTGTGTCTCCCACTCTCATGGAGCACCTGCTGTGTCTCCCACTCTCATGCAGTACCTGCTGTGTCTCCCACTCTCATGCAGCACCTGCTGTGTCTCCCACTCTCATGCAGCACCTACTGTGTCTCCCACTCTCATGCAGCACCTGCTATGTCTCCCACTCTCATGCAGCACCTGCTGTGTCTCCCACTCATGCAGCACCTACTGTGTCTCCCACTCATGCAGTCTCTACTGTGTCCCCCACTCTCATGCAGCACCTACTGTGTGTCTCACTCTCATGCAGCCCCTACTGTGTCTCCCACTCTCATGCAGCACCTGCTGTGTCTCCCACTCTCATGCAGCACCTACTGTGTCTCCCACTCATGCAGTCTCTACTGTGTCTCCCACTCTCATGCAGCACCTACTGTGTCTCCCACTCTCTTGGAGAGCCTGCTGTGTCTCCCACTCTCATGCAGCACCTACTGTGTGTCTCACTCTCATGCAGCCCCTACTGTGTCTCCCACTCTCATGCAGCACCTGCTGTGTCTCCCACTCTCATGCAGCACCTGCTGTGTCTCCCACTCTCATGCAGCACCTACTGTGTCTCCCACTCTCATGCAGCACCTGCTGTGTCTCCCACTCATGCAGTCTCTACTGTGTCTCCCACTTTCATGCAGCACCTGTCTCTCTCACTCTCATGCAGCCCCTACTGTGTCTCTCTCACTCTCTTGCAGAGCCTACTGTGTCTCCCACTTTCATGCAGCACCTACTGTGTCTCCCACTCTCATTGCAGCCCCTACTGTGTCTCCCACTCTCATGCAGCCCCTACTGTGTCTCCCACTCTCATGCAGTACCTACTGTGTCTCCCACTCTCTTGCAGCACCTACTGTGTGTCTCACTCTCATGCAGCCCCTACTGTGTTCTCAGTAGTAGTAACCAGTTACCAGTAACCAGTAGATGACTCGCTACCAACCGTCTCTGCCTGAGTCACTGGCTGTATTCATATTGTTGCTGACCTAGCAGGATTTCAAGCGCCCCCTCGCCCATGGGCACTCCTCAGTCAGTCTAGCCAAGGGGCAGAGAGAGGCAGGTTCGGCTGTGGCGCCCTTCCACATACTTCAGTTACAATATACGTACTTCCAGCCTACGTGAGTATTTTTACCCAATTCACGTGTTCGAACTCCCACATGATAAATGGTGGCACCGGTGTGGAGCGTGGATTGAAGTTTTTACTGGTAATTCAAGACGTTAGAAGACTGTGAGTAGCCGGCAGGGTCAAAGGTGAACCGTCTCGCCCACACCAGGTACTCGCTCCCCCTCACAACCTGTAGCCTGCAAGCCTGTTGCAGCCGTTTCAAGCTTCCTGGCTTAGTTCGTGTGCTAATTGCTTCAATCTCCGAGGGGTTGACCCGGATTTTGCAATTAAGCCAGTCAGTAAGCCAGACTGTGAAAGTGAACACCAGTCAGCCTATCATCCAGCCTGTCTCCTGTCATCCACCTGCTCCTCCGTGCTGTGTGCATCGTTACACGTCTTCCAGTCAGCCATTCTCGTGGGGTAAGCCCATCAGCCAACCCAGCTTCTAACCCAGCTGAGAGAGAGAAGTAAGCCACGCAAGTTCAGAGCCTCTGAAGTATCGTCTCATGTATCGCTTTGTGCTCCCAGTTAGATGCTAAGCGTGGTTTTCACCATTCCTGTGGCATAGTGGCTTATCTTACCACCCACCTTCGTGGGTAGAGTGGAGTGCACGCCAGAGCGCCAGCGAGTGTCTCGCCCACCGCTATACACTCTCCCTCCACCCACCCACCACTAACCACCCACCACCAGCCACCCACCTGTGGCTGTTTGCACCCTTGTACCGGGTCCTAATACTGTTTTGGCTCACATAATTGATCAAGAGATGTAGCTGAGCGCCGACGATAAAGCCAATTATGCGAGTCCACCGAGAAAGCGCATTTCTTCACGACGACAGTGTGAGTGTCGGTGTCATCACCGCGCAGGACAACCTTCCTCATCACCAGTCATCCTGTCTACTACTCCAGCCTTCAGCGATAATTTTCTGTTTAGAGACATTTTTCTTGCATTTATAGACATTTGCGTGTGTGAGACATTTATAGTGAATTTCTTGTGTACTCTAAACCTTGTGTTTTCAGTGTAGACTCAGTGTTTCTTTGACTCGTTATTTTTGCAATATTTTTCAGTGTTTTCGCTCATCTTATATTTTTTTTATCTTTTTTTTTATGTTACTCTCTGTCTGTAGTAAGTATTATTGTGTAGTATTATTGTGTAGTGCTCTTTTCTGTCACGTCAGAGATCATAGCCATCCTATTGACTGGTCCTCTGCTAAAACTGTCTTCCCTACTTCCAACTCGAACAGTCGCCGTCTAGTTGAATCCTCTCTAATACACAACTTTCCTTGTATGAACCTTAGCCCTGGCTTCGTCTCTGTAGATGCCTTCCTCTCCCACTACATTGTAAAATGCTCCAAACTTCAGAACACCCGTGACTTAACCTGAATCCTCACTTTTTCTTTTTCTTCTTCCTCTTCCCCTTTCCTCTCTCCTTTTCTCCTCTGGGTTGTCTTTCTCTCTCCTGTCTTGTGTTTCTGTTCCTTCTTCCTTTATTTTATTTCACCACTTCCCCTTTCACGCACCTCTGTGCGCTTGCTCTCCCTCTGTGGGTATCTAGCTCTCTTGCAGTGCTCCCCTTCCTTTGTATTTGACTGGCTCGTCTTCCTTATTTCCCACTTCTTCCGCTACCACTACTACTACCTCTTCTTCTTCTACTACAACTACTGTTGAAATTAAGACACATGTGTGGCGTCTGGCTGTCTTTGTTGTGGACGTTTCGCCATCCAGTGGCTGGCTGGATGGCGAAACGTCTACGATGGGGATGCCCGGGTGTTGTGCATGTCTTAATTTCATCCTGTCGGTATTATATACAATTCTTGTACTACTACTACTACTACTACCACCTCTTCCTGCCTATATATAGCCGTCCTGCTCCACCTCTGTTAGTGTGACTCTGTCAATGGTCCAAGTCGGACCGAAACGTCGTCGTAAGCTTCTCTCTTTTATGTGCGGGTTATTTGTGTATTGTTCCAGTCACGGTATTGTGCCTTTTTGTTATTTATTTACACAGATTTTGCGAAGGTGTTTGACAAATGCGATCGTGGAATGACTGCACACGAAATGAGAGACATACGTATAACGGGAAACGTAGACAAATGGGTTTTTAAGTTTCTAACACACAGAACACAAAAGAGCAGTAGTAAACAGAGCAGAATTCACAGTTAGCGAGTTAAAAAGCTCAGCTCCCCAAGGTACTGTCCTGGCACCTCTGCTGTTTCTTACTCTCATAGCAGATATAGACAAAAACACCCGGCACTGTTTTTTTTTATCCGGTCAGATGACACTAACATAAGCATGAAAGTCACTTTGGTAGAAGACACTGAAAAATAGCAGGAAGATATAAAAAGAGTTTTTCATTGGGCAGTGGACAACAACTCGGCGTTCACTGGTGATAAGTTCCAGCTGCTTAGATATGAAAATAATGAAGAACTTAAAAGGGACACTGTATAGAAAACTCAAGAGGATCATCAGATAGAACGAAAGGACAACGTAAAAGACTTGGGAATAACCATATCAGCTGACCTTTCTTTCAAAAACACAATAAGACAAATGCCACTACAACCAGGAAATATGGGAGGAAGCGTAAAATAGAGTGAAAGGCAGGGGCGCTGTGAACACAAAAGAACATTGTATCAATATCCGTGGTCCCACATGATTCAACAACTTACCAAAAGATATGAGAAACACCGCCAGTCCAGACAGTTATGCCACACTGATTTATCTGCCAGGCAAGCCAGGATACCACACACACACTGAAACAAGTGTAGAAGTCTTCAACAGGTGCCAGATCAACCAGGCTATGATGGATATATGTGGCAGCGGGCCTCCAGCAGCGACAGCTGGGTTGACCAGGCAAACACCAAACGAGCCTGGCCCTTGGCCGGGCTCCGAGAGTAGTGAAACTCTTGAAACTCATCAGAGGCATATCAAACATATTACCAGAAGACAGAGACACTGCTGGGGTATCCACCAGACCAGCCGGGATTCCACACTGCTCTATCCACCAAACCAGTCAGATGGATACATCAGACAGCCAAGATACAACAAAGTCCTCCATTCCTTCTCCGCTCATTTCTCAGTTATAACATCATCATCACCATCATAAATATGCTCCACATGATGAACCAGCATACCAACCCAGATAGAGGAGTCCCACCTGCCTGAAAGGGTTCATGACCTTCCCATACCAACACTGATGAATGAGGGTATGATCTCACCTCCTTCATAATATGATCTTAAGTCAGCAGGACTTGAAAAAAAGAAGTGCTGATTCTTGTTTGCAACATTACACAACATACAGTGTATAGTGAATATATACTACATTATACGAAGAGGCATTCCTCATTATTATTATTATTATTATTATTATTATTATTATTATTACTATCACATTCATAACTTTTCTAATATTTGTTTGCTTACCTTTCAGGTAAGTGTGGGCGTTGTTTACGTGTGTGCGAGGTGAGTGTTGTCCCGGCTTGGTGCGTAATGTTTTCCAATTGGTCTCTGTGGTATTCCTCCTCCTCCTCCTCCGTTTTTTTTTTCTCTCCCTTCCCCTTCTCTCTTTCCCTTCTATGTGAGAAGACGAGGGGAGCAGAGTCAGTACCAAGAAAATCAAGTTGGCGGAGAACACAGTTCTTATGAATGTGAACCCTTGTGGAAGGTAACCTGAAGGGGAAGAACGAGCAATTGCAGCTGCAATAAAAGCAGCATAGGAGTCACCGGAGAAGCAACAGCAGCAGCATCATTAGCTGCATCAGCGGCAGCAGCATCATTAGCAGCACCAGCAACAACTTAAGCATAGTTCTTATGAAGGTAAACATTTCTCTGAAGTAGCATGGAGGGTGAGAGCGAGACTAAGCAGTAACAAGAAGAGCATAAGCAACAACAGTAGTATCAACAGTAGCATCAGCAACAACAGCAGTATTAGCATCAGCAGCTACAGCAGCAACAACAACAGCAACAACTGACAAAAGAACAGCATCAGCAGCAGCAAGAACGAAGAAGTTCTTGGAATCCCTTTCCATCACTTGCTTTTAAGATTCTAGTTATCCAGCCAATCATTTTCTTTGACGATTTTGATAGGCTCACAACAGTGTCACTATCACAACTGCAAGAAAAATAATAGGCTGGATAACTGGAGCCTTCAAAACAAGGGATGCCAAGCCAATGTTGATACTCTTCAAGTCGCTTGTTATCTCTAGGCTGGAGTACTGCTGGACTCTAGCAAGTCCGTTCAAGGCAGGCGAAGTTGTAGACCTGGAGAATGTACAGAGAAGCCTGACTGCTTGCAAAGATTCAGTCGAGCACCTAATTACTGGGAACCTTTGAAGTCCCTCGATCTGTACTCCCTAGAACGTAGGCGAGATAAATTATAATCTGCACCTGGAAAATTCTAGAAGGATTGGTCCCAAATTTGCTTGGCAGCCGGTGTAAAATATCCCCCATGAAAAGCAAGGGTACAAGGAATACACTAATGAAAATAATAAATATGGAAGAACCAAGACTCTTCAACGTTATTCCTTCTTACTTACGAGGGATTACCACCAGACCCCTGACTCTCTTCAAGAAAGAACTGGACATGTTTCTCAAATCAATGGCTGAGCACGCCGACCGTGGTGCTTATGTTGGACTTCGAGCGGCTAGCACCAACAGCCTGGTTGATCATGTCATCTACCGGGAGGACTAGTCTGGGACCGGACCTAGGGAGCGATGACTCAAAATGTAGACCTACGAACATATTACGTATATCCTTATGGAAGGTAACTTGGAGGGGAGACTAGGCAACAGCAGCATTGTAGCATCAGCAGCAGCAGTAACAGTAGCAGCAGTAACAGTAGCAGACGCAACAACAGTTGAAGCAGCAATAATAGCAGTAGCAACAACAGTAGCATCAGAATCAACAGTAGCATCATCATCAATTAAAGTTGCAGTAGCAGCAACAAGAAACAGTAGAAGCAGTAACAATAGCAACAGCAGCAGTTCCGCCACCACCACTACCAGAACCACCACAATCACAACCACCACTACCAGAACCACCACAATCACAACCACCACTACCAGAACCACCACAATCACAACCACCACTACTAGAACCACCACAATCACAACCACCACTACCAGAACCACCACAATCACAACCACCACTACCAGAACCACCACAATCACAACCACCACAATCACAACCACCACAATCACAACCACCACTACCAGAACCACCACAATCACAACCACCACCACCAGAACCACCACAATCACAACCACCACTACCAGAACCACCACAATCACAACCACCACTACCAGAACCACCACAGTCACAACCGCCACTACCAGAACCACCACAGTCACAACCGCCACTACCAGAACCACCACAATCACAACACACCACCACCAGAACCACCACAATCACAACCACCACTACCAGAACCACCACAATCACAACCACCACTACCAGAACCACCACAGTCACAACCGCCACTACCAGAACCACCACAATCACACCCACCACCACCAGAACCACCACCGCCAGAACCACCACCAGCACCAGAAGCAGCAGCAGCAGCAACAACACTAACAAGAGTTGTGGCAGCACCAGTAACAGCAGCAGCACCAGTAACAGCAGCAGCAGTAACATCAGTAACAGCAGCACCAGTAACACCAGTAAAAGCAGTAGCAGTGACATCAGTAGCAGCATTAGTAATAACAGTAACAGCAGCAGCAACATCAGTAACAGTAGCAGCAGTAGTAACACCAGTAACTGAATCAGCAGTAACACCAGTAACAGCAGCAACAGTAACACCAGTAATAGCAGCAGCAGCAGTAACACAAGTAACATCAGCAGTAACACCAGTAACAGCAGCAGCAGTAACACTAGTAACAGCAGCAGTAGTAACACAAGTAACATCAGCAGTAACACCAGTAACAGCAGCAGTAACACCAGTAACAGCAGCAGCAGTAACACTAGTAACAGCAGCAGCAGTAATACAAGTAACATCAGCAGTAGTAACACCAGTAATCGCAGCAGCAGTAACACCAGTAACAGCAGCAGCAGTAACACCCGTAACAGCATCAGCAGTAACATCAGTAGCAGTAACAGCAGCAGCAGTAACACCAGTAACAGCAGCAGCAGCAGTAACACCCGTAATAGCAGCAGCAGTAACAGCAGCAGCAGTAACACCAGTAACAGCAACAGCAGTAACAAGCAGCAGTAACACTAGTAGCAGCAGCAGTAACACTAGTAACAGCAGCAGCAGTAATACAAATAACAGCAGTAGTAACACCAGTAATCGCAGCAGCAGTAACACCAGTAACAGCAGCAGCAGTAAAACCCGTAACAGCATCAGCAGTAACATCAGTAGCAGTAACACCAGTAACAGCAGCAGCAGTAACACCAGGAATAGCAGCAGCAGCAGTAACACCCGTAATAGCAGTAACAGCAGCAGCAGCAACACCAGTAACAGCAACAGCAGTAACAAGCAGCAGTAACACTAGTAACAGCAGCAGCAGTAACACTAGTAACAGCAGCAACAGTAATACAAGTAACATCAGCAGTAGTAACACCAGTAATCGCAGCAGCAGTAACGCCAGTAACAGGAGCAGCAGTAACACCAATAATAGCAGCAGCAGCCGCAGTAACACCAGTAACTGCAGCAGTAACACGAGTAACAACGGCAGTTACACCAGTAACAGCAGTAGCAGCAGTAACACGAGTAACAGCGGCATTAACACCAGTAACTGCAACAGCTGAAGCAGTAACACAAGTATCAGCGGCAGTAGCACCAGTAACATCAGTAGCAACAGTAACACGAGTAACAGCAGCAGTAGCAGTAACAGCAGCAGCAGTAACACGAGTACAACAGTAGCACCAGTAATAGCAGAAGCAGCAGTAACACACACACACACACACACACACACACACACACACACACACACACACACACACACACACACACACACACACACACACACACACACTCACACTCACTATACACACACACACACACACACCACACACACACACACACGCACACGCATATACAACAGGCCTAGTGTCTAATCGACACGTGCCTAGGATAAAATGGTAACTAACAGCAGTACCACCAGTAACAACAGCAGTAACACCAGTAGCAGCATCAGCACTAACACCAGTAACAGCAACAGAAGCAGTAATTCCAATAATAGCAGCAATAACACGAGTAACAGCAGTAGTAGAACCAGTAACAGCAGCAGAAGCAGTAACACCAGTAACAATAGCAGCAGTAATACCACTAACAGCAGCAGCAGTAACAGTAATAGCAGCAGCAGTAACACCAGTAACAGCAGCAGCAGCAGCAGCAGTAACACAGTAACAGCAGTAGCAGCAGATGATTTTCCAAAATCCCTTTTAGATTACATTTTAGTGTGAAAGTAATGGTTTCTTGTTTTCTCTTCGGTGGCGCTAAGATGTCTACATCCTCCTTGTCTAGATTTTTCACTATAAATTTGTGTCTACTTCCGTATTTAAATTTGTTTGCTGGGAAAAGAGAGCGTCTAACCTCTCCTCTTAATCTACTACAGCCCACATTTAATATGTTCTGACTATATCGTTCTGGCTCTTGAAGCCGTGTATGTAATTTGCTTTCTGTGGCTCATCCGATACACATACTGTTTCCCTCTCTACTGTTACTGAAAGATTTTTGTTTCAGTCATATCTTCCAGAGAAGATCATCTCCTGCAGGGACGCTTGATTCATATCTTTAAATCTCTTCTTCAAGTTCATTCCTCTCAGTTTCAGGAAAAGTTGTGTTGCAAACCTCTGGGATTTTTTTTTTTAATTTATGCACCTGCTTAAGTGGTAGCTTCATGTTGTTACTCCATTGTTCTGTGTAGTGTCTTGAAGGATTCTTTGTTTACGTTCTTGAATTATTTTTTGGAGATTTACTAGCCTTTCACATGTTAGGTTTTGTCGCATAGTTGCTGATACCCTGTATATGTTGTGTAGCATAGCTGGGTATCATAGTACCATCCATGTGTATTATATAGACGACCCCTTGCTAGACTTAGCGGCTAACATGTGACGTCACACAGTGCTGCTTGTGGGCGGGAGTCACCCTGTCCCTTTCTCAGTTCACGGATAGACCTACAGGTTACAACAGGCTAGGCTGGGCCTTCCCCTCACAACTCTGCTAATATAAGTGTATACAACCCAACAAGTGTGTTTATCTCCAACCATCATATCTCCACGGAACCCTCTCAACAGTTTACATGGTCCACAGGATGAATATTGGGTACATAATAAGGTGGTCAACTCACGGGAAAAATCTAAATCTTCTGCATTTTAGAAACAGATAACGGGGCATGTAAAAATTCCGGGTAATGAACAAGTGGATGCAGAGGCAAAGGCTGATGCATTCATTGTACCCTGCTACTTTATTTTTCCTCTCAGTGCCTTTCCTGGGTCACATACAGCCGAGCAGCAGTCCGTGTGAGGCTTGATCCTCCTCATTCGACAATAATAATTACAGTAAAATTTTTGTAGACTATGGCTCAGGCTGTGTGAATCGTGCACCTCTTTGTAGCTCCACTTTTTAATAACATGTACTATGCTAGGAACATTTTGGAAAATGAATAGGTTTTGTAATGAATGAAGGAGAACATGTGGATACCTCCCGAAAATTTTAGGTAAATATTTTTAGTGTGAATGAATTTACTGACTTTTCAACAGATAGCAAAGATGTTAGTCTTATTATGGCTTTCATTTATTGTTTAAATGACTGGATAATTTTAGCTAAGAGTAAGTGTTAAATGTAGCAAAATGAAGGTAATAAAAACAATAATTTATATATGCTTTTATATGCAGAAAAAATAAACACATGAAACGATTTTGGTTGAAAGTGAGGGAAAGACTGTAATCACTGAAGAGATGGAGCAGCCATACAATGTTTGGTGAATGGGGGGGAGAGAGAGAGAGAGAGAGAGAGAGAGAGAGAGAGAGAGAGAGAGAGAGAGAGAGGGAGAGAGAGCGTACGTGCGTTCGTACAATATTGCCGGTGTAGAGTTTTCAATATAAGGGCAGAAGATGAAGGGCTGGAGGATGCTCTCAAGTCTTACACCTTGTTTACCTCGGGGCGCCTGATTCTTGCGCGTCGATATGACAGGCAGCTCAGTGGTGGGCTCTACTCCCTCCATCATCATTCCCCATCCTCCTTCCACTCCCCGAGGCATTCCTACTAATAGTGTAATGTTAGACGATGTCCTCGTGGCTTTACTGGAGTTTCCCAGATCAGGCTCATCAGGATGATGTACGAAAGCTGATTTACGAATTTCATCTTGGGTGATGAGATATGACAGAAAGATAACAGGCTTTTGTTCCACATTTATCATCACAAAAAGTAGGGAAGCATCACACTTGATTTTCCTAGTTTTGTTTATGTAAAAAAAATTGTCTCTCTTCACCGAGGTTTTCTAGCCTTTCCTATTTATTTAGCTTTCCCATATCCTTTTCCATTTTTTGTAGCCTATTTCTATTTTTTCTTTTTTCTCTCTCTCCCTTTTCTTGCCTCCTAGGTTTCCGAATACTTATTTTCCATGCCGTAAAATTCTAGTTTCGTTCTTTGCCCCCACTCTTTACTCCTTAAATTTCTTTCTCAGTCCTTACGTTAGTAAAACCAGTGAGGAGGAGGAGGCTGTCGTAGCCTCATATGTCGTGTGAATACCTAGACCGCACTGCGTCCTGGGTCATAAATCACACGTGTCTCCAGTTCTCATAAAAGTCGATGAGAGTGACGGGAAAGATGAGGCGGTGAGCCGAGATGCTAGCACACACCTCCCTTCTTATAATGATTTTTCTCCAGAGCTTTAGCGTCTTTCATCAACGTCGACCCTGCTTGTTCTCTCCTAGGTGTGTTTACACTGGTCAGTTGGAAACTACTAACATCTGGCCTTCTCGGCCTTAACAGACCTACTCTTGAAATTGTGTATGGTGTTTTTCTCACCTGGTTGACCACACAGTTAACAATGAGGTCTGGCATTTCACCCTGTTTAGAAAGAAAAACCATTGGAACCAGTCAAGAGTATGTCAGTGATTTGTGGTCTTGCTAGACGTCCTTAACGTAAATTGTGTATCATGTCATGATGAGTTCTTTGCCATGGTTCCTGAACATAGTTCTTAGATAGCCATCCTTCAATATTGCTGCTGGAGTTATACAGTTGATTTATATTTTTAGTGATAGGCTTGGTGTGTTGCTTACTCTCAGACGACCCGTTCTCATTACTTTCTGCCAATCAGGACTAAATTCCAGTAGCCACTATCTTTGCCATGTTTGCCCCTGCTCTCCCTGTCCACTCAGGAGGAACAGGGGTAAATACTGTATAAGGAATTTGGGATGACAACGTCGGAAGATTATTACGTCCAAGGCACGCAAGTGTTACTATCACAACTGCAAGGAAATTGGTGGGCTGAATAATAACCTTGAAAACAGGAGGCAGTTATGCTTTAGAACATCACTATACATTGACAGTTCCTGAAAGAAACAATGGATATCTTATTGTGGAAATGTATCATCAGTCAGTGGCTTCACCAGTCGAATACAGAGAAGACGTGGGTTCTTCGGCCCTCCTCTTCTAACAGAAATTATCACTTTGAGACGGTTCTCTAGATCGAAAACTGTACACATCTCACCCACAGCCAGCAGGTGGTGGTGGTGTTGGCGGCGGCGTAACATGTTGCTTGGAGCTAACTCTGCTGCACATTGTATCTGCTTCCTCATGCCCTCAGCCTGTCAGGACCTCGAGGAATCCTTAGATTTTTTTATATTAACGCTTTAATGTTTTTTATTCATGTGGTTTATTGATGTGGTTTTATTGATGCGATTTAATATTTTTATTCATGTGGTTTAATGGGGGTTTTACTAATGTGGATTAATTTGGCTTGGTGTGATTGTATTTGTGTTTGGTTCGTTCAAGTACTTTTTGGTTTTGTTACCCTAGGTGATTTTTACCATACATGGGTTTACCCTAGATGGTTCTACCCCTAGTTGGTTTTATCCCTAGGTGCGTTTACTCCTAGATGGTTTTGTGTTGGTATTGCAAGAGTAAAAGTGATGTCCCAGTCAGAGTGTTTTTCGCATCTCAAAACTTTCTTCCTCATGCTGCTGATGCTGCGAATGTTGCTTATTATGCCTCTCTGCCACTGACATCGTCACTGCCGTCCCTGACGCCGTCCCTGACGCCGTCCCTGACGCCGTCCCTGACGCCGTCCCTGACGCCGTCCCTGACGCCGCCGCAGACACCGCCGCTGACACCTTCGTTTACTCGGATCAAATTTTGGAAGTGGTTTAAACCGCGACTGTTTATTTTCTTATATTGCCATTGTGTTCTCTGTAATATGTTGGTACCTTTGTTTTGTCAGCAGTGTTTGGTGCCTTCATTCTGTCAGCAGTGTTTGGTATCTTAGTTTTGTCAGCAGTGTTTGGTATCTTAGTTTTGTCAGCAGTGTTTGGTATCTTAGTTTTGTCAGCAGTGTTTGGTACCTTTGTTTTGTCAGCAGTGTTTGGTACCTTTGTTTTGTCAGCAGTGTTTGGTACCTTTGTTTTGTCAGCAGTGTTTGGTACCTTTGTTTTGTCAGCAGTGTTTGGTACCTTCTTTCTATCAGCATTGTTTGGTACCTTAGTTTTGTCAGCAGTGTTCGGTACCTTCGTTCTGTCAGCAGTGTTTAGTACCTTAGTTTTGTCAGCAGTGTTTGGTACCATCGTTCTATCAGCAGTGTTTGGTACCTTAGCTTTGTCAGCAGTGTTTGGTACCTTCGTTCTATCGGCAGTGTTTGATACCTTAGTTTTGTCAGCAGTGTTTGGTACCTTCTTTCTATCAGCAGTGTTTGGTACCTTAGTTTTGTCAATAGTGTTTGGTATCTTAGTTCTGTCAGCAGTTTGGTACCCTAGTAATGTGAAAAGTATTTGGTACCTTAGTTCTGTCATTAGTATTTGGTACTAATGGTGATTGGTACCTTAGTTCTGTCAGCAGTGTTTGGTACCTTAGTTCTCTCAGCAGTGTTTGGTACCTTAGTTCTGTCAGCAGTGTTTGGTACCACAGTTCTCTCAGCAGTGTTTGGTACCACAGTTCTCTCAGCAGTGTTTCGTACCATAGTTCTGTCAGCAGTGTTACCTAGATATGCCAGCAGTGTTTCGTACCTTAGTTCTAGCAGCAGTGGTGTTTGGCATTGCTGTTGTACAGGTGGGGGTTTGTGGAACGTTATGGAGGCGTTGGTGAAATACACAATTGTTCTGCCGGTGGTTTATTGGGTAGAAAGTGGAGACGTCACCCATTGTATATTCTCAGCGTGACGTCTACATCGTGACGTAACTGATTATGCCCGTAGGTGAAGCCGGGGTTTGAACTCGTGCAGGTCATCGTCGGTGGCCTTTCATGACTCTAGCTAACCATCACATTCTTATGCCATGACACTAGTAATGGACTCCTACTTACATACGTCACATACTATTGATGTTGCTGTATGACTGTGTCCGTTCTTGCAGTGTTTTTGATACGCACTTTTTCTTTGGGTGTTCTTATATAGGATCGAATACACAAATAACCCGCACATAAAAGAGAGAAGCTTACGACGACGTTTCGGTCCGACTTGGACCATTGACAAAGTCACACTGTGACTTTGTCAATGGTCCAAGTCGGACCGAAACGTCGTCGTAAGCTTCTCTCTTTCATGTGCGGGTTATTTGTGTATTTTTCCAGTCACGGTATTGTGCCTTTTTGTTATTTATTTTAGGATCGAATCTCGCTTCATTCTGTACCTTCCCTTCTCCCCCTTCCCTTTATTTTTCCCCTCTTCCTCGTTCTTTAATTTATATATCTGTTTTCTCTTCCCTTACCCACCTTTTAATTCTTTTATTCCCTCCCACTCCCCTTCTTCCTTTCCCTCTAACACCTTCCCGGAACCCACATTACCCAGCCCGAGCATCTGTAAATGTGTTGTAATGGAATTTGTCTTGAATATTCATTTAAGCAAGTTTGGAGTAACTTTGATCTGCTTGAAATTCAATCCCACTCCTCTTGCCTCGGGTATGTCACAGATATGTTGCCTCCTCTTCCTCCCCCGCCTCCTCTTTCCCTTTCTTTGCCTTTTGTTCCTATTACTGCTTCTATTGCCCCTTTTACTCCAGCAGTCACGTTGAAGATCAGGTATTGGTGTGGTGGTAGTGGTATCCAACCTATCTTCATACACAAATAAACCCACACAGGAGACAGAAGCTTATGACGACGTTTCGGTAGGACTTGTACCATTTGCAAGTGTCACACATACGAGTGAGGGAGCTAGTGTATATATAGGCGAGGGGGAGAGGAACGGGACGAATAGAGGAAGACACAAGGAAGTGGAGTAGTAGTGGAAATTCTCCACTTTTCTTCCGTCCCTGTTCCCCGTCGCTCCCTGGCTCCCTCACTCTCGTGTGTTAGTGTGACTTTGTAAATGGTCCAAGTCGGACCGAAACGTCGTCATAAATTTCTCTCTCCTATGTGCAGGTGATTTGTGTATTCTTCAGTCACGATGTTGAGTCATGACAGTAACACTGAGGTTTTTCCTTAAATTAATGGTATACAATACTGACAAACTGATGGCACATATGCAGCACCCAGGTATCTTTATTACCCTGATGTTTCACCAGTCAGTGCCTTTTTTCAGTTCAATATATAGATTGTTGGAGACTGTTGACGATGAGGCAGTCAGTCCCTCAGCTTAGAAAGAACGCGGGGGCGTCGATCCCAGGAACACACTCCACTGTTTCCATTTCTTATTCTCTGTACTGAAATGAAAAAGTCAACGGTCAGCGGAACGTCCTCTTAATAGAAATACCCAGGTGTTGCAAGCGTGTCTTACACATCACCACGTTGGTTCATTGAAGGAAAGATTATCGAACATAGTGACCCACCAGGTGTCTTACACTTCTCTCCCGCTCTTGTGAATCATTTCCTTTTGTAAACTTTTGATTTAGAAAAGCTTGGTCCACTATAAGATAAGGTTCACTGTGTCCTCCAGGGATGTTACACATTTATATTCTGATTTCTTTTCCAAAAGATGATATAGTGGCAGGATTTATTATCATTATCTGTCAGGTATGAGAAAGAGAATCGGGGCTAGTACTGTGTCTTGAGAAACAGAGCATCATACTGTAAAGGCTTCACGTTGTATTTTGTTAGCTTATTTTTAGGTTAAGTTGCTGAACCGACTTAAATATGTGACAGGCTGTGTCTTCCCGCGGTGTTGGTGTTGTGTCATTACGAGGTGTTGCGTCAATTTACAAAGGAGACAAGGGTGTTCTTATAATACACGGCTGACACAAGAGGCTTTGCATCACCCCAGAGAGCTACAACTGACAGTAATATACGAGAGACGTGCTGCCAGGTGAATGGCACAACAGAGAGGCTGTACAGACGCCATAAACGTGAGAAATGTTGCGCATATACAGTTGCGTCCAACCTACGAGTCGCCCCCCCTCACCAAAAAAAAAAATAACCATTATTATTACATTTCTGTCTAGCGCTAAACCCTTGTGGGACGCTTAGTGCAAGGAGTTTTGAAGGCTCAATCGTACGTTCACAAACAGCTAGTCAGAAACCACGCTAGCAGTCACTCTCGCACCTAACAATGAAGGTAAGAAAGTTTTACGAAATCGAACAATGTGCCAAACACTAGGATATGGCCATTTAGGAAATATTTTAGTCCTGGGACCTTGACCAGTGTACAGGTGATACCAGGTACAGCGTAATAGTGTACAGGTGATACCAGGTACAGTGTACAGGTGATACCAGGCACGGTGTACAAGTGATACCAGGTACAGTGTACAGGTGATACCAGGTACAGTGTGCCAGCAAACAGGTGACACCAGGTACAGTATACCAGTGTACCAGCACATATTTGTTCTGTGTTCAAGACACACAGCTGCGCTGGAGGGAGGAGAACAGGAGTGACAGATGCGATGGAGACGAGAGACGAAACAAGAGGAAGAGAGAGAGAGAGAGAGAGAGAGATACGGGAAAAAGAGATGGGAGAGAGAGAGAGGGGGAGATCAGAGAGGCGGAATAAAGGAGGGGGTGAGAGAAGCGGAATAAACTAGGAAATAAGGAAAGTAGGGATGGAAGAGTGGTAGGAAGAGGAAAAAAAGAGGAGAGAGATTGTCAGAGGAGGTAAAAATGAAAGCAGAGGAGGCATAGAAAGAGACAAGAGATGCTGGAGATGTTGCTGTGAGATGAAGGGAGGTTAAGGGTCTACCTTAAACATGTAGGAAACATGTCAGGAGGGAGGAGGCAGACATTCACCCCTCCTCCCCTTTTCACTCATTCCTCCCCACTCCCTTTCCTCCCTTTCATTTTTCACTCCATGGCCTGGAATTGAATCACTTGCTCGATAATATAAAATAAATGTTGAGCGGCCTAACCTGGCGTGATAACCCGCTGGTTTGACCATCACCAGCTCTATAAAATGTGACCTTTGACCTACTTGCATTCATACAACAGCAAAGGCGTCAGTGCTGTTAAATCTCTTCGTAACTTCGATACAAAAACAACCATGTGAAATCAGAAGCACATATTTTTTAAATCACATTTTATATGAAAGAGCAACAGGTGGTATGAAAGAAAACTTATAATTGGGAGAAGGTCTTCCTTATTCTAGGTGATGGAGGAGATGAAGTGAAGAATACTGGTTGTTGGGAAAGACTTGTGCTTATCCGAGGCGATGGAGAAGACTTATGCTTATCCTCACGCTAAAATAATTCTAAATCTGCTTAATGAAATCAGATATTTGGGAGTGGACGTGTCAGCAGATTGATCTATGAAAGATGGGGTGAATCATAGAAATAACGAGGGGTAAAAGGTGAGTGGTACACTGAGGAGTCTGTGGAGACAAAGAACTTTGTCCACTGAAGCAAAGGGAATGTATGAGCGTATAGTTATAACAGCCTGGTTGACCAGACCCTGATCCACCATGAGACTTGGTCTCAGACTGGGCCGCGTGGCCATTGGCTCCCGGAATCCTATCAAGGTATACTCCAGTATACCAGCACTCTTATATGAGTGTGAAGCATGGGCAGCAAATGTTGGAGTGAGGAGAAGGCTGGAGGCAGTGGAGATATCGTGTCTGAGGGCAATGTGTGGTGTGAATATAATACAGAGAATTCGTAGTTTGGAAATTAGGAGGTGCAGGATTACCAAAACTATTATCCAGAGCCCTGAGGAGGGCCTCTGGATAATAGTAAGCGTATTATTGTAATATGTAAGTGTATTATTGTAATTGTTTTTGTAAGTGTATTTTTGGTGGTCTGAAATGGATTGTTCCAATTTACATTATTCCGTATGGGAACAAATTCGTTTGGTATCAGCACTTGAAGAGCCTTCTGGAACGAAGAAAGTTCGAAACTCGGGGTTCCACTGTATATATAATTATATATATATATATATATATATATATATATATATATATATAATATATATATATATATAATATATATATATATATATATATAAGTTCATCACCCAGGACGGAGACTGCGGTCAGACCGGGGCAGCTGACCTTGCTATCTCCAGGTATATATGAGGAGAAAACCTGTGTATAGAAAGTAGATATGGGGGAGGGATAAGTAACGAAGTGTGTTGAAGATAAGGATGAGTGGGTGAAAGAGTGGGCATTCTTCATCCTGAAGCATGTTACCAGGAGTCCCTCAACCTAGAGTCGATGTGTTTAGTCCATCAATAAATGTGGCACAAGGGTCTTATTCTTCAACTTTTGTTGGTTTTCACAACATCTTTAGATTTTGATCCAAGGACTCCGCCTCCTCTTGCTTCTACTTGCCTGACTGCAGTATACAAGACACTTCTCCGCACATATGCTGATGGACTGAACACATCGACTCCAGGCTGAGGGACTAATTACCTCAAACTCCTCCTCGTCTTCCACTGTTATTCTCTGTATTGGACTGTAGAAGCCACTGGCTGATGAAACGTTTTCTCGATAAAGATTCCCAGATGTTGCACAAGTGTCTCATTCTTCAACTCATTGGTTTTCAAAATAATTTTAGTCATACTTATTAGTGATGCATAGAGCTGTAAAATAATTTTTGAACTCCTGTTACTTATATTTCTTGATATAAATCCTAGTAATCTGTTAACCTTATTGTATACACTTAGGCAATGTTGTATTGACTTCAGATTTCTGCTTACCATGACTCCCAAGTCTTTCACATTCTGTATGATCATTCTCTACCTAGTGTATAACTTTGACTGATGTTTTCGTTCCCAGTGACTAGGAATTTACACTTGTCCACATTGAACCACATCTGCCGCTTTTCGGACCATGATATTAATTTGTCCAAATCCTCCTGAAATTCATTGGTATCCTCAGACTCTATTATTTGTCTTATTTTTGTATCATCAGCTAATTTACTCATGTCACTCGTTATTCCTTCGTCAAGGTCTTTAATGTAAATTATGAACAACAATGGACCCAAAACTGATCCTTGTGGAACTCCACTAGTGACCGGTCCCCATTCAAACTTAACCCCATTAATGCAAACTCTCTGCCTCCTATTAGTCAGCCATGCCTCTGTCCTCTTGCTGCTTCTGTTGCTTTTGTGGTTCTTGTTACTGTTGCTGTTCATGTTATTGTTGCTGTTTCTGCTACTGCTGCTGGTACTTTTGCTGTTGCTGGTCCTGCAAATGCTACTGCTACAGTTGCTGCTTCTGCTGCAGTTAGTGCTGCAAACTCCCACACCACCTCCACCTCTCGTTTCGTTTCATCTTTGTTCCCCATCAGTAATTTTCATCGTTTTCCTTCCCTTCTAAAATGGTTCCTTTTACCCCCATCTTAACTGTTTCTAAGATGTCTTCCCCCACTTGCCCTCAACCCCCCCCCCCCCCTCTCCTGTCGACAACTCGTTTTTAAATTCCCACGTTTTATTTCGCCAGTGAAATAGGGGCTGCCATAGTGAAAAAATCTGTTCCCGAAGGCACAGTACTTGCTCCTCTTCTCTTTCTCATTTGTATATCCCACACAGAGACATAATTCATGGTACCGTATCATAATTTGCAGGAGGCGGCAGCAGAGTATATATATGGATAGGTATTATAATTAACCTCCACAACGTAGTGAGATGCTGAGCTCCTGTATTTTACATACATCATATTCCTCGGTGAAGAAATAGAAGAATTGAAACTGACGCTGAATACAAGACGAGCTCAGCCAATTTCAGAGTGAGAGACCTGGGAGAGACAGTGTCGAAGGATAAGTCAAAGACCGCGACAGACTTATTATCACAACCATCAGAAAAATGATTGACCGGATAATTAGAACATCCACAAGTAGAGATGCTGAGCCAGTGATGATATTGTTAAAGTCAGTTTTCTCTCAATCCTCTGGAATATTACTGTATTCTGTTGGCCCCCTTCATGGGAGGGGAACCTGCGGAACTGGCAAACGGACAGAGAACCTTAATGGTTGTATAAACTCACTCAAGCATCTGAACTACTATAAACGGTGTAAAGTTCCTTGAACCGTACTCTTAGGAACGTAGGCGATAGAGATTCATTATAATATCCATCTTGAAAATTCTGGATGGGTCCCAAATCTTAACACTGAAATCACTTGATTTGAAAGCATGAAGCTGCAAAATTCCTTCAGTGAACAGCATAGGCGCGAAGAGTACCACTTGGAGAAAAGGTCAGTAAATAAAAGTGGATCAAGGCTCATTCACACCCTCTCTTTCCCTGGATATCTTCGAGAGGGAACTTGATAAGTTCATAAAATCGGTTCCTGATCAACCTGGTGCATACGTTGGGCTGCGTGCGGTCAGCACCAACAGCCGGCTCGATCAGGTCGAAAACATTAGACTGGTATAGGAACGGGCCATGGGGGAGGGGGACCCAGGAAGACGGTCCCCTCTCCCTTTCCGATACATCCCCGCCCCCCTTTCCCTTTTTTGCCCCCTGAATTTCTCCTGCCTTCATCCTCACTACTTCCCTTCCTCGCTCCTTTCCTTCCCCCCCCCGCCCTTTTTTTCTCCTCCCCCCCTCGGCAACAACAGGGGATGGATACAATAAAGCAATTTGGAGAAATTTTGTGTCCCCCTGTGGCATGATGGGTGAAGACTGCTTTAATGCCATTCTTCCTTCACTTTGAAGAATTTTTTCATAAGCTGGTTTCTTCGGTCCCAGGGTGTAAAAACGTTTGTTGGTCTGGGGGGAGAAGAAGAAGAGAGAGAGAGAGAGAGAGAAGAGAGAGAAGGAGAGAGAGAGAGAGAGGAGAGAGAGAAAAGGAGAGAGAAGAGAGGGGGGAAAAGAGAGAGAGAGAGAAAAAAAAAGAAATTGGCTGCTAGAGTGACTGAGGGCGTCAGCCAGGCGGAGTCAGGAGCCGGGGGACTCATCCCCCTAGAAACAATTTAGTGAGGCAGCACAGTCTGAAATGACACCCAAAACACAGTGCGATGAGGACTGGGGGAAACCCCAAAAACTTCCCAGGGGAGGTCGAGGGAACCCATTACGACGAAATTTGATCCTCGAGTTTTGATACCGCTGCTGGACGAATAGTTCAAAAAGACCAGGAAAAAAAGGGAACGGGACAACCCGGGGCCAAAACGGGGCAGGAAAACACTCGAAACCACCAAAGGTATATCAAAAAAGTGCAAACACAGAGAGTTAATTGAGTTGGGGAAGTGATTTTAAGCATCTTGGTAAGGGGAAAGTGGAAATATAATGCACACTTTTATATCTGTTTTTCCCCCTTTTCCCCCCCCCCTTTTCCACCCCCTTCTTCTCTCCCTTCCCTACTCCTCGCAGGAGGGGTATTCCGCCTCCATGCGAGTGTGAAATGGAACCCTTTTTAACATTTTACACTCGGGCGGGATAACAGTTTATTTACAAACATCTTACGAACGTATAACATTCTTATACCGTTTAATATCCATCATTAAAAATATTAAATTCATTATACACGTATTAGCTTTTTTTTATCCAAATTTTAAACTTTTATTTATCGATTAACATTTATTATCTTATTAACATTTATCTATTAACTTCATTATACCGATTAAATTCATTATCTCGTATTAACATTCATTTACTTGTATTAACACCCATTATACTCGTTTAAAACACCATTATACCGTTTAAAAATTCATTATACTCGTTTAAAACATTCATTATACTCGTTTTAAAACATTCATTTACTGTATTAACATCCATTATACTGTATTAAACCATTATACTGTTTTAAACATTCATTTACGGTTTTAAATCTTTTACACATGTATTAACATTTATTATACACGTTTTTTAAAATACATTATACTCGAATTAACTCCATTATTCTTTTTAAAACCCCATTATAAGTATTACTTCTAACTCGTATTAAAATCCATCAACACGTATTAATATTCATTACACCGTTTTAACATCCAATATACTCTTAAAACATCCTTTATAAAAAACATTACATCATTTATACAAACATTATCTACGTATTAACATTTACACGATTCATATCCATTATACACGTATTAACATTCGTCGTAACGTTTAATTCTACTATACAGTATTAAATTAGGCATTCGACAACACAAAAATCCTTATTGGGAAAATTTCCAATCGGGGGCTTTTCATCTAAAAAGAAAAAATGGCTGAAATCAGAAGGGTTTGTATAATCATCCCCCCTCCCATTTCCCCTGCCCCCTCTTTTTTCCCTTCACCTTCCCCTTGTCCCTTTCCCCTCCCATCCTTCCAGGTTCTATTTCATTAGTTGCTTGTTGTTCTGGAAGTGATCAGGTCAAGTGTATTATCTTGTCTCGTGGGGAAGTGGGACTAAAGGGAGGGGGAGCAGCAGCAAGAAAGTGGAGGGAAGGGATTGAGGGGTGGAGCAGCAGCACAAGTAAATGTGGGGGAAGGATGATTAAAGGGAGGGGGAGCAGTAAAAGGGAAACTGATGGAGTGGGAGAGATTTAACCCTTTTCGGAAAGGAGAAAGAGTATCTACAAACTTGTCATAAAATGAACAAAAAAATAAGTGAGGGACTGGGATAGTAATGTCTGAGGATCTCATTTCAAGCTCACAACAGCGCCACGATCAAAATGCAAAAAAATGATAGGAGGAAAATGAAACACTAAAAAATAAGAATACCAAGCCAATGACCCCTTTTAAAATCACTTGAATCCATTTTTCTGGTTCTTACCTGGTTCGACACCCTCAGTACTTTTTTAAATATCACCTTTTTTTTACCCCCAACATCCCCTTATACCCTCGATGATTTTCCCCCACATTCTAGTCCTCCAGAGAGTGAAGATTCAAGGCTCAAAGCTATCTTCATACGGGAGATTCCTTAACAGTAAACATTTTAAATCTTTTTCTCTGATTTCCCAATGAATCATTCCTCCTTAAAAATGTTACCTTACCTTTGAAGAGTTTAGAGAGTTTATTACTCTCGAGCCGGCCATGGGCCGGCTCGTTTTAGAAATTACCGCGTATGTAAAGTAAAAGGACGCATGTGAAGACATCATCGGGCTTCATCCCCAATACAAATCAAAGGGTGTAAGGAGAGGAAGAGTTTGAGGTAATCAGTCCCACCTGGAGTCGATGTTTTCAGTGGGTAGGGGGAGGGGGGAGGGGTGAAGGGAAGGTGAGTGAGGGGGGATGTGTAAAATTGGCCCACTTTCCCGGCCCCCCCACCCCCTGCCCCCCCCCAAACCCGCCTGCCGCCCGCCCCCCTGCCGCTTTGCCCGCTGTGCAAACCCTGCTGCACCTTCTCAGGCCTTCTGCTGCTTTCCCCGGGATCCCCCCTGCCCCTCGAAAATTTTTCGATTTTTTCGGGGGGATCCCACTTCCTTGGTCTAATTTTGGGTTCTTCCCTCGGATACCCGTTAAAAAATTTCGAATTTCAAAAATTTTTTTAAAGGGTTCCCCTTAATGGCGCATGGTAGCCTCCCCGACTCCCCCTCCTAAGATCCAATTTTTTACCCATTTTTCAAAGATTTTACAGTGTTGACAGATTTCGAGAATGACACCAAATGTTTTCGAATTTTGAGGGGGGATTTCCAATTCCTTGGATCAAGATTTTACCTCCTTCTCCCCGAGGGTAAGCATTCAAAATGGTGAACACATTTACTCATATGTACTAATGGTACCCCTCATTCACGGGGGGTATGTTCATCGCCTGCCAAGTCTTTTGTTTTCGTAGTGAGTGATTTCTGTCCCTCCAGGATCTTCCAGGTGTAGATTATGATATATATCTCTCGCCTGCGCTCCAGTGAGTAAGGTCAAGTTTTCCCGGCGTTCCAGTAGTTAGGTGGGTTTTATGGAACTTATTTGCAGTAAAGGTTCTCTGTTTTCTCTGATCTGCAAATTTACCCGCCTTGACTGGGGATGTTAAAGACAGCAGTATTCCCCGCCTAAAGAACAAGTGTTTACAAAAGGGGATCATTGACTTTGCATCTCTTTTCTGAAGTTGCATTATCCATCCTTTAATTTCCTCGAGATGTGATAGTGGTGGAAATTAGTAGAGATGTGAAAAATCATTGTCTAAAGCAACCCGTTTATAACTGCGTGATAAAAAAATTTAAGTATCCCTCTACTGCAATCGGATTTGGGGTGGGAAGTGGTGGTAGTGGTTGGGGATTGTGGGGGGGTTTTTGCGATGATTTCGTGGTGGGTTTTTGTGGTGGTTGATAGCTGTGGGATTGGGAGAGGTGATGGTGGAGGCGACGGCGGTGACGGTGGCGGCACCAGCACCACCACCCCTAGTGTAGTTGTATGTCGTATATGAAGGAAAAGTAGAGGGGAGGAGGGAAAATCTCTAGGAAAAGGGAAATAGAAAATTAAAAAGGTAAGCTTTTTTGTATAATACGAGCGCTTCCGGGGTCACGCCCCCATGGGGCGGTCCCAGACCAGGCCTTCTGGGTTTCCTGCCTGATCCAACAAGCTGTTTTGTGTCACCCCCCCCCACCCGTAGTCTAACGATGCAGGGAACCCCCTTTATCGGAAAATTTATTTTGGGGAAATTTGTCGATTTTCCCCTTGAAGACGCTAGGGTTTTTGATGGGAATTTCCTTTTTCAGTTTTGGAAGAGTCGTGGGTTCCCAACACTTATTGACTTCTCCTGTGTAAAAATCGAGTCCTGTTTTTATTGGGGGCATCCCGTACTCTAAAAATCCTCTTGTGTTCTGTGGATTTTCGGGCGCAGATTTAGGGCCAATTCCCTTTGTGTCTTTAGGTGTAATTATGAGTATCAAGGGGCATCCCTACTTTTTTGGTGCTTGATAAGTGAAGATTTTTCTGTACATTTTCTATTGGGGGATTTTGTTTTTTTTTGAAAGGGGCAGTTAAAAACATAGTATCCCCCCTTAGAAAGATGACGTAAAAAATGTTATTGGCTTGGTCTCTTGTTTAAAAATTTTTAAATTTTTTAACAATGATTACCTTTTTTAGTTGCAAAATCAAAATTGTGGGGAACGTGGGCATGTTACCTTTAGCCGCTGTGTCTTCCTTCTTCTTATGCAAATTTTAATTCGCCTGCAAAGAATGATGCATACTATATAGATACCCCCTCTTATTAGATTGGTTTTGGAAAACGAAATGGGGCAAGTAATGGTTTTGGGGTGAAAGGTAAAGGGAAATTAAATGAGGTAAGGCAAAAAATAGGAAAAAGAGAGGAAGACATTATTATTATTATTATTTCATTTTATTATTTTTTAGTAGTAGTAGTGTATTTGGACCACAACTCGGCTGATCATAAACCCCTCAAACTTTCCCTTTTAAGACTGTCAAGGTTGTTTTTAATTCCCTTATAATGAAAGGAGGGACTTGAAAAAATTTGGACTCGTTTTGCTCATCGGTCATCTGTTAGATTTTTTACTACACCCTGTCATTTTAATGAGAGTGCTCGCAGTCCCCTCCCACTCCGAAAACGCAAGGAGGGAAATTTTAGTGTGCGATTTTTTAAACCCTTCTCCAGCCTTTTACTTGTAAATTATGATACATCTCTCTTGTTGGGCCAGGGTTATGGAGGGTTTCCTGGAGGTTATTCGGGTCAAAGCCCCCGGCCGGCCCGACCAGGCCCTCCCGATGGACAGGGCCTGATCAACCCGGGTGTTTTCTGCTGGCCCCACGCAGTCCAACTACGAGCCCAGCCCGGGTAATCCCGGGACTGACTTGGTATCTGCCGCTCTCTCTTGAAGGGGAGCCAGGGGTTTACTGGTAATTCCCTAAGCTTGTGGGGGGCTGTTTTAACAGTGTTGGGCCCGGACACTTTGGTGTTTTCCCTTAGTGTACCCAATGGGGCCCCACTGGTGCGATTTGGGACTTCCCTTCCAAGATTTTCCAAGTGTAGATTAGAGTTTCTCTCCCTCCTGCGTTCCCAAGAGTACAAATCTTCCAAAGTTCCCCGTAGTTAAGGCTTGAAGAACTTTACGTGCAGTAAAAATCTCTGTACACTCTCGATCTGCGATTTCACCGCTTGAATGGAGATGTTAAGTACGCATTTCCAGCCTAGAGAGAGCAAGTGATTTGAAAAGGATATCATGGGTTGGCATCTTTTTTGAAAGTTTCTTACCTCCATATTTTCTTTGCACGTGCGATCGTGGGCATTTGTGATCCTTTAAAGTAGATCCTCAGACATTTCACTCCCCCCCTTACTTTGTTTTCGCTCATTGTATGGCCGGGTCAGTAGTATATCTGTTCTGTTATTATCTCCTCCCGTTTTCCAAACGGAGTAGTTGGAATTTGTCCTCATTGAACCTCATATTGTTTACCTTGCCCATTAAGGGGATTTGACTTCCTAGTCATAGACTTGCCGTAGTTCATCAGACAGAAAAAATTCTGATCCCGGTTTTGTCTTGTATTTAGAGCAATCATTGTAAAGCAGTTTCCAATATTGGGTACGTCTTTTAAAAAATATTTTTTGAATGGTGTACATTATTTTAAAAAAATTTACGATACTCTTCTTTTGAAACCGTATTATATACAACAACACACACACACACACAAAACCACACAACACACACACAACCCACACACCCCCCATACACACACCCCCAAAACCCCACACCACACCCCCTACACACACACCCCCAACCACACCAACCCCTACAACACACCACACAACAACCCCCACCTCACACCAACACACACACACCCACACACCACACCATACACACCACCCCACCCCACACCCCACACACACACACCACCCACACACCACACACAAACACACCCCCACCAACACACCCATAAACACCAACACACACCAAAACACCACACACACACACACACCACACACACCACACACACACAACACCACAACACAACACACACACACACACAACGCACTGTACGTACGTCGTCTTGGCAGAGGGGCCCTTGACTGGCCCCGCGGAAAATGGAAGAGGAAGCGAAAGGGAAAGAAAAGGGGGAAGGGGAAAAAAGGGGGTGCGTGAAAAACAGGGGGGCGGGGAAGGGGGAAGGAGGGTGTCTCTCAAGGGGAAAGTTTGTCGTTGTGTTGGTTTATGGTTGTTTTTTGGGCCGAGAAGGTGATGTTTTTTCAAGTGAGCGTTGAGTGCCTTAAATCTTTTCCATTCCCACGTGTTTCGCCCCAAACATTTGTTTACTTATTTCCAGTTTGAATAAAAAGTTTTAGAAACATCGACCAGTTGACAAATAAGACACTCGTACAACATTTGGGTATCTTCATTCGCCAGCCAGCAGCTTCTTCAGACCAATACAGAGAAAGGTGGAAGATGAGGAGTAGTTTGAGGTAACCAGACCCTCAGTCAGGAGTCAATGTGTTCACTTCATTAATCTTGACAAAACTGCAGCATAGTCGCAGAGATGATGATTGTACACTGATGACATGAGGAGGAGCAGTGGCAGGTGTAGTCTCCAGTGGACAAAACCACTAGTGGAAGCAGGTAGTGTCTATACGTTAGACAAGTTCTGAAGAAATACCCGCATCAAGATCCCAGTGCTTCCATTTTCTTCTCTTTTCTGCATTTATGTAATCTGCTTCCTCTCATTTAAGACCCGCATAGAGCCAATAAAGCTTTTAAATTACTTGGAACGCCTCACAGTCGTAAATATATACTGGAGCGGAGGAGAGAGAGAGAGAGATAGAGAGAGAGATTTGATAATATAACTTGTACAGTATTTTGGGCATTCTCCCGAATCTGCATCAAAATAAACACAATGAAAAGCAGGGATGCCGCGGACACAGTGAAAGAACATTACTTCAACATCAGTGACCCTAGACTATTCAACACTGAGAATGAGTTGGGCAAATACTTTTGTTTGACCTGCCTAATATGGGCCAGTAGGTCTAGTGCAGTGTTTCTTCTTTTTTATGTTCATATGTTACCAGAAAAAAAAAAGATATTGCTGGGAGATGTGCAGGAGTCTTTGAGAGGAAACTGAAGAAGTATCATCACCTGGTGCCAGATCAGCCAAGTTGTGATGGATATGTGAAGCAGCGGGCCCCTAGCAGCAACAGCCTGGTTGACCAGGTAAGCACCAAACAAGCCTGGCCCAAGACCGGGCTCCAGGAGTAGAAAAACTCTGAAAACTCATCCAAATACATCGTTCTCCGGTTATCACGAATTCCATTACTTTCAGTTTCCATCTCAGTCTTCCATTCTTCCATTAGGTTTTATCTTCCTTCTTCCCTCCCTCCCTCCCTCTCCCCTTCTCCCTCCCTCTGTCACTCCCTCTCTCAACTTCCACCCTCTAACACTTGCCTCCCTCTTATCCTCTTCAGACCCCTACCACCATGAGTTATCCTCTCTAGTAAAGTGTAAGAAGCAAGGGGAGAACGTGGAGGAGGAATTATGAAGTAGAGAAAGTGACACAATTTTAGTGAGATGGGGAGATAAAATGAAAGAGGGAAAGATGGGATGGGAGTCAGAGGGATAGAATGGAGGATAAAGAGATGGAATGAGGATTGAAGGAGGGAGAGGAAGGGTGTGAGGGATGGTGTGAGGGAGGGTGTAAGGGAGTGATGGATGAGGGAGGGAGGGTTGAGAAGACTAGTGTCAGTCAGTCTTGGGCTTGTCAATTACATAACTCATTTGTATCTTTTTCCCTTATTACCACATCCCATCTCCCCCATCTTCTCTCCTTGTATATCCCCTTCGCTTTCCTCTCCCCAGCAGGAGAGGGGAGAGCATTTGAGGGAGGGTAGAGCTGGTAAGGGGAGAGGGGAGGTTACCTGGAGTCGCTTCCGGAGGTCACCTCCTTCGCGGCAGAATCCCAGACCAGACCTTCTGGTTGTTGGCCTCACGATCAAGCTATATGAAGGGAGAGTTTTGGCAAGTCGTGGCTCCCTTTACATTTATCTAGTTCTTTCTGTGTACTCATCTTTTCCCTGCTTTTCATTGGCTTGGCACCTCTTCTTTGGAAACTTCTAGTTATCCAGCCTTTCATTTTTCCTGCAGTTGTGATAGTAACAGTGTTTCTCGAACGTGAGATCTGACATTGTCATCCCCAGATCTCTCACATTTGACTTACCGTTCTACTAAGTGGTTAGAGTTCGTCTTCTACTCCGACCTGTGTGCACCAACAACGGACGAAAGTATATGTATAAAGGGCCTCTGATACTTTCCACCATTGTTACGTGTATTACAGCCGCGAGAGAGGTTCAGGGATGTGGTGAGCTAATGGCGTACTGTCGACTGTGAAACTATACACTTTGATTCTGGGTATATACTTTCGGTGAAAAATATATACCAAACCATGTAGACAGTGCCAAGAATGGAGCTTCAAACATTGTCGCTGGGAAAGCCGTGTTGTGAAGGCTAGTGTTGGTCTGAGAGTGTAGGCTAGTGTTGGTCTGAGAGTGTAGACTAGTGTTGGTCTGAGAGTGTAGGCTAGTGTTGGTCTGAGAGTGTAGACTAGTGTTGGTCTGAGAGTGAAGGCTAGTGTTGGTCTGAGAGTGTAGGCTAGTGTTGGTCTGAGAGTGTAGGCTAGTGTTGGTCTGAGAGTGTAGGCTAGTGTTGGTCTGAGAGTGTAGGCTAGTGTTGGTCTGAGAGTGTAGACTAGTGTTGGTCTGAGAGTGTAGGCTAGTGTTGATCTGAGAGTGTAGGCTAGTGTTGATCTGAGTGTGTAGGCTAGTGTTGGTCTGAGGGTGAAGGATAGTGTTGGTCTGAGGGTGAAGGATAGTGTTGATTTGAGAGTGTAGGCTAGTGTTGGTCTGAGAGTGTAGACTAGTGTTGGTCTGAGAGTGAAGGCTAGTGTTGGTCTGAGAGTGTAGGCTAGTGTTGGTCTGAGAGTGTAGGCTAGTGTTGGTCTGAGAGTGTAGGCTAGTGTTGATCTGAGAGTGAAGACTATTGTTGATCTGAGAGTGAAGGCTATTGTTGATCTGAGAGTGAAGGCTAGTGTTGATCTGAGAGTGAAGGTTAGTACTGATCTGAGAGTGAAGGCTAGTGTTGATCTGAGAGTGAAGGTTAGTACTGATCTGAGAGTGAAGGCTAGTGTTGATCTGAGAGTGAAGGCTAGTGTTGATCTGAGAGTGAATCTTTCTATTGATCTGAGAGTGAGGTTAGTATTGATCTGAGAGTGAAGGCTAGTGTTGATCTGAGAGTGAATGTTAGTGCTGATCTGAGAGTGAAAGCTAGTGTTGATCTGAGAGTGAATGTTAGTGTTGATCTGAGAGTGAATGTTGGTATTGATCTGAGAGTGAATGTTGGTATTGATCTGAGAGTGAATGTTAGTATTGATCTGAGAGTGAATGTTAGTGTTGATCTGAGAGTGAATGTTAGTATTGATCTGAGAGTGAATGTTAGTGTTGATCTGAGAGTGAATGTTAGTATTGATCTGAGAGAGAATGTTAGTATTGATCTGAGAGTGAATTTAGTATTGATCTGAGAGAGAATGTTAGTATTGATCTGAGAGTGTGAATGTTAGTGTTGATCTGAGAGTGAATGTTAGTGTTGATCTGAGAGTGAATGTTAGTATTGATCTGAGAGTGAATGTTAGTATTGATCTGAGAGTGAATGTTAGTATTGATCTGAGAGAGAATGTTAGTATTGATCTGAGAGTGAAGGCTAGTGTTGATCTGAGAGTGAATGTTGGTATTGATCTGAGAGTGAATGTTAGTATTGATCTGAGAGTGAATGTTAGTGTTGATCTGAGAGTGAATGTTAGTGTTGATCTGAGAGTGAATGTTAGTGTTGAATCTGAGAGTGAATGTTAGTGTTGATCTGAGAGTGAATGTTAGTATTGATCTGAGAGTGAATGTTAGTATTGATCTGAGAGAGAATGTTAGTATTGATCTGAGAGTGAATGTTAGTGTTGATCTGAGAGTGAATGTTAGTGTTGATCTGAGAGTGAATGTTAGTGTTGATCTGAGAGTGAATGTTAGTATTGATCTGAGAGGGAATGTTAGTGTTGATCTGAGAGTGAATGTTGGTATTGATCTGAGAGTGAATGTTAGTATTGATCTGAGAGTGAATGTTAGTGTTGATCTGAGAGTGAATGTTAGTGTTGATCTGAGAGTGAATGTTAGTATTGATCTGAGAGTGAATGTTAGTGTTGATCTGAGAGTGAATGTTAGTATTGATCTGAGAGTGAATGTTAGTATTGATCTGAGAGAGAATGTTAGTATTGATCTGAGAGTGAATGTTAGTGTTGATCTGAGACATAATATAGAGTGTAGATCGCTCTCACGATGCCACAAACCTCTTGTAAATCAAACTAAATTAGGTAGTTGCTCTTCCAACTGTCATCCACTAGAATAAAAGGAAATAAAAGCAGCAGTAAACGTAATAGGTAAAAGTGAACAAAAGTAAATTGAATTGAGGTGAAATAGACAGTATGTACACTGCGCACTTGAGTGTAGTGTAAGTGGTGTAGGGGAGGGGGACTTGTCAAGCTGATTTTCCGGCACTGCTGCCATTTAAGACATGTTCAACAGTTAGGTACCTTTATTCCGAAACGTATCGCCTACACAGAAGGCTTCTTCACTCAAATAGAGAGGCGGCAGCAGAAACAGTAGAGATGTAAAGGTGATGTAATCAGTCCAAAACCCTTGAAGACGTAGTTCTGAGGTGGTCAGTCCCTCAGCCTGGAGAAGAGTAAGTTCATTCAGGTATACACAAATACGGTTACATAGATTATCATACATAGCAGCATATTTGTAGAGAACCTGGGATAACCTTCTCCATAGTCTGGAACAGTCATGACACTGTATACCATTATAATATTCACTGTTGTCAGACCAAAGACGACTCTGCCACAAGATCCCAAAGGCGCAGGACGAGTCTCAGACTAACCAAAACATTGCACAATTTAATTTGCTTAAAGACCTTCTTACCAGACATGATGAACAGCGTGTTTGGCTGAGACAAGGGCGTAACTGTTTCTCTCTCTTTTATTCTGTCACATTCTGCCTGCCGTAAAAGGAACGTAAATACATACATTGTAGAACATAGGACCTGCAATAAGTTATGAATCTGTCGGTTAAGATTGTTGGGTAATCCAAATTATTTCACAAAATAGAAATCGAGCACACACTGAGGGTCCGTGGCTCGAAGCTTTCATACGTTGGGCATGTTTCCTTACACCTGTTCCCCTTGTTCACCTAGCTGTAAGTAGGTACCTGGGCGTTAGTTGACTGTTTGGGGTTCTGAATGAGCTGATGCAAGACAGCAGTTATTATGCTGTAAAACTGAAGTGCAAAAAAAAAAATTAGAGCGACGGGCAAGGTTGGTACAGGTGAGGTGGTGTGGAATGTTTTACAGGCGCTGACGAACTTCACCCACCATACTCTCCCAACCCACCTGCCTCACTCAACCCACCTGCCTCACTCAACCCACCTGCCTCACTCAACCCACCTGCCTCACTCAACCCACCTGCCTCACTCAACCCACCTGCCTCACTCAACCCACCTGCCTCACTCAACCCACCTGCCTCACTCAACCCACCTGCCTCACTCAAACCCACCTGCTCACTCAACCCACCTGCCTCACTCAACCCACCTGCCTCACTCAACCCACCTGCCTCACCCAACCCACCTGCCTCACCCAACCCACCTGCCTCACCCAACCCACCTGCCTCACTCAACCCACCTGCCTCACTCAACCCACCTGCCTCACTCAACCCACCTGCCTCACTCAACCCACCTGCCTCACTCAACCCACCTGCCTCACTCAACCACCTGCCTCACGCAACCCACCTGCCTCACTCAACCACCTGCCTCACGCAACCACCTGCCTCACGCAACCCACCTGCCTCACTCAACCCACCTGCCTCACCCAACCCACCTGCCTCACCCAACCCCCTGCCTCACCCAACCACCTGCCTCACGCAACCCACCTGCCTCACTCAACCCACCTGCCTCACCCAACCCACCTGCCTCGCTCAACCCACCTGCCTCACTCAACCCACCTGCCTCACTCAACCCACCTGCCTCACTCAACCCACCTGCCTCACCCAACCCACCTGCCTCACCCAACCCACCTGCCTCGCCCAACCCACCTGCCTCCCCAACCCACCTGCCTCACTCAACCCACCTGCCTCACTCAACCCACCTGCCTCACTCAACCCACCTGCCTCACCCAACCCACCTGCCTCACCCAACCCACCTGCCTCACTCAACCCACCTGCCTCACTCAACCCACCTGCCTCACCCAACCCACCTGCCTCACTCAACCCACCTGCCTCACTCAACCCACCTGCCTCACCCAACCCACCTGCCTCACTCAACCCACCTGCGTCACCTAACCCACCTGCCTCACTCAACCCACCTGCCTCATTCAACCCACCTGCCTCACTCAACCCACCTGCCTCACCCAACCCACCTGCCTCACTCAACCCAAGCCATCCTGCTAATAACTATGTCACATTTTCTTATAAAGTTTACAGCTCATTCCTCAGCTAGGTTAGGTTTGGTTGGATTAGGTCACGTTTTATTAGGTTAGTTTGGACTGGGTTAGGTTACAATAAAAAAATTTACCGAGTGAACAGAAAACGGGCAGCCAAGAGAGTCATCAAATAGGAGGATAAGACCACGAGAAAGACCTGGGAGTAATTTTGTCAGCTGACTTTTCTCTCAATGAACACAGTAAAGCAAATCTCAGGACATCCAGGAAAATGACATGGTGGATAATGAGAACTTTTAAAACAAGAGAAATAATGCCAATGGTTATACTGTTCAAATCAATTGTGCTCTCTCATTTAGAGTATAGTTCAGTATTGACGGTCCAGTTCAAGGCAGGGGAGATATCAGAGCTGGAGCAGATACAGAGATCATTTATGGCCCGCATAGAGCCACTTCAAAATTCTTCATATGTACTTACTGGAGTGGAGGAGAGAGACATGATTTACATGGAAATTACTTGAGGGGCCTAGTCCCAATTTTCGTACTTCCATAACAACATACTGGAGTCAAAGATATGGGAGGAATTGTATAATAAACA
Source organism: Cherax quadricarinatus (assembly GCF_026875155.1). Taxonomy (NCBI): domain Eukaryota; kingdom Metazoa; phylum Arthropoda; class Malacostraca; order Decapoda; family Parastacidae; genus Cherax; species Cherax quadricarinatus. The sequence continues at coordinate 32,819,575 of NC_069416.1, read as the reverse complement.
CAGCGAAATGTAGGCGTGCCGTCGGCACAATAAGAGAACTTTGTATGAACATCCGTGGCCCCAGATTATTCAAAATCTTTCCAGAAAATATAAAAAATACTGCTGAGAAAAGTGTAGAGGTTTTCAAGAGGAAACTAGTCTAGTATCTCCAAGTGCCAGATCCACCAGGCTGTGATGGATATGTGGGCCAGTGGGCCGCCAGCAGCAACAACTTGGTTGACCAGGCAAGTACCAAATCGGCCTAGGGCCGGGCTCCATGAGTAGGAAAACTCTCAAAATTCAGAGACGTATCTCAAAAGTACAGGTATAACGTAGTAAATGGAATTTGTCCTCACTGAACCTCATATAGTTGTGAGTGACCAACTGGAAGACTTTATATGAGCGTAGAGGCGCTGCTGTGTCTTCTGTGAATGCTACTCTCACACAGATTCTAGTATCTTCTGCAAAGGATTACACAGTGCCATGTCAGATACAAGAATGATGAAGAGAAGTAGGATGCATCGTACCTTGAGAGAGAGAACATTTTATTGTAGCAGCCATTGATTTCACACTGTTCTTTGGGTTCTATTTGTTAGGAAGTTAAGTATACCTCTTCTCATCTTCCCAGTTATTCCCTTTGAACGCATTTTGTCCCATGGTTGAAAAGCCAGTGTATTATAATATACATCTGTATTATGCTTGTCATATAGTGCATCCAAGACCATGTAATAATGGTCGACCAATTGCGAAATGTAGGATCAACCTGCTGTGATGCCATGTTGACCTTGGTTGTGCAGCTGCTGCGATTCCACTTGATTGGCAAACTTACTTCTTGAAACCCTTTCATAAATTTTTTTAATGTGGGACGTTAGAACTGTTTGGTATATGTATTTTGTTTTACAATTGTTTTACTACCATTTTTTTCAGTGGGGCATTACCAGGGTTTTTAATAATGACTGTGGGATGACACTTGTCTAGGCTTCCTCTCCATTGAACAACTCGATTATTTGCCTACTAACACTAGTTGTACTGGGATTTATTTTATTTATTTATTTGTTGTCGTCATTATATGTCCCATATTTAATCCAAGGCTCGTTACTAAACATTTTTTGACCTCCCTTCCCATGAAATGCTGGGCCGTTTCCATCATTTAGGGTGGAAGTATGTACAGGTCTTGGAATGACACACTCCTTTATCCAAGATGGTACAGCATATCCCAGGGTGGTCATACTGATTCTTTCCATTTCTTTTCCATTTGATCCATATTTGCAAATTCCCCAGGCGTAGCGCCGACACACTTTTGTTTTGTTTATATTGGCTCTGTTTTCTGTCCTGGTTGGGGACCATTTCGTTTACAGTGATAATAACTAACTCATGCGCTACAAAATTCGTAATGGAGTCTATAGCAGTATGGGAGCGCTTGAGGTTCCTAAACCTGTATTCCCTGGAACACAGGAGGGAGAGATACATGATTATATACACCTGGAAAATCCTAGAGGGACTAGTACCGAACTTGCACACGAAAATCACTCATTACGAAAGCAAAAGACTTGGCAGACGATGCACCATCCCCCCAATGAAAAGCAGGGGTGTCACTAGCACGTTAAGAGACCATACAATAAGTGTCAGGGGCCCGAGACTGTTCAACTGCCTCCCAGCACACATAAGGGGGATTACCAACAGACCCCTGGCAGTCTTCAAGCTGGCACTGGACAAGCACCTAAAGTCAGTTCCGGATCAGCCGGGCTGTGGCTCGTATGTTGGTTTGCGTGCAGCCAGCAGCAACAGCCTGGTTGATCAGGCTCTGATCCACCAGGAGGCCTGGTCTCAGACCGGGCCGCGGGGGCGTTGACCCCCGGAACTCTCTCCAGGTAAACTCCAGGTATCTGTACTTGGAGTAAAGGCTGTGGTAGTAGGGGGGGGGATGTTGTTTTAGTTAGGTACCTCTTCTAGCGAGGCTGCACTCGTATCCGAGTCGTCTGCTGAAATTTAAATATTGTGAATATTGTTATTAATGGTTTCTCTCTCCACATTGCCACTCTGAGGGAGTCTACCCTTGGGTTTGTTGACTCCCATTTCCTGTAAATGCTCTTTCCTCCCATGCTTTATACAGATGAGGAAGAGGGAAAGCAGATGAGGGAGAGGGGAGAGCATAGGGAAAGGAGAGAGCTGAAGAGGGAGAAGGGAGAGCACACGAAGAAGAGGATAGAGCAGATGAAGGAGAAAGGAGTGCTGAGGAAGAAGGGAGCTGAGGAAGGAGAGGGGAGAGCTGAGGAGGGAAAAGGGGAGAGCTAATAGGGAGGGAGGAAAGCATAGGGAAAGGAGAGAGCAGACGAGGGGGAGATCAGATGAGGGGGAGGGGAGGGAGGTTACCTTATAGGTTACCAGTTGTTGGTTTCGAGAATCACACCCCCCTGAGACCCGATCCCAGACCAAGCTTCCAGGTTGTTGACCGGGATCGATCAGGCTGTTGGTGTAGACTATCGTATTCACCTCAGTTCTCGGTTGATCAGGTAGTGACGTGAAAAACTTACCCAGGTCCCTCTTAGAGATAGGTAAGGGTCTTTGACACATGAGGGAGGGTCTTTGTCTTGTTTCATTTATGGTTTTGTCTTAGTGTACGCATAGCACCTCTGCTGTTCATTGCAGGCATCTTTCCCTGTCTGCCAAGCTTTCCTATGAAGGGATTTCAGTGTGCAGATTTTGGACCAATCCTCCAGAATTTTCAAAGTGAAGATTATAATACATGTTTCTCACTTAAGCTCCAAGCAGTACAGGTCCCAGTAATTCAAGTGCTTGACTGAATTTATATGAGCAGTGAAATTTCTGTGTTCTCTAGTTGTAGCCTTGAAAGTGGCCGTTAGTTGTAATTATCCATACTACCATTTTCCCTGTGGCTGTTAAAATAACACTGTTGTGATTCTTGAATGTTAAATACTCTGACATTATCGCTCGCAAGACAATAAACTTCCACTCTATTAAGTGATTCGTGTTTATTTTACTCCGATCAAGTCTTTATTTCCTCAATTTCTCCATAGTGCGTAACTGAAATTTGTCGTCACTGAACTTTAAGATTTGGTTTACATTAGCCTGAAGGGTCATTGTGTCCTCAATGGACACCACCCTCGTACAGATTCTGGTATTGTTTGCGATGGATGATACGGTGCTATGATTTATGTCTCTGTCGGATAAAAGAATGAGAAAGACAAGTGGCGCGAGTACTGTGCCGTGAGGAACAAAGTTTTTCACTGTAGAAGCCTCTGCTTTCTCTTTGGGTTCTATGTAGTACGTAAGATACAATGTAAGTGTGACATCTTATTGTGAAGACGTTCAACAGGTGACCTTTCAGTTCACGCTAAGAACAACACTTGGGTTTTAGTGGGAGATAAACCGTGCTAAAACTTCAGAGATTTTAAATGATCTTCAATTTTTATTAATACTATTGGTTAAGGCTAGTATTTCGGATTCCGTACATAATTTGCTGCGACGGCCACTTTCTCTGATGATGAGTCTTGCCTCGGGTTGAATTTTAAGGTAGTTCTCAATATTTTCCTATATAGTGCATGCATCTCTGATGTCGTCGCTTCAGCATGCGTTAATAGTTCTTTGACTTTGGTATCGATATCCAGGCCTCTGGAGGTTTCACCGACATAAATCTCTATGGTGTAGACACCAGCAATGGTGTTCCTCGATTGTGTTTTCTTGATTAAGTCTTTTGTTTGTTTTTTTGTTTAAGATAAAATGGTATCCCTGATACTGCTTTTGTTGATGGGGAGTACAATGTATGTGCTGGGTATGGTGTTAAAATTGGAGTTACATAGTATGTTCTTGGCTATTTTCTTGCAGTTAATGATGAAATATTGTGGGTAGGAAAACTCAGTGAAAACTTGATTGATATCATTACATTCTTCTTGGAGAGATGAGTGAAAATGATTCTGT
>NC_069416.1:32709779-32810157 GCF_026875155.1 Cherax quadricarinatus | reverse complement strand
TCCTAGAGGACTAGACCGAACTTGCACACGAAAATCACCATTACGAAAGCAAAAGACTTGCAGACGATGCACCATCCCCCCAATGAAAAGCAGGGGTGTCACTAGCACGTTAAGAGACCATACAATAAGTGTCAGGGGCCCGAGACTGTTCAACTGCCTCCCAGCACACATAAGGGGGATTACCAACAGACCCCTGGCAGTCTTCAAGCTGGCACTGGACAAGCACCTAAAGTCAGTTCCGGATCAGCCGGGCTGTGGCTCGTATGTTGGTTTGCGTGCAGCCAGCAGCAACAGCCTGGTTGATCAGGCTCTGATCCACCAGGAGGCCTGGTCTCAGACCGGGCCGCGGGGGCGTTGACCCCCGGAACTCTCTCCAGGTAAACTCCAGGTATCTGTACTTGGAGTAGAGGCTGTGGTAGTAGGGGGGGGGGGTGCTGTTTTAGTTAGGTACCTCTTCTAGCGAGGCTGCACTCGTATCCGAGTCGTCTGCTGAAATTTAAATATTGTGAATATTGTTATTAATGGTTTCTCTCTCACATTGCCACTCTGAGGGAGTCTACCCTTGGGTTTGTTGACTCCCATTTCCTGTAACTGCTCTTTCCTCCCATGCTTTATACAGATGAGGAAGAGGGGAAAGCAGATGAGGGAGAGGGGAGAGCATAGGGAAAGGAGAGAGCTGAAGAGGGAGAAGGGAGAGCACACGAAGAAGAGGATAGAGCAGATGAAGGAGAAAGGAGTGCTGAGGAAGGAGAAGGGAGCTGAGGAGAGGAGAGGGGAGAGCTGAGGAGGGAAAAGGGGAGAGCTAATGAGGGAGAGAGGAAAGCATAGGGAAAGGAGAGAGCAGACGAGGGGGAGATCAGATGAGGGGGAGGGGAGGAGGTTACCTATAGGTTACCAGTTGTTGGTTTCGAGAATCACCGCCCCTGAGACCCGATCCCAGACCAAGCTTCCAGGTTGTTGACCGGGATCGATCAGGCTGTTGTAGACTATCGTATTCACCTCAGTTCTCGGTTGATCAGGTAGTGACGTGAAAAACTTACCCAGGTCTCTCTTAGAGATAGGTAAGGGTCTTTGACACATGAGGGAGGGACTTTGTCTTGTTTCATTTATGGTTTTGTCTTAGTGTACGCATAGCACCTCTGCTGTTCATTGCGGGCATCTTTCCCTGTCTGCCAAGCTTTCCTATGAAGGGATTTCGGTGTGCAGATTTTGGACCAATCCTCCAGAATTTTCAAAGTGAAGATTATAATACATGTTTCTCACTTAAGCTCCAAGCAGTACAGGTCCCAGTAATTCAAGTGTTTGACTGACAGTAGATAAGGAAGAGGGGAAAGAAAGAGGAAAGGGAAAGAAGATATGGGAGAGATGAAAGACGGAAAGGGAGAACAGATGTGGAGAAGAGGGAAAGGTAGAGAGAGAGAGAGAGAAAGAGAGAGACAGCAAGGTCCGGGAGAGGGAGAGGGGAGAAAGGGTGGAAGGAGAGATTGAGTTATCAAGGCGTTTTTGTACTTTTTAATTGGAAGATTTGATGCTTCCTGTGTACATTGTATGCACGGACACACGTGTGTGTGTGTGTGTGTGTGTGTGTGTGTGTGTGTGTGTGTGTGTGTGTGTGTGTGTGTGTGTGTGTGTTACTATTTGTCCCAGGCACATGTCGATTAGACACTAGGCCTGTTGTACATGCGTGCATGTGTGTGTGTGTGTGTGTGTGTGTACTCACCTAGTTGTACTCACCTAGTTGAGGTTGCGGGGGTCGAGTCCGAGCTCCTGGCCCCGCCTCTTCACTGATCGCTACTAGGTCACTCTCCCTGAGCCGTGAGCTTTATCATACCTCTGCTTAAAGCTATGTATGGATCCTGCCTCCACTACATCGCTTCCCAAACTATTCCACTTACTGACTACTCTGTGGCTGAAGAAATACTTCCTAACATCCCTGTGATTCATCTGTGTCTTCAACTTCCAACTGTCCCCTTGTTACTGTGTCCAATCTCTGGAACATCCTGTCTTTGTCCACCTTGTCAATTCCTCTCAGTATTTTGTATGTCATTATCATGTCCCCCTATCTCTCCTGTCTTCCAGTGTCGTCAGGTTGATTTCCCTTAACCTCTCCTCGTAGGACATACCTCTTAGCTCTGGGACTAGTCTTGTTGCAAACCTTTGCACTTTCTCTAGTTTCTTTACGTGCTTGGCTAGGTGTGGGTTCCAAACTGGTGCCGCATACTCCAATATGGGCCTAACGTACACGGTGTACAGGGTCCTGAATGATTCCTTATTAAGATGTCGGAATGCTGTTCTGAGGTTTGCTAGGCGCCCATATGCTGCAGCAGTTATTTGGTTGATGTGCGCTTCAGGAGATGTGCCTGGTGTTATACTCACCCCAAGATCTTTTTCCTTGAGTGAGGTTTGTAGTCTCTGGCCCCCTAGACTGTACTCCGTCTGGGGTCTTCTTTGCCCTTCCCCAATCTTCATGACTTTGCACTTGTGGGATTGAACTCCAGGAGCCAATTGCTGGACCAGGTCTGCAGCCTGTCCAGATCCCTTTGTAGTTCTGCCTGGTCTTCGATTCGAGTGAATTCTTCTCATTCAAACTTCGTCACCTGCAAACAGGGACACCTCAGAGTCTATTCTTCCGTCATGTCGTTCACAAATACCGGAAAACAGACTGTGGTCCTAGGACTGACCCCTGTGGGACCCCGCTGGGGTCCACAGGTTGCCCACTCTGAGACCTCGCCCACGTTTACCATGGACTCGCTGCTCTCTTCCAGCAAGTATTCCCTGATCCAATGTAGGTTGCCTTTCCCTGTTATCCCTGTTGGTCCTCCAGTTTTGTGCACCAATCTCTTGTGTGGAAACTGTGTCCAAAAACGCCTGCTTCTTGCTGCTTATTACCCTGTACATTTTCTCATGAATTACCTGGTGATTGCAGAACTTAGCAACTTGTACTGTGTTACTGCTGCTGCTGTTAATGCTACTGCTTTTTTTTACTGCTGTTCTCGTGTTACTGTTGCTACTGATGTTTACTGTGTACTGCCGCTTGATACGGTGTTACCGTTATAGTGGTATAGTGTGTGTACTCACTCTATTTGTTCTCACTATTTGTGGTTGCAGGGGTTCGAGTCTAGCTCCTGGCCCCCGGCCTCTCTTCACGCGTTGCTACTGGGGCCCTCTTCTCTCACGCTCCATGAGCTTTTTCAAACCTGGTCTTAAAAACTGGTATGGTTCCTGCCTCCACTACGTCATTTTCTAGGTATTTCCCACTGCCTTTACAACTCTATGACTGAAGAAATACCTCTAATATCTCTCTGGACTCATTTGTGTTCTTCCAACTTACAATTGTGGGCCTCTTGTTTCTTGTCCCCTCCCATGGAACATCCTGTCCTTTGTGTGTGTGTGTGTGTGTGTGTGTGTGTGTGTGTGTGTGTTGTGGTGCTGGTGTGTGTGTTAGTGTGTGTGTGTATAGTGTGTGTGTGTGTGTATAGTGTGTGTGTTTGGTGTGGTATAGTGTGTCGTGTGTGTGTGTATGTGTTGTGTTGTGTGTGTGTGTTGTGGTGTGTGTGTGCGTATTATAGTGCAGGGTTCCAAACTGGGGGTAAATTTACCCCCTGGGTGGTTATTTAACCATTTTTGGTGGGTAATGAGGGGGTGACAGAAAAAAAAAGTTATGAATTCTGAAAATCAAGAAAACAATGCGGTACCCGGTATATGAGGATTATTGTTAACTTTGTCTTAGTATATAAAGTTGTTAAGTAACAACCTATTATAAGTAAGTAATAAAGTTAAACCAAAATAAACAATAAACATCAAAAACTAATATACAGTATTAGAAAAGAAGAAATATATAGCTAAGTGTGTGGAAACCCAAAAAGTATTTTTGACAAGTATGCTTCAGGACACAAAGTCAATCAGTAGCCCCCAGATCGACCTGTCCAGTACACGTCACTCACTTCCTGAGGCTGCCTCTATTTCACACCGTCTTTTTATCTGTGACCCATCAGCCGAGGTAGACATAAGCTGGAAAGTATGTGTAACTGCCCTGTGCAGTATATAGTTAGTATTTACCCACTGTTACTGTGAATTTGTAGCTATTATAATTTTATATTATAATGTATGTGTGGTTCTTTTACGTTTTCAAGGGTTTTTGCTAGGATTATCAGAGTATGCGAGGCTGTATACGTTCACGTTAGCCATATATATCAATAATAACAAATTTTTGTGAAAGGGGTAACATGCTTTATGTGGCATGTTAAATTGGGTAACAAGCTGAAAAAGTTTGGGAACCACTGGTATAGTGTGTGTGTGTGTGTGTGTGTTGTTGTGTGTGTGTGTGTGTGTGTGGTGTGTGTGTGTGTGTGTGTGTGTGTGTGGTGTTACTGTGTTACTGTTTGCTTCTGCTTTTTACTGGTGCTACTGTTGTACTCGTGTTACTGTTTGCTGCTGTTACTCGTGTTACTGTTGCTACTGCCGCTGATACTTTTTTACCGTATAGTGTGTGTGTGTGTGTGTGTGTGTGTGTGTGGGGTGTGTGTGTGTGTGTGTGTGTGTGTGTTGTGTTGTGTGTGTTACCATTTTGTCCTAGGCACATGCCCGATTAGACACTAGGCCTGTTGTATGTGTGTGTGTGTGTGTGTGTTACCTTTTTGTCCTAGGCACATGTCGATTAGACACTAGGCCTGTTGTATATGCTGTGTGTGTGTGGTGTGTGTGTGTGTGTGTGTGTGTACTCACCTATTTGTGGTTGCAGGGGTCGAGTCACAGCTCCTGGCCCCGCCTCTTCACGGGTCGCTATTGGGTCACTCACTCCCTGCTGGTGTGTGTGTTTTGTGTGGTGTGTGTGTGTGTCGTAGTAAATAGTATTATGTTTCAATGGTTGAGCCTAGCTCCTGGGGCCACCATTTTACCTTGGACGACCTTTAGTGATGGCTGCTCTCATTAATCCTGTCCTACACACTCTTGAGTTAGTCTCCACCTTATCTATGTTATTATATATATTAACCATCAAGAGCCTAGAAAGTTTTCCTTCCCTTTGTCGGGTCATTTCCAAACTTCAGTAATATTCTGACCTCTGAAGAGGACTGCGGTTGCCTTCGAAAACATTTAGTATTCATTAGAGGGAAGGATTTTAGAGTTTTCTACCGAAATTGCTAGTTTATCGTGCACTCCATACCCATCCAGTGGACGGTACCTTTAGAATATATGGATGAAGATTGAGACACTTATGCAGCATATGGGAATCTTTATTCAGGAAACGTTTCGCCACACAGTGGCTTCATCAGTCCAATACAAAGAGGAAGGCGTAAGGAGAGGAGGAGTATGACGTAATCAGTCCCTCAGCCTGGAGTCGATGTGTTCAGTCCATCAATCTTGTAGACTGAACACATCGACTCCAGGCTGAGGGACTGATTACCTCATACTCCTCCTCTCCTTACGCCTTCCTCTTTGTATTGGACTGATGAAGCCACTGTGTGGCGAAACGTTTCCTGAATAAAGATTCCCATATGCTGCATAAGTGTCTCAATCTTCAACTTGTCGGTTTTTCAAACCATTCATCACAGAATATATGGATACACAAAAGGCCTAGCAACTAGGCCCCAAAATGGGATGCGAGTACACCTGGAGGTTACCTGGATTACCTGGAGGTTATTCCGGGGATCAACGCCCCCGCGGCCCGGTCCACGACCAGGCCTCCCGATGGATCAGGGCCTGATCAACTAGGCTGTTACTGCTGGCCGCACGCAGTCCGACGTACGAGCCACAGCCCGGCTGATCCGGCACCGACTTTAGGTATCTGTCCAGCTCTCTCTTGAAGGCAGCCAGGGGTTTATTGGCAATTCCCCTAATGCTTGATGGGAGGCTGTTGAACAGTTTTGGGCCCCGGACACTTATGGTGTTTTCTCTTAGTGTACCAATGGCGCCCCTACTTTTTATTGGCGGCATTTTGCATCGCCTGCCCAGTCTTTTACTTTCGTAGGGAGTGATTTCTGTGTGCAGATTTGGGACCATTCCTTCCAAGATTTTCAAGTGTAGATTATGATATATCTCTCCCTCCTGCGTTCCAGCGAGTACAAGTCAAGTGCTTCCAAGCGTTCCCAGTAGTTAAGGTGCTTGACAGAACTTATACGTGCAGTAAAGGATCTCTGTACACTCTCTAGATCTGCGATTTCACCTGCTTTGTATGGAGATGTTAATGTACAGCAGTATTCCAGCCTAGAGAGAACAAGTGATTTGAAAAGGATCATCATGGGCTTGGCATCTCTCTGGATATGTACCTACAATTAATTTGTCTTATATCATTCAAACAAATTGAGAATATTTTCTTAACATGTCTGGTATCTTACTTTTATAACAAGATACTTTGACATATGACACAGGTTGTTATAGTGTCCTCATGTTCCTCAACAAGTGGACACTCAGCCACATAGCGTTCAAGAAAGTGACTAAAAGGTTGACCACGTACTTGACATTTAGTTTGATCATCATCTGTATTAGCCCAAATTGCCAGAAGTACTGGTAATCAAGCTGCTGCAGTATCTGCTACTAAACCACTTTGACAGAATTACGGAGGTCGTAGAAGAAAAATCAAAATGTAGATGTGGTGGACAACGATTTCGGAAATGCATTTCGTAAATTATATCACGGAGTGAATGCACAAAATGAAGCAGACAGTTATAACGGGGAAAGTAATAAAATGGATATTCAACTCTCTGACAGACAGACAACACAAAGGGTGGTAGTTAACAGAGCAAAATCCTGCATTAGGAAAATAAAAAGTTCAATATCCCAAGGCACGGTTTTGGCATCTCTATTGATTCTTATGCTCATAACAGACATGGCCAAAAACACACACTATATTTTTGTATCATTATTTACAGATGACAAAAATAATTATAAAAAACACCTCGTGGGGAGAAATTTTCTCCAACCAAGGAATTGGGGGGGAGACAAACCCCCCTCTAAGGGGAATTGCGATCCCTCTCGAGAGAGCTAAGACCCCTATACTTTCCCACACTGGAGAGCAGGAGTAAGGATGAAAGGGGTCATGCCCTGTTCTTTTTGCATAAGCAGAGGTGAAGCTCACATGTCTTACAGCCAAGCATCCTGCACTCAGCATTTTCAAATTGCAATGCTTCAGAAATGCCCATTTATCTTAACATGTGTTTCTGGCCCTGCTATATCAGACACCTTCTAGTGGGATTGAAGATACAGAGCAGATAAGATTGAAACCCAATATTCACATATGTCCAGCAGAATTTACACTCTTACGAGAGTGTAAAGTGCAAGATTTTATGTACTTGTGTTTGTCTGAAGAAATTGCTATTTCCCAAGACCGGGAAAATTTCAAAATAATTTGCTTCTAAACTAATATTTCTAGGAGCATTATTATTCTTAGCTGGCACCGTAGACTCAAGGAATCCGTTCCTTTTGATTCAGTTGAGCCGGCGTCTCTGCCTGTAGACATCGTGTCAGCAGACAGCCGCCCATAAAAGGAAGGTGGAGGTTGCAACAGGCAGATTGCAGTTTGATTTCGGCCATTGAACATGTGATGAAGTGGCCAGGTGCTACCCGGCCGGGCCACACCACACTTAATGCAGAAACATTTGTGGCCATATTCGTGTTGTGCACTGTTAATCTCCGAGAATGTATTAATGTTGGTAGAATTACCGACAATATGTTAGGTAAAAGGACACAAGTGCAACTAATGTGACAGATTATCGTGGCAACGTTTCACTCTCCAGGAGCTTTGTCAAGCCGTTACGAACAATATATGGACTCATGAAATCGTAATGACATGATTACAAACCATACCACGGGTGGGGTTAGTGGCTAACGCTACGGTCTGGAGTTTTGTGATTCTCTGAGCGCGGGTTTAAACCCCACCCGTGGTATGATTTAATACACGGACATAGAGGGTATATATATAGGCTTAAAGTAAGGTGTAATAATAAGGGTGTTAGTAGTAGTAATATATCTGGTAGAAAAAATCGACTTGTACATGAATAAAAAAAATTATTAAAGATTATTGCCTGGGTAACATAAAAATCGGTTGGGCAAATATTTCTGGTTTGCTTTGAGAAAGCCTGTTTCAATGTTCCTTCTCTTTTATGTTCTTAAGTAATACCAGCAGCAACTGTGTGATGGTAGGGTTTATTGTTTTGAGGAGGATTCTTGCTAAGACCTCAGAGATGATGAAGCTGCCTTTATTTTGCTTAATTATGTTAGAAATAGCTATTAATGATGATTCAAGGCATTTATGTCTGCGCAAATTAGGTTCTTAGATGACTAGTCGGGCGTCGCTGAATTTCATGAGGTGATTGGCTGAATTCCGGTGTTGTACACAGGCGTTGTTCAAGTTATCGTTCCTGCATGCATTAATGTGTTCACTGAGGCGTGTTTCGAAGTTCCTTGCTGTTTCACCTACATATATTCTGTCGCAGCCTCCACAGGGTATAGTGTAAACCCCTGCATTGACTGGTTCATGGTACTTCCATTTTATCCTCGTTACACCTCACCCTAAGCCTATATATACGGTTTGTGTCCATGTATTGTTTATAACGGCTTAACAAAGCTCCTGAGAGCGAAACGTTGCCACAATAAAATTTCATATTAGTTGCACTTGTGTTCTTTTACCTAATTTCCAGGAGGACTGAAAGCACTATTCCCGCTTTCATTACAATGAGCCAGTAAAGTCTCTTTTTTACTGGACATCCTCCTATTTCCATTGCAGTGCTTAGGGTCGATGTTAGGTGAATAGGACAAACCATTCGAGACCGTGATGGGCTGGCCCAAGCCCAAAACACAGGTAAGGGTCGCCCATGACTTCCAGGTGATATATTTGACATACAGGGCGCGTATTAGCCCTAGTTATAATCACCTTCATTTCAGCTATGGTAGGTATACAGATAGCAAACGTCGAAGGTATAGGCTGCAGGTGTTTTGAGCTGTTAACAACAAAGATGAGTATCTTACCCCACAGTGGTTCTTTAATTATAATAATTAATTAATGTACTCATCTCGTCCAAAATCCCACACACCTTGGTAGAAGACAGGGAAATATTGCAAGAAGATATAAGCAAAGTAACAGCCGTAACAGCTTGACAAAGCTCCTGGAGAGCGAAACGTTGTCACAATAAAATATTACATTAGTTGCACTTATGTCTTTACATATTGTCGGTAATTCAACCAACATATACAGTATACATATAAGCAAAGTCTTTCAGTGGGCAGTGGAGAATAACATGACCTTCGATAGTGAAAAGTAGCAACTGCTTGTATATGGAAAGAATGAAGAACTCAAGAGGAACACAAAAGGACCTAGTAGTATAAAGATGTTAGCTGACCTTCCTTTCAAAAAAGACACAATAAGGTAAACGTCACGACGGCCCGGAAATGACGGTGCTGAATGAAAATATTCAAAACAAGGGAAACAGTGCCAAATGCTGACACTATTCAGATAGGCTGAGCTCTCTCGCCTAGAATATTGTTTGCTGTTCACGTCCTTGTTAATGGCAAGACGTCAAATCTGGAACGGATTCAAAGATCATTTACTGCCTAAAAAAGTCAAAAAAAGAATTTAAAAAATTGCTGAGAACGCCTCCAAATTCTAAAAAATATACTCGCGGAGGTGCGAAGAGAGGGGGATACTTGATATGAAGATTTGATCCCACATCTGCATACTGCCCCATAAAAAACATACTGAGGTAAGAGATAAAGGAGGAAGTGAGAAAAAACCCAGTGAAATACTTGGTCCCAGACTTTTTTAATATCATACTAGAAGAAAAGTTTACTAGTACCTCCAAGTGCCTGATCAACCAGGGGGTGACTGATGTATGGGCCAACAGGCCGCCAGATTCAATAGCTGGTTGACCAGGCAAGCAGCAGATAAGCTTGGACCCTGGCATGGCTGCAGGGGTAAGGAAACCCTTGTAACCCTCCAAAAGTATATCGAAGGTATACAGTGCAAGTTCCTACAAGAATGTGCTCATCTACGATCATGATGTATTAGTCTACCTGGAGAGTGTTCTGAGGACCAGTGTTCCTTCTGCCTGGTCCTAGACCAGGTCTCCAGGTGGATGGTCTGATCAGTCAGACTGATTGTACTAGCCTGATGTTTTTCTCCCAGCCCCTGATATTTCTTCCAAAATCCTGATGCATTTTCCAGCCCCTGATGTCTTTTTCTCCCATTGATGTTTCTGTCTCTTTCCCCATCTCTCTGTTGATTCTTTAGCAAAGAGATTCTTTATAGTTTCTGTTCAGTTTTTACCACACTTCCCTTTTTGCGGTGGGGACATCCGGAGTCCCAGAATATTCAACATCATACCAGAAGATATCAGAACCACAGCTGGAACAAGTGAGAAGTCTTCAAGAGGAAACTGGATAAGTATCTTCACCATGTGCCCGATCAACCCCGGTTGTGATTTGGGTGTGTGGGGCAGTGGGCCTCCAGCAGCAACAGCCTGGTTGATCAGACAAGCACCAGACGAGCCTGGCCCATGGCCGGGCTCCGAGAGTAGTGAAACTCTTGAAACTCTTCAAAGGTATGTCTTGCTTTATTAATTTGCTTTTTCCCTTTCCCCAATTCTCATTGTTTTTAGCCTTCATAGTAGTTTGTTTTTGTTTGTGTCTGCGTTATGCTTTATTGTGTTCTTCTCCCTCAGCCTTATCCTTTTCCTTACCCATTTTCTGCTTCTCTTTGGGCCCTTTCCCGAACATTATTTTTTTCATCTTCTCCCCGACCCTTTTATTCCCCTTTTTTCCCGTCGTCTTTTCCCCTCTGGACAGGCTCATCTGCAAGTCCCCTCTGTCTTGTTTCCCCTCACTTCTGCTCCCCTCCTGAGGCTTTTCTTCCTTGCTTACCCATCCGTGAGTGGGGGCACTTCCCCTACCCCACATCCATCCCTCCCCTTCCTCCTCTGCCCTCCCTTTCCTTCTCTCCTCCCCCTTTTCCGCGTCTTGCTTCTTCGGTCCCACCCCATTCCTTTCTCATCTCATTTTCCCTTCCCTCTACCCTTTTTATGTTCTTCCGTTCTAGTCATCTATGATTCCACAAAGGTGCAGTGTTAAATCAACGCCGAAACACTATATATAGACTAAGATCTTCTCAGTCCCATTCAAAATCTTATAAAGGTCTTAAGTAGCAAGCTGTCAATCACATGGAATCCACCAAAAAATTGCACAACCCAGCGCATGCATTTAAAACAGGTCGCTCCCCCTGCATTCACAATAATAATAATATAATAATAATAATAATAATAATAATAATAATATTAATTTAAAAAAATACTATTATAATCTTTATTTCTACAAGTACTTGTACATCTTATGCTGTTCTGGCTGACGGCAATGACATCCTATATAGAAAACCATTGTTATGCAGAGCATTTCGGGCAAATTAATTTAATTTTGTCCCCACCACCAATCGGCTAACACCCAGGTACCTATTTACTGCTAGGTGAACAGGGACAGCAGGTGTCTTAAGGATGCACACTCTGATGGTTCCACCCGTACCAGGGATCGAACCACGGACCTCAATGTATGAGATGAAGTGTGCTAACCAAACGATGCTATGGGACCAGATTCCTCAAGACATATCTTGAATGCACTGGTAAGACAAGCGAAATGCTGATGTACTGAACACCGATACCTCGACCCACCCTCTTAAATTCTAGTTTGGATTTCTCACATTCGGTTTGCAGCAAGTTCCTCGTTTGTCGCTATTTAGGTTAGGTTAGATTATCGCCTTCTGTCAATAAAATATAACAGTATAAAGCCTGGTTGGTCAGGCAGGCACCAGACGAACTTGGCCCAAGGCCGGGCTCTGGAAGTAGAAAAACTCTCGGAGCTCATCAAAGGTATATTAAAGGTAATTACAGCATATCACAAAAACAGTAATGAAATATATGATAAAAGTGATACAAAGTTCTGCCGCGTGAAGAGACGTGGGACCGGCCCAGCACAGTAGAAAGATCTAGTCAATAATCCTTTTCATGACTGGTGTATCCACTGTCTTAGCAACAGCGAATACCGTTACTGGGAGGATGTGCTGACCAATGCTACACGTGACAACAGGAAAACGTAGGGAGGTTAAACGTTAGAACAGAAAGACGTAGAGAGGCCTAGTCAGAGGCTAGACGTCAGAACAGAAAGATGTAGAGAGCAGCGCCAAGGGACACTGAGGCCCGCTCAGGCCTCCCACGTAAGCTACTCGCTGAAATTTACACCTACGCTTGTACACATAATATTTGAACCTGCGCTGGTGCCGTTTACTCACCCACACCTGGTCGTACACACTCCCACACATTCTCTCGTATTTTACATACACTCTTTCAACCCCTCTTCCCCACACACACATACATGTGAATGACATAAATTAAATAAATAAATAATGAGGAGAATTCAATCGATTGAGGATGAGGCAGAACTACAAAGGGATATGGAAAAGCTGCAAGCCTGATCCAGCAACTGGCTCCTGGAGTTTAACCCCACCAAGTCATGAAGATTGGGGATGGCCAAAGAAGACCGCAGACAGAGTACAGGCTACGGTGCCAAAGACTGCAAACCTCAATCAAGAAAAAGGATCTTGGGGTGAGTATAATACCAAGCACATCTCCTGAGGCTCACTTCAACCAAATAATTGCTGCAGCATATGGGCGCCTGGCAAACCTAAGAATAGCTTTCGACACCTCAGTAAGGAACCATTCAAGACTACACCGTGTACGTCAGACCCATATTGGAGTATGCAGCACCAGTATGGAACCCACACCTGGTCAAGCACGTCAAGAAATTAGATAAAATGCAAAGGTTTGCAACAAGACTAATCCATGAGCTAAGGGGTATGTACTACGAGAAGATAAGGGAAATCGATCTGACGACACTGAAAGACAGGAGGAATAGGGGGGCATGATAACGACATATAAAATACTGAGACAAATTGACAAAGTGGATAGGGACAGGATGTTTTAGAGATGGGACACGGTAATAAGGGGTCACAACTGGAAGATTAAGACTCATACGAATTCCAGGGATGTTCGGAAGTATTTCTTCAGTCATAGAGTTGTCAGGAAGTGGAACAATCTGGAGAACGATGTAATGGAGGCAGGATCCGTACATAGCTTCGAGAAGAGATACGATGAAGTTCATGGAGCAGGGAGAGAGAGTGGACTTAGTAGCGACCAGAGAAGAGGCGGGGCCAGGAGCTGTGACTCGACCCCTGTAACCACAAATAGAGTACAAATAGGTGAGTACACACATACACACACCACACACACACACACACACACACACACACACACACACACACACACACACACACACACACACACACACACACACACACACACACACGAGGCATCAAAGAGAAGCTTTGAAACTTGTATCAACATTGTATCGGAAACCTATGGTAAATATCTCCTTCCAGGCTTCCCTTCCCTCCTTTCCTCCCTCCCTCCCTCCCTCCCTCCCTCATTTCTTACTATCCCTTTCTCCCTCTTTCTCTATTATCTTTTTCTTCCTTTCTCCTTTCTCTCTTTCTGTCCCTTTGTGCTCCCTCCTCTCCTTAATCCTCTCCACCTCACTCCTCTTTTCCTTTCCTCATTTCCTCTCATTCATCGCTACCCACCCATTAACCTTCCTCCCTGCTTCCTCCCATCCCGTCTTTCTCAGTCTCTCCCCTCCCTTCTTTCCTATTCTTTATTTTCAGTTCTTTTCCACTTTCCTTGCCAGTCACCTCTCCTTGTCCCACTCCTTCAGTCCCTAACATCCTTTCTTTACTGATGACACCAGAATTTCCATGAGAGTGACGTCCTTCGAAGACATACTTTTGAAGAGTTTCGAGAGTTTCACTACTCTCAGAGCCCAGCCATGGGCCAGGCTCGTCTGGTGCTTGCCTGGCCAACCAGGCTGTTGCTGCTGGAAGCCCACTGCCCCACATCTCCATCACAGCGAGTCTTCCAGTGGATATAAATCAAGTCTTCCACTAGATCTCAGACAACAATATAATGTTCAGTGAGAAGTTTCAGTTGTTCCGCAGTGGAAGAACTGCGGAAACAAAGAGCACAAGGAAAAATAATAGGCTGGACAACTAGAACTTTCAAGACTAGAGATGCTGGGTGAACCAGTGATGATACTCTTCAAGTCACTTGTTCTCTCCAGGCTGAAATACTCCTGTATATCTACGACTCCCTTCAAGGCAGGCGATACTGCTGAGCTGGAAAACATTCAGAGAATCTTCATTGCTCGTATATACTCAATGAAATATCAGAATTCATGGGAACGCTTAAGGTCCCTTGAACTGTATTCTTTGGAAAGTAGTCAAGAAAGGTACATTATATATTACATATGAAAACCCCTGGAGGGACTGATCCCAAAACTGGGCACGGAAATCACCCCATGTGACAACAAGGGACGCATCGAGTATACTAAGAGATAGGGTGTGATAAATGTCAGAGGTTCCTGACTTTTCAAAGCCCTCCCTTGATACATAAAAGAAATTACCACACCTCTGGCTTGTCTTCAGGAGGGGGCTTGATACGTTTCTTAAATTGGATTTCTGTTGCAGTCTTCAGGGATTTATGTTGTAAAATCTAAAGATTCCAGCTAGTACGCCCCGAGATTCTTATCTGAAGGAGTCTTCCGGTGATGAACGCCCCCGCAGCCCAGTGCTAAACCAGGCCTCCCAGTGGATTAAGGCCTGAACATCTGGCTGTTACTGTTGGCCGTGCGCAGTCCAAGGGACAAAATACAGCCCGGCTATTGAGGCACTGATTTGAGGAACTTGTCCAGGCCCATCTTAAAGACAGCCAGAGGTTTGTTGGTAATTCCCGTTATGCACGGAGAAAGGGCGTTGAAGAGTCGGGACCTCTGACACTCAACGAGTTTCTCAGTGTACTCAAGCTCCCCTGCTGTTTGCACCGTGTGCCAAGTCTCTTGTTGTCATACGGAGTAATTTCAGTGTTCAGGTTTGGGGCCATTTCCTCCAGGGTTTTCCAGGTGTAAATTATGATTCCTTTCTCGTCTACGTTTTATGAAATACTGTTGAAGAGTCTTAAAGTGTGCCCAGTGGTTCAGATGCTGGAATGAGTGTATATGATCAGTGAGAGTTCTCGGTACGTTTTCCAGCTCGGCAATCTCGTCTGCCTTGAAGGTGGCTGTAAGTATACAACAGTATTCTAGCCTGGAGATAACAAGTAACTTAAAGCATCATCTTAGGTTTAGCATCTCTCATCGAAATCCCTAGACATTCCAGTGGAACCCCCCCCCCCTCCCCCTCGAGGCTTTCGTATAAATACTGTCTTTTAGAGCCTCCCCTTGCACTCTCCTTACCCTTTGGTGGAACCTCAGGGAATGTACATTGAAACCTTTAAGAAAACATCCTTGAAACCATGGGAAACTCCGTCAAGGGGCTTGAAATCCTGGGAGATCAAGTATGGAACTTGAATCCCTGGGAAACCTCGTTAAGGCACACGGAACCTTGGGTTTAGATCCTGAGAAATTCTGTAAAAAGTCTTGAAACACTATGAAACCTTAAAACCCTTTAAACCCTAGGGAGTCCTGCAACGACCCTGGAAACATCGATATAGCTCTTGAAACCCATGCAACCCCAGCTAAGATTTGGAACCTCGGAAACCTTGCTATGCCCTGGGAGAAGGATTTGTTACCCCTGTAAAAATTGATTGGCGAGTCTTCTGGCATGAGTTTAAGTCAAGGGAACCAGGATTGATGATGGACATGGGTCAGGGACACCTGGGTGTATGCTGAGGATGAAGGGGCCAGGATAGATGAACAACATGGGTGGGTGACACTTGACAAGGATAGCCTACTCCCCAAAAAGGAATTCCTTTGTAGCTAATCAAATTCAGAGGGTGTATCCTTGCCTTAGAGGTGATGTTGGAACATTTGTTTCTGAATATTCTTCAAAGGAATGTGAGCGAGAGAGAGAAGAGAGAGAGAGAGAGAGAGAGAGAGAGAGAGAGAGAGAGAGAGAGAGAGAGAGAGAGAGAGAGAGAGAGAGAGAGAGAGAGAGAGAGACTGCTCTCCGTCTACTTGACAGAATAGAGAACAAAGCAAGACAGCTCTCTCTCTCTCTTCGATCAAGCCTGGATAGAGCTGTCATTTCAACAGAGCTTTCAACATAGGAGGGATGTGGGTGGCCTTACTGTTATGCATAAGGGCAATATTGTCAAAGTACCACACTTGGCTCCACTCCGAGGACAGCGAGAAGTGAGCACCTACACAACAAGACGGGCAGCAAGCAGCAACTGCACTCTGTACTCTTCTCCAGAACATCACTTCACCAGAGATTATTCCTAGGATGACTTGAGTCTGGAACATGTTCGTACAGCATAATGCTATCAGCGAAATAAAAACAGTTGGCCAAACGAAATCGCTGACCCACAGATGGCTCCAACTTCATGCTGTTCCCTGTTTGTTTCATAATAAAAAGGTTTTCAAATGACCTGATGTAGGTAACAGATCCTAGGTTGTAAATAAAGTTAGGAACGTTAACCTAACCTTGTAAAACCCTGTGTAAGAGAGAGAGAGAGAGAGAGAGAGAGGAGAGAGAGAGAGAGAGAGAGAGAGAGAGAGAGAGAGAGAGACGTGTGGAGGAAAACATACAGACAAATTTACTCACTCTGTCTTCTCAAACTAGCACAACGCATGGCACGAGTGTTGTGTACTGATTATGCTCTCTGGAAGAGGAAGGCTTGACAGAGATTATTTGTGTATCAATTTTGCTTGGAGGAGAACTTGCTGGGAACAGTATGTGCTTGTGACCAGTCTAGCTTGGAGGAGAACTTGCTGGGAACAGTATGTGCTTGTGACCAGTCTAGCTTGGAGGAGAACTTGCTGGGAACAGTATGTGCTTGTGACCAGTCTAGCTTGGAGGAGAACTTGCTGGGAACAGTATGTGCTTGTGACCAGTCTAGCTTGGAGGAGAACTCGGGGAATTTAGCGCTAGTTGGTGAGTTCTTAGATCAATATTTGCCTAGGCAATTATTTCTTTCTATTTTTCTCTTTATTTTTATGTAGAGTAGAGGTTGCTTGTTACTGAAGCTTTGTGAAGGTTTATCATGACTTTATAAAAGCTCTTCACAGGGCGAAACGTTGCCCCAATGAAAGTTTCTTCTGCAACTTGTGTGTTCATCTTCAGAAAATGAACATGAGTGAAACGACTTCACATGTCATATACCTGTTGGCAAGCCTGTGCACAGCAGGGGCACTGTGGGCACGGGAGAACACTGTATCAACAGCCGTGTTCTAAGACTTCATCCTTCTAAACCCTTAGGTATCAGAAATGTTGCTGGATCAGCAGCCAGGGTATTATGACTATGTAGATCTGCGGATTGATCAAGGATGTCACCACTAATTTTCAACTAGAAAACAATATAATATTCAGAGAAGGCAAATTTCAATTGCTTGTATTTGAAAAAAAAGATATATAAAGAATTTAAAATGGAACGGAATATAAAAGAAACTCAAATCACTCAATAGAATGTGAGAGACATGGGTGTGAAAATGTAAGATTCCTTCGTTCAAGTCTCACGAGATTGTTTTCTTAAATATCATATAAAAATTCAAATCACTTTTTCTCTCTAGCATACATACACAAGGGGGAATTACGAAGAGAACCATAGGTGGTATAAACCTTGGTAATAAATACCGACAAGTTGGTTTAGAAAGACACGTAAGCAAACACTATAACATATTTATTAGAAAACGTTTCGGTCCTGGGACCTTGATCACTTCTAACATACAGAGGTAGAAAGACATTATTCTCATTCCCAACACCGTTACCTGGCTAAGATACGTTGATGATATATTGGTTTTCTATCCGAGACGTCTCAATATCCAGGCCCTTCTCAACAAGATCAATGCAGTTGAACCATCAATAAAGTTTACACTTGAACTCGAAAATGATGGCAAACTTCCTTTCCTCGACGTTCTACTGTGCAGATCTCCCGACAGTGACAAACTTCTCTTCAAAGTGTATATAAAACCTACCAACAAGGACGATCTTATACACTTTTATTCACACCAAGACACCCGCACTAAGAGAGGAGTCCTCATTGGCTTCTTCTTGAGAGCTCTTCGCATCTCCAGCCCTTGTTTTCTAGAAGAAGAATGCACTTATATAACACAAGCCTTTACACGTCTTCAGTTCCCATCTTTCTTCATCCGAGATTGCAGACTCAAGGCACAAACCGCCCATGGAACAGCCCCCTAAGCAGTTCATAGTACTCCCATGTGGCGATGTTGCCACGAATACTCGCCGGGCACTTGCTATGAGTAACATCAACGTTTCAACCATAAACACATCATCTATCAAAGACCTCACTACGAAACGCAGCCCCACACCACTAACTTCTACAGCAGGCGTCTACACTATCCCCTGTGGGTTCTGTCCCAAGAAATATGTAGGCGAGACAGGCAGAGATCTTGCAGTCCGCTTGAATGAGCATTGAAATGCCTGTATCAGAGACGATGTAAGGTACGCCTGTGTCCTCCACAGAGACTCCACGGAGCATTTGATGAACTGGAACGAGGCACAACTCGTTCTCACCGAACCAGACCTCAGACGCCGACGGTGCCTAGAAGCCTCACTAATCGCCGTCACCGACACTATAGAACGCAACACTGGAAACTACAAAATTTCAAAAACATTGGCATACATGATACTTAAGCAGCACCAACCCAACAACACAGGAGTCACATGATTTCATCGTCTACCCGTCCTCATCATAGGTAGAGGTTGTTTTGATAAGGACCTGCCTCGCATGGGCCAGTGGGCCTTCCGCAGTGTTCCTCCATTCTTATGTTCTTATGACATTCCTCAGGTCACGTGCGTCACATCTCACTCTCCGCCTATATATATAATGTCTTTCTACCTCTGTATGTTAGAAGTGATCAAGGTCCCAGGACCGAAACGTTTTCTAATAAATATGTTAGTGTTTGCTTACGTGTCTTTCTAAACCAGAACCATAGGTGTCTAGTCAGTGCCTGATCAGTTGGGCTGTATTGCTAAAATACGGCTACCACCAAGAGCCCGGTTGATCAGGCTGTCGGCCAGGAGACGTGGTGTGGGCCACAGGGGAGATGACTCCCGAATTCAGCTTCAGGTAATCCCCAGGTAACACTCCTTCTCCAGAATACAAATGGTTCCATTAATAAGTTGCCTTGTGAAGACTACTGGGTATTGGCAAGACGGTGTTGCCTACTAATACCTGTTTAAGAGATACTTGATCACACTGTAATCACACATAATGAGCAGGTTGTATCTCTCACTCGTCCTTATCATTAGAGTCCTGGTTTATTGCTTCATTAGTACACCAAGATGCTGGGGTGAAGTAATGAAGTGATATAAATTTATGTATTGTGCAATTGTGCATGTTGATGCATGATACAATAATATATGTTGCTGTATAACACTGATGCAGTGATGTATGATACTGTATGGCATTGATGCAATGATGTGTGTTACTGTATAATACCGAATTAATTTTGTATATTGCTGTGTAACACTGATGCAATGATGGATATTATTGTACAACACTCTGTGGTCTTAGTTTTCCATCAACCAGCCACTGGCATAAAGTACCTCCTGAGTGTTTCCTCTAGTGTTCCATCTTGCATCTGCTGAGTTATCTCTTGCCAATACGTGATGCTCCTTTTTTGGTCTGCCAGATAAGCATTAATGAGATGGCAAGTTTTCCTTTGTATCGGCAATTTATATATAGGAAAATTGACGTGTAAGAGAGAGAGGGAGAAAGAGAGAGAGAGTTTCATAACAATGTTTTAAAATGAGCTGAGGTAGGTAACAGCTCTTTGTTTATAATATGGTAGGAACTTTAACCCTGCCTTGTAAAAACCTTATGTATATGAAGGAGAGAGAGAGAGCAAGAGTGAACGAGGCAAGAGCTAGCCAGCCAGGTAAGCCGAGAATATTAGATAAAGAGTCTAACATCAACAGAGCTTGAGACTTAAAAAAAAAAACTCAATTTGTTGAGTAAGGTCACGAGGACATATTATCTATCATTCAGTGGTACTTCTGAAGTGGACCTGACGGTGGCTTATATTGTTAAAGAAGAAACAAGTGTCTCCAGTGGTAGTGACATTGCTGCCAGCGACGCCCCCTCACACACTTACCATTTCAACGTCACGAAGAAGAGATTAACCTCCGGGAAATCGAGGAGAGACTTGAGCCTCTTCCAGCCCCCTCTGGGTTTCCGCGTGGTTGACTGGAACGGATGAATAGACAGAGAAGAGGGAGTGGTTGACTGGAACGGATGAATAGACAGAGAAGAGGGAGTGGTTGACTGGAACGCATGAGTAGATAGAGAAGAGGGAGTGGTTGACTGGAACGGATGAGTAGACAAAGAAGAGTGAGTGGACGAGTAGCGAGAGAGAGAAAAAAGTAATTAGTCGGGATGCATGTGAAGAGCGAGAAGAGAATGGGGGTGCCTGAAACGGATGAGAAGAGAAAGAATAGAAAACAAGGTGGTTGTCTAGAACAGATAAGAATAGGGAAAAGAGGAAGGGGGTTGTGTGGAAGGGATGACAAGAGAAAGACGGGGGCTCTGTGAACGCGTGCACTCCCCAGGACCTGGTGTTCTCCTCTTGTTTACATACATCACTGAAATGGATCAGCCAGAATTACAGGTATAAGAACATGATCTGTTCTGACGTGTTTATGTAATCCGAAGTTGGGAGAAGTTTTATCATTTAGGTCTTTGTTTTCTTCGGTGTGTCTTGGGGAAGATTTGGAGTTATTTTTGTCTCTTTGTTGAGCAAGAAAAGTAGTTCTGGAATGTTTCTAAGCTTGAGAGTTTTCTTACACGTCACTAGCTAATACTTAGAAAATTACAGTATCGTCCATTGAATATTCCATGCCAGACACATGGAAAATTTTTAATTGTACTTCTGTTTTTTAACTGCCAGAGAATTGAATTTTATAATCATTTGCTTTTTAAATGCTATAAGCAATTCCGGCACGTCCCAAGCCCAAAATCTGAAAGCTCAGAGCCTTTAAAAAAAAAAAAAAAAAAAAGGATAGGATCAGTCCATTCTATTTCCAGTCTTTGGTTTTGCCATTTCCACTTCCGAAAGAACACCCGGTTCTAACAAGTTGTATTACGCTTCTAAATTCAAAAAACTTAGGACAGCATCAGCGTGTTTCACTTGACAGAATTCAGGTCAGTTCTGCCGAGGCAAGGTTGTTCTGCTGGAATATTAAGGGGATAGGAAAGGAGGATGAAGGCTTTCGGGAGCAAACTTAAAGCTTCCAACATAATGTGAGCTCGAGGATTGATGGAGTCTTTCATGATGGGATGTATTCCAAAATTGGTTTAATTTTTCATGATATTAATAAACGAAATGAACCCACGAGGATGGTTAGCTGACTTCCAAAACTGAGCCTTCCAAGAGCTTTGAGGATGTAGTGAATCTTACAGGAGAGGACGAAACTGCCTAATGTGGGGTGACTCTTTAATAATAATCTGAGCGTGAAGCATATTAGGGAATGAACTGATCCATCCAGCATGAGGGATGAGCTTTCCAAGATTGAAGGAGGCTTCCAGGAGGTAGTTAATCTCACAAGATTTGTTGAACTTGGCAGAGTAGTGCGAGTCTTAAAGGAGAAAATCTTCCAGGAAGCGATTCCGAGAAGGTTTCCTGGAGGCATCACGGTGTATTCCAGCTGGGTGGGTGCCAGAGACCAGGACCCACGATCATTCATTTCAATTATCCCGTGTTGTGGAGTTAGGAAAGGGAGTGGGGCAACTGCGTTAGAGTTAGTGGTGTGGGAGAGCGCTGACGAAGGAGGAGTAGGAGATAAATTTGGAGGAGGGATCGCATGTCATTGTGACGGAGAAAGATATAAATGAAAATGGGTGTCGGAGAATAATGTATTGTTGCAAGGATGTGAAGGACAAGGACTACCGCTGGGGATGAAAGTATCGAGAAGGATAAGGTGGTCAGATGATTAGATTTTTGCCACCGAAGTGCATCCCACATCCATCCTGCGGACGGTAGCGCAAGAGCATCTGAACACACAAAAGGCCTGGGAACTATTCCCCAAAAGGGTTAACATGGAAAACGAACTGTTATGGGAAATAAATACAACATAACCCTTATAACTAAAAAAGAGAAATGAGGGAAAATTTCATTATCAGGAGGGTTGAGAAGGCGAAGTGTTGAAAGAACATAAAAAATACGAAGATGGTGAGTGCCGGAATATATTGAGGAAAAGATGCCAAGAAAGGAGGGAGGATCATGGTGGGTACGGAAGATGCTGACAAATGAGACAAGGTAACGATCTTTACGGGAAACGATGGCAAATGATGCAGATAAATGATCAAGAAGGGAGATGCTGAGTGATGGAGGAATATAATGATCAAGAGGGAAGATGCTGGGTGATGGAGGAATGTAATGATCAAGAAGATGTTAGGTGATGGAGGAATGTAATGGTCAAGATGTTACGTGACGGAGGAATGTAATGACCAAGAAGGGAAATGCTGGGTAATGAAGTATAATGATCAAACAGGGAATGCTGTAGTAACAATTGCGAGATTAGACAGAGTCTGCAAGCTGCGTGGGTCAGAGGATGACTAACAGCAATAACCTGGTTGAACAGACAATAAACAATGAAGGTTGTCAAAGGAAACCTCGAAACTTATCACAGATAAATCACAATAATGAAAATGAGAGGCGGAGGGAAATATAATTATAATAGACCAGTGATACTATGTTTTTATTTTTAATATTTTTGGATCACCAGGAGTGTTACCTTCAGGCAGGGAACAAGAGCATGTTAATCATGTCTTGTGGAGGTCATGTTAATCATGTTTTGTGGAGGGCATGTTAATCATGTCTTGTGGAGGTCATGTTAATCATGTCTTGTGGAGGTCATGTTAATCATGTCTTGTGGAGGTCATGTTAATCATGTCTTGTGGAGGGCATGTTAATCATGTCTTGTGGAGGGCATGTTAATCATGTCTTGTGGAGGGCATGTTAATCATGTCTTGTGGAGGGCATGTTAATCATGTCTTGTGGAGGTCATGTTAATCATGTCTTGTGGAGGTCATGTTAATCATGTCTTGTGGAGGTCATGTTAATCATGTCTTGTGGAGGTCATGTTAATCATGTCTTGTGGAGGTCATGTTATTCACGTCTTGTGGAGGTCATGTTAATCATGTCTTGTGGAGGTCATGTTATTCACGTCTTGTGGAGGACATGTTATTCACGTCTTGTGGAGGGCATGTGAATCACGTCTTGTGGAGTACATGTTAGTCATGTCTTGTGGAGTACATGTTAACCACGTTTTGTAGAGTACATGTTAATCATGTCTTGTGGAGTTCATATTTATCATCTTATAGGAATGTGAGCCTCGGGCCATGTACAATGGCATGTTAGTCATGTCGTCTTCCAACGTCAACACAGAGTGGGTTTGGCAACGTTTTTCGTAGCGACGACATGTCCCGCGCTGCCAGACATAAGACGCCTGTTTATTTTCGCTTTTGGGGGTTAACTGTATCGTACATATAGTATGATAAATAAAGTTAAGTTGAAAATCACATTGGTACGAAAAATTACTAAACACTGATACATTACAAGCCACGAGCCTGTGCTGCAAGTTTAGTCTATTTATCGCTTATATTTGAAATAGATAAAAATGATATTACCTTATACCTTTGCAGAGTTTCGAGAGTTTAGCTACTCCCGGAGCCCGGCCATGGACCGGGCTCCAGTAGAAAAACATTCGGAACTCATCAAAGGTAAAATGGTATAAAGGTATGGGAATATACAAATCACAGGCTTGTGTATATCACGAGAGAGGTAGGTTACATAAGAACATAAGAAAGAAGGAACACTGCAACAGGCCTACTGACCCATGCGGAGCAGGTCCATGTCCCCCCCCCCCCGGATTAGACCAATGACCCACCCTCCGGATTATCCCAATGACCCACCCAGTCTGGTCATCTCCACTCAAGGATGGAGCACTGTACCAGACCCAGCAGCACAAGCTAGTCAGGCCCAACTCACACCCACCCACACCCACTCATGTATTTATCTAACCTATTTTTAAAACTACACAACGTTTTAGGCTCAATAACTGTACTCGGGTAAGATTTGTTAGGAAACAGGACACAGGACAAGCGTTAGCCAGCATCCGCAGCCTCCCTCATCAACTCTGTC
Organism: Cherax quadricarinatus; assembly: GCF_026875155.1. Lineage (NCBI taxonomy): Eukaryota > Metazoa > Arthropoda > Malacostraca > Decapoda > Parastacidae > Cherax > Cherax quadricarinatus. Next base: position 32,785,974 of record NC_069416.1, on the reverse strand, counting down.
TCGTGTTGATGATTCGCAAGTACTATACAAGGTGTCATTACCTGTTGCTTAACTGTGGATGATTACGAGGATCATCAATCCATCCCCTCCCCCTTCCCCCTCCGGCCCACGACCCCCTCCCGGTCCACGGTTTCCTTTGGTGGGACAAATCAGTCAGGCTGTTGACCCAAGGCTCTGGTTGCTGTGTGACCCAGCGAACTAGCAGCAGCAGCCACAGCATGGATGAACAGACTGCGAGGTAGAAAAAAATTTCGATAACCGGCATATAACATATGCAAGCTTTCCGACGAAGGTAGAAAACGGAGATGATTGATGATGATGATGATGATGAATAGAAATAGTCGTGGAACAGATACCGTAGTTGTATAGGGAGACACAGGAGGTACCTTATTAAAGCAGCGGAAATTAACAGCTGGAAGTGGAACCTTGTTGGCCTGTGTCATTGTCCCTGGAACAATGGGATAGTATGGGAAGGGATGCCTGGTTTGGGAGTCAGGGAAGGTGCATATTTCGGGTATGGATGAACGGGGAAGATGGGGAAGGAGGGAGCTTTGCTTATTAAGGAAGGAGATAGAGAAATAGGGTTGGAGAAGGAAAAAGAGTGGAGAAAAGAGCATGGTAAAGAAATGGGCGGGGAAGAGAGTGGGTAGACAAGAGTAAATATTGAAAGATGGGAATATACATGGAGGAATGGGGATGATATGGCAAAGTAGGAAATACTTGACATGAATGTATTGTTGGGATATGTAAGTGTCGAAGGTAAACAGGAATTCATAAGGGAGAAAGGGGTCTGGTATAGATAAAGGTCTGGGATGGGTATATGAGCATAGTGCAATGAGGGAAGAGGAAAACATGTAAAGACCTACCGGTAGGTATAATAATGTCAGATGATGCGTTTTGTAAAGAACAATAAAGCAAATGTTGCAAAAGCGATGAAAATTAAAACTTTCATAACCAAGAGAACTAATGTCAGTGATGACACTTTTCAAATCACATGTGTTCTCGCTTGGAGTTCTGCTGACTGTTGACAGTACCGCTGATAGTGGGTGAGACAGCACAGCTGGGAAAAATCCAGATAGCATAACCCCCCCTCCCCCTCCATAGAATTGATAAAACATTTAAACTACTGGGACTGCCACAAAGAACAGGACGTATACTCTCTGGACATTTTTCATATTACGAGTATGTACTTGATAAAGCAAATTCATAAGACTGTCAAGATTCTGAGGTTTGTAACCAGACAGGTCCCAGAACTGTGAGGGAATTATAACAAGAGGAAGTTGTGGCACCACCAGTACCACTATCACCGTTTTCACCGCCACCATAGGAGTAGCAGCTCAACTATCACCGCTGGGGTGGAAAGCTGTTTTCCTCAGGGTACAATATTTACCCTAATTCTCTTTCACTTTCTCATTGATTCTTCATATATATACAAAGACAAATCATCCTTTATAAACGATGCTTGAATTTGTATGAGAGTGACATTCACTGAAGACACGCAAACCTCCAAGTTGATACTTAATCAAGTCTTCCAGTGGGTCACTGATAACATGATGTTTAATAAGAACAAATTCCGCTCATTCCGCTATGGAAAAATTGAGGAAATAAAGACTGGAACGGAGCATAAAACAAATTACTCAATAGAGAGAGAAATTACGGATAGGGCCTTAGGAGGGATATTGTCACAACCGTGTCATCACAACCCCAAAGACAGTGATATGCTAGATAACTACAACCGTCAAAACAAGAGACGTCAAGCCAATGAGATTTTCCTTCAAGTATCTTGTTATCTCTGGAATACTGCTGTACTTTTACAGCCTCTTACAAAATTCAGTTAAGCACCTAAATTATTGGCATGCTTAGGTTTTTAAATCTATACTTCTTGGAACGTAGACAAGAAAGATACAGTAGCAAGTGGGATTGGTCTCAACTATACACACACAAATCACTCTTTGTGAAAGTAGTAGGTGTGGCAGATAATGCAAAATACCCCATTGAAAAGCCGGGTCGCAGTGAGTATACTAGAGATAACACAGTAAGTGTAAGGGCACCTATATACATATCTCGGATTATCAACATACGCTTAGGTGCCTTCAAGAGAGAACTTCATATGTCCCTAAAGTCTGTCCCAGATCAGCCAGGCTACGATGCATATCTTAGGTTTCATGTAACAGCCTGGCCGATCAGGCGTTAACTCCCTAACCCCCAGGTATACCCGAGGTAAACCATCAGTAACATCACCACCACCTCAGCCTACTACCTTCACCCCTACGTCCATCCCTGCCACCAGCCACAATCCCAACCACCTTCCACCACCCCTATCACCTTCCACCACCCGTACCATCTTCCACAATCCCTACCCCTACCATACACAGTCACCACGACCACGTACCACCACCATCACTGTCACCAATCATCACCACTACCACTACTACTTACTACCACCACTGGTACTTTTACCAACTTCCGTCACTACCTTTACTACCTCCTGTCACCACCTTTACCACCTCCCGTCACCACCTTTACCACCTATTAACACCATCACCTACCACCATCACCACCTACCACCATCATTACCCGTAGCGACAACATCCGCCAACCTGGGTCTAGCCCGGGGCCCTTGTTTATATTCTATTTATTTAATGGCGTCACTTCACACAAATTTGTCTGGCTAAGTAGAGGGAGTAAGGGGAAGGAAGAGGGAAGGATATAATTATCATTATTATGATTATTATAATGTTTATTATATAAGGGAGGGAAGAGGGGAGAATAACATTATTGAAATATTATCATGATTACTATAAAGTTTATTATATAGGGAGAAAGGTTGTATATCCTGCCCACGTCCTATATTATAGAGGCTAGTCAACACCTTCCTGTAATGACACTGGCGTAAGGGGAGAAAACTTTTCGCTTCCGTAACCAATTTTATTGTACACGTTAATGGGCGTTATTTGTCCTGGTAATAGCAGTGATACAACTTGAAAATAGATAACCACCCCTGTGATCATCCCTTAAGTGGGGCAAGAGCACAAGGGCAAGAACACTCCCCTTATCCCCTTTAAGGGAAAGGGATCTGTTGCTGTAGTGATGCGGATTTTGATACATGGAATTGGACCTCCTCTCCCCTTCCATCTCTTTTTGGCCTTATTAGTGGGAAGAGTTTTCCCCCTCTTGTGAAATCCAGTTTCTCGACAGAAGGAAGAAGAATCATTGTCGGCTCTGTATTAACGTGGCATAGTGTATGGTGGTAGTGCTGTGGTAGTCGGACCTCTCCACCCGTTAAAAGCTCGACATGCTGAATTAGATACTGTATGTGCAACATCTGGGTATCTTTACTTGTAGATGTTTCGCCATTCAGTGCTTTATCAATACAATGCATGGACATAACGCGAAGACTGTAGAAATAAACGATAAACCCACTGGATGGCGAAATATCGATAAGATACCCAAATGTTGCACATGTGTCGAATTCATCACCTTGATTGTGATGAATATTACTGATATACAGAAAGTGGATCATCTTAGGACATGTCAGGTAACCTTCCCATGAGACATCTTGTGGCCATTCGGCAGGGCCTCTGAGGACGGAAATGCTACTGGACGTTGACTGCAGATCCGAATTTATATAACCCCTGGGATTCTTGCATGTTCGCTAAGCTTATTAGCTGAAAGACAAGTGTACGTTTTGTTCTCTCATATAAACTAGGGTTTTTGCTAATCCATGTTCAATCAGTTTTGGGCCTGTCATTCTTTTATTAACACCAGCTAGGAAAAGATGTAGTTTCCAAGAAACAACAGCACCGCCTGTCACAGTGGAGGTGATTGTGGTACAGAGTGCTTATCTAGCTTCTTTATTTTTTTTTTTTGGCAGCCTATGATAACTGGGACACGGGTTCACTATCCTGGATCCCAGGTGAATATAACACTTTTTACTGACCCCAGCATGGTCACAAGTCCTCTCAGAACCTGGAATCAGTTTCTTGCAATCGCTTGTTGCCTGAACCCGATACATACGTTCTACCTGCCCGCTCTGGTACCTCTAACACCTGTGTGACTTTGACTATGGAACTTGCTTTTCCCACTGTGCAACCACGATTCATTTATCGTCCGCATGCCAAAGGGTAAACATGGCTCAGTTCACCTGCCAAGAGACGATACCAGACAAGCAGTGAAGCAGAACACACCACACCACACACACACACACACCACACACACACACACACACACACACACACACACACCAACACAACCCCAACACCACAACACACACACCCCAAAAACACAACCACACACACACACAAAACCCCACCAAAACCCCCCCAAAAAAACCTACACACACACACCACCACACAACAAAAACACACACACAACACCCCAACACACACACACACACACACACACACACACACACACACACACACACACACACACACACACCACACAACCCCCAACACACACACACACACACACACACACACACACACACCACACACAACCACACCCACACACAACACACACACACACCACACACACCACATTACCCCAAACACACCAAATACAAATACAATAACCCCCAACAACAACCACCTCCCACACCACCAAAACACACAAACCCAAAAAACAAAAAACCTACCCAAGTACATTTTACACCCCACACACACACACACACACACACACAAAACACAAAAACCACACACACACACACTCCCACCCACACAAAACACACCCCAAACACCTACACAACCCCAAACATACACACAAACACTCCCCCAAAAACCCACTACCCACACACACACACACACACACACACACAACCACACCCCCCCACCCCACACTCCACAACAACACACACACACCACACTACACACACACACAACACACACATAAAACCCCACACACACACACACACACACACAACACACCAAAAACCCCAAAAACACACTACCACACCACACACCCCACCACACACACACACACACACACACTACCACACACACTACACACACAACACACAACACACACACATACACCCCACACCACACTACACACACACACACACACACACACACAACCAAAACACAAAAACCACACACACACACACACAACACACCCAACACACACCCCCCACATACACACCCCCACCCCCCAACACACACTACACACAACCACACACACACTACCCACACACAACACACCCACACACAACACCACACAACACACACACACCCCAACACAACACCACACACACAACCTACACACACCACCACCCCCACACACACACACACAACACACACACACAAAATACACACACACTAACCCCCACACAAACACACACACACACACACACACACAAAATTTACACACACACACACACACACACACCACACACAAACACACCACACCACACACACCCACACACACAAAACACACACACCACCACACACACACACCACTACACACACCCCACAACCCACACAACACAAAACACTACACACCCCAAACACACCACACCACACAACACACACCACACACTACACACACACACAACACTCCCACACACACACACACCACACCCCACACACACACACACACACACAAAAACACACAAAAACCCCAACAACACACACACACCCACACACACACACACATACACACACACACACACACACACCACACAACACACACACACACACACACACAAAACACTACACACACACACACACACACACACCACACACACACACACCACCACACACACACACACACTACACACACACCACACACACACACACACACCCCAAACCACTACACACACACACAACACCCCCAAACACACACACACCCCCACACCCCCTACACACACACACACCTACACACAACACACAAACACACCACACACACACAAACAACAAAAACACACACACCCCCACACAACCCTACACACACACTACACCACACTACACACATACTACCACACATACACACACACAACACACACAAAAACCACACACACACACACCCCACACACCACATGCACACCCCCACACACACAAACAACACAAAACACACCACAACCCCGACACACACGCAACACAACGGGTTGAGGGAAAAATCGGCCTGACGACAGGAGAAAGGAGGGTCGGGGGAAAAAAGAGGGATTTTCCCAGAAAAGGGAAACCCAGACACAAGAGGTCAAAATTTGGGAATTTGAGACTAATGAATCAAAGGGTGTTAGGAAGTATTTCTTCATCATTGAGTAGTAGGCCGTGAATACCCAGAAAGTGGGGTAGTGGAGGCGGGGGAAACCCTACATAGTTTTAGGCGAGGGGATAGAGTCATGGGGGAGGAGAGAGGGACCTTAGAATCAGCGAAAAGGCGGGGCCAGGAGCTGTGACTCGCCCCCGCAACCACAAATAGGTATACCCAAAAAGGTGGCACACACACACACACAAAACACCACAAACACATACACACACACACAAAACACACACACACACCACACCGCACACACACACCAACAACACCAAACACCACACCACACACCCACCAAACCCCACACACACACACACACACCAAACCCACACACACCCACACACCCACACACACCCCAAAACACAAACACACACAACACACAAAAACCACACACACACACACACACAACAACAAAACACAACACACAAACACACACAACACACACAAAACACACAAACACACCCACACAAAACCCCAACAACACACACACCCCACACACACACAAACCACACAACACACACCACACACAACCCACACCACACCCCCACAAAACACCCCACCACACCCCACCACACCCCACACCACCCAAAACACCCCCCACACACCCACCACAAACCCACACACCACACACACCACCACACCACACACACCCCAACACACACACCACACACACACACACCACAACACACAACAAAACACACACCCACCCCACACCCCACAACAACCACACAAAACCCCACACCCCACACACCAACCACACACAAAACACCCCCAACACCACCCACACACACACACACACAAAACACACACCACACACCCACACACCACACACCCACAACACCCCCACACCCCAAAACAAAAACCCCACCACACACACACCCCACACACACACACCCCACCCCAAACCCCCCCCACCCACCCCACACACAACCCCCCACCCCACACACCCCAAAACACAACACCACCCAAAACACCACACCCACCCACCCACACACCACACACACCACCACACCACCAACACAACCAAACACCACCCACACCACCCACAAACCCCCCCCAACTACCCCCCCACACCCCAACCCACCCACCCAACAAAAACAAACACCCCCCACACCCCCACACACCCCACAACCACCACACACACAAACAACCCTTTTGAACTTTACTTCGCCACCCGTTTCTGCCACATCCATTTGGACTGGTCGCCCTTGGGCCGAAGGGGGAGTGGTACCTTTTTCATCTCCAGCGGGAAGCACGCAGAAAATTACTAGTCTTCCCCGTGAGCATCCCCCGGCCCGGGACAACAAAAGCCGTTCCGAAGATTTTCAAAAAAACCCCGCCTGGAAAGGACCTTTTTTCACCGCCACCCCCCTTTATGTACCAAAAAAAATATTTTTGGTGGAACGGTGGTCCCGTTTTTTGCCCGGAAGGAAGGGAAGGGAGATTCCTTTTCTTCATTCCCATGAAGGCATCCCCCTATTATTTTCCTGTGTGTTCTGCCGTTTGGATCAGCAAGTGGATCTTGCCGAAAGCCAACTTTGGAAAAATTGTAATTTGGTGCCCCCGGACCCCACGTTTGCGTACTTTTATGGCTGGTGTTGCATTCTCGTTATTCAGAAGCCAGAGGTGAGTTTTGTGGTGATTTCTGCATCCAGTGTGTCTCCCTGTGTTTGTGGGTGGGAGGAGGAGAAGAGGAGGAAGTGGCCGTTTCCTCCCCTTGCCCATGCTTGCCCTACTTGCACCTCACCAGCCTACCACCACACTCCACCACTATATACTCACTCCCTCTGCTGTGTTTTCTGCTGTTTTTCGTGTGAATTCATTGCCAATGCTGTGTATCCTAGTGCCTGAGGCCACTCGAAGCCATATGGATCAGCAAGCCATGTGGATCAGCAAGCCACACGGATCAGCAAGCCACATGGATCAGCAAGCTACGTGGATCGGCATGCCACGTAGATCACTCGAAGCCATGTAGATCAAGCCATGTGGATCAGCAAGCCATGGGGATCAGCAAGCCACGTGGATCAGCAAGTCATGTGGATCAGCATGCCATGTTGATCCTGACACCACGTGGGTGTGGGCAATGTCACGTGGATCTGCAAGCCACATGGGTTACCAAGCCAGATGTCCCAGGCCACATGCTGTGGTCTGCTGCCCACATCACATGATGTCACCGATGATGCTGCCCGACTTCATGACGTCACGATGTCTGCCTGACATCACCTCGAGATGTCTGCTGATGTTACCTTGCGACGTCACGCCTGACATCACATGTCACATCGAGTGTTTCTAGTAATTATTTCAGTATTGTCGAGAAGATTGAGAGAAGATATATGTCGTGTGTTAATTAATTCCTCACAGTCAATGATCTCACTTGTTAGTATATAGCTTAGTGTCAGTTTTGTGCACAGAAAAGCATCATTTGCTAGTTTAAGCCATGTTGTATCGCATGTCCCGCTGGTGTGTTTAAAGTTTTCCGTGTTCAGTGAGGTCTGCGGTCAGAGCCTTGTGTAGCACCTTGTGTTAGTCACCCGGTGTGACCAGCGCGTTTGATAGCTGATATCAGTCAGCTCTGAGCCCGAGCCCCCTTGTACAGACAGCTTTTATGCTCGTCGCTCATAGATGTTCTGCAGAATCGTACCTGCTATGATTCCCATCGAGATTTGTTTCACTTCACCTCCAGACCTTCAGAGTGCAGTTATATGTAGAGAAACAAGTCTGGGGACGCTTAGACTAGCCTTTGCTATAACTCCAACTGCCGAGAGAATGACACTCGTCAAGCTGCAGTTAGCCCTGTTGGCAGGTGCTGTCAGCCTCGTATCACAAGCTTCAGTGAGCTCCTGCACAAAGAATGATGTCACTTTGACTGCTAGCTCGCTCACTGCAGTATGGTGTATGATGTTACGACTCCCTGATGTTTCGCCCAATCGTCTCTGCCACGACTCGCTCCACGCTCACCGGCAGTGACAGCCCAGCGACAGTACCCATCGAGAAGTGTCCTGACTCGCTTGCCAGAAGTCCTGCCCAGTTGCCGAGTTTTGACGACGCCTCACTCAAGGGCACCAGCATGTCGTGCCCCAGGTTGAGCAAAAGCCTGCAGCAACTCCTATGATGACTGCTTCACCATTCCAGAGGAGACCGTAACCTGTTACGTAATAGCTCAGCCGCAGTGATGTCTCCTGTGTTGCAGTATCTGTCCAGACGCAGGAAGGTGTGCAGTGAGGCCCATTGACGCTCACTGCCTATGACCACGATGTTTAGCACACCCCACATGTTTTTTCTTCCCTCCCTGTAGGAAGTTTTTTTTCCATGTCCATATGTATATATATGTTTTTATTTTGTGTTCTGTGCCCTGTTCCTACGAAAGAGAGACCGAGTTTTTTTTTTACCGCCAGACATGGTCGGGACGACCATGTGGTAGGTGGCCGAGCGTATGTAGACAGCCTGTACTGTCTGCACAGCTTAGTCCATGTTTTGCACCACTAAGGTGCTGCCCTCTGGGCCTGCCCAAGTCTGTGGGATGCTGGGCCCACACTCTCACACAGCGGCCAAGCAGCAAGACAGAAGGGCTACTAGTTCTCCCTCTTGTGGGATGGCCTCCCCGGCCATGGGCAAACACACAAGCCTGTGTACCCACCATGACAAAGGAAATAAAGTAAGAAGCCTCCAAAGACGTATCATTGAACCTCGTTCTGCAGCAGCATTACCAATAATCGTGTTAAACACACACACACACACACACACACACACACACACACACCACACACACACCACACACACACCACACACACACACACACACACCACACACACACACCCCACCACACCCACACACACCACCACACACACACACACCACCCACCCACACACACACACACCACCACACCACACCACACACACACACCACACACCACCACACAACACCACACACACACCCCACCCACACCCCACACACACCCACACACCAACACACCCACCACACCCCACCACACACACACCACACACACACACACACACACACACCACACCACACACACACCACACACACACACACACCACACCACACACACCCACCACCACACACAACACCACACCACACACACACACCACACACACACACCACACACACACCACACACACACCACACCACACACCACCACACACACACCACACACACACACCACACCCACACACCACACCACACACACACCACACACAACACACCACACACACACAACACACACACCACCACACACACACCACACACACACCACCCACACACACCACACACACACACCACACACACCCCACACACACACACACCACACACCACCACACACACCACACACACACACACCACACACACACCACACACACCCACACACACACACACACACACACACACACCACACACACACACACCACACCCCCACACACACCACACACACACCACACACACACACCACACACCACACACACACACCACACACACACACCACACACAACCACACACACACAACCACACACACACACCACACACACACACACACCAAACACACACACCACACACACACCACACACACACCACACACACACCACACACACCCCCACACACACACACACACACACACACCACACACACCACACACCACCACACCACACACACACACACCCCACACACCCCACCCCACACACACACCACCACACACACACACACACACACACACACACAACACACACCACACACCACACACACCACACACACCCCACCACACACACACACACCACACACCACACACACACACCCACACACACCACACACCACACACACACACACCCACACACACACACACACACACACCACACACACCCCCCACACACACACCACACACACCCACACAACACCACACACAAAACCCACACACACACAACACCACACACACACACCACACACACCACACCCCACACACACCAACACACACACACCACACACACACACCCACCACACACACCACACACACACACCCCCACACACACACACACACACACACCACCACACACACACACACCAACACACACACACACCACACACAGCACAGCAACACACACACAACAACACACACAACACCCACACACACACACACCACACACACACACACACACACACACCACACACACACACCACACACACACACCACACACACACACCAACACATACACACACACACACACACACACACACACCACACACACCACACACACACCACACACACACACACACACACACACACACACCACACACACACACCAACCACACACACCAACACACACACACACACACCACACACACACACACACACATCCACACACACACCACACCACACACAACACACACACACACACCACACACACACACCACACACACACACCACACACACCACACACACACACCACACACAACACACACAACACACACCACACACACACACCACACACAACACACACACACACAACATGCTGCATGTACAACAGGCTAGTGTCTAATCGACATGTGCCTGGGACAAATGGTAATTAAAACACGTGCGCGCGCGCGCGCACAACACACACACACACACACACACACACACACACACACCCCACACAAAACACACACACACACGGGGCCAGGAGCTTGGACTCGACCCTGCAACCTCAACTAGGTGAGTTACACACACCCCACACCCCACAAAACCCCACACACACACACACACACACGACACCCCCAATGCAAACCAAACAATCTAACCCAAAACCCGCACACTGATCCACTGCCCCCACCCTCATCACAAACTCCACCCCCACAGCAACCCCCCATAGTTCCCACAGGTCTCCCACTCCCCCAACCCCAGCGTTCTCCCCAGACCACAGTTTTAAAAAAGAAGTTAAAGGTTTGGTATATGAATGTGGATGGAATAACAAATAATTGTGAGGATTGGTATGAAAGAATCATAGCACTCACAGAATTGAAACTCACCGGGATGATAACAGAAGCAATATTCCCACCCGGATATCAGATCATGAGGAAAGATAGAGGGAGGATAGGAGGAAGACTTGCACTGCTCATTAAAAGCCGATGGGGATTTGAGGAAATTGAAAGAATGGACGAAATTTGCAAAAGGGACTACATAGGTACAATTCAGTCTGGGGTACATAAGGTATTCATAGTAGTCATTGTGTAGGGATTAACAATAGATTAAAACATCTCATTGGTCAAAAGAGAAGCATATATAGGCATATCAAAAGAGGGGATGGTCAGTTAAGAAATCAATGTATTCAATTAAAGAGAGAAATAAAAAAAGGAATAAAAGCAAAAAGGGATTATGAGGCTAAGGTCTCAAGGGATTCGAGGACTTACCCATAAGGGTTCTTTCAGGTATACAGAAGTAAGATTAGGGACAAGATAGGCCAACTTAAGAGTAACTCAGGTCAAGTCACTGTCAGTGATAAGAAAATGTGTGGAATTTTCAATACTTACTTCCTCTCACTTTTTACTCAGGAAGATACTAGCAAAATTCCAGAAATAAATTATGTAGAACAGGACGATAATAAACTATGCACGATTGCAGTAACTAGTGACATGGTCCTCAGACAAATAGAGAAATTAAAACCTAACAAATCCCCAGGCCCTGATGAATTGTTTGCAAGGATTTCAAAGAAATATAAAGAGGAACTTAGCAAACCTTTGGCTAACCATTTCAACACATCGCTGCAAACTGGCATAGTGCCAGATAAGTGGAAAATAGCAAATGTAATACCTATTTACAAGGCAGGTCCTTAGCTTCGAACTATAGACCAATAAGCCTTACCTCCATAGTTGGTAAATTTATGGAATCAATAATTGCCGAGAAAATTCGAAGCCATCTTGAAAGGCATAAATTGATTAATGAATCTCAACATGGTTTTACATAGGGGCGTTCCTGTCTTACGAATTTACTAACTTTTTTCACTAAGGTATTTGAAGAGGTAGATCATTGTATTGAATATGATTTTGTGTATATGGACTTCAGTAAGGCTTTCGATAGAGTTCCACATCAGAGGCTATTGAGGAAACTTAAGACACACTGAATAGGAGAAATTTTTTCCTGGATAGAGGCGTGGTTGACAAATAGGCAGCAGAGAGTTTGCATAAATGGGGAGAAATCAGAATGGGGGCACGTCACAAGCGGTTTTCCACAGGGGTCAGTGTTGGACCCCTTGTTGTTCACAATCTACATAAACGACATAGATGAGGGAATAAATAGCGACATAAGCAGATTTGCTGATGATACCAAAATAGGCCGTCCAATTCATTCTAATGAGGACACTGGAGCACTCCAGGATAATTTGAATAGACTGGTGCAATGGTCGGAAAAGTGGCACATGCAGTTTAATGTAGACAAATGCAAAGTTCTAAATGTTGGAAAGGATAATAACCATGCCACATATAAACTAAGTAATGTAGATCTTAATATTACTGATTGTGGAAAGGATTTAGGAGTTCTGGTTACCAGTAACCTGAAACCAAGAAAATAGTGCATAAGCGTTCACAATGAAGCTAACAGAATAATTGGCATCATAACAAGAAGCATATATAATAGAAATCCTCAGGTTGTTCAACTCGATATATCCTTGGTTAAGCCTCATGTAGCCTCATTAAGCCTCATTATGCTGCACAGTTCTGGTCATCGTATTACAGAAGGGATATAAATGCACTGGAAAACGTACGAACGAGGATGACAAAGTTGATCCCATGTATCAGAAATCTTCCCTATGAGGATAGACTGAGGGCCCTGAATCTGCACTCTCTAGAAAGGCGTATAATTAGGGAGGATATAATTGAGGTGTATAAATGGAAAACAGGAATGAATAAAGGATATGTAAACAGCGTGCTAAAATTATCTAGCCTAGACAAGACTCGCAACAATGGTTTTAAGCTGGAAAAATTCAGATTCAGGAAGGATATAAGAAAGCACTGGTTTGGTAATAGAGTTGTGGATGAGTGGAACAAACCCCCGAGTACTGTTATAGAAGCTAAGACATTGTGTAGTTTTAAAAATAGGTTAGATAAATACATGAGTGGGTGGGTGTGAGTTGGACCTGACTGGCTGATACTACTGGGTCAGATGCCATGCTCCTTCCTTAAGTAGAGGTGACCTGACTGGGTGGGCCATTGGTCTAAGCTGGGATTGACATGAACCTGCCCTGCATGGGCCAGTAGGCCTGTTGCAGTGTTCCTTCTTCATGTTCTTATGTTTTTATAAGCCGCCACAGAACTGCAGGAGGCCAAGAGAAGAATGTGATGAGAGCAACAGAGCAGTGGTGGATACACTAGCTGGGGTGGCCAGAAGAGCTCACACGGGTAAGAGTAAAGTTACTAGTTATGGACGATTTCAATCACAAGGAGATTGACTGGGAAAACCTGGAGCTACATGGGAGTCCAGAAACACGGAAAGCCAAGATGATGGCTATGGAACATCAACATGTTAGGGACACAATCAAAGAGAGAGGAGAGGATGAACCAGTAGGACTGGACCTTGTGTTCACCCTGAGTAGCTCGGGCATTGAGGACGTGACACATGAAAGGTCCCCTGTAGCTAGTTATCACATGGTTCTGAGCTTTAAATACATTACAAGTGGAGAGGGTAACAGGAGCAGGATGGGAAAAGCCAAACTACAAATGGGGGGGACTACACAGGTATGAGGAACTTCCTGCAGGAGGTTCAGTGGGAAAGAGAATTGGTAGGAAAGTCAGTAACAAAATGATGGACTAGGTAACACCAAAATGCAAGGAGGCAGAGGAAAACTTTGTTCCCAAGGGCAACAGAAATAATGGGAAGACCAGAATGTAGGGAGGCAAAATCTAAGTGCACTAGAGAATGGAAAAAGTACAGAAGACAAAGGACCCAGGAAAATAGAGAGATTAATCGAAGAGCCAGAAACGAACATGCACAGATAAGGACGGAGGGCAGCGACAGTACGAAAACGACATGGATCCAAAAATTAAATCTGACCCGAATCTGTTGTATAGCCTCATCACGAGGAAGACAACAGTCAAGGACCAGGTGATCAGGCTGAAGAAAGAAGGTTGGGAGCTCACAAGAAACGACCAAGAAGTATTTATGGAGCTCAACACGAGATTTAAGGAAGTATTTACAGTGCAGACAGAAAGGACTCTGGGAAGAGTACTCAGTGGTCAGTCGTCACGTGAGGTTTTCCACAGACCCTGAGCTGCTTGGGGTTAGTGTGACGTTTCAAAGCATGGCTTGCTTCTGCAGTGTTTTAAAATGAGGTTGGGGAGTTTTAAAGGAGGAGTCTTGCTTCTCCAAGGAATTAGGAAGGCTGAAGGCCACCTCAATGGTCTGGGAGAGAGTGTGAGGTGGCTGAGTTGTGGGGAAGAAGGCTTCTAGCAGTAAAGGGGCATCTGTCTCTCGCTGTGAAGCTGTAGTTGGGGAGGTAGGGAACGGCTACCAGCAGTGAGGTGCGTCCACAAACCCGCTACAAGTGGCGAGTGGTTCACAGTAATGGAAGGCGCATCGAGTAAGGAAAGTTAAGAGTGAAGATCTGAAGGTAGGAAATTCGCTTCTCTTTCTTCAGATGAATGTACTTTCAGTGCCAGTGAAGGGAAGGGTACTAATGCCCCTGCTAATGGAGTAAGCGCATTCTTGTGGTTGGTGACTCTCAGGTAAGATAATTGACCAGCTTTTGGGAATAGGAATAAGAAGATGAGAGAAGAATTGTGCTTCCCTGGAGCTGGTGTTTGGGGAAAAATTGTCAACAGGCTTTGGATAATTATAGTCAGGAATGGGAAACAAGCCCCATTATCTGTCCTCAGTGCTGGTGGAAATGATATTGGGAAGGGGTAGGAGAGAAGAGCTGCTAGATAAGTACAGGTCCTATAGATTCATTAAGTCAAAGGGAGGGATCCCAATCATATTACCATCTTTGCCCTAGAAGGGATAGGAAATGAATGGTTGTCTAGGGCAATTGGTGTAAATTGCTGTTAGACAGATACTGCAAGGAACTTGCAATCCCATTCATTGACAACTGGGAACAACTTTTATGGCAAACAAAGATATGTATGCAGGGATGGGGTAAAATCTCTCTGGGGCTGGGTGGTACACTTGCAGACTCCCATTGAGAAGGCCATTGGTGAAATGCCTATGATTTTAAACTGATGGAAGATAGAGGTATGGGTGTGTGTGGGAAACAAGCAGGTTGCAACACTTGGGTTGGAAACAGTAAATGTATAAAAGGCATTCAGCATGAAGTTATCAATAAAGACAATAGATCAGGTCAGCAAACAAAGGGGGACAGCAGAGGGCAGCAAGGGACTAGCTCCCTTAAGGTTTACTATACTAATAGCAGGAGTGTAAGAAATAAGATAGATGAGCTAAGATTGATTGCAAGTGCAGGAAACATAGATATTATTGCTATAACAGAGACCTGGCTCAATCTGAAAGATAGAGAGGTGCCCTCTGAATGTCACATACAAGGCTATAAATTATTCCACACTGACAGGGTCAACAGGAAAGGTGGTGGAGTAGCGATGTATGTCAGAGACAATTTAAATTGTTGTGTTAGACAAGATATTAAATTAGAAGCGTCAGCCACTGAATCTGTTTGGTTACAGCTTCTCGAGGGCCGAGAAAAACAAATTTTGGGTGTGATTTACAGGCCCCAAATCTTGATAGGGAGTGCAGTAAACTTCTATGGGACGAAATTCGTAAGGCATCTACATACGAAAATGTTTGCTAATGGAGATTTCAACTATAGACAGATTGACTGAGCAATTTGACAGGAAATTTAGAGTCAGGTGACTTTTTTGATACGATCCAGGATTGTTTTTTTAAAACAGTTTGTGACAGAGCCAACTAGGGGAAATAACCTCCTTGACTTGGTTCTTGCCAGTTAGGGAAACACTAATTAATAATCTTGAGGTTAATGATGAGCTTGGGGAAAGTGATCACAAATCACTCAGTTTTAATATATCATGGAATTCCCCTAATAATGGCAATCAAGTCTCCGTCCCTGACTTTCGCTTGGCTGATTTCATAGACTGAAAAATTACTTAGGTGGGCTGAACTGGAATGACCTGACTAAGGGTCAGGTAGGTGTTGATGGTTGCCGATATGATGCTTTCCAGGCATAGTTCTAGCTGCTCAGTCAAATTATGTTCCAAATAGGGAAATCAGATCAAACAAAAATGATCCTAAATAGATGAACAATAGATTAAAATATCTGATTGGTCAAAAGAGAGGCATATATAGGCAAATCAAAAGAGGAGAGGGGCAATTGAGAAATCGATATATTCAGTTAAAGAAGAAATAAAAAAGGGAATTAGAAAAGCAAAAAGAGATTATGAGGTTAAAGTTGCAAGAGAATCGAAGACTAACCCAAAAGGATTCTTCAGGTATACAGAAGTAAGATCAGGGACAAGATAGGCCCACTCAAAGTTCCTCGGGTCAGCTCACTGACAGTGATAAGGAAATGTGTAGAATTTTAACACATACTTCCTCTCAGTTTTTACACAGGAGGATACCAGCGATATTCCAGTAATGATAAATTATGTAGAACAGGACGATAATAAACTGTGCACTATTAGGGTCACAAGTGACATGGTCCTTAGGCAAATAGATAAATTAAAACCTAACAAATCCCCAGGCCCTGATGAACTGTATGCAAGGGTTCTAAAGGAATGTAAAGAGGAGCTTAGCACACCTTTGGCTAATCTTTTCAACATATCACTACAAGCTGCATGGTGCCAGATAAGTGGAAAATGGCAAATGTGATACCTATTTTCAAAACAGGTGACAGGTCCTTAGCTTCGAACTATAGACCAATAAGCCTAACCTCCATAGTGGGAAAATTTATGGAATCAATAATTGCCGAGGCAGTTCGTAGCCACCTTGAAAAGCATAAATTAATCACCGAATCTCAGCATGGTTTTACAAAGGGGCGTTCCTGCCTTACGAATTTATTAACTTTTTTCACTAAGGTATTTGAGGAGGTAGATCATGGTAATGAATATGATATTGTGTATATGGACTTCAGTAAGGCTTTTGACAGGGTCCCACATCAGAGACTATTGAGGAAAATTAAAGCACATGGAATAGGAGGAGAGATTTTTTCCTGGATAGAGGCATGGTTGACAAATAGGCAGCAGAGAGTTTGCATAAATGGGGAGAAATCAGAGTGGGGAAGCGTCACGAGCGGTGTTCCACAGGGGTCAGTGTTGGGCCCCCTGCTGTTCACAATCTACATAAACGACATAGATGAGGGCATAAAGAGCGACATCGGCAAGTTTGCCGATGACACCAAAATAGGCCGTCGAATTCATTCTGACGAGGACATTCGAGCACTCCAGGAAGATTTGAATAGACTGATGCAGTGGTCGGAGAAGTGGCAGATGCAGTTTAATATAGACAAATGCAAAGTTCTAAATGTTGGACAGGACAATAACCATGCCACATATAAACTAAATAATGTAGATCTTAATATTACGGATTGCGAAAAAGATTTAGGAGTTCTGGTTAGCAGTAATCTGAAACCAAGACAACAGTGCATAAGTGTTCGCAATAAAGCTAATAGAATCCTTGGCTTCATATCAAGAAGCATAAATAATAGGAGTCCTCAGGTTGTTCTTCAACTCTATACATCCTTGGTTAGGCCTCATTTAGATTATGCTGCACAGTTTTGGTCACCGTATTACAGAATGGATATAAATTCTCTGGAAAATGTACAAAGGAGGATGACAAAGTTGATCCCATGTATCAGAAACCTTCCCTATGAGGATAGACTAAGGGCCCTGAAACTGCACTCTCTAGAAAGACGTAGAATTAGGGGGGATATGATTGAGGTGTATAAATGGAAGACAGGAATAAATAAAGGGGATGTAAATAGTGTGCTGAAAATATCTAGCCTAGACAGGACTCGCAGCAATGGTTTTAAGTTGGAAAAATTCAGATTCAGGAAGGATATAGGAAAGTACTGGTTTGGTAATAGAGTTGTGGATGAGTGGAACAAACTCCCAAGTACCGTTATAGAGGCCAGAACGTTGTGTAGTTTTAAAAATAGGTTGGATAAATACATGAGTAGATGTGGGTGGGTGTGAGTTAGACCTGATAGCTTGTGCTACCAGGTCGGTTGCCGTGTTCCTCCCTTAAGTCAATGTGACCTGACCTGACTAGGTTGGGTGCATTGGCTTAAGCCGGTAGGAGACTTGGACCTGCCTCGCATGGGCCAGTAGGCCTTCTGCAGTGTTCCATCGTTCTTATGTTCTTATGTTCTTAAGACAGAACAGAGGGGTACACCAACAAGGAATATACCAACAAGTGTTGGATGAATTACACACAACCGAGGAGGAGGTGAAGAAGCTGCTAAGTGACCTTGATACCTCAAAGGCGGTGGGACCGGACATCTCTCCGTGGGTCCTTAAACAGGGAACAGAGATGCTATGTATGCCACTAACAACTGTTTTTCAACACATCCATTGAAACTGGACAGCTACCTGAGATATGGAAGACAGCAAAATGTAGTCCCCATTTTTAAGAAAGGAGACAGACACAAGGCACTAAACTATAGACCAGTGTCACTGACGTGTACAGTATGCAAAGTCATGGAGAAGAGTATCAGGAGGAGAGTAGTGGAGCACCTAGAATGGAATAAGCTTTTAAACGACAACCAGCAAGGATTCAAGGAAGGCAAATCCTGTGTCACAAACCTGCTGGAGACTTATGAAAAGGTAACGGAAGTAAGACCCGAGAGAAGGGGGTGGGTTGATTGCATTTTCTTGGACTGCAAGAAGGCCTTCGACACAGTTTCTCGCAAGAGATTAGTACAAAAGCTAGAGGATCAGGCACGCATAACAGGAAGAGCACTGCAATGGATCAGAGAATACCTGACAGGGAGGCAGCAACGAGTCATGGTACATGACAAGGTATCAGAGTTGGCGTCTGTGATGAGTGGCGTTCCACAGAGGTCAGTCCTAGGACCAGTGTCCCTGTTTGCAGATGATGTGAAGTTAACGAGGAGAATTAAATCGGATGAAGATCAGGCAAGACTACAAAGAGACTTGGTCAGGATGGAAGGTTGGTCCAGCAACTGGCTCCTCGAATTTAACCCCGTCAGATGCACATTTTGGCATTCCATCGATGCCCTGTTTGAGTGGGCAATATCTAGTATATGAAAGAAAGGGGATTTGCCGTATATCTAGGTTGTTACCCATTTCTGTATAGGGAAGATTACCTTATATCTACTTCAGAGTTGCCTGATACCACCAATGCCCGGTAGTCTCCTTATACTCTTACTCTAAACCACCACCTCTTCGCCATCTGCCATCCTTCTAGAAAGATTCTAGAAGGATTTGTCCTTAATCTGCTCACACAAGTCATTCGTTATGAAAGTAAGAGGCCTGGCAGACAGTGCGCAAAAAAAAAGAAAAACAGATACCTAAGACTTTATTGCAAAAATAAATGTTTTTCCCACTCTTGCCATATTCTACCCAGGCACAACATGCTGCTCCTGCCTTTGTGTACTAAATCACTTGAACCAACTAGCCCTTCACAACCCCTTCTTTTCTTGACAGTCTAAAATATCTCTAGCCTCTTACACCGCATTCCTTGCCTGTCCCAAACATAAAAAAAAAATTCCACTTCCTTGCGTCCAGTGACTCCGAAACTATTGGCAACAGTTTTACCTTTACTTGGCCTCAGGGTCATCGCCCCTGCGGCCAGGTCTCATATCATACCTCCCAGTTGTTGGTCCTGTTTAATCCGGCTATTGATGATAATCACACGCAGTGCAGTGTATGATCTGCAGCCTGGTTGATCGGGAACTGACTTTATTTTATGAACATCTTGCCTAAAGATAATTAGGGATCGGTTCCTAATTCCTCTTCTGTATGAAGGGAGGGCATTGAAGAGTTTTGGTCCCTTTACACTTACTGAGTTATCTCTTAGTGCACTTGCTTCTAGTAGTGTGTCAAGTATCGGTATCTGACAAGATAATGTTCACTGAGGACAGGTTTCAGTTATTCCGTTATGGAAAGAGTGAGGAAAAAAAAGTGGAACAGAATATAAAAGAAATTCGACTCAGTAGAGAGAGAGACCTTGGAATACAGCACTACTCAGCCTATCATTTTCCATGGATTTGTTATAGTGTCACTATTGTGATCCTTGACGGGAAGATTTTCTTACATACTCACTAATAGCTCCCTTCAAGGCAGACGAAATTACAGACTTGGAGAATGTGCAGAGAACCTTCACTTCTCGCATAGATTAAGTTAACCATCTAAATTACTGGGAATGTTTGAAATTCCTCTATGTCAACTCCTTGGAACGTAGGTAAACATTCTAAAACGATTGGTCCCTAATCTTCTCACACAAATCATTCCTAATGAAAGTAACGGGTTTGATGGATGGTGCACAAAATACCCCCCAGTGAGCAGCATGGGTGCAGCGAGTGCATTATGGGAGAACTCAGTAAGTCTTTTCAGTTCTTCCCTTAATAAATAAAGCTGCTTACCAACAGACCCTTGGCTATCTTCAAGAAGAAACTGGACAACATAGTCAAACCAGTACCTGATCAGCCTGGCTGTGGTGCTTAGAATCAGGCCATGCACTGGGAGGATTGATCTGGAAACAGGTCGCGGGAGCTTTGACCTCGAAATAGTCCAGTATCGACATTGACAAAATTTTCATGTCTCATCGGTACTCGTTGCTTCTCTGATTTTCAAGCGGGAAGGGAAGGATGGGGGAGGGGGGGTCTGCGCGTATTTTTCACTGCTTGTCAAACCTTTTTTTTTCTCGTTGGGAATGAATTAGGTATGCAGATTCGGGACCAATTCCTTCAGAATTTTTCAGGTGTAAATTATAATGGATCTTTTTTTGTCTATTTTGCCAAGAGTACACTTTAAAAGAGACTTAGTGTACAACAGTATTCCAGCCTAGAAGGAACAAGTGACTTAAGAAAGAGTATCATCATTTACTTGACATCTCTTATTGTGAAGGTTCTAGTTATTTAGCCTATCAGTTTTCTTGTGATTACAATGGAAACGTTCCTGTGATCCATGAATGTGGATCGTTTGTAAGCCCAATGTATTAGTCTTCCGCTCTGTTGAGGGATTTCGGGTTGTTTTATTCTGCTCAAATTTATATTTCCTGAAATTTGTCCATATTGAGTATTTACATTGTTTTATGTGGCCCACTATAAGACTTGGCTTACATCAACTTGGAAATGTGGTATGTCATCAATTGGTATCTCTTATGCAAATTCTAGCATCGTCTGCAAAAGATGATACTGTGCTGTGATTTATGCATTCGTATCAGGTAAGAGAATAAGAGAGAGAATTAGGCCGAGAACTTTGCCTTGGGAAACAGATCATCGTATCATCTTTTGCAGACGATACTAGAATTTGTATGTGAGTGGCATCCACCGAGTGTTCCAACAAACCTGCAGCTGATATAGACCAAGTCTTGCAGTGGGTCACTGTAAATAGTACGATGTTTTATGAGGACAAACTTCAGCTGCTCTGGTATGCAGAACTTTAAGAAATAATGACTGGAACCGAAAATGAAGCAAACTCGAATCGTATAATAAAGCAAAAGTCTATCGTGTGGGAGTTTAGAATGATTATATCAGAAAATCTCCCTTTCAAGATTCACAACACTGTAAACATCACAACCCTAAAGAGAAAGTGATAGGATGGATAACTAGAACTTTCAGAACTAGCGATACCAAGCCAATGATAATATACACCAAGTTAATTGTTCTCTCTTTGTTGGAATACTGCTGTACTCAAGCAGCTCCTCTGAAGGCAGGTGAAATTGTACAGAGAACCTACCCTTCTTGCATTAATTCAGTTAGCACCGAAATGATTAGGAGCACGAACTGCCTTTATCTTTATTCCTTGGGACGTAGGCGATAAATGTACATTATAATTACACCTTGAAAATTCTAGAGGGATCGGTCCCAAATCTATGTGCTCAAATTACTCTAGAGCTCATATGGTGGTCTTGTAAGTCTGAAGTCTGGAGCTGATACTGCTGCAGTTCCTGATAATGATGCTAGTGTTCGTGACCCTGTTGGCTCTAGGGTTTCTACCTGGAGTCTGCCTGGAGGATGTTCCGGGGGTCACCGCCCCCTCTGCCCATCCTTGACCAGGCCTAAAATAAATAAAACGCTGCAGAGGTGGAGCAAGCCCCATGCAATTCACCATTATCCCCCAAAAAATTTTTAATATCGAGAATCGTACATGGTGATCATATCAAATATTTAAGTGATAAGAACAGATACTACACTTTAATCTTAGCTAAATGATGTTTGTACCAGTTAAGGTGGTCGTAGCCCTAGTACACATGCAGAAATTATGCCAATTTGGAACTTGGAGCCCCCCCCCCAAAAAAAAAACAGCCAACAGAATTACTAGACTTCTGCAATCTACGATGTGCAATCACAGTTCCAGGACTCGAATTTTCCGATATTTCCTGGGTTAGATGGGGATTTTTGTCAGTCCTTCAAGACTGATGGACTGATCACATTGACTCCAGACTGAGTAACTGATTACTTCAACTTCCTCCTCATATTCCACCGACCTTTTCTGTATTAGACTGAAGAAGCCACTGGCTGGCGGAACGTTTCCTGAATAAAGATACCCAAAAGTTGCATAGGAGTTTCGTTTATCACTAATAGCCTGGTTGATCAGGCCATCCACCGGGAGCCTAATCTGTGAGGGCGTTGATCCTCACAGCTAAAATAATAATAATAATAATAATAATGATAATATTCCCCCCCCCCACTCTCTACAGTTATGTCTCTCCCTAAGACGCGAAACTATATCTAGAAGTGAGAAAGGATGTAATTTTTCTCTTTCTAAGTCACATTTATCAGAGGAGAGGTAATATTGAGTCTTGTTCTCACTTTAAAACGTAACATATTTTGACTCCGCCACATGGGTAATATATTGTTATACGAGGTCATGTTCACTAGTCGAAACACAACATATATTAACCCTGGCCCAGGGACGGGCTCCGGGAGTAAAAACACTCTCGCAACGCATCAAAGGTATATCCCCACACGGTGTCCTTTGTGCTGTTCTTCTGGCTGCTGTTTATTACCCCCCCCCTCCCCTATTTTTGGATACCCAAGAATAAATATTTCGTTCACCCATCGAGCGGCGGAACATTTTCTGTGGTATGAGGGGAAACATTCTTTGTGATGAGAAAATAATATTTTCTTTTGGATAAGTGATCTTTGCGATAGTGACCAGTAAAGGAGCTATATTTTTCAGAGAGGCACGAGCTGCCATTGTTTGTATAGTCTTTCTTTTTTAGTATTGTTGATTTAACGATTCCATAGAGAGGCTGTCATGTGTGAGATGTTGACACGTGCTTAGTAAGAAACTTAATGTTTTATATTTATCTCTATTAGACTTGCTGACTTTTTTCTGTTTTCTGTATTATGAGAACTTGATTGAATTATAAACTCATACCAGTCAATAGAACGGAAGAGGAAAGTAGGGGACTGAGAGATTAGTTCTAAACCTGCACATTGAAATTACTCCATGAGAGATCAAGAGGCTCGCAGACGGTGCAGAATACAACCAGTGCGATGCAGGGGTGCAAAAAGTGTGCTGCTTGAAATTTACCCGAATTTTTCAAGTGGGTTATCGTTCTCGTTACCTGATCCCAAACCAGACGTCCTGAGCTAAAAGAAAACTCGGGTGTAAAGGAACCAAAACTTTTTAATACTTACTCTTGTATAAATTGTGGGACCCATAGCCTCGGAGAAGTGGATAAAAAGGCTTCAAGGAAGAATATTTGGATTTCTTCCTGAAGCCGTTTGAATATTCCACTTTCTCTACCACCCCATCTTTTTATATATATTTTTTTTTTACCAATAGGAATATTTTATTACATAATATGGTACAGAAGATTACTCTTCATATATATAGGAAATTATCAACAGACCAGTAACTGTTTTCAAGAGGAAACTGGATAAGTTCCTTAAGTCAGTTCCTGATCAGCCGGGCGGTAGTACCTGCTACTATCTGACTTGAGTGCTGCTGGCATCAACATTAATTGATCATGACATCACTCAGGAGGTATAGTCTGGGACGTGGCCGCTGAAGCAGTAAGCCCCGGAATCGACAACAGGTAGGCAACTGTTATCAAAATGTCATATATTAACAAGGACTTACAATTGACTACTAAAAAAAAGTAATGTTGAACTGTGACGTCCTCGCTGATTCGATACCTAACAATAACGAACGCAAAACGGATTTACTGAGACCTTGGCGGTATACAAAATCCTTTTGTATTTGAAATTTGTGATTTACCCGTGACTTACCTGTGAACTTTATTAAGAACAATATGAGTAAGTTTAGGCATTCCCAATAATTTAAGTTTCTGAACAGATATAGACAGTAAAAGTTCTCTACAAATCAGGGAACGGGTGGGACTTGATCCCATGGCAAGTAAGTCCTAAAATTTAACAGCTACAATTTCACCTGCCTTAAATATAGCTGTAAGGATACAGCAGTATTACTGTGTACAAAACACAAACACCTTAAAGAGAGTAGTAGCATTGATCTAGCATCCATTGTTTTGAAGGTTCCCCGTTATCCAGTCTATCTTTCTCTCGGTTATGATAGTTACATTCTCGTGTTCTTTGAAGGTAAGATCTTCTAATAGGTTATCCTCCAAAGCCTTACGTTCCTCCTCAGCCATCCCCGGGTACAAGGGACGGCAGGCTGCGATAAGAACTGTTTATATAGTGCGGAAAATAAATGTTCTTAAATTGTATTGTGGTGATGCGTCAAGTGTCTGGGATGGCAGCAGGAAAGGGGTAGGAGAGGGATGGGTAAGGCAGAATCGTCTCGAAAGGGGGACAGCATTCTAATGTGCCAAATGGAATGAGAGAGGGACAGACGGAGGAAGAGAATTTAAGGAGAATACCTTGAATGGCTGAGAGTACTGGGGTGCCAGGTGTAAAAGTAGGGGAGAGGGAGAGAAAGGAGTGGAATGCTTTTGAAGTTTAGTATGAGATTTAAGATGCCAGGCGGTGCCAGAGGAAGGGGGTGCACGGAGGAAGGGGCAAAAGGAAAGTGGGATGAAAGGTAGTAAGGGACAAGTGGAAGAGTTTCTGAGAATGTGGAAATGCTGAAAGGTTTAACAATATAAGGCCAAGAGACTGTGGTTCAGATATGTACGATAACAGGTGAAGGGTGGAAACTGTGACAGTGATAACAGGTGAAAGGTGGAAACTGTGACAATGAATGATAACAGGTGAGGTGGAAACTGTGAAATAATGAATAATAACATGGCAGCAAGTAGAAAATGCAGAAATATTTTTCACTCCAGAAGAAGGCCGCTCAGACCAACTAACTGACATTAGTATAAATCCTATAGATTTCGAAAAAGAATTGGAAAACATGCCCACTCACTCAGCACCTGGACCAGATTCATGGAATGTTCTGTTTATAAAGAAGTGCAAAGTACCACTACACGAGCCCTCAGTATTCTTTGCAGAAAGAGCTTAGATCTAGGTGAAATACCGGAGGCCTTAAAAATTGCAGACATAGCTCCTTTAGCTGTCTAGCTAAAAATTGCATAAAAATATTCGAAAGAATGATGAGACGGCAGATTACAAATTACATGGACCAGCACAGCCAACATAACCCGAACCAGCATGGTTTTAGAGCAGGACGATCATGCCTGTCACAGCTGCTGAACCATTATGACAGAATTACGGAGGCATTGGAAGACGACCAAAACGCAGATGTGATTTACGCAGATTTTGCAAAGGCGTTTGACAAATGCTATCATGGAGTGATAACGCACAAAATGAAGGCCATGGGCATTACGGGGAAGGTAGGCAGATGGATTTTCGGGTTCCTAACACAGAACACAAAAAGTAGTAGTGAACAGGGCAAGATCCAGCATCAGCGAGGTCAAAAGCTCAGTGCCCCAAGGCACTGTCCTGGCACCTCTGCTGTTCCTCATCCTCATAGCAGACATAGACAAAATCACCCGGCACACTTTTGTATCATCATTTGCAGATGACACTAAAATAAGCATTAAAGTCACTACGGTAGAGGACACTGAAAAAGTACAGGAAGACATAAGCAGGGTTTTCCAGTGTGGCAGTGGAGAACATGACGTTCAATGGTGATAAGTTCCAGCTGCTTAGGTATGGAAAGAATGAAGAACTCAAAAGAAAAACTTGGAACAAACTCAAGAGGGTCACCAAATAGAACGTAAGGAACAAAAAGACCTGGGAATAATTATGTCAGCGGACCTTTCTTTTAAAGACCATAACAAGACAAAGATCACGACAGCCAGGAAGATGACTGGGTGGGTATTGAGAACTTTCAAAACAAGGGAAATAATGCCGATGGTGGCACTCTTCAAATCGCTAGTGCTCCCTCACTTACAATATTGCTCAGTGCTGACGGCCCCGTTCAAAACAGGAGAAATATCAGAGCTGGAACAAATACAGAGATCTTTTACGGCTCACATTGAACCTGTAAAGCATCTAAACTACTGGGAACGCCTGCAAGTCTTGAACATGTACTCATTGGAGCGGAGGAGAGAGAGATACATCATAATATATACCTAGAAAATACTCGAGGGCTTGGTCCCAAATCTGCACACTGCCATAACATACTTGAGTGAGAGATATGGGAGGAAGTGTAAAATAAACCCAGTGAGGAGCTGGGGTGCGGTGGGGACAATAAGGGAACACTGTATCAACATCCGGGGTCCCAGATTATTCAATATCTTAACAGAAGATATCAGAAACATGGCTGGAACAAGTGTAGAAGCCTTGAAGAGGAAACTGGACAAGTATCTTCACCAGGTGCCAGATCAACCAGGGTATGATGGATATGTGGAGCAGTGGACCTCCAGCAGCAGCAGCCTGGTTGACCAGGCAAGCACCAGACGAGTCTGGCCCATGGCCGGGCTCAGAGAGTAGATTAACTCTCGAAACTCTTCAAAGGTATCAAAGGTAACAGATGAAGGGTGGAAACTCTAATATAATGAATGATAACGGGTAAAGGGTAGATGAGTAAGTCACATGGGCAACAGTTAGGTATCCTTATTTTAGGAAATGAAAGACGTAAGTACTGTGCAGGACTCTTGCCCAATCAGACAGTAAAGTGTAAGTTTGTAAGAGTTACTTGGCATACTACATGTTCTTGAGACAAGGAGAAGACGAGCAATCCTGCCTGAGTATAATATGTTTAATAGACTTCAGTTTCCCAATCAAATGACAGGACGGAAGAACTTGTTCCCAGATTTTTTTTTTGGGTAAAACTGCCGCTTAATCATACAACTCTAGCAGCTCCTTGTAAAATGTGCAACTCTACGAATGTTTCTGATATATTTTGTGGGTATTGTGAGTGAGTATTACGAAAGCAGGTAGCCATTTCAAGACTTGTTGTACCTGGCCGTAACTTAAGACGAAAGACGAGGGGTTCATCCCAGACAATCAAAGATAAACACAGGGGATAGTTTGTTATTTACTCTTATATTCAATTTAGCGAGATACGTACAGTATTTATAGATTTAAATCAGCAGTATAACACTAACAAGCCAGAGAGTAAATAGACACTCATGACAGAAGGTCTTACACCTAAGAATAGACAAAAGAGTATGAGTGTACAAGACCAGCTTTAGTGAGTGACCCACAGCCGAGAGGTTAAACACACCTCGCCTTCGCCGGGGGAGCCAGATCTCATGCTGTTGGTTAACTGAGGTGTGCAGTTAAGAGAACAGCGGGACCCAGAACTGCTCCATTCTGAATTGTCTGTTTATTGGTCGAGAGCGCATGCCAGTGGGTGTGTGATGAACGGCTAAAATGTAACGTACTCAGTGCACGTCACAGTACTTTAGTGTCGGGCGACAGGAACGGTGGTGGTGTGGCAGGAACAGTGGTGGGGTGGCAGAAACAGTGGTGGGGTGGCAGGAACGGTGGTGGGGTGGCAGGAACGGTGGTGGTGTGGCAGGAACGGTGGTGATGTGGCAGGAACGGTGGTGGTGTGGCAGGAACGGTGGTGGGGTGGCAGGAACAGTGGTGGGGTGGCAGGAACCGTGTTGGTGTGGCAGGAACAGTGGTGGGGTGGCAGGAATGGTGGTGGGGTGGCAGGAACGGTGGTGAGGGGGCAGGAACGGTGGGTGGTGTGGCAGGAACGGTGGTGGTGTGGCAGGAACGTGGTGGTGGGACGGGGGTGGCAGGAACAGTGGTGGGGTGGCAGGAACAGTGGTGGTGTGGCAGGAACGGTGGTGGTGTGGCAGGAACGGTGGTGTGGGTGGCAGGAACGGTGGTGGGGGTGGCAGGAACGGTGGTGGTGTGGCAGGAACGGTGGTGGTGTGGCAGGAACGGTGGTGGGGTGGCAGGAACGGTGGTGGGGTGGCAGGAACGGTGGTGGGGTGGCAGGAACGGTGGTGGGGTGGCAGGAACGGTGGTGGAGTGGCAGGAACGGTGGTGGTGTGGCAGGAACGGTGGTGGGGTGGCAGGAACGGTGGTGGTGTGGCAGGAACGGTGGTGATGTGGCAGAACGGTGGCGGGTGGCAGGAACGGTGGCGGGGTGGCAGGAACGGTGGCGGGGTGGCAGGAACGGTGGCGGGGTGGCAGGACTAAGTTTGGAAGCACTGAGTAAAGGTATGAGAGTTGGGACTCGTGAGAGGAAGACAGGAATGTCTGAGATTTCCCCCTCCTACTTCTCCCCCCCCCTCTCTCTCTCTCTCTCTCTCTCTCTCTCAAAGGCATACACACACACACACACACACACACACACACACACACACACACACACACACACACACACACACACACACACACATAAGAGTGAAGTGATTGAGCAGAACCAGAAATAAAGGAAACAATGAGAGACAGATAGACAGATAGAATTAGGCAATGATATTTACTGACCATTGTTGCTTCAAGAACTCTGACGATGACTCAAGAAGGCGAAGCTTTCGTGTCACATTTAAACTTCCTTAATCTTTCCTTTGTGTTGACGAGGATGGGTGAATGTATGGCTGTACGAAGTGGATGTGTGGAGGATGTGGATGTGTGGAGGATGTGGATGTGTGGAGGAAGTGTATGTAGGTAGGTCCTGTTTACCTCAGTGCATAGTTATAAATACAGCGAGACAAAGTAGACACACTGAAAGCCAAACAACAATGACAAATAAAAGATTTTTTTTTTTTTTCAATGCAGACTTGACTATCGAATCCGGTCTCCACTGACCTTTACGTAGGTGGTTAATGTTGGTGTTGGAGTCTTTGAGTACTGATTCTCTTATCTCTCTTTTACATGGGCAGTCAGTTTCATGCTGGTGTTAGTCTGGTTACAGTTTATGGCGCACTGAGAAGGAGAGAATACAGGTGATGCAGTAAAGCTGAGTTTTCGCTGTCCCTTTCTGACTGATCGCTCCTGACCAACCGGTCGTGTTTACAAACAACGTAAAATCCGGCCTATGTCGACAGATTCGCAGTTGTTGTTGGGGATGGGGTTGCTGTAGATTCCTTGTGTTATGAGGGATGCTGTAGACTCCTGGTGTTGTGAGGGATGCTGTAGACTATTGGTATTGTGAAGGATGCTGTAGACTCCTGGTGTTGTGAGGGATGCTGTAGACTATTGGTATTGTGAAGGATGCTGTAGACTCCTGGTGTTGAGAGATACTGTAGACTACTGGTGTTGTGAGGGATACTGTAGACTATGGTGTTGTGAGGGATACTGTAGACTACTGGTGTTGTGAGGGATACTGTAGACTACTGGTGTTGTGAGGGATGCTGTAGACTACTGGTGTTGTGAGGGATGCTGTAGATTATTAGTGTTGTGAGGGATGTTGTAGACTTCTGGTGTTGTGAGGGATGCTGTAGACTCCTGGTGTTGTGAGGGACGCTGTAGACTACTGGTGTTATGAGGGATGCTGTAGACTACTGGTGTTGAGGGATGCTGTAGACTCCTGGTGTTGTAAGGGATGCTGTAGACTCCTGATGTTGTGAGGGATGCTGTAGACACCTGGTGTTATAACGGATGCTGCAGACTTGCTATTGGAAGGAATGATGTAGACTCCTGGTGTTGTGAGAGATGTTGTAGACTTCTGGTGTTGTGAGAGATGCTATTAGACTTCTGGTGTTGTGAGAGATGCTATAGACTCCTGGTGTTGTGGTAGCCTAGACACGGGGGACAGCCCACAGTCCTTAAAAACAACTGATACAGCCCCACTCCACAAAGGTGGCATCAAAGCACTAGCAAAGAATTACAGACCGATAGCACTAACGTCCCACATATAAAATGCATAACTCAGAGCAGCATAGATTTAGAGCAGGTCGCTCCTGCCTCTCACAGCTACTGGACCACTGTGACATGGGCTTGGATGCACTGGAGGACAAGCAGAATGCAGATGTGGTATGCACAGTGTCTCTGAAAACCTTCAGCAAATGTGATCACAAAATGTGTGCTAAAGGAATAAATGGAGAAGTGGGCAGATGGATCTTTAACTTTCTAGACTATTGAATACAAAGAGTAATAGTAAACAGGACATACATGCATACACGCGCACACACACACACACACACACCCACACACACACACACACCCACACACACACACACACCCAACACACACACACACACACACACACACACACCCACACACACACACACACACACACACACACACACACACACACACACACACACACACACACACACATACATACATACATACACAAATACTGTACCTACATACATGAGTAAATAGTGTACATACATACATGCATAAATACTGTAAATACATACACATGTATTGAACATACATACTACATACATGCAAGAATACACACATACATACTTAAGTACTTACATACATACATACATACCTGGAGCTGAGGCAGTATCTTGCACCATTTTACAACAATTTACCTTCATTTTCCTTCATTATACATAATTATAGTTCTATAATTAAGATATGAGTAAAGGCGAAATTTACAAACCAGCTTAATTAAAGTTTCCTTAAGAATGTTAACTAACAGATTACTGTCTGAAATTGTGAGTGTAAGCTTCAGTGGAGAACTCTGGCTGGCTGTCTCTCTCTCTCTCTCTCTCTTCTCTTCTCTCTCTCTCTCCTCTCTCTCTCTCTCTCTCTCTTCTCTCCCTCTCGCTCTCTATTTTCTCTTTCTTTCCCCGCTAACTGTTCTTCCTGACAAAAAATCAGAGCTGGAACAAATACAGAGATCGTTTAAGGCCCACATGGAGCCAGTAAAGCATTTAAGTTACTGGGAATGTCTTAAAGTCTTGAACATGTATTCATTGGAGTGGAGGAGAGAGAGATACATGATAATATATACCTGGAAGGTACTCGAGGGCCTGGTCCCAAATCTGCACACATACTGGAGCGAGAGATTTGGGAGGAAGTGTAAAATGAACTCAGTGAAAAGCAGGAATGCGATGGGCACAATAAGGGAACATTGTATCAACATTCGTGGCCCCAGATTATTCACCATCTTACCAGAAGATATCAGAAATACTGCTGGAACAAGTGTAGACGTCTTCAAGAGGAAATTGGACAAGTATCTTCACCAGACGAGCCTGGACCATGGCCGGGCTCCTTAAATCAATCAATCACATAAGAACGAAGGAACACTGCAGAAGGCCTACTGGCCCATGCGAGGCAGGTCCAAGTCTCCTACCGGCTTAAGCCAATGCACCCAACCTAGTCAGGTCAGGTCACATTGACTTAAGGGAGGAACACGGCAACCGACCTGTTAGCACAAAGGCTGACCTTGGAGGAGGGGAGGGGATGATGGGATTGTGGGAGGGGATGGTGGGATTGTGGGAGGGGATTGTGGGATTATGGGAGGGGATTGTGGGATTGTTGGAGGGGATGATTGATTGAGGTAGGGGATGGGGATTGAGGGAGGGTATGGTGGGATTGTGGGAGGGTATGGTGGGATTGAGGGAGGGGATTGTGGGGATTGAGGGAGGGGATTGTGGGGATTGAGGGAGGGGATGGTGAGATTTAGGGAGGGGATGGATGGAATTTAGGGAGGGGATGGATGGGTGGAAATGAGTTAGGTTAGAGGTTGTCTCCTATTCGCGTTATATATGATCCAACAAGTCTGTGTGTGTGTGTGTGTGTGTGTGTGTGTGTGTGTGTGTGTGTGTGTGTACTCGCCTAGTTGTGGTTGCAGGGGTCGATTCATAGCTCCTGACCCCTGTGTGTGTGTGTACCTTAAGTCTGCCTAGAGTGTGTCCAGTAGGTCAACGCCCCTGCGGACCAGTCCCAGACCAGACCTCCCGAGGGTTGGCCTGATCAACCAGGCTGTTGATGCTAGCTGCACGAATTCCAACGTAAGTACCACACCGTAGCTGATCAGTTCCTTCTTTAAGACAACCAGAAGTTTAGCGGTAATCCTCCTTATCTATGAAAGGACAACAATGAAAATTTTTGGTCCCTGCTTTTCATTGAAGGAGGGGGGAGTGGGTATTTTGCAGCCTTCCAAACCTCTTACTTTCATGGGGAATGATGTGTGTGTGTGTATGTGTGTGTGTGTGTGTATGTGTGTGTGTGTGTGTGCAGATTTCGGACCAATCCTTCCAGAATGTTACAGGTATAGAGTATAACGTATCTCTCACCTGCGTTCCAGTAAGTACAGATCGAGGGGGCTTCAAACATTCCCCCTAATTAAGTGCTTGACTGAATCTATACAGGCAGTGAAGGTGCTCTGCACATTTTCCATGTCTGCAATTTCTCCTGTCTTGAGTACAGCAGTACTCCAGCTTATAATGAACAAGGGATTTCAAGAGAATCATCATTGGCTTGGCATTCCTTGTTTTGAAGGTTCTAGTTGTCCAGCGTATCATTATCCTCGCGGCTGTGATAGTAACATGGTTGTAGTCTCTGATGGTGAGATCCTTTAAGATATTTACTCTCAGGTCTCTCACATTAGACTTACGCTCTGGTTTTATACTCCGTTCCAGTCTTTATTTCCTCACTCTTTCTATAATGGAGTAACTGAAACTTGTCCTCATTAAAAAATCACACTGTGGAAAGTTACCCACTGGAAGACTTTGGTTACTACCACTTGAAGATTTGCTGTGTCCTCAGTGGATTCGTGTGTGTGTGTGTGTGTGTGTGTGTGTGGTGTGTGTGTGTGTGTGAGAGAGAGAGAGAGAGAGAGAGAGAAAGTGGGAGAGAGGGAGAGAGAGAAAGAGAGACTAAATTAGAGGGAGAGAGGGGGGCGGGGAGGGAAAGGGAGGCCTAAGAACATTTATAAATGAAATCCACACAGAGATAGAAGGCTGATACCAATGACAGATGAGGTGGGTAAAAGAGGAGGAGGAGGGGGAAGGGAGGGAGAGGTGAGGAGAAGGATGGAGAAGAGGAGATAAAATTTTTAGATTTTGCCTCCAAAGCGGCTAGTGTATTGTGCGACCCATGTCCATCCTGTGAACGGTAGCATAATACCATTCGGATAAACAAAAGATCCAGGAACTAGACCCCAGAAAGGATTTGCAGGAGTACATCTACAGTTGACTTATCTGTTGCAAGCCAATTTAGGAAATTTGGCTAATATGTTTGGTATCTTATTTTTATAAATAAAATATCTATCTTTATATTCCTCAATAAGTGGATAAACACACAGTGTTTAATACAGTGACCATAGAGCTGCTCACATACTTTGCATGTTGAGTTGATCGTCATCTGTGTATCTGCCAAACTGCCAGAAGTACTTGTAACCAAGTTTAAGCCTGGCCACTACAATATAAATCAATCTTTTCATATTGCATGTTGCTTATAAACGTACTTATCTACGTACGTTTTATTATATTGGGTTATAGATCTACTCAGACTTCCACTTACATTCCTATAACATCCACTTTCATTATTTACGTTCTTAATGATACACACAGACACATCAAAGTTTTATTCTACATTTCCCTTTAGGGTACTTTTTATGGCTAACTTATCACCAGGTGAGGGAAAAACAAGTAAAGTGAGTGGAATGACAGAGAGAACCAGAGGAATGTTGAAGAGGATGGCAGGGGAATGAGTATGTTCAAGTCAATGATGGTGAGGTGATAGCTCAAGTTACTTGAATCAAGAACTCTTCACCAGCATCAGTTTCTTCCTTTGAAGGGAAGAAATGAGGGAAGGAAGAGAAAATGGGCAGAGAATGAGTGA
The DNA here is from genome assembly GCF_026875155.1 of Cherax quadricarinatus. Taxonomy (NCBI): domain Eukaryota; kingdom Metazoa; phylum Arthropoda; class Malacostraca; order Decapoda; family Parastacidae; genus Cherax; species Cherax quadricarinatus. The sequence goes on along the minus strand of NC_069416.1, from coordinate 32,750,506 downwards.
GAATGTCGTAGGTAAAGTCAGTAGAATGAGAAGTCAGGACTGGTGATGTATCGCGCTTCCTAAACATTCTTCGTAACATTCAATACCTAAACATTCTTTTAGTAACATTTAACTCCACGATTCACCACTTAAACATTCTCTTATTAACATTTAACTTCATGATTCACCTAAACATTCTCCCTTATCAACATTCAACATCATAAAACTTCTCATAGCGGAAATCTTAGCATTAACAGTAATAGTAATAGAACTGCTGGACGTAGTGGTACTAATAGTATTTGTTTATTATTATTATTATTATTATTATTATTATTATTATTATTATTATTATTATACATTTATTTTATATTTCTTCGAACAATTTTCTAAAATAAATCTTTATTTTTCAGGTAAGTTGTGTGTGTGTTTGTGTTTGTGTGTGTGTGTGTGTGTGTGTGTGTATGTGTGTGTGTGTGTGTGTGTATGTGTGTGTGTCTGTGTGTGTATCTCAGCTACTTCACATGCTGTCAACCAGGGTAAGTGTTATTTTATATTTATATACATGTATATATACACTTCTTTCTATCGTATGTATTTTTCATACTCGATCATCCATAAAGTTACTTGACTGCTAGTACACCAATATACCTTCATAACAATGTTGTCTATCTACCCCATTTAATCTCTTAGGAAAGAGTTCTAATATTGGTTCTAGCACTGGTTTGGTAATAGTTGTGGATGAGTGGAACAAACTCTCGAGTACCGTAATTGAAGCTAAAACGTTATGTTGTTTTAAAAATATGCTAGATAAATATATGAGTGGGTGTGGGCAGGTGTGAGTTGGACTAACTTGTGCTACTAGGTCAGATGCCGTGCTCCGTCCTTAAGTGAATGTGACCTGACCTATGTAGGGGCATTGACTTGGGCTTGTTGTCAGTATAGCTACTGAATCCCCTGTATATGTATAGCTTATCTGAGTGTCGTAGTACCATTCATATGTGTTACTTACACGACCCCTTTGCTGGGCCTAGTGACTGTTTGTTTGATGTCACGGGATGCAGCACGAGTGCGTGGGATGCGCTACCTCGGCTTGGTTCTTCACGGCAGGTTGGGCTCCCTTTCTCACACACTGCAATATAGTGTTACCATCCAACAAGTGTGTTTATCTTCAACCTTCATATCTCCTACGAACCCCACGACATGGTGGGGGACTTGGACCTGCCTCGCATGGGCCAGTAGGCCTGCTGCTCCTTCTTATGTTCTTATGTAATACAGGGGATTGTCTTCGTCATCCTTCTCTCTATGGTTCCCATGGCATTCATGTCCATTCTATAATACAGAGACCAGACTTCAGCAGGATAATGTAACTGAGGCATTACCAGAGTGTAACCTGAAGACTTCTGTTATTTATACTTCTTAATTTGAAGCAAAAAAAATTATTAATTTTATTGTTAACAGGTTAAGTTAGGTAAGATTCGTCAGGAGACACGACGTTTCATGGAGCTTTCGGTCACCTGACCGAAGCCTTCCCCTCGCTTACCTGTTCACACTTTTAAAAATTAAGGTAATATTTATAACCTTGGATATTACAAACACTTATGCATTGTTGTCTAAGCATTATTGTCTCTGTAGTTCCCCGGTCACCAGCACCAACAGGCTGCTTGAACACAATCAGCATTAAACACTTGGCTTCATGCCGGACTCCTGAAAACTCTGCAAACTGGTCACAGGTACCTATGGCTGATAATCAGCAGCTTGAAGGAACTTATCAAATATGTTCTTGAATACACTAGAGCGTCTGTTGGGAGATTATCATGTATATGAAGGAAGGTTCTTTAATAGTCTTAAATCTCTTTCACGTTATTGAATTATTTCTTAGTGTGGTCACTGCTCTTCCGCTTGTCATTGAGATCTATCTCTCTCTCTCTCTCTCTCTCTCTCTCTCTCTCTCTCTCTCTCTCTCTCTCTCTCTCTCTCTCTCTCTCTCTCTCTCTCTCTCTCTCTCTCTCTCTCTCTCTCTCTCTCTCTCTCTCATAATCCTCCTGTTTCTTCTTTCTTCTTGTCTTCATAATTTATCACCAGTCTGGACATAAACACTTCTTGTCCTCCACTTTTGCTTCACTCAGTAATTAACGTTGCCATAATATTTGGCGCGATTAATGACTTTTGTAATATTTGACGCGATTAATAATGACTTTTGTAATATTTGACGCGATTAATAATGACTTTTGTAATATTTGACGCGATTAATAATGACTTTTGTAATATTTGACGCGATTAATAATGACTTTTGTAATATTTGACGCGATTAATAATGACTTTTGTAATATTTGACGCTATAAATAATGATTTTTGTAATATTTGACGCGATTAATAATGACTTGTAATCACGATTTTGCATAATTGATTACTCAAATTATTTGTCAAGACTTTTATTACGTAATAATCTCACGCTAATAAAATATTATGAACACGGTATTAATAACATGGTATTAATGATATTAATAAAGAAGAAATGACACAATACCGTGACTGGAACAATACCGTGACTGGAACAATACCGTGACTGGAACAATACCGTGACTGGAACAATACACAAATAACCCGCACATAGGAGAGAGGAGCTGACGACGACGTTTCGGTCCAGCTTGAACCATTTCCAATGTCACACTGGGTTATTTGGGTATTAATAACATGCTTTAATAACCAAGATTACTTACTGGTTTCATGGCAGCCCGACCTCAGTCCTGCTCTCCTTCCCTCTCTCTCTGTCGTTCTATCCGTCCCACTGTCCGTCCTGCTCTCCGATCAGGCCTCCCGGTTGGTGTGTTAATTCAGACTGTTGGTGCATGTAGCTCACAGTGTCGTAACCCGCAGGTGCTGCATTATCCTGGGTGTGTTGTGTTATACTGGGTGTGTTGTATTATCCAGAGAGGTTTGTATGGAGGTGTCTTTGGAAGGTTGGATGTTTGGACACTCTAAGATGTGGTGTTCCAGGGTATGACACTGTCTCTGTCCACACACTTTGCATTTAATGCTATTTGGCATCTTTATACAAATCATACTGCCTGAGATACTTCCAGCCTAGCCCTTAGTCTAGCAATAACATCGTCAAAACTTGACACATCTCATTATGATGTACAGTTGATCTGCTGTTTCGTATCTGTACTGTTCAACTTTCTTCAAACACTTTTTTTTTTTTAAGCTTCTGTTTGAGAGACGAAAATTCATACAGAGCACTCTATATAGTTAATGCTTGTTTGGTTAATTAATCACTCCTGGAGGCATAAGTGAGAGGGAATCAACAAAAACTTTACTGTGCCTAGCTTCATACACAAGCATGCTGCATGTACAGCTTAAATTATTTCGAGCAAGTAACGAGGAAATAGTCACACTGAAACGGCCTGAAGATCATAGTTTCCACAAGCTGAGAGCAACAAGTATGGTAGACTGATCAGTTTGTGAGGTGGAAGCCCAGGAGCTCTAGTACATCTGTTTATTATAGCACCAGCATGTTGGTTTACAACATCAGTATTTCCTGCCTTCCCACCGTCAGAGTTAAGGGAGTATCGTCGATGTCTCACATTATCCTGAATTTGGGAGTCACTGTCTTGTCTATCTGCTATACCTGTGACCGGTTTCTTGTGCCGTCGCAAGCACCATCATCTATACCAGCCATCTCCACCATAAAAAACTCCTCTCCCACACTTACAACTTCCTTCGCACATTAGTGGTTCACTTTGTACCTGGCGTTATTCAAGACTAACCTTCTGACTGTCTTACCACTCAATTTGGTGTTAATTATTGAAGACCAGGTGATGGCTGGGGACTGCTGGGGACGAGGAAGAAGGAAATCCCATCTCTTCCCCACCTTTCCTCTCTCTCCTCTCTTCTACCCATCCCCCCGCCCCCTTCCAATTCTCCCTCTCCTCCATCCCCCCCCTCCCCATTCCTCTCTCTCCTCCCCATTCCTCAGACTTCTTAATCTTTGAAGAGGATGACTGAAATATTATCAACTCACCTGTGTGTCTCCATCTTTTATTGCTGCCTCGACATTTCAAGACGTCGGCGCGTGTATGTTGGGGAGGGGGAGGTGATGAGGGAGGGGAAGGGTGATGAGGGAGGGGTAGGGTGATGAGGGAAGGGGAGGGTGATGGATGATAGTGCCATGCGTCAGGGGTTGCTACGGTCGCTCACTGTGGGTTATGAGATGTGGAAATGAACCTGGAAGGAAGAGTGTGGGTTGAGCCAGTGTCAACGACACTAGGTGTATATCCCAGGGATTTAATTAACAAGAGAAGTGTGCGTGTGTGTGTGTGTGTGTGTGTGTGTGTGTGTGTGTGTGTGTGTGTGTGTGTGTGTGTGTGTGTGTGTGTGCTGGGATCAAGGCTCGGCTCCTTGCCTAGCTACTTAATCTAGAGTCAACTTGCATTATTGGTTCCGTGGTCGGTCCTATAACACATTCCTATTTCTTGAAACAAATGGGAGAGAGAGGGAGTAGTAGGGGGACTAACCACCATCTATCAAGGTTGGGGGGACTGGTCATCTCAAAATTACCTCTCCCCTTATTCTACTGTCTCCAGGTCATCTCCTCTGACATATCTGTAAAAAAGATACTGTATACTTGGAGGATGATCCAGGGATCAACGCCCCCACAACCCGGTCCATGACCAGTTCCTTTTACTTAAAATTTCTAAGGATTAACTCTTTTAAGTACTTTTTATCTTGTTTACACCTTTATTAAAGTAAACTACTGCATGATACTTTAAATATTTCCATCTGGCAGCTTAGAAGCTTAAAACAGTTGCTCCAAGTCTGGCTGTAACACTGTTTACACTACACTGCTTCCTATTGTTTAGCCTCAGAAATACTGGTATTCTACAGACTTGTCAAGTTTTACACTTGAAGGGATCACGAGCATAGTTTTGCTGCTTCATTACTTTAATGTCCTGCGATAAATCACTGAACGGAGCACAGTGCAATGCATGGGACCCTGCTAAAACATACACAAACGCACACAACGCGCGTGCACACACACACACACACACACACACACACACACACACACACACACACACCACACACACACACCAACACACACACACACACACAACACACGCGCACGCACACACACACACACGACACTGGAGGACAGTAGGGACAGGGGGGACATGATAATATATAAAATACTGAGAGGAATCGACAAGGTGGACAGAGGTAAGATGTTCCAGAGATGGGACACAGCGACAAGGGGTCACAGTTGGAAGTTGAAGATTCAGATGAATCACAGAGATGTTAGGAAGTATTTCTTCATTCACAGAGTTGTCAGGCAGTGAAATAGTCAGGAAAGTGAGGTGGACGCAGAAACCATACATATCTTAAGAAGAGGTATACCTGGAGGTTATTCCGGGGATCAACGCCCCCGCGGCCCGGTCCATGACCAGGCCTCCCGATGGATCAGGGCCTGATCAACTAGGCTGTTACTGCTGGCCGCACGCAGTCCAACGTACGAGCCACAGCCCGGCTGATCCGGCACTGACTTTAGGTATCTGTCCAGCTCTCTCTTGAAGGCAGCCAGGGGTGTATTGGCAATTCCCCTAATGTTTGATGGGAGGCTGTTGAACAGTCTTGGGCCCCGGACACTTATGGTGTTTTCCCTTAGTGTACCAATGGCGCCCCTACTTTTAATTGGGGGCATTTTGCATCGCCTGCCCAGTCTTTTACTTTCGTAGGGAGTGATTTCTGTGTGCAGATTTGGGACCATTCCTTCCAGGATTTTCCAAGTGTAGATTATGATATATCTCTCCCTCCTGCGTTCCAACGAGTATAAGTCAAGTGCTTCCAAGCGTTCCCAGTAGTTAAGGTGCTTGACAGAACTTATACGTGCAGTAAAGGATCTCTGTACACTCTCTATATCTGCATTTTCACCTGCTTTGAATGGAAATGTTAATGTACAGCAGTATTCCAGCCTAGAGAGAACAAGTGATTTGAAAAGGATCATCACTGGCTTGGCATCTCTCGTTTTGAACGTTCTCATTATCCATCCTATCATTTTCTTTGCACGTGCGATCGTGGCACTGTTGTGATCCTTGATGATTAAGCTCACAGAGCAGGGAGTGACCCAGTAACGACCAGTGAAGAAGCGGGGCCAGGAGCTATGACCCGACCCCTGCAGCCACAGTTAGACGAGTACAAGCACACACACGGAACCAGGAGCTGCGACTCGACCACTGCAACTACATATTGGTGAGTACACACAAATTAAAGTGTGTCCGTTACCCAACACGGAAATAACTTGGCGGGTTAAGTGCTTGGGTCAACAATCGCACTAGGAGGGGGAGGAAGTGAGGGAGTTGAGGGGAAATGAACTCACGAGGGGAAACTTCTGACTATTATATCCCTCTTCCTGGCAGTGCCTTTATCCTTCCTCCTCTCTTTTTCCTCTGTTTCTCCATTTCCATTTTTTCTCTTCATTCTTCATCATGTGATGGATGTGTGTGCCAGTTGGCTGCTAGCAGCAACAGCTTGGTTAGCCAGGCAAGCACCAGGCAAGCCTGGCCCAAAGCCAGGTTGCAGGATTAGGAAAACTCTCGAAATCCATCAAGAGTATACCAAAGGTATCCTGATCAGATAGGCTGTGATGGCTCTGTGAACGTCTGGCCCGCAAGCAGCATCAGCCTGTCATACCAGGCAGTTGGCTCGGAATCTTGGCCTCGGTCTTCTCTACGAGTGAGTAAACATACCACCATAATGACCGCATCGGTCAGTCACTCATCCTTTGAGTGAACATACCACCATAATGAAATTATTGGACAGTGACACTCATCCTGTGAGAATAATAGGTAGTGACAATCATCCTGCAAGTGAACACCATAATAACAATATTGTCTAGTGACAATCATCCTGCGAGTGTACATAACAATATTGTGTAGTGACAATCATCCTGCAAGTGAACACCATAATAACAATATTGTCTAGTGACAATCATCCTGCGAGTGTACATAACAATATTGTGTAGTGACAATCATCCTGCAAGTGAACACCATAATAACAATATTGTCTAGTGACAATCATCCTGCGAGTGTACATAACAATATGTGTAGTGACAATCATCCTGCAAGTGAACACCATAATAACAATATTGTCTAGTGACAATCATCCTGCGAGTGTACATAACAATATTGTGTAGTGACAATCATCCTGCAAGTGAACACTATAATAACAATATTGGCTAGTGACAATCATCCTGCAAAAAGAACTGAGAAATCCTGAGCGAAATCCTGAAAAAAAAAAAAAATCGGCAATGCAGTCGACACCAAGAGCATTGAAGCCTTGAATAATTTCTTCACTAACTCTGCCAACCCAACAAATAATATAGCTAACATTAACACAGATTCTTCAGACTTCAGTAAAGACACTGACAACATGGACTTGATTCCTGGAATTCGGGATTGTTTAAAAAGTAAAAAAAATTATCAGCATGCGCACCCAGTGTTCTTTGTGAGAGGACATTAGATGCAGGTGAAATTTCAAAGGCCTTGTGAAGAGCAGACTTAGCTCCTGTTAACAAGGAGGCAGAAAAGCGATTGCAAAACATTACAGAGCAGTTGAATTAATATCACAAAAGTTTGAGAGGGTGCTGAAACGCTAGGCTATGTTTTTTTTTTTATGAAAAACATGACGTATACAACCTAAACATGAATTTAGAGCAGGACGATCGTGCTCGCTACAACTATTTGATGATTATAACAAAATTAAAGAGGATCTGGAATAACACCAAAATGTAGTCTACACGGACTTCCCTAAGCACTTCAGCCTCGCCATTGTGGGGTGATAGCCTATGTATAAAGTTAATAGGTACAACAGGAAAAGTGGGAAAAATGGATACTCATTTTTATAACGAACAAAACACAAGAATGTAGTAGCAGTAGTAAACAAAGCAAAATTTACAGTAGCCTAAACAAAGTAAAAATCTACAGTTGCCTAAACAAGTAGTGTTCAGTACTCCAAAATCCGGTCCAGCCACCTTGACTGTATCTGAGCCTCATAGCAGTCATATCTAAAAACACAAGGGTGAATCTGAGCTAATTTCATTATACTCCCCGTTTGGTGTACTAGCCTCAACAAGCAGTATTTTATATTATTGTAAACACGAAGATGTGGTATTGATCAATAACAACACTGCGTCTAGCCAAGGACTCGAACTCTTGTTTTGGCCCGCCTCATGGTGAGCGAAAACCACATGACGCCCTCACCCACAGGGTGTGTGATTCTTGCGGGATTTGGTGTCCTGTGAGTTAGAGCGACATGTGGGTTTTGCTCACCTTTAGGCGGGCCAAAACAACATGGGTTCGAGTCCTTGGCTAGACGCAGTGTTCTTATTGATCAATACCACTTCTCCGTGGTTACAATAATATAAAATACTGCTTGAGGCTAGTACACGAAACGGGGAGTAAAATGAAACTAGATCAGAGACACCCACACCACCGCATGTCCTCGGATCACGGTAAAACACCTAGCTCTACTGGGTGCGTGATTCTTGTAGGATTTGGTGGTCCTGTGAGATGGAGCGTCATGTGGTTTTCGCTCACCATGAAGCAGGCTAAAACTACATGGGTTCGAGTCTTTGGCTAGTCGCAGTGTTGTTATTGATCAATACCACATGTTCGTGGTTACAGTAATATAAAATACTGCTTGTTGAGGCTAGTACACCTAACGGGGAGTAGAGTGAAATTAGTTCCGAGGCATCCACACAACCGTAATCCTCGGATCACGATAAAGCACCTACACACACACACACACACACACACACACACACACACACACACACACACACACACACACACATATTCAGCCCGGTTTGAGACCAGTGCCTAGAGAAGCTGAATATAGAAGCATACAAGGTGTGTATGAAGCACCTACCAGATATAGAAAGCGTAGTAGATGGTACAGAAGAAAACGGGTTACTGAATTTCTTAAAACCACAAATATGCCGGAACAGAGGAAAGATAGTCTTAGCCGAGAGATCACTGAATTAGAGCAAAAACTTAGGATGTCATACCTCACAGAAGTACAAAGGGAACAAAGGGTAGGATGTCATACCTCACAGAAGTACAAAGGGAACAAAGGGCCATACAGGATATTGCAAGAAACCCAAAATATTTCTATTCCTACGCAAAATCCAAGCTAAGAACTTCCTGTAGAATTGGAAAATCATTGAGAGGAGATTCGTATACTGACGATGAACAGGAAATGAGTGAAATCCTAAAATAACAGTATGAGTCTGTGTTCAGCAACCCAGTACATGACAGCAAGGTAGAAAATGCAGAAACATTTTTCACTCCAGCAGAAGGCCACGCAGACCAACTAACTGACATTGGTACAAATCGCATAGATTTCAAGAAAGGGATAACATGCCCAATCACTCAGCACCTGGACCAGATTGATGTAATGCCCTATTTATAAAGAAGTGCAAAGTACCACTAGCACGAGCCCTCAGTATTCTTTGGAGAAAGAGCTTAGATCTAGGTGAAATACCGGAGGCCTTAAAGAGTGCAGACATAGCTCCTTTGCATAAGGGAGGTAGTAGAGCACTAGCTAAAAATTATAGACCAGTAGCCCTAACTTCTCACATCATAAAATCTTGAAAGATTGATGAGACGGCAGAGTACAAATTTCATGGACCAGTACATCTAGCATAACCCGAACTAACATGGTTTTAGAGCAGGACGATCATGTCTGTCAAAGCTGCTGAACCCCTATGACAGAATTACGGAGGGGTTGGAAGACGACCAAAACGCAGATGTGATTTACAGAGATTATGCAAAGGCGTTTGATAAGTGCGATCATGGAGTGACAGCGCACAAAATGAGGGCCATGGGCAATACGGGGAAGGTGGGCAGATGGATTTTCAGGTTCCTTACACACACAACACAGAAAGTAGTAGTGCCAGCTTCAACACTCTGCAAGCACTAAAGGGTACTTCCTCAGCAGGGGTCTTTTATTCACAAAAACTCTGGACACTATTACTTACCAGTATGAGTCCTTGGTGATACCTGGGTCCTGGGTCCATTACCAGGATTAATTATCCAGCGCTCAGGTGCACTAAATCAGTGAGCTTAACACGAAGGGTAAATATACGACACTGTAACAGGCTTCAGAGCTTAGTGACTTCTCACTCTGCTAATACTAACACTATGCTTCAAACAGGCCCCTCCCTCTTTTGTACAAATTATCGATTGCAATTTGTTTAAAGAACAAGGTAAGGAAGACTTTACTGCCTCCTCTCCATGTGTTGCTGTCTATTATGGGTATTTTCCTGTCTTGGATGTTAGGGTTGACGACAGGACAGGGAGTCAATCAACTTGTGTCCTACTTAAATAATGAAAGCTGTCTCAGTATCCGAATGTCATTAAATCATTATAGTCGACACTTGATGCTTTAAATGTGTGTGACACTGATGTAAGGGTCGGTTCTGAGTGTGCATTCCAGCTTAGATCCAGAAGATCCACTAGAAGTATTTGCATGAGGCTCGGTACTCTCGTGCACCTCACCATATAGAAGTCTAGTACACGTTAAATCAGAGATACCATTGACAACTAATGATGCTTTCATCCTGAAGTGTGCTGCTTGGCATAAAACTGAAGACTGTCGTCGGGGTATTCAAATACGGCCTGCCCAGACTACGCAGGGCATAGTTGCCAGACTGCTGACTGTGATGGGAGTTAAGGATCATTCTCAGTATGCTAGAAAGTCAGTCACTGCGAAATTGATAAAACTCATCAATGCACTGAGACCCCGGTAAATCAGCTGGGTGTCAAGCTGAGTTTATAGGTGGCACCTGGTGCATGGTACTTTGTTTTTTTGCGTAAATACTGTCTCGGAAGAGTGCCACAGCCCTCAGAATGGCCATATTCCTCTTTCCCCACTCGTCAGAAAGATGAATAACTGTTATACTGGTTATTCTGGCTGGCGTAGATAAATGAAGCGGAGGAGGCTATTACCCTATCTCTAGAATATTATAGCATATGGGGATTAAAAAACACCTACAACCTTAGTGGTGAGGGAAGGGAGGGAGGTAGGGGAGGGTGAAGACAGTGACGATGGAGGGTGATTTTACCTCCCCATTCCATTCCTCCCCGAGTGCTCCTTTCCCCTGCCTTGACTTGCTTCTTCCACTATATCTTTATCTCTACACCTTCCTTCTTCCCTCTCTGTTTCCCACCATCCCTATTTATCCCCGTCCATCTTTCCCCGTTCCCTCTTTCCCCTCCTGTTCATCTTTCCCTCTTTCCCTTCTCCACAGTCTCCCCCCCATTCCTCTTCATCCTTTTACCCTATCTTTCTCTTTCTCTTCTTTCCTCCCTCTCCCTGCCATCCCTCCTGCTTAATCTCCAAGGGGTTAATTATTCATGGAAAACTACGTAGTCTGAGTGATTACTGAGCTCAGATTTGCGACACTGACCGCTGGTTCACGCTTGCTGGGGGAGCGGGGAGGGGAGCAGATTGATGAGAAGGGTATTGTATGGGAGGGGGAGGAGAGGAAAGAGGGGTGCTGGATTTAGACTACGGTTGTTGTGAACGGCTGGTAGTTAACGAGGATTAACCAGTAGGGCAGGTGTGTGGTAGGGATTTATGACGTAGGGATTGACAGCAAAGTCCGCACACTAGTTAGCTGAAGATTATTTGAAACCAGTAAGGCTGTATACACCAAGAGGTGTTTGCCTCAGTGTATATACACTGTGAGTTTACCTCAGCCCCTATTTTAGATATTGTTGATTGGTGTTCAGTAGGTGGCATGTCATCTTAATTAATAACCCTCGTACAATAGACAAGCTTTAAACCATATTAAACAACCAGCTAATAAGGAAGATAATTACGGTAAAGGACACTGAGAGGCTGCAAGATGAGGTGAACAAGTTGTAAACTTTATTAGCTAAGTTGCTACTTGAATTCACTCTTGATAATTGGACAGTAATTACTGTTACTTATCATAAGAAGAAGAGCATTGTAAGGATACCTTTCATCCAGCTCCAGACTACTTCCAGCAGGTACTGGAGTGTCTTACATCATGACCACTTCCTGCCAATGCTTCAAATTCATCAAAACTAAGGTTCTGCATAGTTGTTCCCCTCAAGGAAGGTTCCTTGATGTTGGTGAGGGGCTCTTGATTTAGGAAATTGGATCTGTGCTCCAGTTCCCTGAATTAAGCCTAAATGCCTTCCACATCCCCCCCCAGGCGCTGTATAATCCTCCGGGTTTAGCGCTTCCCCCTTGATTATAATAATAATAATAATAATAATGCATAGTTGTTTCCAAACTGAGTAACTGATCACCTCATCGTCTACTGTTGTCGTAAATCAACTCTGTATTGACTCGAGAAAGCTCCTAGTTGGAGAAACGTTTTCAGATAAAGATACCCAAGTTTTGCCTATGTGTCTAATTCCCTATCTTGTCGTATTGCATGTCAATAATATAATGATTTAGAGGAGGAGTGCGTTGACAATTCCCATAATGTTGATTGAGATGGTATTGAAGAGTCTTGGTCCCATTAGACTTATTGATTTTTATTTTCGTGTGCTCATTACACCTCTGCTATTCGCACCATCTGCCAAACCTGTTGCTTTCAAGTACAGTAATTTCGGTGTGCATTTCCCAAGTGAAAATTATAATGAACTGTACCTTTCTCGCCTAAGTTTCAAAGAGAACGGTTCGAGGGACTTATGTAGGCTCAGTAATTTAGTTGCTTGACTGAATTCATACAGCTTTGTCCTAGAGTCATCCACCACCACTATCAGCTCTGTCCTAGGGTCATCCACCACCACTACCAGCTCTGTCCTAGGGTCATCCACCACCACTACCAGCTCTGTCCTAGGGTCATCCACCACCACTACCAGCTCTGTCCTAGGGTCATCCACCACCACTACCAGCTCTGCCCAAGGGTCATCCACCACCACTACCAGCTCTGCCCAAGGGTCATCCACCACCACTACCAGCTCTGCTCAAGGGTCATCCACCACCACTACCAGTTCTGTCCTAGGGATCATCCACTACCAGCTTTGCCCTAGGGATCATCCACCACCACTACCGTCTCTGCCCTAGGGAACATCCACCACCAGCTCTTTCCTAGGGTCATCCACCACCACTACCAGCTCTTTCCTAGGGTCATCCACCACCATTATCAGCTCTGCCCTAGGGTCATCCACCACCACTACCAGCTCTTTCCTAGGGTCATCCACCACCACTACCAGCTCTTTCCTAGGGTCATCCACCACCACTATCAGCTCTGCCCTAGGGTCATCCACCACCACCCCCTTTCTTAGGTGATCACAACCCCCTTCCTCGAGGAATCACTACTACCCTCTTCCCCACCCAGTAGGGGTAAAGTCATTGCCACAGGGGTGACCACCACTAGGGGCACCCCTAGCCCCCTCTCCCCTAAGGAGGGGGAGATAATCATCGCGTGGACGAGGTCCATTAATTACTGACGTAATGACTAAGGAATAAATAATTCGATGTTTTTATTGTGGGAATCACTGTCTTGGGTGAGGGAGCTGTCCACCTGTCCTGGTTGGCTGCTTGCATGGTTGTTGTTAGTTGTGGCTGGCTGCCTAGCTTGCTGCTGACTGACTGACTGGCTGGCTGGCTGCCTGCCTCTCATTTTCTTTGTTTTCCTGCCTGTTTGACTGCCTGCCGGCCTGCTTACTTACCTGTTTGCCTGCCTACCTACCTGTTTGCTTGCCAACCTACCTGTTTCTCTGCCTACCTACCTACCTACCTACCTACTTGCCTGGCTGCCTGTTTGCCTACCTGCCTGTTTGCCTGTCTGCCTATCTGCCTGTTTGCCTGCCTACTTACCTACCTGCATGTCTGCCTGCCTGCGTGTCTACCTGCCTGCCTACATGTCTGCCTGCCTGTCTGTTTGCTTGCCTGTCTGCTATTCCAACCTGCTGTGGATCCACTTGTAAATCCACTTTTGTGAATCACTTGTGAATTCATTCTGTGACTTGATCCACCACTCTGTGATATTAGTCTAGCGTCATCTTCCACCGTCTGCTTACCGTCTCTACTATCGTTTAACATTTACAACTGTAATATAATCTACCACAATCTACAATAATCTACCACCGTCTATAATAGTCTACCACTGCAATAATCTCCTATCGTCTACAATAATTACCACCGTCTACAATATTATACCACCGTCTACAGTAATCTGCCACCATCTACCATAATTAACAATTTACTGCCATCTACCATCGTCTACAACCTTAAACCACTATCTACCATTATTTACCGTCTACTATCAACTACCATCTTCTATCATCTACCATATCTACCATCAATAACCAAATATCTGCCATCATCTATCATCATTTATCATCTTCCATCATCTACTATCATCTATCATAATTTATCTACCATCATCTGTCATAATTTATCGTCTACCGTTATCTATCATCATTTATCATCTTCCATCATCTACCATCATCTATCATAATTTATCTACCATCATCTGTCATAATTTATCATCTACCATCTATCATCTACCATCATCTATCATCTATCATCATCTTCCATCATCTAGTATCATCTACCATCATCTATCATCTTCCATCTACTATCATCTATCTTCCATCATCTATCATCATCTGTCATCTACTATCATGTATCATCATGTATCATCTTCCATCATCTGTTATCATCATCTATCATCTACTATCTTCTTCCATCATCTATCATCTACTATCTTCTTCCATCATCTATCATCTACTATCTTCTTCCATCATCTATCATCTACTATCTTCTTCCATCATCTATCATCTACTATCTTCTTCCATCATCTATCATCTACTATCTTCTCTCCCTCATCTATCATCTACTATCATCATCCATCATCTATCATCTACTATCTTCTTCCATCATCTATCATATAACATTTCATTTTTAAGAAATAGGTTTTTTGTTCCTAATTATAGCTTTTATGTTTCTGTTCAATCATTCTCCTTCCCTCACCGCCCTACTGTTCCCCTCATCTCTCTACTCCTCCCCTCATCCCTCTACTGCTCCCCTCATCCCTCTACTGCTCCCCTCATCCTCTACTGCTCCCCTCACCCCTCTACTGCTCCCCTCATCCTCTACTGCTCCCCTCACCCCTCTACTGCTCCCCTCACCCCTCTACTGCTCCCCTCACCCCTCTACTGCTCCCCTCACCCCTCTACTGCTCCCCTCATCCTGTGAAATTATTTTTAAGTTTTATAACCTGCATGAACTATGTCATTGCAGACAACATTTAATATCACATATCTGCAAACCCCCCCTAAGAAGCTCATCACTAGTAATCCCTTCCTTAAATCACCTAGAAAGTAATCCTTTCTTTAAATCACCTAGAAAGTAATCCTTTCCTTAAATCACATAGAAAGGCAACGGCTTAAGAAGAAATTTCTTGCCTAACTGTTAATAATAATTTATCACTGAGGGATGTAAGCAGGAGTCTACTGGCAGGGCTTCAGCTGCTCTTGTTGCCACCTTTCTACTTAAGAACGGTAGGAATTATGTTGATTTAGGCATAAGAATTAACACCTGAGCGTCTATACAACAAACTGAATGGTTTGTCATCCTAATGACGCTAAAGTTAACTTATGATACTGAGCTTGACTCGATGATTATTACTGATTCTATCATCACTGATGGCTCTTGACTTATATAATGACTAACAACATGCTCATTGGAGAAGCAAATTATAGATACTTAAAAATCCGTGAAAAAGTAACTAAATGTACAATAGTTATGGACTCCATCTCGCATTGGATTAATCCTTCATGATAAAGTTGATAAGTTAGACCCCCCAAAAAATACCTTGAAGGATAATGTAGAATATAACTTTGGTGTATCTGTGTCTAGCATTAAGAATAATATTTGGAGAAAAGTAAATAATGTAACTGAATGTTAAAGGAATGCAGTCAGAAGCATTAGTAGATCTACAACCCACTATGATAACATGAATGTTGATAAGTACATTTATAGAGCAACTTGCAGTGTGAACAGACTGATGTTGTAGTGGCCAGGCCAGATTGCTGCCAGATTACTTCTGGCCGTTTGGGAGACACAGATGATGATCAAACCAAATGCTAAGTGTGTGGCCAGCTCTAGGGTTACTATCTTGAACACTGTGTTTAATTATCCACTTATTGAGGAATATAGAGATATTATAATAACCTATTCGATATGTTAAGATATCTTATTAATGAAAATAAGATAACTGATGTATTAAGCAGCTTTTGGAAATTTGCTTGCAACGGATAAGTGAACTGTAGATATAAATCCAGATGTTCTCCTGTTAACCCTTTGGGGACCTAGTTCCTAGGCCTTTTAAGTATCCATAGGCTCTTGCGCAACATCCACAGGATGGATATGAGATACACAATAAACTAACCACTTCGTGGCAAAATCTAAAATGTAATCTTTTCCTCGCCCACTCACCTGACCCGTCCACTCACCTGACTTGTCCACTCACCTGAGCCGTCCACTCACCTGACTTGTCCACTCACCTGAGCCGTCCACTCACCTGACCTGTCCACTCACCTGACCCGTCCATTTACCTGGCTCGTCCACTCACCTGACCCGTCCACTCACCTGACCCGTCCACTCACCTGACCCGTCCACTCACCTGACCCGTCCACTCACCTGACCCGTCCACTCACCTGAGCCGTCCACTCACCTGAGCCGTCCACTCACCTGACCTGTCCACTCACCTGACTTGTCCACTCACCTGACCCGTCCATTTACCTGGCTCGTCCACTCACCTGACCCGTCCACTCACCTGGCCCGTCCACTCACCTGGCCCGTCCACTCACCTGGCCCGTCCACTCACCTGGCCCGTCCACTCACCTGGCCCGTCCACTCACCTGACCCGTCCACTCACCTGACCTGTCCACCCACCTGACCTGTCCACTCACATGACCTGTCCACTCACCAGACCCGTCCATTCACCTGGCCCGTCCACTCATCTGACCCGTCCACTCACCTGACCCGTCCACTCACATGACCTGTCCACTCACCTGGCCCGTCCAATCACCTGATCCGTCCACTCACATGACCTGTCCACTCACCTGACCCGTCCAATCACCTGATCCGTCAACTCACATGACCTGTCCACTCACCTGGCCCGTCCACTCACCTGACCTGTCCACTCACCTGACCCGTCCACTCACATGACCTGTCCATTCACCTGGCCCGTCCACTCGACCCGTTCACTCACCTGACGCGTCCACTTACCTGATCCGTCCACTCACCTGACGCGTCCACTTACCTGATCCGTCCACTCACCTGACGCGTCCACTTACCTGATCCGTCCACTCACCTGACCCGTCAACTCAGATTCTGTCTTACGAACGACTACTTCCTTGTACCTATCTAATCTCTCTCTCTCTCTCTGTCTTTACACAGGGTTTGACAAGGGTAAGGATCCCTAGCTTTATTAACAAGCTATTTACAGGTTAAAGATTCCTAACTTTATTGACAAGCTAAGAGCTGTTGCTTACATCAGCTCATTTGAAATCATTTTTGTTATGAAATATACAAGTAGGGAACAGGATGGAGTTGGAGCCATCTGTGGGCCAGCATTTTCATTTGATCAACTGACTTTATTTCGTTGACATCATATTGCTGTACGAATGTGTTCTGGACTCTTATCGTCCTGGGGATAAATGATCTCAGATGGAGTGATGTTCTGGAGAAGGGTACAGCCAGAGTGAAGTTGCTGCTGTCTGCCCGTCTTGTGGTATAGAAGCTTGTTTCACGCTGTCCTCGAAGTGGATCCAAGTGTGGTACTTTGACAATATTGGCCTTGTACATAACAGTAAGGCCACCCACATTCCTCCTGTGTTGAAGGCTCTGCTGAAATGACAGATCTATCCAGGATGGATCCAGGCGAAAGATGAGACGTCTTGCTCTGTTCTCTACTCTGTCAAGCAGTCGCAGATGAGAGGGGGGCAGGCAAACCAAGAAAGTGGAGCATACTCAAGATGTGAGCGTACTCTCTCTCTCTCTCTCTCTCTCTCTCTCGTTCCTTTCTTTTCCTATAAATTTTCTGAACATTATTCGCATTATTCGTTCTCTTTATCGTTATTTTCTTTTCCTCTTCTCTACGAATTTTTGTTCTTTCTTGGAACTATTTCCCTCCCGCTCCCTCCCACTCCTCGTTCCCTCCCTTTCCCACTCCTCGTTCCCTCCCTTTCCCACTCCTCGCTCCCTCCCACTCCCCGCTCTCTCCCATCCCCGTTCCTCCTCCCACTCCCCGCTTCCCTCCCACTCCCCATTCTCCCACTCCCCATTCCTTCCCACTCCCCGTTCCCTCCCACTCCCAGCTCCCACTCCCCATTCCTTCCCACTCCCCGTTCCCTCCCACTTCCAGCTCCCACTCCCCGCTCCCTCCCACTCCCCGTTCCCTCTCACTCACCGCTACTCTCCTTGATCAAGCCTCCCTGTACATCAGGGCCTGATCAACTAGGCTGGTACTGCTAGCCGCTGTTACTGCTAACTTTTTTTACTCTCTCACATCTATACACAGAATTTTCTCATACCAAGACATCCCTTGTATGCTTTTCTATGAAGGCTACCAATACGGTATTTACTTCTGTCAGGCACCCACTTACATAGCTGTCAGATCTCTCCTTCAAGGGTCACACCAGTGTCACTATCACAACCGCAAGGAAAATGATAGGCTGGATAACTAGAACATTCAGACAAGAGATACCGAGCCATTGATGATTCTCAAGTCACTTGTTAATTATTGTCTCCAGGCTGGAATACTGCTGTATTCTAACAGCTCCTTTCAAGGTCGGCCAAGCTGCAGACCTAGAGAATGTGTGGAGAACCTTGGCTGCTCACATAAATAAATTCATGAACTTGAATTACTGGGAATGTATGAAGTTCTTCGATCTGTAACTCTTGGAGTGTAGGTGGGAAAGATTCATTATAATGTGCTTCTGGAAAAATCCTGGAAGCATTGGCTCCAAATCCATATATTAATCATTCTTTATGAAAGCAAAAGGCTCAGCAGACGATGCAAAATGGCCCCAATGAAAACCAGGGGCATATTAAGGAAAAAGTAAGTGTGAAGGGATCAAGAGTTTCCAGTACCCTCCCTTCATACTAAAGAGGGATTACCAACAGAACCTTAGCTGTCTGAAGTTCCTGATCTCCTGGGTGTGGTGATTACGACGGATATCGTTACGCTAGCACTAACATCCTGGTTGATCAGGCCATCCACAGGTAGGCCTGGTCTGGGACCGGGCCGTGGTGGCATTGACCCTCGGCCTTGGTGCAGACTGCGGGAGTACGACTCTCCATCAGAGGTGTGTCCTGGCTGGCATTTTCCTGCCATCATTTTGTTTTTCAGTGATGGCCTCCTGAACTTTTTTTTTTTTTACCTCCTCGTATACCTCCCTGTTGTTTACCGTAAGTGTTTGCTTTTCTTCTTCGACCTCTTTGGCTGGTCTCAGACCAGGCTTACTGGCTAGCGGCAGTCTTCAAGCTGGCACTGGACAAGCACCTAAAGTCGGTTCCTGACCAGCCGGGCTGTGGCTCGTACGTTGGTTTGCGTGCAGCCAGCAGCAACAGCCTGGTTGATCAGGCTCTGATCCACCAGGAGGCCTGGTCACAGATCGGGCCGCGGGGGCGTTGACCCCCGGAACTCTCTCCAGGTAAACTCCAGGTATACTCTCGGCGCGTACACGCGCTCGCGCGCACACACACACACACACACACACACACACACACACACACACACACACACACACACACACACACACACACACACACACACACACACACACACTGTCCTAATCAGAAAAGGGAGGTGAAGGTCCCAGTTACATAAAAACAATTTGAATCAGTGCCACGAGAGAGAGGAAGGTCATAGGCCTAGTGTGGGTGTAGCTGGTATTGCCACATCCCAATAACAAAATTCAATCAGAATAAGTGCGACCCAAGCCAGGGAGATAAGAGATAAAGATAGATGAGTTAGTGAATACAGTGATAGATGAGTTAATGAATACAGTGTATAGTGAATATATTGAAGAAGTAGAAGAAGCAGGAGCCAAAACGTGAAGTATCGTGCAGCACAGGGGGCGGAACCAGACGTAGTTCTGCCAGACGTAAAGTTCAAAGCATTTTTGTGGTTGCAATGAGGGAGGTGGGTCTGGCCCTGGATTACTGATAGCTGAAGGTCATTAACCCTGCTCTGGACAGCTGAATACCATACTTAGAGCATTGAACACTTATTAAAGGAGAACTGGAGAGGGGATTAATTGAGGGACCAAGAGGCACTGTAGTGCACGTGCATGTGCTAGGTCAGACACAATACACTAACATGGTTTATTCAGTAAGTAAAGCTATTCAGGTATACACCAGTAAGGACATAGGTTATTGTACATAGCAGCATACATGTAGAGAACCTGGGATAACCCAAAAAGTCTGACAGCGTGACTTATTTTATTTAAATCAAGGGAGTGAGGGTAAGGCTGGTGACAGCTAATGCTCACAGTCAGTACACACACTTGCACATGAACAGCCAGCTGGCTCGTGAAAAATGACCACACATACCCCCTAACCCTGTCCTTCCCTCTCTCTCCGCCCCCCCCCCCAGCTCCCTCTTTACCCTTCTCTCACTCTCTCATCTCCCCCCTGGCTTCCCCCTCTTCCCTCTCATCCCTAGCCTTTTCCCTATCTTTCTTTCCCCTCTCTCTCTCCCCATCTCTCTCATTCTCTCTATCTCTCTCCCTCTGTCTACATACCAATCTATCTCCCTCTTCCTCTCCTTCCATTCATCTTCCTTTTCCTCCTACTCCTCCCTCCTGGTTTCCTCCTCTTCCCTCTCACCCCTAGCCTTTCCCTCACTTCCCCCTCTTCCCTCTCATTCCTAGCCTTTTCCCTAACCCCCCATCCCCCACACTGAAAATACATAAGCTTATTTCTGGGGTAAAAAAAAAAAATGGGTTACCCAAGAGGGCAGAGAACCAGGGGTCCAGTGGATGAACATGGGAGGGAAGAACCTAGGAGGGAAGATTGGGAGTTAGAGCTCAAAAAAAGGGAGGAAGAATAGGAAAGGAAGCTAGAAGAGCTTGGCAAGAAAATGGAGGAGAGGATAGCTGAAGAGAGCAGGAAGTGGGGGCTACAAGTCTTAGCAGTAGAAGATAAGATAGTGTTTAGAAGAGGAACTAAAAAATGAAACATTAGAGAGACAAATGACAGTACAGACATGACACAGGAACTTCTATATCACAGACAAGGGGACTGTAAGGAGAAAAGGAGTCATGCCATATGTGAAGGCCCTCTCAGACGCATGTGGGGCCAAGGAAAAGATGAGCACACTAAGATCAAAGGAGAAGCCTGAGGACAATGAAGGAGCTATGCCATATGCAGAGACTCTAACAGACAACTGCAGTGGCAAGGAAAAGCTGAACAGGAAAGACAGTCCACTGAGCATAGGGGCTTCAGCAAGGACAGGGATTGAAGGCAGGAATATTTCAATGGAAGGAACTAAAACACCTCAGAGGATGCAAAGAGAGAGACAGTGGGAGGAGGAAAGGGAGAGGTCATTGTTTGTCTAAGGGCTCCAATAAGTTGAAGGGGAAACCTACGATGAAAGAAAATGGGGAGAAAAAAGTGATTGAAGGTACGAAAGCACTAGGTGAGGGCGACATAACCCAGGTGACAAATTTTTGGAGAATTCGGTGGTTTGTGAGTGGAAGGAAAGGGGCCTGTCAAAGTAATTTTTAAGGCAGAATCAGATTGAACCAGGATCCTGCAGGAGAAAGCACAACTGATGGACAAACCAGAGTACTGGAGAGTGTACCTCGATCGCGACAGAACACAAGAAGAAAGGACGATACTGATAGAGAGGGTACAAAAATGAAAGGAGGATTGAGACACAATGCTGAAGATGAGCAGAACCCAGACTCAGGTGGAAGGGCAAACATACCCTCCAGAAACACCCATAGAAGGACTCCAACCACGACAACCCCAATGCAACTGAACAATCTAAACCAAAACCCACACACTGTTCCCTGTGCCCCCACCCCCACATCATAAACCCCACCCTTACAGCAGCCCCCCTATGGGCACTCTGCCTCCACACTCGTCACAAACCCTACCCACACTGCAAACCCCTTAGGCTCCCTCCAGGGCTCCCGCTCCCCCAACCCCAACTTTCTCCCAGGACTACAGTGATAGATAAGCTGAAGGTTTGGTACACGAACACGGATGGAATAACGAATAAATATGAGGAGTGGCATGAAAGAATCAGTGAGAAGTCCCCAGACATCATAGCAGTCACAGAAACGAAACTCACTAACACAATAACAGATGCAATCTTTCCACTGGGATATCAGATCCTGAGGAAAGATAGAGGGAGCAGAGGGAAAGGAGGGGTTGCACTGCTCATTAAAAACTGATGGGTTTTTGAGGAAATGGCAGGCATGGACGAGATTGGAGAAAGGAACTACATAATAGGTATGATTCAGTCTGGGGGAACATAAAGTAGTCATTGCAGTGATGTATAACCCACCACAGAACTGCAGGAGGCCAAGAGAGGAATACGAAGAGAACAATAGAGAGATGGACATACTGGCTGAGGTGGCAAGAAGAGCAAAGTCGAGCAGAGCAAAGTTACTGGTTATGGGTGATTTCAACCACAGGGAGATCGATTAGGAAAACCTGGAGCCTCATAGGGGTCCCGAAACATGGAGAGCCAAGATGATGGATGTGGTACTGGAAAACCTCATGCGTCAACATGTCAGGGACACTACCAGAGAGAGAGGGGAGGATGGACCAGCAAGACTGGACCTTGTGCTCACCCTGAGCACTTCAGACATTGAGGACATCACATATAAGAGGCCCCTTAGAGCTAGTGATCACGTGGTTCTGAGTTTTGATTACACAGTAGAGTTACAAGTAGAGAGGGCAACAGGAGTCGAATGGGAAAAGCCAAACTATAAAAGGAGGAACTACACAGGTATGAGGAACATACTGCAGGAGGTTCAGCGGGACAGAGAACTGGTAGGAAAGTCAGTAAATGAAATGATGGAATATGTAACAACAAAATGCAAGGAGGCAGAGGAAAGGTTTGTTCCCAAGGGCAACAGAAATAATGGGAAGACCAGAGT
Source organism: Cherax quadricarinatus (assembly GCF_026875155.1). Lineage (NCBI taxonomy): Eukaryota > Metazoa > Arthropoda > Malacostraca > Decapoda > Parastacidae > Cherax > Cherax quadricarinatus. Next base: position 32,727,359 of record NC_069416.1, on the reverse strand, counting down.
GAGTCCTTGGTTTATCCGAAGGTGTAGGGAGGCAAAAACTAGGTGCACTAGAGTATGGAGATGGTACAGAAGGCAAAGGACCCAGGAAAATAAGGAGATTAGTCGATGAGTCAGAAACGAGTAAGTGCAGATAAGGAGAGAGGCCCAGTGACAGTATGAAAACGACATAGCATCGAAAGTCAAGTCTGACGTGAAACTGCTGCATAGCCACATTAGGAGAAAGACAGCAGTTAAAGACCAGGGGATCAGGCTGAGGAAAGAAGATGGTGAACTCGCAAGAAACGATCAAGAGGTATGTGAGGAGCTCAACACCAGATTTAAGGAAGTATTTACAGTGGAGACAGGAAGGTCTCTGGGTAGACAAGACAGAGGGGGACACCAACAATTGTTGGATGACATACACACAACTGAGGAGGAGGTGAAGAAGATGCTAAGTGACCTTGATACCTCAAAAGCTATGGGACCAGACATCTCCCCATGGGTCCTTAGAGAGGGAGCTGTGTGCCACTAACCACAATCTTCAACACATCCTTTGAAACTGGGGAACTACCTGAGGTATGGAAGACGGCAAATATAGTTCCCATTTTTAAAAAAGGAGACAGAAAAGAGGCATTATAGACCAGTGTCACTGACGTGTATAGTATGCAAAGTCATGGAGAAGATTATCAGGAGGAGAGTGGTGGAACACCTGGAATGGAACAAGAATATAAACAACAACCAGCACGGATTCATGGAAGGCAAATCCTGTGTCACAAACCTTCTATAGTTTTATGATAAAGTAACAGAAGTAAGACATGTGAGAAAGGGGTGGGTAGATTGCATCTTCTTGGACTGCAAGAAGGCCTTTGACACAGTTCCTCACAAGAAGTTAGTGCAAAAGCTAGAGGATCAGGCACACACAACACGAGGGGTACTGCAATGGATCAGAATACCTGACAGGGAGGCAACAATGAGTCATAGTACTTGACGAGATGTCAGAGTGGGCGCCTGTGGCGAGCAGGGTTCCACAGGAGTGAGTCCTAAGACCAGTGCTGTTTTTGGTCTATGTGAATGACATGACGGAAGAGACAGACTCATAAGTGTCCCTGTTTGCAGATGATGTGATGTTAATGAAGAAAATTAAATTGGATGAGGTTCAGGCAGGACTACAGTGAGACCTGAAGAGGCTGGAAACCTGGTCCAGTAACTGGCTTCTTGAATTTAACCCTGCCAAATGCAAAGTCATGAAGACTGGGGAACGGCAAAGAAGTCTGCAAAGAGAGTATAGGCTAGGTGGCCAAAGACTGCAAACCTCAATCTTTGAAAAGGATCTTGGGGTGAGTATAATACTGAACACATCTCCTGAGGCACACATCAACCAGAAAACTGCTGCAGCATATGGGTTCCTGATAAACCTAAGAATAGCATCCCGATACCTCAGCAAGGAGTCCTTCAAGACTCTGTACACCGTGTACGTCAGGCCCCTACTGGAGTATGCAGCACCAGTTTGGAACCCACACCTGGTCAAGCACGTCAAGAAATTAGAGAAAATGTAAAGATTTGCAATAAAACCAGTCCCAGAGCTAAGGGGAATGCCCTATGAAGAAAGGTTAAGGGAAATCAGCTTGACGACACTGGAGGACAGGAGGGTTAGGCGAGCTATGATAACGACATAAAAAACTGCGAGGAATTGACAAGGTGAACAAAGACGGGATGTTCCAGAGATGGGACACAGAAACAAGGGGTCACAATTGGAAGTTGAAGACTCGGATGAGTCAAAGTGTGAACGAGATTATTTGGTGAGCTGGTAGTGGGTGAGTGAATGATAAGTCTTCAGAGGCTTCTTACTTTATTTGCAAAGTCGTGATGGGTACACAGGCTTGTGTGCTTGTCCCCATGGCATGGGAGGGCCATACCCACGAGGGAGAGAGGGAGTAGACTTGTCTGCTTCTAGGCTGCTGAGTGAGTGAGCGAATGGGACCAGCATCCCACTGACCTGGGCAGGCCTAGAGAGGGCGGCACCTGAGTTCTGTGAAATATGAACTAAGCCTGCAGACAGCATAGGCTGTCTGTGCAGACAGTACAGGCTGTCTACATTTGCTCGGCCACCTAACTCATACTGGTAGTAAAAAACTCGGTCTCTCTCTCATAGGAACAGGGCACAGAACACAAAATAAAAGCATGTATATACATATAGACATGAAAAAAAACTTCCTACAGGGAGGGAAGAAAAAAAACATGGGTGTGCTAAACATCGTGGTCAAAGGCAGTGAGCGTCGATGGGCATAACTGCACACCTTTCTGTGTCTGGACAGATTCTGCAACACAAAAAAGCAAGAAGAACCCTCTGTAGCCCTATAATTGACTCCACGCCATTGCATCATACCAAATAAGCCCGTTCACGTTGGAGGGGTTGGTGGGAAGTGGTGGTCGCAGCAAGTGTGCTTGCCTGGAGAGAGGAAGGAAATAGAATGAAGTTGTGTTCACTTCATCACCCTACACTAGTAACATCCGTCTCTCAACGAGTTATCCTGATGTGTCTGCACGTTTCAGCATCCAGACACAGGTACAAGCAGGATCTAGCCGAAATTTGCCGAATTTCTTCGAGAATTGTAAGTGGAGTCCCAGTGACCCCATGCCACAGCGTCCCATGCTGCTTCTCAAGTCACGTGTTCAGCATCACTTGTATGTTCTGCTGTTGTTGTTCAGCTTAGCACAGCTATTTCAGCAAGCCAGAGGTGAGTTTTGTGGTGATTTCTGCGTCCAGTGTGAGTGCTTCTCCCACGTGTGTATGGGTGAGGAAGGTAGGCGCGCGGTCCTCCACCGTCGCCACTCACACACGCTCACAGCTTGTGTACACCACTCACCACTGCCCACTCCCTCTGCTGTGTTTTCTGCTGTTTTTCGTGTGAGTTCTTTGCCAGAGCTGTGTATTTGAGTGCCCAAGGCCACTCGAAGCTATGTGGATCGGCATGCCACGTAGATCACGACGCCATGTGGATCCCGATGCCACGTGGGGTGTGGATGAAGCCACGTGGATCTATGAGCCACGTGAGTTACTGAGCCAGATGTCCCAGGCCACATGCTGTGGTCTCCTGCCAGTATCTCATTGACGTCACCGATGCTGCTGCCCGACTTCATGATGTCACGATGTCTGCCTGACGTCACCTCGAGATGTCTGCTGGCATCACAGTGCTGCTGACATCACCTCGTGATGTCACGCCTGACATCACTTGATGTCACATCGAGTGTTTCAGTAATTATGTCAGTATTGTCGAGAAGATTGAGAGAAGATATATGTCGTGTGTAAATTAAATCCTCTCAGTCAGCGTTCTCACGTGTTAGTGTATGGTTCAGAGTGCAGTTATATGTAGAGAAACAAGTCTGGGGATGGTTAGACTAACCCCTGCTATAACTCCAACTGCCACGAGGCTGACTGAGCGCCTGCCGACAGGGCTAACTGTGGCTTGACGAGTGTCATTCTTTCGGCAGTTCTTCTAGGCCGCTGAGTGAGCAAGTGGGACCAATGTCCCACTGACCTGGTCAGGCCTAGAGAGGGCAGCACCTGAGTGCTGCGAAATATGAACTAAGCCAGCAGACAGCATAGGCTGTCTGTGCAGACAGTACAGGCTGCCTACAAAAGGGATGTTAGGAAGTATTTCTTCAGCCATAGAGTTGTCAGAAGTGGAATAGTCTGGAAAGTAACATCGTAGAGTCAGGAATCATACATAGTTTTAAGACGAGGTTTGATAAAGCTCATGGAGCAATCAGCGAAGAGGCGGGGCTAGGAGATATGAATCGACCTCTGCAACCACAAATAGGTGAGTACACACACACACACATTATATATATATATATATATATATATATATATATTTTTTATTTATTATCACACTGGCCGATTCCCACCAAGGCAGGGTGGCCCGAAAAAGAAAAACTTTCACCATCATTCACTCCATCACTGTCTTGCCAAAGGGTGCTTTACACTACAGTTTTTAAACTGCAACATTAACACCCCTCCTTCAGAGTGCAGGCACTGTACTTCCCATCTCCAGGACTCAAGTCCGGCCTGCCGGTTTCCCTGAATCCCTTCATAAATGTTACTTTGCTCACACTCCAACAGCACGTCAAGTATTAAAAACCATTTGTCTCCATTCACTCCTATCAAACACGCTCATGCATGCCTCCTGGAAGTCCAAGCCCCTCGCACACAAAACCTCCTTTAACCCCCTCCCTCCAACCTTTCCTGGGCCGCCCCCTACCCCGCCTTCCTTCCACTACAGACTGATACACTCTTGAAGTCATTCTGTTTCGCTCCATTCTCTCTACATGTCCGAACCACCTCAACAACCCTTCCTCAGCCCTCTGGACAACAGTTTTGGTAATCCCGCACCTCCTCCTAACTTCCAAACTACGAATTCTCTGCATTATATTCACACCACACATTGCCCTCAGACATGACATCTCCACTGCCTCCAGCCTTCTCCTCGCTGCAACATTCATCACCCACGCTTCACACCCATATAAGAGCGTTGGTAAAACTATACTCTCATACATTCCCCTCTTTGCCTCCAAGGACAAAGTTCTTTGTCTCCACAGACTCCTAAGTGCACCACTCACTCTTTTTTCCCTCATCAATTCTATGATTCACCTCATCTTTCATAGACCCATCCGCTGACACGTCCACTCCCAAATATCTGAATACGTTCACCTCCTCCATACTCTCTCCCTCCAATCTGATATTCAATCTTTCATCACCTAATCTTTTTGTTATCCCATAACCTTACTCTTTTCCTGTATTCACCTTTAATTTATATTATATATAATATATTATATATATATATATTATATTATATATATATTATATATATATATATATATATATATATATATATTATACATACCTGGAGGTTACCTGGAGGTTATTCCGGGGATCAACGCCCCCGCGGCCCGGTCCATGACCAGGCCTCCCGATGGATCAGGGCCTGATCAGTTAGGCTGTTACTGCTGGCCACACGCAGTCCAACATACGAGCCACAGCCCGGCTGATCCGGCACTGACTTTAGGTATCTGTCCAGCTCTCTCTTGAAGGCAGCCAGGGGTTTATTGGTAATTCCCCTAATGCCTGATGGGAGGCTGTTGAACAGTCTTGGGCCCAGGACACTTATGGTGTTTTCCCTTAGTGTATCAATGGCGCCCCTACTTTTTATTGGCGGCATTTTGCATCGCCTGCCCAGTCTTTTACTTTCGTAGGGAGTGATTTCTGTGTGCAGATTCGGGACCATTCCTTCCAGGATTTTCCAAGTGTAGATTATGATATATCTCTCCCTCCTGCGTTCCAACGAGTACAAGTCAAGTGCTTCCAAGCGTTCCCAGTAGTTAAGGTGCTTAACAGAACTTATACGTGCAGTAAAGGATCTCTGTACACTCTCTATATCTGCATTTTCACCTGCTTTGAATGGAAATGTTAATGTACAGCAGTATTCCAGCCTAGAGAGAACAAGTGATTTGTAAAGGATCATCATTGGCTTGGCATCTCTCGTTTTGAACATTCTCATTATCCATCCTTTCATTTTCTTTGCACGTGCGATCGTGGCACTGTTGTGATCCTTGAAAGTGAGATCCTCAGACATTACTACTCCCAGGTCCCTTACATTATTTTTCCGCTCTATTGTATGGCCAGAGTCTGTAGCATGCTCTATTCTAGTTATTATCTCCTCCAGTTTTCCATAACGGAGTAGTTGCAACTTGTCCTCATTGAACATCATATTGTTTACCGTTGCCCACTGGAAAACTTTGTTTATATCTTCTTGGAGGTTAACCGCGTCCTCAGCAGATGACAGCCTCATGCAGATCCTAGTATCATCCGCAAAGGATGATACGGTGCTGTGATGTATATCTCTGTCTGATATGAAGATGAGGAATAAGATGGGGGTATGACCTATTTCCACTGGGAAATCCCTCCTAACAGTGACTATGGCTTCGTCTGCTACACGTCCCTATCCACTGACGCCTATATAAGCGCCAGTCTCCTTGCCTGTGCTCCAGAATCACTACAACCACGGTGCTCTTCACACCAACTCCAAGGCTGAGGGACTGATTACCTCATCTTTTTTATATAGTTCTACTGTCTTCTAATTATGTCCTAGAATCTGTATTGATAAAGCCACTGGATGGCGAAACGTGTACAATAAAGATACCCAGATGTTGCACGTGTGTCTTAACTTTCATCTTGTCGGTATTGTATACCTTTTTTGCACAGAGCTTAGATTATTTTTATGGGAGCTTCACAAGTTCTTTCAAGTACCTAGTCATTGAGAATATGTTGCCTGGAGAGGGTTTCAGGGATCAACGCCTGGAGGCCCGGTCTGTGACCAGGCTTGTGGTTGCACGGTTTGGATGGCTTCGTAACTAACAATTCAGGTTTCCATTTTTGGGCCTAAATAACAGGGAAATTTAAAGTTTCCGAAAAATTTACTGTGGTTTACCACTTGTAACCTGGAACGGATTATGGATGTTGTTTGGAATGCAGTGCACGGATTTATGCCGCCCCCGCTAATGCCTCTGCGGCTGGTGCTACCATCGTTGATACTGATACTGCCGTTGTTAATGGCTCTGCCTCTTACGCTCCTCTTGCCACTATTGCTACTACTACGTATCCATGACCCATTCTTCCCCTCCCGTTGCCACCATTGCTACCATTCTATCCACAACCCATTCTTACCCTCCCGCTACCATTGCTACCACTCTATCCACGACCCATTCTCCTCCCTCCCGTTGCTGCCACTCCCTATTTACGACCCACCCTCCTCTCTCCGTTGCTACCACTACCTATCCACGACCCATCTCCCCCCCCCATCCACATTGCCGCCGCCGGCGCCTAAATAGTGTGACTTATGGTCTATGACTGTAGGAATTGCGATTATGGATTAGACTGTAACTAATAGACTTACATTTGTATTGCAGCTAGGATACATGTGACTGTAAATTAATTACGATAGCGACAACTGCAATTGATAGCAGCGCAGTGTTACAATGGCTGAAAATTGGTAATTACAGCAGTGCAAGTTTTTAGACGGTGAATAAAATCACGACTCTGGTGTGTTGTGAATTATAGACGCTACCACCAGGTAGGTGAGACCTGGTCTAGTACCTTGTCTCTCAGGCGATGGTGCTCACCAGTATCACCAGGTAGGCGAGACCCAGGCGATGCCACATAGCCCCAATGAAAAGTACGGGGACCATGAGCACACTAATAGAAAACACTAAGTGTCCGGGACCCAAGACTGTTCAACAACCTCTCATTAGGCATAAAGAGAATTACCAATAGACCCCTGGCTAACTTCCATTAGAGAGCTGGACAGATACCAAAAGTCAGTATCTGACTTTAGGGATCTGTCCAGATACCTGTTGGACTACGTGCGGCCAGCAGTAACAGCCTAGTTGATCAGACCTTGATCCACCGGTAGGCCTGGTCAAGGACTGGGTCGCGGGGGCGTTGACCCCCCGGAACACCCTCCAGATAGATTCCAGGTAGGTAAGTAAATGATCCTCACCAGCTACCACCACCACCACTACTAGCACAACGCAACAATTACAACTACACCACCACCCACCACCCCACCTCCACCCCCCACCAACCCCCACCCCCACCCCCACCTCCACCCCCACCACCACCCTCCACCTCCACCCCACCCCCGCCCCACCTCCACCCCCCACCACCCGCCCCCACCTCCACCACCACCACCGCCCCCACCTCCACCCACAACCACCCCCCCACCTCCACCACCTCCACCCCCAACTCCACCCCCACACCACCACCCCACCCCCACTACCCCACCCCCACCACCCCCACCACCCCACCCCACCACCCCCACCCCCACCACCCCCACCCCCACCACCCCCACCCCCACCACCACCCGCACGCCCCACACCACCCCACCACACCACCCCCACCACTACCACAACCAACCAAACCCCACCACCACCCCCCACCACCCCCACCACTACCAGCACAGCACAGTACCAACAACTACTACCAGCACAGCACTATTGGTTAGGTCTCATAAAGTGTAGCACCTTACTACCATCTCTCTGTAATCAGCACCATCATAATTGCTGTAAACCCTGGCACAGGTATCCTCCTACCTAAACCCTCCCTCACCACTCCTTGTTTTACACCCCCCTCCCTCCCACCTACCATCTCTTCCTCCTTCCCTCTTATTACCCGCCCTTCTCCCTCCGCCACCCCCTTTGTCCTGTCCTCCCTTTATCCCCTTTCTCCTCTTCCCAATCCTCTCTGTCCTCCCTCTTATCTCAATCCTACTCCGCCTTCCTAAGTCCCCTTTGATATGCCTGTGATATGTCTCTGACCTGTTTCGAGAGTCTTTCTACTCTCTCGGTAAGGCCTGAGGTTAGGCATTTCTGTTAACTTATCTGGTCAGCCATATTGTTGCTGTTGATGGTCCGGTGCTCACGTATCCATCACAGCCTGGTTGATCTGGCACACTAAGAGGCAGTGATCCTGATTCCTCTTGAACACTTCTGCACTAGTTCCTGCAGTATTTCCCGTATCTGCTGATATCAGGTTGAATAATCTACGATCAGAGATGTTGATACAGTGTTTTCTTATTGTACCCACGGCTCTTCTGCTTTTGACTGGGTCTGTTTTGCATTTCCTCCCATATTTCTCAATCCAGTACTCTGGAGTCTTCCTACCTGGAGGTCGTTCCCAGTGGTCAGCGTTCCCTGCCCGCAGCCCAGTCTTTGACCAGGCAGCCGGAGCGTTGACCCCCGAACTACCTCCAGGTGTATGTGTGTGGGACCAGGACCTTCCCTTCTCCAGTGTCTTCCGTGGATGTTATCGTGTACGTATCTCTTTTCCGCTCCCGAGATTACATATTCCTCTCATTCCTCTCCTCTCCTTACCCTTTCCACCTTCGCTCCTACCACTATTCTCCCACTTTAACTCCAGTTATTTCCACTTTCTTTCATGCTCTTTCTTCTTTCTCTCATTTCCTCATCTCCCGTCTCTTCTACACCTCTTCCTTATTTTATCCTCAGTATTATTCTGCCTCTTTTCCTCTCCCTCCCTTTTCCTTCTCCTTTCCCTCCCCACCTCTTCCATCTTCCTTCCCCTTACCCGTTGCCTCTCAACCCTGCCCTCTCTCCGTATCCTCTCCAATCCCTCACCTCTATTACCTCCCCCTCTCCCTTCCCCATTTTCATACATGGGCACATTTGGGTAGGCAATATATCGACCACTGAAGTTAAGGACTATAATTTTTCAGTTATGTATGGTTTCCCATTATTGGTTACTGACTATTAAAACCTTCTCTGTACTTATACCTTCTCCTACTTTACCTGCTCTGCTATTATACCTTCTCTTGCTACTTTACTACTACTACATACTTTTAATACTATATTTAATTGCTACTGTTTGAATACTGCTATTGCTTTTGACCATTGTTTAAAGGTTAACTACTTTACAGCCCAGCTACTATGCTTTGTCTATAGCTTGCATGATCAACCAAGCTTGTTGTGGCACAGCAAGAAGTATCTTTCTTTATCTTGCAGTTTTCATGTCTTATAAAAGAGTGATTTTCATGTTTTTTTTTTTTATATTCGCAATCGATATAAAACTGTGGAGAGTTTTAATCCACTGTGAGGCTAACAAACAATAAATGTCCTAAGACTCTGTCGTGGTGTACTGGACTTTTTACTTTGCTAATGTTGAATTTCGCTGTGTTGACTAATGCTATGTTATTTTCGTCAGAAAGTAGCATATCTATTTGCCTAAATTCCTCGTTATATCTATCGGCCTCATTTTGTTTGCAGTCAGCTCATGATCGCATTTGTCAAATGCCTTCGCAAATTTTTTTTTATACTAAATCTTTATTTTAGTTTTCCTGGAATGCCTCCGAAATTCTGTCATAATGGTTTAGTAGTTGTAACAAGTATGATCTTTCCTCTAAATCCATGTCGTGTAGGTTGTTCTGTTGGATTATGGAAAACTGGAGGAGATAATAACTAGAACAGAATATACTACAGACTCTGGCCATACAATAGAGCGGAAAAATAATGTAAGGGACCTGGGAGTAGTAATGTCTGAGGATCTCACTTTCAAGGATCACAACAGTGCCACGATCACAAGTGCAAAGAAAATGATAGGATGGATAATGAGAACGTTCAAAACGAGAGATGCCAAGCCAATGATGATCCTTTTCAAATCACTTGTTCTCTCTAGGCTGGAATACTGCTGTACATTAACATCTCCATTCAAAGCAGGTGAAATCGCAGATCTAGAGAGTGTACAGAGATCCTTTACTGCACGTATAAGTTCTGTCAAGCACCTTAACTACTGGGAACGCTTGGAAACACTTGACTTGCACTCGTTGGAACGCAGGAGGGAGAGATTTATCATAATCTACACTTGGAAAATCTTGGAAGGAATGGTCCCGAATCTGCACACAGAAATCACTCCCTACGAAAGTAAAAGACTGGGCAGGCGATGCAAAATGCCGCCAATAAAAAGTAGGAGCGCCATTGGTACACTAAGAGAAAACACCATAAGTGTCCGGGGCCCAAAACTGTTCAACAGCCTCCCATCTAGCATTAGGGGAATTACCAATAAGCCCCTGGCTGCCTTCAAGAGCGAGCTGGACAGATACCTAAAGTCAGTGTCGGATCAGCCGGGCTGTGGCTCGTACGTTGGACTGCATGCGGCCAGCAGTAACAGCCTAGTTGATCAGGCCCTGATCCATCGGGAGGCCTGGTCATGGACCGGGCCTCGGGGGCGTTGATCCTCCAGGTAACCTCCAGGATAAAAGTTTAAATCTGGCGTCTTATCAACCTTTCAAATACTTACATGGACTATTTCAGGGCTAGTGGCTTAGAATTTTTAGCTAGTGCTTTAATAGCTTCTTGTATGCAAAGAATCTGTGCACTCTTAAAGGTTTCTGGGATTTCAGTTTGATCTAAGGTTTTTCTCCAGAGGATTCTTGAGTGATCATACTAGTTATATTTTTCACTTTATAACTAAGGACTTCCACAAATCTGGTTCAGGTGCTTCAAGAGTTGGCGTGTTTCTATTTTAAAGAGTTTCGAAAGTTTAACTACTCTCGGAACCCGGCCATTGGCCAGGCTCGTCTGGTATTTTAGAATTTTATTAAATTCTTTTCCATCATCGATTTATGAATTTCTTGTGATTAATGATCTACGTGTACACTACATGTGTACACGTAGTGTACAGGTGTACACGTAGTGCACACCTGTAGTTCTTAATTTGTATTTCGCCAATGTGTAGAAGTATTTAATATTTTTTTTTAATATTCTGGATGATTTTTTGTTCCCTTTGTACTGCTTCTGTCTGGTTCGAAAACTTTCATCTTAGTAATATTCCGTCTAAGATTATTTTTCCATCGTTGTGACATAATCACTTTTTTAAATATTTCAGTAACCCTTTTTCTTCTGTGCATTCTTATACAATCTCCTTCTGTGTTCACCTTTTCTACTGTGTTCAGTGAAGATTTAGGATGCTCACGACTGTTTCCCAGGTTTTGTCTGACAGTTCTAAGTTAATTTTGTCCTAGTCACTTTCATGATTGTTGAAGTTATAAATTTACTAAACATCCCTCTTCAACCCTGAATTTATTATCCTTTGCTCTTCCATGATGTAATCGGAATATTTGGCGTTTGTGACTGTTATGCCTCTGATTAGTTCCTAGACGTTTGTGGAGGTCAAATTCCTAAGTATTAAGATCCCAAGAAGTTGCAACTTCTTGGGATCTTAATACTTAGGAATTCTTCGCATGCCTAATTCTTGGGCACAACCTACTTCCACATTGAACAAATGTGACACTACCTATGACTGCTACACCTCTCCTGCCATACGGTTTATAAGCTGCTTCTCCGCTCATCTGCCGTATTCTACTCAAGATTGATGGACTGAACACATCGACTCAAGGTTGAGGGACTGATTACCTCATTCTCCTCCTGTTCTTCAAGTTTCTCCTATGTATGGACTGATGAAGCCACTGTGTGGCGAAACGTTTCCTCAATAAAGATACCCAAGAGTTGCACATGTGTCTAATTTATCAACATGTCGGTTCTCTGAACCATTCATCTACAAGCCTCATTAGTTGTCTAGTATCTACCTATTGAGCCAGAGTGCTATCAGGAATAATTTCTGCTCCTACATTGTGATATACTCTTCCATTTCGTACATGGGAGGATCAGATCTCCAAAGAGGATAATATTTGGTGTGGTGGTTTTCAAGATTTTCAAGGCGGCTGTCTGTCTTCCAATAAGGAAGACAGACAGACAGACAGTCGTTGCTGACGATTGTTTATATACAAGGATAATTACTAGCTAAATTCAGCAATTCTGTGCAGCGTAAAGTATATTTCACGTGGAGTCTCCAACTCCTCCTTGTGAACTACTAACTCTCTCGTATTTATACATTTAGTTTTTTATAGTTATCTCACATCCTTTATATGTTTCTGTGAATTCTCAAACATAGAATTTGTTTTTTTTAGGGAACCCACAAATGTAAATGACTTTGTTCTTTTTTCTTAGTTTCAGACCCTGATTGTTTGCTAATAGGAAGCAGGATTTACCATTTGGAATGATTTGGATTAGTGTGTGTGGTTTTTTTTTTAGTATCACTGGTGATGTACTAGCTCGTATGGCACTTGGTGCATATATATCGACTATTGGTTGTATGTACACATATCTTTTGTATGTTCTACCGTGTTGTACATACGACTGATTTAGCTTGTCTCACTGTTGTGTTGTCTCTCTGTTGCACCTGTTGCTTTTTCTTATTTGTTTCCCATTTTTTTTTTTTGGCTCTTCTCGCTTCTCCATTCGTCTGAAAAATTATGCTCTTTGATTGCTATATCCCTCTCGAGAGCGTCATGTTCCTTTATATTTTAGTCCGACTAAGGTCAGAACATTGTTTGAATTGGGCTGAGGATTTGCACATCTCCATATGGAAGTATTTGACTGATACATGAAGGATGTTTTGGGGGTCAGTGCCCCCGCAAGCCCGTTCCTGACCAGGCCTCTTAATGGATCAAGGCCAAATCCACCAGGTGGTTACTGCTGGCCGCATGCAGTCCAACGTATATATCAATACACACAAGGTGATGAATTGGACACATGTGAAACATCTATTCATCAGTCCAACCTACAACCCACGGCCCCTCTGATCAGGAAATGACTAGAGGAGTTTGTCAAATTTTCTCTTGAAGACATTCAGAGGTATGTTAATTCCTATTATGTATGGAGGGGAGGGCATGATGAAGAGTCGGGGATCGCTGACACTAATCCAGTGTCAGGTGTACTGAAGTACGTACTTCTCGCTACCTTTGTAGTATTAAGTAACTCGTTGTATGCGGGCGACTCTTTAACATACAGACCAACTCACCCTTGTTGTCTGTGTTTCCGGTCACCCTTGAGTAGATTGTAACCAGGAATCCATAGTACTTACACTTACCGCCACTACTACTATCTTGGCTACCACTCTGTTACTACTGTAATGACTGCTACTTATACTAATACTATTTTCACTGTTGCATATACTTCTGTTGCTACTGCTACTACTTATGCTTCAACTATTACTACTACCACCCTCCTCTTGCCCCCCTCCCTTCTCTTGCTCTCCACCCTCCCCTTTCCTATCTTTCCCTTATCCTCCTCTCCTTCCCTTAATCTCCTGTTATCCTCTTTTCCTTCTTCCTTTTCCCTCCCCAGACTCTGGGGATGAGAATATAGACAAACAGGTGGGACCTGTCATCTTGGATTGTTTGTAATCTTTCTGCTCAGCTTAACTGTAACTCCGTCACATCCCAGCTTCACGCTTGACGCTCGTCTCACTCTATTTACAGAGCTGTGACTCAAATCCCTGTCCCGTCGCTCTGACGTCACCTTAATCCCAGTTCCGTCACTCTTCTCACGCTGCTGTGTCTTAACTCAGCCGTCACTACACCTCGTCACTCAGCTGATACACCTCAGTCGTTACTCAGTGCACCATTCATCTCTGTACGGGACTGAGGAAGCAACACAAGTGGTTTCCACAATAAAAATTCCCAAGTGTTGCAAAGGTGTCGAATTTTTCAACATGTTCTTATACTCTTTGCATCTGTATCTTTTTCACCAACTGCCGGCAAATTGCAGTTGTCTCCACCAATCACACACTGCGTCTCAAGATAGCAAAAGAAAGTGGTGGGTTCTGCTTATCGTTAAGTTTACCAAATACCTTCATAAAAATTTTCACCTTGTGACCATCTTGGCTCAGTGTGCTAAGGTTTTACTCCCGGCTCTCAGCATTATGGCAAGGAAATATCCAAGACAGTTAACTACCTGTTGAAAGTTTCGAAAGTTATCTTTCTCTTCTGGTTGATGTGATCTGTTAAAGTTTTGGTGACAGCAGCTCTCAACCGGTACCAAAGTCCGGCTGATCCGAAACTACTTCGAGGAACACTGAAATTTCCTCTTGAAAACTGTGCTAATAAAACAAATGAAGAAGTAACTGCCAACTATCATGAAAGGCTCAAAGAAAGTTGAAAGGGTTTGTGTGTCAAGAGGCAAAACAAACAAAGGAACTGCAAACGTAAATACGGGCACGATTTGCCAAGATCACAGACGGCAGTGTTGGAGAGGTCGGGGAATATCCGGAGAGAAGAGGGCAAAGACAGGGCGAAGACAGAAAATGTTTAAAGGCATTTTCTTAACGTTTTAAGATACTGAGCAAAAACTAACAACCTTCAAAATGTGGTAATTCCAGTAATTGAATTTTGTTTCCGCATTCTTAATGTCTCTCATTACTCCATTAGCCTTTCACTCCCTTATCAGAATCATCGGAAGTAAAACGAGTTGTGCCTAAATTAGTTGACCTCTTGGCGGGGGAGGGAGGGAAGCGAGAGGTCAGAAGTGAAGCGTGGGAGGTCAGAATGGCCTGCATAACGAGGCACGGTAGTGTTTGACAGAGCTGTGTTATACCCTTCCCTGGCACACCTAGATCGATGGTAGCGGCGCCAGGAAGTGATGATCACAGTGGTGGTTGCGACTGCGGCGGCAGTAGTAGATGTGATATTGTGATGTTGATGGTAATGCGTTATAGTGGTTGCAGCAATGTTGGTGTTATCCGTGGTGGTGGTACTAGAGTTTGTGGTGTAGTGACTGCTAAATATCTTGTGAGGGAGACGCCAGGAAGCTTGAGGATGATTGGGATGGATTATTATCGAGGTCGGAGTAGCGGAGGCTACAGGTTAATGTGCATAAATGTAATTGCTTAATCATGGGGCAAGAAAATTACCACGAGTCTTATAAACTAAATAATTACACCGGATGTAGGAAAGATTTAAAATTTTTGCTTAGCAGAAATCTGAAGTCAGGTTAACTGTTCGTAACAAAGCTAACAGGTTTCTGAGGTTCACATCAAGGTTGTGCTGCAACTAAAACTTTGTTATGCATTATTTACATTATAAGGAACAGGTATGTGAACCTTTGTGTGATATTCTCATCAATCATCTCTGGACACGAGACCTTTTGAGTTATTATTACGTTTAAGGCAGTGGGAGGGGAAGCGATAAACACCCTGGGTCATATAGCGCCTGGGGAATCGGAGGAAATCAGGTGCAATCCAAGACAAGAGAGAAGTTCGGTTCCTTGGATTAAGAGCTCCTCACCAGCATCGAGGAACCTTCCTTGAGGGGACGAAGATCCTGGATCTACTGAACTGAGATCCTCATCCTGTGAGGCGGCTTAAGACCAATGTATCAATATCTTCAGTTGACTTTGACGAAACCATCGACAGCATGATCTTGCACTCTGCTCCAGATCCAGACTAGTGGAATTCCAGACTCATAAAAAATTCTAAAAAACTTCATTCTCGGGTCTTCAGCATTTTATGGAGAAGGAACCTGGACAAATCTTAAGTCTTCATTGATACACTCAGCTTGGAGTTTGACTTGAGCACTGGCAGGCAGCAGCAAGCATCAGTAGGCAGCAGCAAGCAGCAGCAGGTACCAACAAACAGCAGCAGCAAGCAGCAGCAGGCAGCAGCAGCAGGCAGCAGCAGCAGCAAGCAGCAGGAGGCAGCAGCAAGCAGCAGCAGGCAGCAGCAAGCGGCAGCAGCAAGCGGCAGCAGCAGCAGGAAGCAGCAGCAGGCAGCAGCAGCAGGCAGCAGCAGCAGTAGGCAGCAGCAGGCAGCAGCAAGCGGCAGCAGCAAGCGGCAGCAGCAGGCAGCAGCAGCAGGCAGCAGCAAGCAGCAGCAGGCAGCGGCAAGCAGCAGCAGGCAGCGGCAAGCAAAGGTTGATTGATGAGATATAAAATTATTTTCTGTAAACTGAATCTGATTACCATTCATCTGCCCAGCGCGGCCAATGATAATTATCTCAAGACGGATGCATAATTATCTTCAGATAGGTGGTGGCTTATGCTCCCATACACAGTTATAACACATACCGCCTCTAGTCTTGGTCGTTTTTTTAATCAGCTTCTGTTGAGGTCAGCGAAGGTTAGATACAATCAGGAATGTGTCAAAATATCGGTATTGGTATCACTTGTTATTGGCCAGTTTGATGGTATCAGTATCGATATCGGTCTAAGATTGAATATCAGTATCAGCAAAATTTTTGGTACCATCCCATCGATAGATGTGAGATATGACAATATTCAAGCTGTCAGTGATGGTGGTAGACACAGGTCAAGTGCCTCACACAGGTCAGGTGGTGAGGATCAGTAGCCTAGCTTCACACAGGTCAGGTGGTGAGGATAAGTAGCATAGCCTCATACAGGTCAGGTGGCGAGGATCAGTAGCCAAGCCTCATACAGGTTAAGTGGCGAGGATGAGTAGCCAAGCCTCACACAGGTCAGGTTGTGAGGATCAGTAGCCAAGCCTCACACAGGTCAGGTGGTGAGGATCAGTAGCCAAGCCTCACACAGGTCAAGTGACGAGGATTAGTAGCCTAGCCTCACACAGGTCAGGTGGTGAGGATCAGTAGCCAAGCTTCACACAGGTCAGGTGGTGAGGATCAATAGCCAAGCCTCACACAGGTCAAGTGACGAGGATTAGTAGCCTAGCCTCACACAGGTCAGGTGGTGAGGATCAGTAGCCAAGCTTCACACAGGTCAGGTGGTGAGGATCAATAGCCAAGCCTCACACAGGTCAAGTGACGAGGATAGTAGCCTACCTCACACAGGTCAGGTGGGAGGATCAGTAGCCAAGCTTCACACATGTTCAGGTGGTGAGGATCAATAGCCAGGCCTCACACAGGTCAAGTGACGAGGATTAGTAGCCTAGCCTCACACAGGTCAGGTGGCGAGAATGAGTAGCCAAGCCTCATACAGGTCAAGTGGCGAGGATCAGTAGCCTAGCCTCACCCTGGTCAGGTGGCGAGGATCAGTAGCCTACCTCACCCGGGTCAGGTGGTGAGGCTCAGTAGCCTAGCCAAACACATGTTAGGTGGTGAGGATCAGTAGCCTAGCCTCACCCGGGTCAGGTGGCGAGGGTCAGTAGCCTAGTCAAACACAGTTATTTTTGTGGGTCAGTTGCCTAGCCTCACCCGCCAGGTCGAGGAAGTAGCCTCGACCCCG
>NC_069416.1:32690497-32709279 GCF_026875155.1 Cherax quadricarinatus | reverse complement strand
GGGGTGAGGGGAAGGGAGGGGGGGATGGAGAGTCTCTATAGTATCAGCTACCAGTAGTGTCAGTAGTAATGACTCATACCAACTGTTACTGATTCACCGCCTCCTGTGTGAATCACCGACTTGTATCACTGACTGTTACTACTGACCTAGTAAGACTTATGCCGCTCACCCTCCAGGCACTCTCCAGGGCAGTTCGAGTTGTAAGAAAGGAGACAGGTCAGGCCTGGCACCCCCATATATTCCATCCAATATACATACTAGAACATCCAACATTAGTGTATATTACCCAATCTACATACATTTTGAACCCCCATTTGACAATTGGTGACAGCATTGTGGGCACGGATTTATGGGTATAATTATATAGATATAAGTAGATCAAGCCGGGTCATTGCGAGTGCTGTGGTACATACTCCACACCAGTCTGCTGTCTTTCCACTCACCCTGCTCCCACCCGTCGGCACCCGCCTGCAAAGGCAGTTGCAGCCACCTCTCAAGCTTCCTGGAGTTAATCTGGATTTTGCAATTAAGCCAGCCAGTAAGTCAGTCTGTGGGAGAGAATGCCAGTTCACCAAGCCTGCCTCCTGTCCTCAAACCTGCTCCTTCATGCTGTGTGCACTGTTACAGGAATTTTCAGTCCTCCAGTGTGGTTTAGGCCAGTTAAGCCAGCTGCTTCTCCAGGAAAGCCAGTGGTTTCTATGCTGTGAGATTTAGTTTGCCAGTAGGCATGTGGGATGAGCCAGGTTGTTCCTTGTGCTTCCCAACCACCCGCCACCTACCCACCACAAAGCCTTATTCACCTTTAACTTTTTCCACCCTTATGCCGGGTCCTAGCATCGTCTTTTTGGCTTACATAGTTGGTCAAGAGATTCCTTCATAGCTGAGCGCCAATGATAGCGCCACCCATGTGAGTTCACCAAGAACTTGCTGTTTTTCACAAGTGAGAGTCGCGAGTGTGAGTGATGGGTCATCGCCTGCCTACAGTTGTAGAGTTATTTTCTGTTTAGAGAATTTCTTTTGTATATAATGATGTTTGTGTGTGCGAGACATTTAGTGAATTTCTTGTGTACTCTAAGCCTTGTGCTTTCCGTGTAGATATTTACATGTGTTCTTTTGTGTTAATTCTCCACCTGAAGTAAATATAATTACTGGTCAACATTTATTATTTGTCTCTTGTGTGAAGTATTGTACTCATTGTCTGTCATTCACTTAGTGTGAAGTGATTTTTTTTTTTACTTGTGTTCTTCAGTGTTGTATTCTGCCCAATATTTCAGTGTTGTGTATTATTCATTTTCTCCAGTACTTATATCATTATTACAATTTTTTTCCCAAGCATTTTCCTAGTTTTCTGCTAATTCTATGTATAAATTCATGCAGTGCTATTTACCCCAGTAAACTAAATTACCCATTAATTTGTGTGTACCATTTTCTATGCCAAGCAGTGCCTAATGTATTAGACCTTTGTAGACTGCAAGATTCTCTTGAGTGCCTAGCAAGAGACTCATTCCTTTCTGTTCAAGATAGTTTCTAGTGAGTTTATTTATGTACAGTATACTTATGAATCATTTTCTCGGTGTTCCCTGCAGCCTGTAAGTGTTGCCTTTTCTCGTCTTGTATCTTGTCACTTTTATTCATATTTCCTTGAAAAAAATCACTCAGTGTAATTTTAACTTGTTTTAAAGTGTTCAACCAGTCTTTCATATTTTTATTATTAAATTTAACCTCCATTTTCCTAGTGTAACTTTTATTGCTACAGTGATTGATTCTGCAATCTATTTTATTGTGCATCTTGTTCTGCAGTGATTTATTTTCATATCTTGTTATTCTTGTGTCATTCAGTATTCAGTGCATTGATCCCCGTTTAGTATTGTTTGAGTGTCCTGTTTTTCATTTTATTCTTTTCCTTGATATTGTCATTGCATTACTTTTTTTTTTTTTGGTTTATGCACTTAGAAAATATTTATTTTCACAGTTATCTCTCTGCATACAATTTAGTGATTTTAATTTATACTTTTTGCTTTTATTTACAATTTTATTCATAATTTTTTTTTCTTAATGTAAGAGTACAGATAGCTCATTTTGCAATTCAGCCTACAGTAATATTTTTATTTGCTTGTAATTTCACTGTTCCTTTATCTTGCCCAGTCGATTTCAATGAGTTGTCCTCCCTCTGGCAGTGTATCGAATTTTTTTATTACTTCTGCAGAATTAGTTACATCTCCTTTAATTTCTATTTTATCATTTGTCATAATTGTGTCATTTTTATTCATTATTCTTATCTTATTTGTTTTTGAGAATCGAGTGCTACTTTAGTGAATGGTGTCAATCAGGCCTCTCAGGCTACTGCTGCCTCTGAGACCATCCCTAATAGTTCCTTATCGACCGAAATCGACCCAGACACTGAGACACTATGGTTTTACTCTTGATTCTCTTGATGCTTTGCCTTTATTCAATGGCCATGCACAATCTTGAAGCGTGGTTTACTGCCATTCATTCTCGTGTTAATGCCCTGGTGGATGGTCCTCCATCAGATGAAAGTCTTATCAGACTTGCAAAAGAAGCTCTTCATTGGTCACCTGCTGCCATTCATGGTGTCGATATCCTCGAAATGCAGGACTTCAGGAATCTTACTAAGTAGTCACAATATGAGGAGCTGATTTGTTTTTCCTTGTACCAGTGACAACAGCTGATCCATATGTCATCCTTAGGCAACTCGTGAATGCTACTGTCAGCATAGTTGCTGATCCCTGTGTTGTATAGCATATTAGTATCATCCATGTGCTTTAGATAGGAGATCCCTTTTAGGCCTGTGACTGACGTCACGTGATGTGCATGTGTACGGTCGTACCTCTGCCTCCCTCTCAGTCGCGTGGACATCCAGGCTGAGACAGGCAGAGGCTGGGCTCCATTTCTCTCATCATAGTCTGACAATATATATCGTTACCATCCAACAAGTGTGTCTACCTTCAACCCTCGATATCTCCATTAAAGAACCCCTACGATAAATGGTGACAGCGGTGTGGGCGTAAAATTGATAATTACGCTGATGTATGGAGATTTCTTTCGACCAGCAAGATGGCCATTTCGTGTCACCAGTAGGCCGACCTAGCCAGCCTGCTACCTCAAGTCAACTACTCTCACTGTTTTGGTACTCGCCCAACCTCCACCAGTGTTTTGGGTACACAACTCCGGGTTCCAGCAGCATATTTTAAGGACCACAGAGGGTCAAGAGCTAGAGTGTGTCTTCAACAGTGGCGCCACCGTTAAAAGCCTCCTGTGTGTGTCTGTCGTCGATGTAAGTGCAATTCTACGATCACCTGTGCAGAGGACAGCAGCAAGACGACATAAACAATCCTCTACTCTCCACTACCATCAACCTCATTCTACACCAAGTCGTTACAGCGATAATATTTTTGTTCATAGAGACATTTGCGAGTGTTGAGACATTTCTTTTTGTGTTTCCAGTGATTTTCTTAATGCCACTCAGTGACTCTCGATCAGACTCAGTGTTTGTTGGCAATAATTTTTTTTTTTATCTCTAATTCAGTGTTAATTTTCGTGCATTATCTTATGTCTGTTGTGTTGTGTGTCATTTTATACACTTGAAGTAAGTACCTTAGTGTTTTTCCTTTGTTGTGTGTGCAACATATGAGCAATATAGAATTTGTTTCCACTTCAGAATCACCTTGTGTTCTCAGTATTCCAGTGAAATATTTCAGTAATTTATCAGCTTTATTCTGCATCACAACTCAGTGTTGTCTGTTATAATTTTTTTCTTCCCAGCATTTGTGTATTCTTGTTTTGTTCCCTGTGTGTTGAACATTGTGTTCATATTCTTTTCATTTAGCCAGTGTCTAATTTGTCTTACTTCCACAGACAATAGTGCCATTATTTTGTGCAAGAAATAATTTTACAAAAATTTTTCACACATCAAGTTTCATTGCAAGAAAATTATAGTATTGTGTTTATGTTGATGTGTTCTGCATCACTAAGTGTTCAAACCTTTTTGTTCTGTGTTTTAGCACCTATTTTTCACGTTTCATTGAACAAATTCACTCTTAGCCCAATTTTTAAGTTCTTCTTTCAGAGTAAATTGTTCTTTTGCTTGTTAATTGTTTAAGTTGCAGTTAAGAGTTAAAGTGTTCATTCCTTGATATATTTCTTTTCTTGTGTGTGTAATATTTTTTTATGATTGCACATTGACTCATTTTGCAATAATTCTTGTGCAAATATTGTTTTGCCATTAAAGTTTTTCTTGCAGAGATTCTATGCAGTGTTTTGCAATACTTTTTGATTAGCAATTATTTGCAATATTGCTACAGTTTATTTCAGTGCAGTTTATTATGCTCTGTTCTGTGCATAATATTTTATTCTTTCTGTGCCATTTTACTTTATTCAAGTTTTATTGAGTCCATTTTATCATTTTATTGTGTATTTCCCTGTTGCATTGAAAGTAAAGACAACTCACTGTGCCATTTATTCAATTTAAAGTAAAAGTTGAGCAAATCAGATTTAAGTAAAGTACAAGTTCTCTTGATTTTCAAAGTGTTATTTGTTGAGTGTTTTTCTCTGTGACTGAGTTCTTTGCTTACTGTGCGACCTGTCAATTTTTAATTACTTATGCAGAATAGTTAAGCATTTTCTTCCCATTTAAGCTTGTGTCATTCTCTCCATTTTTCTTGTCTATGTCCTTCAGTAAGTTCACTTAGTGTATCATGCCAGTCAAAGTCAATATGAATCAG
Organism: Cherax quadricarinatus; assembly: GCF_026875155.1. NCBI lineage: Eukaryota > Metazoa > Arthropoda > Malacostraca > Decapoda > Parastacidae > Cherax > Cherax quadricarinatus. The sequence continues at coordinate 32,704,537 of NC_069416.1, read as the reverse complement.
TCCACAGTACCAACATTTCCTTACTGACTGAAAGAAATACCTAGCCCTTGAGCAATGTTTTTGTTCTCACAGCTTGTATCAGATTTGTTAGTGCTGCAAAATGTGAAGTTCAGATTAAGTTCCTATAGATTCGTTCATTACTTATTAACGTAGCCGAGCGGCCAGGCACTAGTAACTCTGTCACTCCCATCTGTGTTCCACCTACACCTTCAGACTTGCAGGATAGTGTTCCGTTGCCTCAAGTGTCCGGGGACACTCAGACTGCCTTGAGTGCACAGCCTATCCCTGCAATGACTGCTAGTTCGAGTAGTAGTTTCTCCACAGGGGATGCTTTGTCAGAAAACGATTACTTGAAACTAGTAATGCCATCTCATGTTGATGTGACATGCTGTCTGCAGAAAGACGTCTCTGTTACAGATAGTGTTCTCACTAGAGTGTCTGTTGTTGTTCCTAATGTTCCAGATGGTGATCCCATCCTAGTTGACAGTAATCAGTGCATTGTAAGAAGTTATTTCTCGAGTAACTTTCACATGTTAACGTTTGTAAGTGAAGTTTCTTTATAGCTGATACCTCGTGTCACTGTGTGCGACTCAGATTGAATATCAGCATTGTTGACCGTGTTCATTTATTTTCTCCTGTGCTTGCAGTTTGAGATAGTAGATTCGTTCTCCCTTGCTCATATTGAGTGTTATAGCATTAATTTTTTCAACCGGGGGGAGTCATCCATTCCACCGAGTTTGTTCATTCCTCCAGTAAGAAAGAACCGATCCCTTGTGTTCTGGTGATTCGATTCCTGCTCCAGGAAGATCTTCTTACTGTGAAGCCACCAGCACCCATTAGTGACTTTGTGATGAGCCAAGGATTGCTGTATCAAGCAGCCGAGTTGGGTACTCCAAGCAGAAGAGTATACCAGTTAGTAATTCCACAGTCACAGTGAATGTAGCTCTACACCTAGTTCATGATGCACCAGGTGTTGTACACCCTGGTATGGATCGTTCTGTGAAACAAGCCAGAATGAAATACTTTTGGCCACGTACGGCAACTGACATTTCCGAGTATGTTAGGAAATGTAGTGTTAGTATGCAATATAAAGGAAATGTCAATGGTCCTAATCCAATCCAAGTGTACCCAACCACTAGCGAACTGTGGGAAAGATGCCCTTGATTTGTTAACCAATTTTAAATGTTCCCTCCAAGGCAACAAACATCTGTGTGTTATGGTAGACCATTTCACCAGATATTGTGAGTTAGTTCCTATTGCAGATAAGACTGCAGAGACAGTAGCTAAAGCGTTTAAAGAACACATTATCTGCAGGCATACCACCCCAAAGTCCTTAGTAACAGATAATGGAGGTGAATTCTGTAATGAGATTCTTGAAAATTTGTGTACTTTGTACAAGATCTCTAAATCCACCATTGTTCCTCATCATCCTGCCAGCAATGGGTTAGCCAAAGGAACCAATAAGAAAGTACTTGATGTCCTGAGAGCCACAATCAACCCCAATAGTGAAACTTGGGATGAAGTCATACCAGATGTCCAATGTGCCATAAATTTTGCTTACAATGCTTCCATAGGTGATACTCCACATTATGCATTGTGTGGTGTAGACAAGCATTTACCCTATGAGTTGTTATATTCCACTCCGAAACCTAATTACAACCCTGATGATTTCGTAGCAACTCGTACCAGCATGGCTCAAAGTGTTTTTAGAAGAATCCATGAAACACTTCATAAATCAACAGCAGAATTTACTAGAGTAACTAATAGCCGTGCTAAGCCATCAAAAGTAAAAGTAGGTTCAAGAGTAATGCTGACAAATTTCAATCAAAACATCCGAAATGCCTAAGCTCGATCAAAAGTTTGTCGGACCTTACCGAGTTGTAGAACATATCTCTGGTAATAAGTATAAGGTTAGAGAAATTAGTACTGGTAAGTACAAGGAATCGCATTTAGATCATATGAAATTAGTATGTGATGTTGATGATATTGCTACCCAGACTAATGTGACAGATGCTGAAAATCCTCTCGACTCTGTTCCCTCTACCTCAGATACTCAGTTAGATAATCAACCTGAATGTCGTTACTCCTTGCGTACTCGACAAGTAATGAGAAACCCATAAGTATCTTTTGTAGATACTCGTTCAAGTCTCCCTCAGTCAAGGCATGTGTTAGCCATTGCAGAGGAATTCGATCCTCCCAGAGATGATAACCATTCTGCGTATGTAAACCTCACCCTCCCAGAATTGGGCTTAAATGTACATAGTCTGTATAACTAGATGTCCGAGATGAAGTAAATTGTCAACTGTCTGTTATTAACTGATTAGTTTTTCAGAATTTTTTTTTTTTTGTATTCACGTTCCCTCCGTATTCTGAGAATTTGACAGTAATAGTCTGAGTGCACCAGATGCCTTTGCTGTTAATTTCACCTTGTATATATATATTTATTCTTCCTCAGAATCCGTAGAGTGCATGAATACAGATCGATCGATCAATTCCATCCATATTGTATAATGATTTGTTCTTATTGTAATGCATTACGTTAAAAATCATTACGTTGAAAGTGATTACGTTAACACCCATTACGTAAAATTCCTTTTGTTAACAACCATTATGATACCATCCATTAGTTTTACGTTATATATGAATTTGTTATTGTATAGAATCAGCCCAGAACCACCTGCCTGTTCAGCCTATAGATAGTAGTGTATGTCGAGACGACATACGTAACATGACCGAGCTGTCAGCATAGTTGCTGATCCCTGTGTTGTATAGCATATTAGTATCATCCATGTGCTTTAGATAGGAGATCCCTTTTAGGCCTGTGACTGACGTCACGGGATGCGCATGTGTACGGTCATACCTCTGCCTCCCTCTCAGTCGGCGTGGACATTCAGGCTAAGACAGGCAGAGGCTGGGCTCCATTTCTCTCATCATAGTCTGACAATATATATCGTTACCATCCAACAAGTGTGTCTACCTTCAACCCTCGATATCTCCATTTAAGAACCCCTATGATACTACACCCACGACTAATGAATCGTTGAGTGCATTTGCTGTTAGATTAGATAAACTTTTATCATCCCTTATCAATGCAGTCCAGTCCTCAGCCTTTGTCTTGATGAGGATAAACACTCCACAGCATCATTTTCTTAAATTGCTGGTTTTGGGGCAATCAAACTCATGCTGCCTGCTTCTGTGTTTGCTTATGAGGGTAATCCTCCAACTGTGAAGATGGAACCGCTTACAGCCCTAAATCATGTACATTCCTTGTGCCCCCAGGGTACTTTCCCATTTATCAAAAGTAATTTCACACCTATGCCTCGATCAACACCACCTCTTGTTTGTGTCACAGCGACAAATCGCCTATGACCAGTGTACCGAGTCATTATAACCCTCATATTATTCATAGTGCATTGAGTAACCATAGTCAGCAGACTTGTTACAACTATGGTTACCATGGCCATATTGCAGTTAATTGTCCTGATATTCACCCTAAGAGGTATCGTACTGATGAGTAGCAGTTAGATCTGCCGTTCTGAACTTATCATAGAATACATGGACATGACATATCCAAGTGCAGTGCTCTCTAACCTTCAGTACTCTCGATCTTTCTGTGGCCGTTTCAACCGCAGAACCAGGAAACAGGTCATGGTTCTCAAGAGTAACCAGAACCAGGCTCATTCTACCAATTTGGGGGAATTCGAGCACCCCAGTCAAACCGCTCCGTGAAGACAGTAGACGATAATGAATACACCATCCCTGTTCACAATTGCTTTGATGCCTTAAGCAGTCTCGAGAACGACAATCTCACTGATGATGTTGCTTCACATGTCTGATGAAAACCCTTTTTGCTTGCACATAACTTCCATTGCAACTATAGGTCCCAATAGTACGAGCATCTGTTTTTAATGGTCCCATTCACATGTTCATGGAATCTGGTGCACAAGTCAGTATTATCAGGTCTAGTTTGAGGATAAGCAGTTATGCCATGTCCTTCTCGCAGAATCGACTCGTGTATCCCCCCCTTTGTGGAGTAGCTGGTTCTTGCCTGCGTGTCTGAGGTCAGACTTCCCTCACCTTTTCTATCCAAGGTAGACTTTACTGTTTCCTTGTTGTCGACGAAATTACTTTCCCTGGTGATCTACTGGGATTTGCTTTTATGAGAGATATACACATTGTGCTCGACCCTTACTGATGACATGCCCAAACTGATTACTTGATCATACCATTTTGGGGTTACCAGCTTGGATCCAAGATCTACCATACTGCCAGAGTATGAAATCCTGCTCAAGTCCTTACAAGCCAGTGCATTTTCCGGTAGTGTACCCAAGCAGTCAGGCACTGGTGATCCTGTCACTCTTATGTGTTCCACCTACAATTTCAGGCATGCCTCAAGTGTCCGAGGAACCTCAGACTACTTTGAATGCTGAGCCTATCCCTGCAATGTGTGCTAGTTCAAGTAGTAGTTCCTCCACAGGGGATGCCTTGTGGGAAAATGACTACTTGCAACTAGCAATGCCATCTCTTGTTGATGTAACATGCCATCTGCAGAAAGACATTTCCGTTGCGGCTTGTGCCCTCACTAGTGTCTGTTGTTGTTCCTTGTGTTCTAAATGGTGATAACGTCCTAGTTGACAGTGATTCCTGCAAAGTCAAGGGTTTGTTTGTTGAGCCATCCTTACATGTTGTAGGAGATAGCAAGATCCATTTCTTCATTGCTAACACTTCTGGTCAGTGTTCGCCTCAGAGCAAATACCAATATTGTTGATCTTGTTTACTATCCTTACCCTGTTCAGTTAGGAGATGCCTTGTCACCTGACCAGTGGGTTGGTGCTATTTCAACTGGGGAGAGCCCATCCACTTCACTGGATCAATCCATTCCACCAGTAAAGAGACAGACAGACTTAGCTCCCACTGACTTCCCAGATGAGGTCAGGCATTTGTCGAATCTGTTTAACAAACGCATCTACTCTCCTTACCAGGTGAGAAGATGGGTATAACAAACTTATTGTCCCTTCATATCTCACTTGAGCTGGTACCTGACCTATTTATATACCTGCATACAGAATGCCTCATTCACAAGTTGCTATCACAGAAGAATTGATCAATAAGATGCTTGATGGAGTTATTGAACCTAGAAATTTGCCCTGGGATGCACCCTTAATTCTAGTACCTAAGAAGGACGATACTTGGCACCCAGTAATTGACTTTAGGAAGTTAAATGCGAAAACTATCCCAGATCGCTTCTCACTTCCTGTACTTGGTGACCTTTTACGTAACATCGGAGATAGTCTTTTTGATCCTGGACTTGTTACAAGGGTTTTGTCTAGTCCCTCTTCATGAGGACAGCCAAGAGCTAATTGCATTTTTCACTCCTACAGGTCATTATCACTTCCTCTGTATGGCTTTCGGGTTACAATCTTTGTCTATCACATTCTCGAGGCTCATTACCTGTAGACCTGGAGAGAGTTCCGGGGGTCAACACCCCGGCGGCCCAGTCTGTGACCAGGCCTCCTTAGGTCAGTGTCCCAGGATGCGACCCACACCAGTCGACTAACACCCAGGTACCCATTTTACTGATGGGGAACATAGACAACAGGTTGAAAGAAACACGTCCAATGTTTCTACTCTGGCTGGGAATCGAACCCAGGCCCTCACCGTGTGAGGCGAGAGCGTTAACCACCAGGCCACCAGAGCCCATGATTAATACCTTTAGAGGCCTCATAGGTAATGCACTTATGGGGTACTTAGATGACTTAATCGTCATGTGTGAAGATGTGGATATGCACTTGAGAAGACTACGTACTACCTGGTAAGCTTAAAGAAGCCAATTTAAAGATCAAACTGTCTAAATGTAACTTTTTCAGATTGGAAACTAAGTTTCTGGGTCACGTAGTCGCTCCTAAAGGGGTCATGACTGACCAAAGTAACTGCAGTATTAAATTTTCCATCTCCCAAAACTGCTAATGCCATAAGATCCTTCGTGGGCTTAGCAGGTTTTTATAGATCTTCCATTACCAATTTTTCTTCCATAGCAGCTCCTCTGAGTTGCTTAAGAAAGATGCTCCTTTCATTTGGACCTTCCATCAAGAAAGAGCATTCCAAACTAAAAGAAAAATTAACATCTGCTCCAATCTTTAAATTTCCAGATTTTTCTAAGCCCTTCTATCTGAAAACTGATGCTAGTTCAATTGGCATAGGTGCCATACTAGCTCAGAATACTGATGGCAAGTACAATGCAGTTGCATTTGCTAGCAAAGTCCTTACTAAGGCTTTAAAGCACTTCCAAGACATTATACATCAGTACTCTGTTCATGTCTTGACAGACCATGCTCCACTGATACCTTTATTCCAGAACAAATAACCTACTGGAAGGTTAGCCAGAGGGACCTTGACTATTCAAGAGTTCAATCCTACCTTTGAACACTTACCTGGCAAGTCAAATGTAGTTACAGATGCTCTATTGCACCATGTTGGTGTAGTAATGGCAGACCCTCCATTTAGTGCAGAGAACATAAAGAATGCTAAAAGAACAGATCCCATGTGGTCTGGTGTGATTCGATTCCTGCTCCAGGAAGATCTTATCCTGACTGAAGCCACCAGCACCCATCAATGACTCGTGAACCACAAATTACTGTATTGCACAGCCGAGTTGGGTACTCCAAGTAGAAGGGTATACCAGTTAGTAATTCGTCACTAGTGAATGTAGCCTTACAGCTAGTTCACGATGTACCAGGTGTTGCACACCCTGGTATGGATCATTCTGTAAAACAAGCCAGATTGAAATACTTTTGGCCTCGTATGGCAACTGATATTTCTGAGTATGTTAAGAAATGTAGTGCATGGAACACGAAGACAATGTTAATGGTCCTAATCCAACCCAGGTGTATCCAATTACTAGCGACCCATGGGAAAGACTTGCACTAGATCTGTTAACTAATTTCTGATGTTCTCTCCAGGGTAACCGTGTTATGGAAGATCATTTCACCAGATACTGCGAGTTAGTTCCTACTGCAGATAAGACTGTAGAAACAGTAGCTAAAGCAGTTAAAGAATGCATCATCTGCAGGCATACAACTCCGAAGTCCCTAGTAACTGAAAATAGGGGTGAATTCTGTAATGAGATTCTTGAAAATTTGTGTACTTTGAACAAGATCTCTAAATCTACCATTGTTCCTCACCATCCTGCCAGTAATGGGTTAGTGGAAAGAACCAATAAGAAAGTACTTGATGTCTTGAGACCCACTATCAATCCCAATAGTGAGACTTGGGATGAAGTTATACCTGATGTTCAGTGCGCCATTAATTCGGCTTAGTGTTTTTATGGGTGACACTCCACATCATGCATTGTACAAGTGTCTGCCTTACGAATTATATTCTAGCCCAAAACCAAATTACAACCCTGATGATTTTATAGCAACTCGTACCAGATTAGCTCAGTGTTTTTAGAAGAATCTTTGAAACACTTCTTAAAACAATAGAAGAAATTACAAGAGTAACTAATACTCGAGCAAAGCCAACCAAAACTGAGTTTTGCTAATAAAATGTCTGCAATGCCTAAGTGCAACCAAAAGTTTGTTGGTCCTTACTGAGTAGTTGAACACACCAATGGAAATAAGTATAAGGCTAGAGAAATTAGTACTGGTCAGTATAAAGAATTGCATTTAGATCATATGAAGTTAGTATGTGATGATAATGATGTTCCTACCCAGACTAATGTGACAGACTGACAATACTCCTGACTCTGTACCCTCTACCTCTAATAGTCAGATGATCAACCTGAATGTCGTTTTTCCCTATGCACACAAGTATTGAGAAATCCTCAAATATCATTTGTAAATACCAATTAAGATCTGCCTCAACCACAGCATGAGTTAGCCAGTACAACAGTTTGAGCCTCCCAGAGATACCCATTCTGCATATGTAAATCTCACCCTAGCAGAGTTGGGGTTAAATGTCAATAACCTGTACAGATGAATATTATAGTTTAAAATGTATTTCAACTGTCTGTTACAATCAACTTTGTAATATTCAGAGTGTGTGTGTGTGTGTGTGTGTGTGTGTGTGTGTGTGTGTGTGTGTGTGTGTGTGTGTGTATGTGTGTGTGTGTATGTGTGTGATGTGTGTGTATGTGTGTGTATGTAGTGTGTGTATGTGTGTGTGTATGTGTGTGTATGTGTGTGTATGTGTATGTGTGTGTGTGTATGTGTGTGTATGTGTGTATGTATGGTGTGTGTATGGTATGTGTGTGTATGGTGTGTGTATGGTGTGTGTGGTGTGTGTATGGTGTGTGTATGGTGTATGTATGGTGTGTTGTATGTATGGTGTATGTATGTGTGTGTATGGTGTGTGTATGGTGTGTGTATGGTGTGTGTATGGTGTGTATGTGTGTGTGTGCATGTGTGTGTGTGCATGTGTGTGTGAATGTGTGTGTGTGAATGTGTGTGTGTGCATGTGTGTGTGTGCATGTGTGTGTGTGCATGTGTGTGTGTGCATGTGTGTGTGCATGTGTGTGTGCATGTGTGTGTGCATGTGTGTGTGCATGTGTGTGTGTGCATATGTGCATGTGTGTGCATGTGTGTGCCTGTGTGTGCGTGTGTGTGCGCATGCGTGCGTGTGCACATGCGTGTGTGCGTGTGTGCGCGTGTGTGCGTGTGCGTATGCGCACATTCTCTAAATTCTGATATTTAACAGTCTAGATTTAAGTGCACCAAGTCTGCCTTTTCCGTTAAACACTTCTTTCTTTGTACATATCCTTCCTCAGAATCTGTAGATCACATGAATACTGATCGATCAATCAATTTTTATCACTTTTATTGTATAATCCCACTGTTGAATCTATTGCTTCTATGAACTGTCCTATATCATACGTTGTAATGCATTACAATAAGTTCCATTACATTAGCTTCCATCCTGATAATCTCCTTATGTATGTTATAATGTTCAACTGTTGTGTACTTTGACACTATATAGAATCAGCCCAAAGCCGTATGCCTGTCACCTCTAGTTTGTATTAGCCATGTGTCAGGACGCCATACGTTAGCATCGCCGAGCTCTCAGTAGTATCAGTTACCAGTAGTTCCAGTAGTGATGACTCATACCAACCGTTACCGATTCACCGCCTCTGGCATGAATTACTGACTTATATCACTGACCGTTACTGCTGAGCTAGTATGATTTGTATGCCGCTCACCCTCCAGAGGGGGACGGAGAGAGACGGGGATGGAGACAGAGGGGGATGGAAAGAGGTGGATGGAGAGAAAGGGATGGATGGAGGAGAGAGACAAGCATAAGAGTTTTACACCATTGTCATAAATCATCAGTTGACAAGTCTTCCATTGTTATTGACTCCTAGGTTAAACTGTATATATCTGCCAATACTAATTTGGCCTTACCTATCAACATTAAGTCTCGCAGCTAACATTCGCCAGTCGTTGCCTCGTGCATTAGGCGGGTCGAGACAACGACAGAGTTCCCAGCGGAGACGCTGAGGTAGACGGAAGGCACCTGGCTCGGGAGTCAGCTCCACCAGAGATGAACACCCACTACTAGATGTCACTGTAATGAATTAATGTTCAATATTTACATTTCTCTAGGTAGTAGGTTGGTAGACAGCAGCCGCCCAGGGAGGTACTACTGTCCTGCCAAGTGAATGTAAAATGAAAGCCTGTAATTGTTTTACATGATGGTAAGATTGCTGGTGTTTTTTCTGTCTCAAACATGCAAAGTTTCAGGTACGTCTTGTTACTTCTACTTACACTTAGGTCACACTACACATACATGTACAAGCATATATATACACACCTCTCTGGGTTTTCTTCTATTTTCTTACTAGTTCTTGTTCTTGTTTATTTCCTCTTATCTCCATGGGGAAGTGGAACAGAATTCTTCCTCCGTAAGCTATGCATGTTGTAAGAGGCGACTAAAATGCCAGGAGCAATGGGCTAGTAACCCCTTCTCCTGTGTATATTACTAAATGTGAAAGGAGAAACTGTTTTTCCTTTTTGGCCACCCCACCTCGGTGGGATACGGCCGGTGTGTTTAAAGAAAGATTTACATTTCTTACTTTATGTTTACAAAACACAAAGCAATAATTACACTAGCCAACAAAGGTTTTAGTTTACCAATATTTAAAAACTATGATTTTGGGGATGCTGACAAATCTGAAATTAGTAAAGTTAATGAATTTATGCTAAAGATTAGTTTGCCATACACCACACTTAACATCAATGCATAATAATGATTGTTAGGCAACATACATGATGTGGTTCTGCAACCTTAAAAAAAAAAACTTCATGACAGATTATCAAACTCGGATTTTTATCCAGTTTGGGAACCAAACTGGATAAGTTCAATTTCGTTGGCTAGTGTAAAGTATGTGAAGAAAAAACTAAAAACTAATGTTTGAAGACAGTGTTTATTTTTTATTTACAATGGGCAAATTAGATATTTTTTTCTCTAGGTAAACAAAAAAGAATACCTAGACATTTCCTGAACATTTCTTAGAGTTCTTTGAATTCATGATTTTTTCAGAAATAATGCTAATGTTTTTGAGACTAAATTCATAATTATGTAAATGGTTAATTATTGCTAGCTAGCTTGCTGGCTTAGGGCCCCCATTTCCTGGAATTACGTAATCTCTTGGCTATCGCCCAGATGTGGTGTAGATGTGATGTAGATTAAATTGTCTTGATGAATGCAATGATGTTCCTACCATTCCATTAACATACTTTTATTAGAATGTGATGGCATATTTTGTGTGCCTATAAGTAAAAGGAGACATCTTAAGTCTTTTTTTTTCAAATTTTCAAAATACTTTGAATTCTCACCTGTAGATGTCCGGGGAGCTACATGTGCTGGAGAGGCTGTGACAGGGGCATAAGGGAAGTCAGTATTTATTCTGATGACTTGACGGTGTGTGGAGGATCCCTTCTGTTGGGCCACCGTCCGACACGCTAGGGGCGCCGACGACCCTTCTGTGCGCTCCAGAGTAAAGGCCGCACTCACTGGATCATTCTTGGCACCCCACAATGTCTCAAATGATATTTCCTGAGAAGAACAGTCAAGAAAACTTATAATTTTAAAATAATTTACTTGGTGAATACAATATTATAAAAGATTCGACAAAGCGAGCATAACACAAATAACTGGGCTATAAATGATTGCCACAAAATACAATGCACAATAAGGCCAAACTTACATTTCTGAAAATTCATCCAAAGTCGACTGTTGGTACACAGAACCTCATTTCCGAGCCATAACAACTAATTTACGTTAATATTATCTCAAACTATTTTACCCATTTACTACTGTTCAGTTCTGTTCTGTTTAATTTATATTGTTAATAAACAAAACCGTCACAAAACAGTACAAAATACAATACAGAGGTGTAGGTCGAAAACTGACCTCTCTCTCTTCCTCGCATCATATTTAACATATATCCTTGGCATATAATATCCACTTTCTAACTGCTTAGTATAAACTTTGGCAATTGATACCAACATGAGTTTTGCAAAGTCACTTGAGTAAACAAAAATGTAATGATCTAGTGCAGCGATTCTCAACCAGGGAAAAAAGTCACCCCTTGGGGGTAAAAAAATTACATGGCAATGGGTAAATATTCGATGTACCTGATAATTGAATAATTCAATTAAATTTCATTTTGTAAAATATGCGTCTATGTATGCATGTATGTATGTATAACAGTTGCACGACTAATTCATATTTCTTTTCATATTTTGTCATGTCCAAGAAACGTACATACCTGGATTCATATGTACAATATGGCTTTGACTTTATTGTTGTGGATGGTGTGGAGAAGCCTCTCTGTCTACTGTGCTCAAAAGTTCTTGGAAATGGGTCACTGAAACCTTCAATGTTGAAACAGCATCTGGAAGCTACAGATCCTGCCCATGCATCTGATAACCGTGCTACATTTGAGGCAAAGAGCTAGGTTTAGGGCTGCAGAACACTGCCCAAGGCTTCATATCCGAGAAGAAACTAATACTTGCAGCTTCCTATCATATAGCGATGCTAACAGCAAAGGCAAAGAAGCCTCATGATATAGCCGAGAAGTTGATTAAACCTTGTGCCTTAGACATGGCTGAACATGTATGTGGGAATAAAGAAAAAACAGAAGATTCAAGCCATTCCCCTTTCTAATGACAATTCATCGGCGTATTATAGAAATACCGCAAGATATATGTCAAGTTATTGAACAGATCAAATCAAGACCAGGAAAAACTTCTTTGAAACTTTACATATCCTATGATGTAGCCAATTTTTCACATCTTGTTTTTATCAGTTATATATGTGGAAAAGAACTAAAAAATGAATTTCTCTTTTGCGAACCTCTCGAACAAACCACAAAGCCTACTGACATAATGCAAAAAAATACAAGACTTCTTTGAAAAGAACGATCTCACATGGGACATTGTTGGTTCATTATTATTATAATCAAAAAGAAGCGTTAAGCCACAAGGGCTATACAGCGCTGCAGGGTAGGGAAGGAAGCGAGGGTATTGGATGGCAGAATGGAGGAGGGATGATCAGTAGGTTACAGAAAACAGCGGGGCAGGGGATAGTACGGGGGTAGAGGGTAGCAAGAGATTGAAGTAGAAAGGGCTGAAGGTATCAGAATTTGTGAAGTCAGTTGTCAAAAAGTCAATGAGAGAGTCCGGATGAAAGGTGGGTCCATCAGCGAGAAGGGAAGGTAAAGAGAGAGCAGCGGAGCGAAGACGACGACGGAGGTAAATTCTGTGTGCTCGTTGATAAAGTGGGCAGTCCAACAGAATGTGGCTGATTGATAATGGAACTTGGCAATTCTCAGAGAGGCGCAGAGCGCCTCTCCATGAGATATCTATGAATAAGACGAGTATGGCCAATGCGAAGACGGGAGAGAGTAGTCTCCCAACCTCGACACTGGTGATAAGAAGACGGCCAGTAACCTATACTTGGTTTAATAGATTGAAGTTTGTTGCAAAGCATAGTAGACCAACGGTGTTGCCAATGGGTGTGAAGGTGGGAAGATATTGCAGCAAAATAGTCCGTAAATGGAATACCTCTATGAAACTGGTAGGTCATGTACTGTTGACCGCGCAGCAGTGTCTGCCTGTTCATTGCCCTGTACGTCAACATGACCAGGGACCCAACAAAAAACAATATCTTTATGCTTGGTAAAGATGCAGCATAGCCAAAGTTGGATACGGAGGACTAAGGGGTGAGGTGTATCAATTTTCTGTATAGCCTGTAAAGCACTAAGGGAGTCTGAGACAACCACAAATGATGACACAGGCATAGATGCAATACGGATAAGTGCTGCAAGAATGGCATACAATTCAGAAGTAAAAATACTAGCTGAAGATAGTAAATGCCCTTGAACGATGCTGTCCGGAAACACTGCTGCGAATCCTACGCCATCAGAAGAGTTAGAGCCATCTGTGTACACAACAATGGCATGAGAAAGAGTGAAAGTGGTCAAGAAAAAGAGCGGGAAGTGACTGTAGACAGTTGGGATTTCGAGCAAGGGAGAAAGAACATACTCAAACAGCTGGAACTTCCCAAGGGGGTAGGGAAAAGCGAGATGCTACATGAACATAGAAAGGTGGTAACTGAAGAGAAGACGAGCGAATGAAGGCGAAGAGAGAAGGGATGGAGTAAACAGGGGCGGCGAACAAATAAAGAATGTCTACTAATATCAGTGACCATTCTATAAATGGAAGGATTGCGGAGATCATGAAAGCGCACATAGTAGCGAAGGCAATGGGCATCACAGCGATCGGATAAGGATGGAACGTTCGCTTCTGCATAGAGGCTCTCGACAGGGGAAGAGCGAAAAGCACCAAGGCATAAACGTAATCCTTGGTGATGAATGGGGTTAAGGTTAGAGAGAGTAGCAGGAGATGCCGCTGAATAGATCTGGTCACCATAATCAAGCTTCGATAAAATAAGGGTGGAATGTAGGCGAAGGAGGGTTCGACGATCAGCTCCCCATGATTATTATTATAATCAAAAAGAAGCGCTAAGCCACAAGGGCTATCA
>NC_069416.1:32667473-32689997 GCF_026875155.1 Cherax quadricarinatus | reverse complement strand
ACCTCCCACCTCCCACCAAGCCGACGTGAGGACACTTCTGAAAATTCAAGAACCTGTGAGAGGCTGACATTCTTGTGAGAGAGATTAGTGTGACCGTCATAACTATGTCTGGGAGAACACTGTTTTTGAGGGGAACCGTAAAAGACATTACTGGAAGATGACTGTTTTTTATGAAGACTCTAAAAGTTAGGAAGAAAGAGACTAAAAGCCGAGTCAAGAAGAATACTGTATTTATGGGAAATTCTAAAAGCTGGATCAGGGAGAATAATTTAAAGGGGACTCTAAAAACTAGGTCTAGGAGAATACTGAATTTTAAGGAAAACTGAAATATGCAAGTCAAATAATTATTTAGGAAATGTCAAATTATTTTGTACTAAAACAGTATTTTTTTATTTTAATTAGTGTTGATGTGGAAATGTGAAAGGTAAAAAAAAAATTCTGATATACAAACTTTGTAAACCATTTTATAAGCAATTGCATCTTTTATTTCTGAGCAATTCATATAAAAAAATTTGGCAGTTGTCATGAACGATCCTGGACACTATAAAAATTTCTGGACATTTTACATACACATTTTGAGACACTATATAAGCATTTCTGGACACTAAATGCTTATCACTTCACATATCTGGGTAAGTAAACAGTAGTTATTGCAGTAATAAGGTTTTCTCTCACACTCAGAGGCAGCCACACACTAACACCAGTACTTTTGCTGCAAACCTTCTCCCACTGACAGCAACGCTACACACTTGAGCCTAGTTGCCCTCTAGCCTCCATATGCCAGCGTATTTAAGAGGCACGTAAGTACCCAGGGGTACTTACGTGCCTCTTAAGACCTTATTGCTGCTGTCAATTTTACCCTTCGTCTTCCATCTCTCCTTATATTTCCTCTTTGTCTTCCACCTATTATTTCATTTCCTCCTTTGTCTAGCCCTTTAGAGGCTGGCTGGGTTCTCTTTCACAAACTAGCCTCTCCTTGCTATTCTGTAGTGACTCGTCGCTTCTATCCAGTACTGGATAATGCCATATCTAGATAGTTCTTTCCAGATACCCCTTTCTGGGCAATTATATCCAAATTATTCGGTTCTTTAAATTTCCTTTTGGACATATTCCGTAAAGTCTTTTCTCTAATGTTCCTCTCTCCTGTGTTTCTTTGCTCTTCCCCATTCTTTTATATATTTTTTCCGATTCGCCCACAAACATCCAGTGCCTATTCCCTATTCAACGAATTTAAAAACAAACGCACGCACACACACACACACACACACACACAACCACACACACACACACACACACACGGCTCAGGGAGAGTGACCTAGTAGCGATCAGTGAAGAGGCGGGGCCAGGAGCTCGGACTCGACCCCCGCAACCTCAACTAGGTGAGTACAACTAGGTGAGTACACACACACACGCACGCGCGCGCACACACATACACACATACACACACACACACACACACACACACCACACACACACACACACACACACACACACACACACACACACACACACACACACACGTCTAAAACGGTCGTATCTAACATTTTACTCTTATCCCCCCCACCTCTCTTCCCCTCGATTGTCGCCGCCTCCTCTTCCTCCACCACCACAATCTCCTCTTCCTCCTCCACCCCATATATCTCTCCCTTCTCCTCCCCCCCATCTATCTCTCCCTTCTCCTCCCCCCACTATTCCTCTTCCTCCACGACCATCTCTTCCTCCTCCACCACCATATCCTCTTTCATCCGGTCTCTTCCTCCTCCACCATCTTGCCCTCCTATAGCAGTGGATGGGTCGTGGGCGTCGTGGTCGTCATGGTCGACCTGTGGTCCTGACTGCCGCCACCACCGTCAGAGGTCGTGTTCAGCACCGTCACCCCAGCACGGAGGTCGTTATTGTTCCGGTGACGACTTCACTTCCTCCAACTGTACCGGAGGCATGTGCCGCAGTGAGTACCTCCCGTTGTTACCAGTTGTCACTGTTATCTGTTGTCTCCTATTACCCGTTGTCACTGTCTACTATGCCGGAGGGATGTGCCGCAGTATCTCTCGTTGTTAAATCTGAGCAGTGCTCCGTTGCGAGTGGCCTAAATTAAAAGTCCTGCATCTCTGTCCTCCCGTTTTCAGCCTAAATAATAGTTATTTCCTCTTTCGTTAAAGAAATGGTCTTTCAAGTGTGCAACTGGAATTCTTTCCCCTTTGCCTGCGCCTGTTATAGGCTAATTGATGCTAATTTTGATGAGTTTGGTCTAAGCAGTGTGTTACTAAGCCTTCCTGGATGTGAGTACTGTGTCCTGATCAGACTGGATCCTAGGAGGGGTGGGTTTAAATTGTCCATAGACAATATATGCACAGTGGGCGGCTCGCAGTTATTCTGCATTGTTACCTAGCAAACACTCTCGAAACTCATCAGACACATCAAAGGTATATCAGAGATGGTAGAAGTGGGGAAGAAAGATGTGCGAATGGATCAAAAGTGTTTAGGGATGAATTGAAAGGTGCGCTAGGATGGATGCAATGGTGTTGTGATGGAAGTGAAAATGTATTGAGATGGATGAAAAGGCGTATATGGCTGCATGGAAAAGTGTATATGTATGAATAAAAGGGGAAGGGGAAAAGGGGCAGGTCTGGTTTCTTATAGACTAGTAAGTATATGCTGTGAAGGAGTACATTGCAGTAGGTTTGGACAATACACAAATGGGATGCGACACGTGATGATACATAGGCTTGACACATTCCGTAAAGAGTCCTGATGGATTCATTAAGAGCTTAGTGAATGTTCAGAGATTGAGTTGTGCTTCTTCAGCGATATGCTCTGTGTGATGTTCATTGCCAGATGACCCGTTCAGTGGTAGGACTGACAATGTGCTGTGTGGGAGCTACTGATCCTCAAGCAGGCCACGACCGCTGAATTAACCATCACACTCAGTGGTCCTAGTACCCCAGATACTTTTCTTTCGTCGGTATTTGTAGTTTCTCTTTTGACAGTTTATGTATTTGTAGTTTGTGTTGACAATCCGTTTACTTGTAGTTTTTCTGTTCGCAGTATGTGTATTTGTTTCTTTGTTTCATCTGTGTATTTGTAGTTTCTCTGCTTAGTCTGTATGTTTGAATTCATGCATGTAAATTGCCTTTACTACCGTTTCCTACTGCCTTCCATTCACTCACTGCTTTCATGCTGAAGAAAAACCTCAATTTTTTTTGGCCGATTTAAATTTTTATTAGGTTTTTATATTCCTATTGAAATCTCGCTTTCAAAAAGTTAATTTTTATCCTCCTTGTCTTTACCTCTGACCATCTTATATGTAGTGACCAAGTCTTCGCTCAACCTGGTGGCAAATTTTCTTGGAGGGCTCCAAACAGCCAGGGGTCTGTTGGTAATCCTCCGTATGTAAGAAGGGAGACATTTCGAAATTCTGTTTGGATCAACGTGGGTATGATAGTCGACGTTCTTGACTGTGGGATTCAAAACAAAAAAAAATTTCTTATTGCTGACGTCAGTTTAGAGACGGAACTGAGATGTGCGTCCACTTTAGATAGTCAGCCAACATTTTTGCAACTTGTCAGACAAAAGAATTTTCAAAAAATTCAATAAATTTTCTCGTGCTTGCTTCTAAAGCAGTTGTAACTAGTCAAAATTTGCATATTCTGAATAAACTTGTTCAAACAGGTTATTATAATTATTTTTTAGTTTTCAGTTGAGCAACATAATTTCTCAATTTTTGCAAGGTGTGGTGAATTTCACTCTTTCTTTCGCCACATCTACGAGTGCATTTAAAATTAAATTGCCCACTTATGTCCTAGATTATCCATGTTGTATAGCCTTTTACAATATTCTCTCTTTATTCTCGTGTAGCAACACAGCCAGTGGTGGGAAATCACACAGGCAATCTCACTTAATCAACGGGGTCGTTCCTTTCTCACAAGTCTAATTTCACCACGTCTTTCACCCTCAGGTCACCAGGTCTTTTACCCTCAGGTCACCAGGTCTTTTTATGTCTCGGGAGTGAATGATCTGAGATCGTTATCTAGGTGGTCGGGAGAGGGAAGGAGAGAGTCGGCATCTTATCCCTGAGGTTCTTCCAAATATGTTGGTGCCTGTGAAGCGTGTGTATGGAAGACCCTGGCCTCCCTCCAGGAACCATAGGACAAATTCGGAGCCTTAGGACCGAAAATGGTACTGGCCTGGTGGTTGTGAAGGGCTCTGGAGGACGGGGGATTGGCTTCCAACGTTTAAAATATAGATGTCGGGCAACTCCGGTGGTTTACTGTTGATGGTCGAGGTGGGGTTAGGGGGGGGAGAGGTATTGAAGTGATTACCTGGCTTTTGGAGGCCTGTGGAGACAATGATCCTGGAACTATTAACAGGTTAGTATAGTCGCCATCGTGACTCATGAAATGAAAATTAGACACATGTGCAGCATCTGGATATCTTTATTGTAGACGTTTCGCCATCCAGTGGCTTTATCAATACTAATTTAACGACATAATCTGAAGACAGTAGAACTACATACAGAAGATGAGGTAATCAGTCCCTCAACCTTGGAGTTGGTGTGAAGAGCACCGTAGTAGTGAAGAATCTGGAGCACAGGCAAGAAAGCTGACGTTTATATACTGGCGTCAGGTGGTGAGGGACGAGTAGCAGACGAAGTCATTGTAGGCGGGATTCCCCATTGTAAGTGGGTCATACCCAAGGGACGGGTTTATAGTATTGAAGGTTGTGGAGATGTAGTCTGAACTAAGAGTCCATGATGCTGTAGTGTCCTTGAATTTGTATTGATAAAGCACTGGATGGCGAAAAATCTACAATAGATACCCAGATGTTGCACATGTCTAATTTTCATCTTGTCAGTATTGTAAGCCGTTCACGTGCACTCAAGAAATCGTAATAACACAATTGCAAACTGGCTCGTGAGTTTTAGGACTCGCCAACTATTGCTCCAAGCCCTAGTGATTTAGTAGCAACGTTAATATGACCTCGCTTACCTTTGGACAGCAGTCTCTTGCCTCTTGCTTATAGTACGTAAGTGTGTACTCGAGGATTTGTGCTTTCAGGTAAGAGGAGACGGGTGGCGTCGCTGACCATTAGTATGGGGTTATTGCTTAACGAGTACTATCATATCTGACGCAGCATAACATCTTCCTTCCTCGCCTTCATTCTATCTGGGATGTCTCCTGAGAGATTCTGACTTCTTTGCTTATGTTATTTTATTCGTCAGAGAAAAAACTCCAATGCGGATTTTTGTCTGTGGTTCCGGTCCTGTGTCCAAGGCACGGCAAGACGACACAAAGTTGGGCATTTGATGCTTATGGTGGACTTATCCCGACTTAATCGTGCTGAATACCACATGATTTATCTATGCTGAGTTTTTCCTAATGAACTTACTGTCTCCATACAGTTTCACACAAAAACTTCCAATTTGATTTAGTAAGACTGTTTACGCAGTATTATCTTTCACCCAGTAATCCCCTTCCTTCTTCCTAATGGTGCTTTTAATCACTCGTGACCTCCCTGTTACTCTAACAAGTTGACGTTTCGCTATTCAACATCCCATCTTAGAGAATTTCAAACCTACACCGTTTCCCATGCTTGTATGTCTACGCGTGTTGCAGCTGAAGGCTCCAGTTTCATTAACTTGAACACAAGCCTGAGGATTAAAATTGTATTTTTCTAGCCTTATTGCCTATCCTGGTTGCACCAAACTCCCTTATGCACGGAGCGAGGACGCTGAGAAGTCGGGCTCCCCTGCACTGTACACAGTCTGCCAAGTCTCTTGAAATATCATTTATATCACGAACAGTAGTTGCACTAGAAATGATTCATGGAGAATTCCAACCTGGTTTTTCTTGACTTTATTGTTACTCTATCTTCTCTTCACGCACTCCTTGCTATTCCTTTCACCCCTGCTTGTTCTTCTAGTTTCTGGACGAGTCACTTGTGTACCACATTGTCAAATTATTTTTCCAGTCAAAGATGCAATGCGCTCATCTGTGTGTCCCTTGTTGCAGAATTCGAGTTGGTTCGTGAGACAAGATCTCCCATACCCAAATTTGTGTTGGTTTTCTTCGACGAAGTTCCACTTCTCCACAGTGCTCCAGTATCTTCAGAGTTTGTCATTGATTTTGTCACTATGTATGTCAGTGGTAGCGGCCTCTAATTTGGTGCCTCATGCAGCGCGCGTGTGTGTGGGGAGGGGGAGGGGATTAGGTTAGGGGATAATGGAAACCTGGCCTCAGGCCTTACTGCGAGAGTAGAACAACCCTCGAAATCGCTCACAGGTTTTACAGAATTTAGCTTAATTTGCAGACGACGGTAGATGTCGCCATCTGGTGAATGCTAAACTCTTTGTCTCTCCTGCAGGTGGGCGAGGTTCCTCCGTCAAGATGTATGGAGACAAGAGCACAACAGAGGAAGGTAAGGAATAGTTGAACCGTTTGGAGTTCCTCTCATGGCATTACAATGTTTCATGGATGATAATTCCCATTTGAGTGATGTGTCTCTGACGGGTTTCTAGGGTTCTACCCCCTCAGCCCTACCTGAGGGTCAGGCTTCCCTATTGACTGCCTGGTCAACCAAGCAGTTGCTACTAGCCATCACAACCTGGCTGTTCAAGCCTTTAAAGTAGGTGGTGGTGAAGGTTACTCGTGATGTTTCGGTAATTCTTGTATCTGCTGGTCGTGGAACACAGATGTTGACGTGTCAACATTGTGCATATAACACTGGGTGTATATACTATGTATAGCACTGGTGTATGTAGCACTGGTTTTGTTTTATACTGTTTCCCGTATCTCTCACTTCAGTAAGTTACAGTAGTATGAAGTTTGAGGACCTGGCCTGTATGGGTCCCATTTTTATTTTAGTGCCCCTTTAGGTGGGGACAGAGTATTTAATGTTTTATTGTGGTGCTCCTTTACGTGGGGGCGGTATATTGAAAGCTTTATTGTAGTTCCCCTTTAGGTGGGGGCGGGGTAGTGAAAGCTTCAGATAGTGGGGTATCTCAGCAGTCCTCGTGGAGAGAAATATATGGTGACTTCCCTGCTGGATACGGTGACTGATTCTCCTGTAATAAGCGTTAGAAAAAACATTGGGTTATCCTGTGCCTTTAAAAATCTTCCCCCCCCCTCACAAGAATTATCTTTACTCTTCTACCTATTCCACTCTCTCCTTCCTTGTCTCCCGCATTCTATCTCCTCACCTGTCTGTCGTATCCCTCCTTTTCTCTACCTATTTACATACCTCTCCACCCATACCATCCTCCCCATTACCAACTTCCATCTGGCTCTACTTTTTTTTTTCCCTCCGGCGCCTCTTCCCTATTTCCTCCACTTGTTTCAGCCACTTAGTCTTATCCTTCCCTCCTTTCCTTATGTCCACCTCCGAGACTGGATTTCCTAAGTGACAGTAACTCCAGCGTTGGTGGAACGATATCTTTAAAGTTGCCGTAACTAGTGAAACCATAGTGAAATACATGACGATATTCTCATAGCCTGTCTGGTTATGTGTGGTGGAATATGGCAGGGAAGATGCTAGCTTTTGTTCCCTTTGTGTAACTGTCATTGAGAGTTGGAAAGCTGTGTACCACTAAAGAACCTAATTTTTTTTAAAATTAAAAAAAGAAAACATCTTTCCATGCACCCCTCTTTCATTTTATCAAATCCGTTTCTTCCCTTCAAACACTGCCTCTTCTCTCCTCTCCAAGCACCTCTCTCGTTTCTGCCTATCTTTCCTCTGTAACTCTTTCATCTCTCTTCCTCGTTCTCCCCCCCTCTCTCTGTCTGTCTCTTTCTCTCTCTTTCTCCACTACTTCTTCCCTCTCCTCTCTACCTCTTTCATATCCTCTGTCTCCTCCTTCTCTGTCTTTAATCTCCTGTGCCCATTTCTCTCTCCTCTGTTCCTCTTTCATCTCTTCTCTGCCTCTTCCCTCTCCTCTCTGCCAATTCCCTCTCGTTTCTGCGTTTTTCCTCTCTGGCCCTTTCATCTCTTCTCCCCCTCTTTCTCCCCCCTCTCAGCCTTTTCTCTCTCCTCTTTCTCTCTCCTCTGTCTCTTCCCTGCCTCTTTCATCTCCTATCTGCCTGTTCCTTATCCTGCTTCCACCTACGTGTATTCCACCCACCTTCATGTGATACAGATTTTAGCAGTATTATTAGTAGACTTCAGGACTTGAGATTACAACATGGATTATGTAATCTGTATTAGTATCGCTGTGTTTATCACTCGTAAAGACCTGTCTGATATTATAGTAGAATGAATAACGCACCTGCGCAGCACTTCAAGTATCGTTATTGCCCAAACGCATCGCCTAAACAGCGGCTTTAGTCGAATGCAGAGACGATTTTTATGCTGGAGACAATGGAAGTAGGAGAGGCAGTGTGACAGTGTTAAATATCTTAACATTGATAGCAGAGGTTCAGACCCTTTCTTATTTGAGAATTTTGTATCTGATCTGGTGGTGACTGTGGTGGGTAGTGTTGACACTTGGTGGTGACTGGTGGGTAGTGTTGACACTTGGTGGTGACTGGTGGGTAGTGTTGACACTTGGTGGTGACTATGGTGGGTAGTGTTGACACTTTGTGGCGACTGTGGTGGGTAATGTTGACACTTGGTGGTGGCTGTGATGGGTAGTGTTGACAGTTGGTGGTGACTGTGGTGGGTAGTGTTGACACTTGGTGGTGACTGTGGTGGGTAGTGTTGACACTTGGTGGTGACTGTGGTGGGTAGTGTTGACACTTGGTGGTGACTGTGGTGGGTAGTGTTGACACTTGGTGGTGACTGTGGTGGGTAGTGTTGACACTTGGTGGTGACTGTGGTGGGTAGTGTTGACACTTGGTGGTGACTGTGGTGGGTAGTGTTGACACTTGGTGGTGACTGTGGTGGTATGTTGACACTTGGTGGTGACTGGGTGGTAGGTAGTGTTGGCACTTGGTGGTGACTGTGGTGGGTAGTGTTGACAGTGGTGTCGGGTGAGTAGTGTTGACAGTGGTGTCTGGTGGGTAGTGTTGACACTTGGTGGTGACTGTGGTGGGTAATGTTGACACTTGGTGGTGACTGTGATGGGTAGTATTGACAGTTGGTGGTGACTGTGGTGGGTAGTGTTGACAGTGGTGTCGGGTGAGTAGTGTTGACACTTGGTGGTGACTGTGGTGGGTATTGTTGACACTTGGTGTCTGGTGGGTAGTGTTAACACTTGGTGGTGACTGTGGTGGGTAATGTTGACACTTGGTGGTGACTGTGATGGGTAGTATTGACACTTGGTGGTGACTGTGGTGGATAGTGTTGACACTTGGTGGTGACTGTGGTGGGTAGTGTTGACACTTTGTGGTGACTATGGTGGGTCTTGTTGACACTTGGTGGTGACTGGTGGGTAGTGTTGACACTTGGTGGTGTCTGGTGGGTAGTGGTGACTGTGGTAGGTAATGTTGACACTTGGTGGTGACTGTGATGGGTAGTATTGACAGTTGGTGGTGACTGTGGTGGGTAGTGTTGACTGTGGTGGGTAGTGTTGACACTTGGTGGCGACTGTGGTGGGTAGTGTTGACACTTTGTGGTGACTGTGGTGGGTAGTGTTGACACTTTGTGTGTAATTTTAACTGTTTTGTTTTTGGTAGTTTGTGTTTTGCTGTATGGTATGACTGGGTGTATAAAACGTGTGTGTGGTTTGTGCTCGCCTGTTTGTGGTTGCAGAGGTCGATTCATAGCTCCATGCCCCACCTCTTCATTGATCGCTGCTAGGTCTCTCCCTGTCCATGAGCTTTATCAAACCTCGTCTTAAAACTATGTATAGTTCCTGCCTCCACTACGTCACTTGCCAGACTGTTCCGCTTCCTGACAACTCTATGACTAAAGAAATATTTCCTAACATCCCTCTGATTCATCTGAG
Organism: Cherax quadricarinatus; assembly: GCF_026875155.1. Taxonomy (NCBI): domain Eukaryota; kingdom Metazoa; phylum Arthropoda; class Malacostraca; order Decapoda; family Parastacidae; genus Cherax; species Cherax quadricarinatus. Next base: position 32,680,120 of record NC_069416.1, on the reverse strand, counting down.
TCTTCAACTTCCAATTATGACCCCTTGTTTCTGTGTCCCATCTCTGGAACATCCTGTCTCTGTCCACCTTGTCAATTCCTCGGAGTATTTTATATGTCGTTATCATGTCTCTCCTAACCCTCCTGTCCTCAAGTGTCGTCAGGCCGATTTCCCTTAACCTTTCTTCGTAGGACATTCCCCTTAGCTCTGGAACTAGTCTTGTTGCAAACCTTTGCCTTTTCTCCAATTTCTTCACGTGCTTGAAACTAGTGCTGCATACTCCAGTATGGGCCTGACGTACACGGTGTAGTGTCTTGAACGATTTCTAACTGAGATACCAGAACGCTATTCTCAGGTTTGCCAAGCGCACATATGCTACAGAAGTTATCTGGTTGATGTGCGCCTCAGGAGATGTTCTTGGTATTATAATCACCACAAGATTCTTTTCTTCAGTAAAGTTTGCAGTCTTTGGCCACCTAGCCTATACTCTGTCTGCGGTCTTCTTTGCCCTTCCCCTATCTTCATGCATTTCATTTGGCGGGGTTAAATTCAAGGAGCCAGTTGCTGGACCAAGTTTGCAGCCTGTCCAGGTCTCTCTGTAGTCCTGAGTGGTGTGTGTGTGTATGTACTCGCCTAATTGTGGTTGCAGGGGTCGACACTCAGCTCCTGGCCCCGCCTCATCAATGGTCGCTAATAGGTCCTCTCACCCTGCTCCATGAACTTTATCATACTTTGTCTTAGAACTATGTATGTTTCCTGCCTCCACTACATCACTTACTAGATTATTCCATTTCCTAACAACTCTACATATTCATTCATATTCATATATATTCATATAGTTTATTTGGACATGATACATAGTTGTACAAGGAATTATAGTAGTTGGGTGAACATGCCAAAAGCCCCTTGTATGCAGAGCATTATGGGCAGGCTTAAAATTAACAAGCAATGATAGGTTCACTGGTAAAAATTACCGTAAACAATTTACATTATGAAGTAAAATTGAGTATTTGAAACAATGAAATTTGAACATTTCGATATTGAAGCATTATAGTTGTACAAATTTGTCGCATTACAATGTATAACAAACAAGATGATCAGTTTACTGTATGTTGTCCTGAAGTTTTAAGATTTAAGTAATTGGGAGATTTATTGGTAATGTTAAATATTGAGTGTTGATTTAGTCCTGGGCGAGTAAGTGGTTTTTTAGAAGTCTTGAATTGATTTTCAGGCCTAGTTACTTTAGTATGTTCTGGTAATGAATTCCAGATTTTGGGGCCCTTTATGCGCATAGTTTTTACAGTGTGATATGGACACGGGGAACATCAAAAAGAGATCTGTGTCTTGTGTTATGGTCGTGTGTCCTGTTAAGGTTGGTGAGGAGAAGTTTGAGTGGAGGGTTTATGTTTGCGTGTATTGTTCTATGTATGTAGTAGACACATGAATAAGTATGGATGTTCTATATGGTGAGCAAATTTAAACTTTTGAATAGAGGTGGGATATGCTGTTGTGAGTGGGAATTTATCATTCTGATTGCAGCCTTTTGCTGGGTTATTAGAGGCCTTAGGTGATTTGATGTTGGTCCCCATGCACAAATTCCTTTGGCTCATCTGAGTCTTCAACTTCCAATTGCGATCCCTTGTTTCTGTGTCCCCTCTCTGGAACATCTTGTCTCTGTCCACCTTATCTATTTCCACCTTATCTATTCCTTGCAGTATTTTGTATGTCGTTATCATGTCTCCCCTAACCCTTCTGTCCTCCATTGTTGTCAGGCCGATTTCCCTTAATCATCATCTTGATTCGCCGGTACGCTCCCGGCCCGGGTCTTTTCCAGATGGTGACCCAACTTCGGCTCCCTGTCCAGGGAGTGTCGTAAGACCTATGTCTCCATGACTCCTCTCATGGGAGAGGACCATCTGTCCCCAGGCCTAGCCCCATTCCCCGCCCTCACGGGGCTCATAGGGAGAAGCTACGCCTCTGGTCTGCCATCTTAACCGCCCCAGGAGGGCTTATGGGAAAGGCAGTCTTGTGAGCTGCAAGTGGTAGCAGTCTCCGGCCCTGGCACCTTTCCCGCCCTGGAAGGGCTCCTGGGAGTGGTGTCTCCTCCTCCTTGATTCGCTGGTATGCTCCCGGCCTTCCCTTAACCTTTTTTTGTAGGACATTCTCCTTAGCTCTGGAACTAGCCTTGTTACAAACCTTTGCACTTTCTCTTTCTTGACGTGCTTGACCAGGCGTGGGTTCTAAACTGGTGCTGCATACTCCAGTATGGGTCTGACGTACATGGTGTACAAAGTCTTGAACGATTCCTTACTGAGGTATCAGCTCAGCCAGGCGCCCATATGCTGCAGCAGTTATCTGGTTGATATGTGCTTCCGGGGACGTGCTCAGTATTATACTCACCCCAAGATCTTTCTCCTTGAGTGAAGTTTCCAGTCTTTGGCTGCCTAGCCTATTCTCTGCGGTCTTCTTTGCCCTACCCCGATCTTCATGACTTTGCATTTGGCGGGGTTAAATTCGAGGAGCCAGTTGCTGGACCATGCGTCCATCCTGCCCAAGTTTCTTCGTAGTCTTGCCTGATCCTCGTCTGATTTGATTCTCCTCATTAACTTCACATCATCTGTGAACAGGGACACTGCTGAGTCTATCCCTTCCATCATGTAATTCACATATACCAAAAATAGCACTGGTCCTAGGAATGACCCCTGTGGGACCCCGCTCGTCACAGGTGCCCACTGTAATACCTCATCACGTGTCATGACTCATTGTTGCCTCCCTGTCAGGTATTCTTTGATCCATTGCAGTGCCTTGCCTGTTATACGTGCCTGATCCTCTAGCTTCTACACTAATCTCTTGTGAGGAACTGTGTCGAAGGCCTTCTTGCTATCCAATAAAATGCAGTCAACACACCCCTCTCTCTTGTCTTATTTCTGTTACCTTGTCATAAACCTCCAGTAGGTTTGTGGCACAGGATTTGCCTTTCATGAATCCATGCTGGTTGTCGTTTATAATCTTGTTCCGTCCCAGGTGCTCCACTACTCTCCTTCTGATAATCTTCTCTGTGACTTTGCATACTATGCATGTCAGTGACACTGGTCTATAGTTTAGTGCCTCGTTTTTCTGTCTCCTTTCTTAAAAATTGGGACTACATTTGCTGTCTTCCATGCCTCAGGTAGTTGCCCAGTTTCGAGGTATGTGTTGAAAATTGTGGTTAGTAGCACACACAGCATCTCTGCTCCCTCTAAGGACCCATGGAGAGATGTCCGGTCCCACCATTTTTGAGGTATCAAGGTCACTTAGCTTCATCTCCTCCTTGGTTGTGTGTATTTCATCCAACACTTGTTAGTATATCCTTGTTGGTGTACCCCACTGTTCTGTCTTCCCAGAGTCCTTTCTGTCTCCACTGTAAATTCTTCCTTAAATCTCGTGTTGAGCTCCTCGCATACTTGGTCGTTTCTTGTGAGCTCCCAACCTTCTTTCCTCAGCCTGATTACCTGGTCCTTGACTGTTGTCTTCCTCCTGATGTGGCTATATAGTAGTTTCGGGTCAGGCTTGACTTTCAATACTGTATTATTTTCGTACTGTCGCTGGGCCTCCCTCATCTGTGCATACTCATTTCTGGCTCTTCAACTAATCTTTCTATTTTCCTGGGTCCTTTGCCTTCTGTAACTTTTCCATTCTCTGGTGCAATTAGTTTTTGCCTCCCTACACCTTCGGGTAAACCAAGGGCTCGTTCTGGTCGTCCCATTATTTCTGTTGCCTTTGGGAACAAACCTTTCCTCTGCCTCCTTGCATTTTGGTGTTACCTAGTCCATCATTTCGTTAACTGACTTTCCTACCAATTCTTTTTCCCACTGAACCTCCTGCAGGAAGTTCCTCATACCTGTGTGTGTGTGTGTGTGTGTTGGGAATTGATGTATAGATCATTTCAATAACGTGTTGTATGTTGTGGATGAATGTATGGAACACAATGACTTCCAACTCCACCCTATCCCTTACTTGTTCCACTCCTCACTCCCACCATTGCTCCCCCTCCTTGGCTCTTCCTTCCAGACCTACCTCTTTAGGGGAAATTAAAATTCTATTCCCTAGCTCATTACAAGGGGCGTCTTGATGGTCGAGACTGGTGAGAACTTGCACGGGATTTCCCACCTTCTGTCTTATTACTTCTCTTCCCTCCCCTTCCAGGGTACCTGGGAAGGGCAAAGGAGGGGGAGGGTCCTTCCCTGGAGTGGGCTCCCCCTGGAGTGGGCTCTCCCCATGGGATGGGCGTTCCCCTGATGGAAGCTGTCACATCTTGCCAAGCTTTTATATACTAATTCCTGATGAGGCTGTCCAGGCTTGAGGCTCGTTAGTAAGCAGCCAATTCACCTCAACTCCTGCATTTCTTTTTTTGGCTTGTTTTTTTATGACTTTTTTTTTTTAGCTTATCAGTTTATCTCTTGTGTTTATTTTGGCCTTGTGTATTTTTTAGCTGGGTTTCTCAATGTTTCTTTCGACTTGTGACTTAAGCAAACTTTCTTTAGTCTTCGCAAAAGAAATTGCGAGTTAGCCTATGCACTCGGCACTTGCGCCAGCTTCCTAAGGGGCTGGATTTATTAAGAAAAGCCACTGGTAAGAGTACTAACTATGTTATTACAAGGAAGAACTTAGATTCAGATAAAACTCCAGAGACAATAAAAAATGCAAAACAGCCCCGGTGCATTACAGAGAAAGCACGGCCGTGACGAAACATTACAGAGCAGCAGCACTAACATCACGTATAAAAGTCTATTGAGAGGTTGCTAAAGAGTAAATGTTTTTGTAGAAAAGGATGAGCTATACAACCCAAGGAAGATCATGCTTCTTGCACCTGTAGACTACTACGGCAGAAATGAGAGGCACCGGTAGACAGTTCAAATTTAAATTTGGTTTACATGTATTTCAAAAATGCATTTCACTTATGTGACCATAAAAACTGCAAAATGCACCAGCTTGTCCATGTTTTGATGCCTGTGTAGGACTGCATGCTGCTGGCTGCAATAACCTGCTTGACCAAATAGTCAGAAAATGAAAGTCAGGCGTCAAGCCTGCCATCGATAGTATGACTCCCAACATGAGTTACAGGTGTTGAGTGATTGCTTGCAAAACGAAGACCAAAAAAAGTGTAACCATTTTCCCTTAGTGTCCTCACTATACCATTGTTTTTCACTCGGTATACGAGTCTCCCAAGCCTCTTACTTTCGTGGGAATGATTTGTGTGTAGATTGAGGACCAACTACTCTCGAATTTTCCAAGTGTAGATTATTATGTATCTTTCTCGTCTATCTTCTAAGAGGTATTAATCGAGATATTTAAAACGATACCAGCAATTTAGGTGTTAGACTGAATTCCTGAGAGTAGTATAGGTTCTCTGCATATTCTACAGATCTGCAATATTGCCTGTTTTGAATGGAGCTATTAGAGCACAGCAGAACTCCAGTCTTAAGAGAACAAGTGACTGATAGTGACACTGTTGTGGTCCTTGAAGGTGAGATCTTCCGATTTAATCACTCCTAAATCACTCGCATTAGTGTGACATCATATTGTGATCGGAGGTCCACTGGAAGACTGCTTATATCATCTTGGAGGTTTGCTGTGTCCTCAGTGGATGCCACTCTCAAATATATTCTAGTATCGTCTGCAAAAGATGATAGTGTTATTGTCAACAGTGATACTTGTAGTAGTAATTCAAATATAATTTATACTCAGCCTCTCTTGCTAACCATGACGTCACAGACTCCCGTGCGCCCTGCACATGCGACGTGAGTCAAAGGTAGTGTCTTAACCGTGAGGGTAGTGTGTCTCGGACATGCTGGGCTTCGTCAGTTATTTACCCAATATATCGCCCGTATAACAGTCCGCAGTGTTTTTCCTTCACCATCACTTCATTCTTGACGAACCCTGACAACGGTGGCAGCTGTCAACGCTAATGTATGGCGTCCCCGACATATATTATGATTTATGTTTCAGTACTGTGCCTAAGGCGATTGCAGTCTGTATATACTACATCTACAGTTTGTCATCTACTGCATGCAAGGCCATGTCGTAATGGTCAAGTAATTGTAAAAGGTAAAAGCGACCTGCTTTAAACCCATGCTGCCCTAGGTTTTGCAACTGTTGAGATTCTATGTGATTACAGTGTTGCTGAATGACTAGAACGTTCTTGACAAGACGCTGAATCACTGATAACACTCTTAAAGTCCCTTGTTATCTTCAGAATAGAATACTGCTGTATACTAATGGCTTCCTTCAAGGCAAGCAAGAGAGATTGCTGAGCTGGAATATGTACAGAAAACTTTCACTGCCCGTATACATTTAATCAAGCATCTGAACTACTGGCAATGCCTGAATTCCCTTGAACTGTACTCCTTGGAATGTAGGCAAGAAAGGTACACCATAATTTACACCAGGAACATCATGAAGGGCACACTACCTCCAATAAGAGCAGGAGCACGACAAGTACATTAAGAGGAAACAAGATGAGAACCCTCTATTTGTGGTTGCGGGGAATTGCAAACAAACCTTTAGTTGTCTTCAAGAAGAAACTTGATAAGTTTCTCGAGCCAATTTCTAACAATCGTGCAGCCAGTATCAACAATCTGGCTGATCAGACCTTGATCTGCAATGAAGCCTGGTCTGGGACCGGACTATTGGGGCGTTGACCCCAGCGTATGTACATGTGTCGACGTATATCATGTCTCATATTAGGAACGTTGCCTACAATTTTGTCCGTATCTTCACGACCTGATAGTCTAGAGACGAGCTACCGGATGCTCTTGATTTTTTTTTTTATTTTTTAGTGTCTAAGTTGTATCGTCTTATGTTGCAGCTACAGCTGCTGCAGTGCAGCAGGACATCACGTTGATCGTGGTGCTGGCGGTGCTGGTACCGCTGGTGCTGCTGCTCCTCGTTGTCGTCTTCCGCAAATTCAACCAAAAGGACCGACAAGACGGACCCTTGTACGAGATTGCTGCCTCAGGTGAGTCCATTTTCAGCCTTCTTGCTTGTACTGAGAGACGATGGGATTTAATATTCAAGCATTATATAACAAAAATTTACATGTATGACGTACAGATACACTTGCATCTCTATATAATATTGCTGCATACCTGTATGAAAATACATATTGCAACTACAGGTATCGTTTAGCACATTCCGCAGACGATCGAAATTCTTTACTAACCTTATATATGGTGGGTAGAGTACTGCTTTCTCCCAAGGGCAGGCAGGTTCAAACCACCTCTAACCGGAGATAAAATGTTTGTACCAGAGGCATGTTTTACAGTCGGGGTGAAGTACATTCAGAGAAACATTATATGATGCCATAAATAAAGTTTGAAAGAGTAACTCAGTTTTTTTTAAATATAGTGAAGAGATGAGCTGTATATACTAGTACCAGTCTTATTACACACAAGTAATTTCCAACAATTTGATGTCAGTTTCTTTTTAGTATGCAAAACCAAATAAAATGTTCTCTCACGTGAACTTTTTTCACAGCTAGAGAGACATAATGGGACTGAGCCGCAGGGGTGATTATCCCTGTAACTATTAATGTATAAAATATATTATTAATCTAAACTGAAAAATAGCAATGTGTAAGTTCTCTTTAGTAGATAAATAGTTCGGAGAACCGACATGAAATTTAGTCACTTGTGCAACACTTGGGTATCTTTGTCGAAGCGTTTCGCCAATCAGTGGCTTCCTCAGTTCAACACGAGGAAGAATGGTTGAAGATCTGAAGGCGTTCGAGGTAATCAGTCCCTCGGCCTGTAGTCGATATGATCACATTGACTCCAGGCTGAGGGACTCATGCCTATTATACTTAGACGTTCATATTTACCACGTTCACATTTACACGTTTGTACTTAAAAGAACGTATTTACACGTTTTCATTTACACGTATTACACTATTGTATTTAGACATCTGTCCTTACGTTAAATGTACAGAGAGGTTCCTCTTCCCCACAGACTACCCGATGCCTTTCTACTCAGACACAACCAAGAAGCTGAAGGGCCTGGCACCTGACCTGACACAAGGAGTAGGCCTCACACCTCTCCCACCCACTGCTCTCCCTCTCTGCTACGACCACGCCTACAGCGATCCTGCCTCGGTCTCCAGTGGGCATAAATCAAGCGTGGGCATGATGGGTTCAGTCTATGAGGAACACTACTCGGCCCCTGCCAGTGGAAGAGGACCCTCGGGCAGTGCCACCCCTGCCTCTGAGCACCACTATGATGTACCGCACATGCGCCCCGCCCACGACTCTCCCGCACCCTCTGAGGCGTGCCACCTTCTGCCTTCCCGAGCCCTGGCGACGCCCACCATAGAAGGCAGTGTAGGCAGCAGAGGCCTCGACTCCCCAGTCTCCTCCCTGGAGAAACCTCCCAGAAGTGAATCTCCAGCTTCCCTCTCTAGTGATGCAACCTCCTGTGAGTATAATTTTACTACAGTCTTTGTTTATGCTACTGTTCAGTTTGTTGGTGCACTAAGAAGGGTGGCGGTTTATAATGAAGTGGTGTACATTATGATGAACTTCATGGGAGATTTTTATTTTGTTTTACTTTTATAATGATGTGTAATATACTGAACTGATATGCATAAGTTCAGTTATCTTTTATTTACAATACATATTTCTTATTGAAATTTATATTGTATTACACACACACATACAGTATATATATATATATATATATATAATATATATATATATATATATATATAATATATTATATATATATATATATATATATATATATATATATATATATATATATATATATAAAACACACACACACACACACACACACACACACACACACACACACACACACACACACACACACACACACACAGAGCAGTCGTAGAGCCAGAAACGAATATGAACAGATAAGAAGGGAGGCCCAAAGACAATATGAAAACGACATAGCAGCGAAAGCCAGATCTGACCCGAAACTCTTGTACAGCCACATCAGGAGGAAAACAACAGTCAAGGACCAGGTAATCAGGCTAAGGAAGGAAGGAGGAGAGACAACAAGAAATGACCGTGAAGTATGTGAGGAACTCAACAAGAGATTCAAAGAAGTGTTCACAGAGGAGACAGAAGGGGCTCCAGAAAGACGGAGAGGTGGGGCACACCACCATGTGCTGGACACAGTGCACACAACCGAGGAAGAAGTGAAGAGGCTTCTGAGTGAGCTAGATACCTCAAAGGCAATGGGGCCAGATAACATCTCCCCATGGGTATTGAGAGAGGGAGCAGAGGCGCTATGTGTACCCCTAACAACAATATTCAATACATCTATCGAAACAGGGAGATTGCCTGAGGCATGGAAGACAGCAAATGTAGTCCCAATCTTTAAAAAAGGAGACAGACATGAAGCATTAAACTACAGACCAGTGTCACTGACATGTATAGTATGCAAAATCATGGAGAAGATTATCAGGAGAAGAGTGGTGGAACACCTAGAAAGGAACGATCTCATCAACAGCAGCCAACATGGTTTCAGGACGGGAAATCCTGTGTCACAAACCTACTGGAGTTCTATGACATGGTGACAGCAGTAAGACAAGAGAGAGAGGGTGGGTGGATTGCATTTTCTTGGACTGCAAGAAGGCGTTTGAGACAGTTCCACACAAGAGATTGGTGCAAAAACTGGAGGACCAAGCAGGGATAACAGGGAAGGCACTACAATGGATCAGGGAATACTTGTCAGGAAGACAGCAGCGAGTCATGGTACGTGGCGAGGTGTCAGAGTGGGCACCTGTGACCAGCGGGGTCCCATAGGGGTCAGTCCTAGGACCAGTGCTGTTTCTGGTATTTGTGAACGACATGACGGAAGGAATAGACTGAGGTGTCCTTGTTTGCAGATGACGTGAAGTTGATGAGAAGAATTCACTCGATCGAAGACCAGGCAGAACTACAAAGGGATCTGGACAGGCTGCAGACCTGGTCCAGCAATTGGTTCCTGGAGTTCAATCCCACCAAGTACAAAGTCATGAAGATTGGGGAAGTGCAAAGAAGACCGCAGACAGAGTACAGTCTAGGGGGCCAGAGACTACAAACCTCACTCAAGGAAAAAGATCTTGGGGTGAGTATAACACCAGGCACATCTCCTGAAGCGCACATCAACCAAATAACTGCTGCAGCATATGGGCGACTAGCAAACCTCAGAACAGCATTCCGACATCTTAATAAGGAATCATTCAGGACCCTGTACACCGTGTACGTTAGGCCCATATTGGAGTATGCGGCACCAGTTTGGAACCCACACCTAGCCAAGCACGTAAAGAAACTAGAGAAAGTGCAAGGGTTTGCAACAAGACTAGTCCCAGAGCTAAGAGGTATGTCCTACGAGGAGAGGTTAAGGGAAATCAACCTGACGACACTGGAGGACAGGAGAGATAGGGGGACATGATAACGACATACAAAATACTGAGAGGAATTGACAAGGTGGACAAAGACAGGATGTTCCAGAGATTGGACACAGTAACAAGGGGACACAGTTGGAAGCTGAAGACACAGATGAATCACAGGGATGTTAGGAAGTATTTCTTCAGCCACAGAGTAGTCAGTAAGTGGAATAGTTTGGGAAGCGATGTAGTGGAGGCAGGATCCATACATAGCTTTAAGCAGAGGTATGATAAAGCTCACGGCTCAGGGAGAGTGACCTAGTAGCGATCAGTGAAGAGGCGGGGCCAGGAGCTCGGACTCGACCCCCGCAACCTCAACTAGGTGAGTACACACACACACATACACACACACACTCGTGGAGGAGTCACGCGGTTTGAGCTCGTGTTTTGGTGCTGGCGCCCTCCCACCCCCACGATATCAGCAATGTCACAAGTAGTCACGGGTTCCCAGGAATCTTCACGACAGAGCCAAAGCTGTCGTTCACGAGGCATCTGCCGGGTGTGCTACAGGGAATGTGCACTCAGTCCCACATCTGGCAACATCCGTGCACACAATGGATGTCTAGGCTGCAGGAGAGCTCCAAATGAGAACAACGAACAGCCTCCCCCAGCAGACAGGGCTGACAGCTACCGTGACTTTACCTCTACAGAGGACCTCAAATCTGCAATCAAATTAACATCCACCAGGACTCTGACACACATCCCCAAAGCAGCTCGCCCTCAAGCTGCTAGCAAATTCACTGACCTCCTGAAGAAAGTCAATGATGCTCCTTCAAACAACAGATCCTGGCACAACTTGCTGCTTTTTGGCAATGCCTGTTTGGCTGTCCCACCAAGGAGGGACAAGTCACTAGCAACACATGTTATTAGGGCAATAAATGCATTCCCAAGGGATGACAACCTCGTCCGTCTCCCCCCTAGTGCGACAAACACCCGCCGGGCAAATGCCAACAACAGGACACCCGACGCCTCAAAAATCAGAGCCCAAATTAGCAAAAAAATATAAGAGGGTAATACTATTGGAGCTCTGAGACTTACAACCAGTGAGGATACCATCGCTCCCAAGGACGTCAGCACGGCGCAAGCTCTGAAGGACAAACATCCACCCAGGGCTCCCAGTACCAACATTGACCTCCCTGACATTGGAGCAGAAGAACATCATCTAACCTTACAGGATGTTGATGTGTATAAAGCTGCTATGTCATTTCCACAGAGCTCAGCAGGAGGTTTCACCGGTTTAAGGCCTCAACACTTAAAACAAATACTCAATCCAGCACTTGGTGAGGTTTTAGAGAGGCTGCTGTCTGAACTCAGCAAATTTTCCAACCTGTGCCTGGCTGGCAATGTCCCAGAGGCCATCAGACCCCTTTTCTTTGGTGCCTCATTGTGTGCCCTCCGGAAAAAGGATGGCAGAATCAGGCCCATTGCAGTGGGTAACACCTTTCGGCGCCTAGTCGCCAAGGCTGCAGTAAGAAGGGTGAGTCAAGAGGCTGCTGCAGTGCTGAAACCAACTCAGCTCGGTTTCGGCGTTCAACAGGGCTGTGAAGCAGCTGCCCATGCAGCACGAGTATATATCAAAAACATGTCCGATGAAAAAGCCTTGGTCAAATTGGACTTTGCCAATGCTTTCAACTCAGTCAGAAGGGATGCTGCTCTCCAAGCAGTTTATAGAAACTTCCCTTCCCTTTATCCCTTCATAGAATCGTGTTATAGTGTGACTTCCAAACTATTGTTTGGGGACCATGAAATTGACTCGTGTGAGGGCGTGCGACAGGGGGACCCTCTCGCCCCCTTTCTATTTTGTTTGGTCATCAAGGAATTCACGGAAGCACTCTCCAGCAAGCTCAATATCTGGTTCCTGGACGACTGTACCCTAGCTGGCACAACAGAATCTCTCCTAGAAGACATCAGTAAAATTAAAGACATGGGAGAAAGCCTGGGCCTTTCTTTAAACCCCACCAAATGTGAAATAGTTTCTACCAATCAACAGATGATCCAGAATATTAGTGCCATTTTACCAGGAGCACGAGCCATTGATCCAGCCAATAGCACTCTCCTTGGTGCTCCTCTTGGGTCCAAGGCCATCGATCTGATCCTAGAAAAAAAATTCAGACCTCCGGACGATGGAAAGCAGGATGAAAGACATTGAACACACGATGCTTCTACCCACTACCAGGGTGCTGTCAATCCCAAACTTGCCTACTTTGAAAAAACCCCCCGCCCCAGAGTAAAACCAAAA
>NC_069416.1:32583436-32666973 GCF_026875155.1 Cherax quadricarinatus | reverse complement strand
CTGTAACTTTTCCCCTCGCCATATAATGTCTGTATATTTAAAAAAAAAAATATCGCTTATTATTGCTTCCTTGTATGATTCTCACTTTAGAGTTTTTTTTAGTGAAATAAAAGACTTGTCACCGCCCCTTCGCCCTCACCACCTTCATACAAGCAAAAAAAAAAAAAAAAAAATTTAAGAAGCACCACTCGCACGGTCTATCTCTTCTGTCTTGTGCACCTGTTTGTCTTATATAATATTTCCCGAGATGTTTACTGGTTCATTACCTTCATAATCCAGTATTTGCTTGAAGTTTCTCCCACGCATTGAACCTACATTTGTCTTCCACTTGCACAGTTTCTTCCACTTGTTGCTATCAGTGTTTAACTGTAGCAGCAGGTTTTAATGTTACTGCAAGCTGAGTAAAGTCTTGACTTAACTCTATCATATATGTAGTCTTGTCCAATTTCGACCTCCCTTCATAATGACACTCGCCTTCATTCCTATATTTCTATCACAGTTTGTACACTTAACATTAAAATCACGAATATTTCCACAAACGAATACAACTTTTCAAGTGTGTAGTCCATAGGCTTCAAAGCCCCCATTAACCAACTACCCATCTTTACAATGTTAAGAGGTTTAAACACCTCGCTGGTTACTGTTACATACAATGCTATCATAATATGTTTGAATGAAACATTTTTTTGGGCACATATGATGAGATCAGTGGTATGTAATACTGAGGTGCCAGATCAACAAGGCTGTGATGGATATGTGGGTCTGTGGGCTACCAACAGCAACAGTCTGGTTGACCAGGCAAGCACCAGACGAGCCTGGACATGGCTGGGCTTCGGAAGTAGAAAAAACTCTCGAAACCCTCAAAGGTATCGTGACTTTAGGAACAACAGATCTCTGATTGTTCCTCCTTCAGTGCCTACCGTCTGGGCTCCGCAACTCGCACTTAAATTAGGGATCTTAAATTAAAAACACATGGTTCCTAAATAATTACTAGGAAAATAAAATTGAGTAAATTGGCAAGGTGTGGACTGCATGAAAATTATTAAGTGACTGTGTGACATAACTAATATATATATATATATATATTATATATATATATAATATTATATATATATATTTTATATATATATTATTATTATTTTTATTATTATTATTTATTAAAGATTATGCATTACAGTGGTCTAGTTACATTGTGAGGAACATAAATGCAAAACATATGAATTACTTACCAAGGTGATATATCCTAACGCCTGCTAACAGTAAGGCATACTAAATATTAACCAATACTAGCTACCGTATCTGTTTTATGGAGTCGAATACACAATGGGAGGCGTACATTAAACTGGATGATGAATGTGACAGGTAATATGGCGTCACATTCTGCTATCTCCTCCTGGGTTCCATCATATCATCATTTTATTGATAGTTGTATTAAATATTTGGACACTTCCAGATGCACTGCCTCATCGTTTATCCCGACGTTACAATACTCGGCCGATATTATCTCTATCGGCTCCGATTACACTGGATTAAATGCCCACAAATTCCGGTCCGTTCTTCTATTACGCCATGTTCGATGTTCTCCAAACGATTATATTATACACATATATTTAATTATATTCAGTGACATTTCCAGGTGTGTGGCACATTTTTCTTTATCAGAATATTAGTTTTTTCCAACACTATAACAATTACGCTTTACTTAATTAACTGATTGCCATAAATAAATCATAGTTGATGTTGGTTCCCCTGTGAAGTATCATCTTTTAAGTCACATCAACACTAAACACCAACACTACGTTATATTAACATTATTATATCCTTCAATTATTACACAAATTAAAGGAAAATTATCAAAATTCTCCACAGGTATACTGACAGGTTGCTGAATAAGATACACGTGCAACATTGTAGGCTGCACCTCTAACGTTATTCAACTGGCAGTCCAGAACTGTGAAGAACTGGAAATTGTTCTGGGAGTAGTAGCTTGTGTTTCTGGTTTAAGATTAAAAGGTAGATGTTTACCTTTGAATACCTTGGAAGGCTGTCGTGAGTTTTCCTGCTCTCGCTGCCCGTCCCTGGGCCAGGTCCAGGTGTTTATTAGCTAGTCAAGGAAAAACCAGACACAGGTATTGAAGATGACCAGTAGTGCGGGACCTGTGTCTAGGATGCGGCAAGAAGTTAATAAGTCATATGGGTGAAACTTAACATATCTGTATTGACAAAACGTTTTGCCTGCGCTTCAAGATGAATCAGTCAAGTACAGGGATGAATTACGATCTTGGAGACAGTAGGAGAAGATCAGAGGAATTTTGAAGTAATAAATCCCTCAGCTTTGATGGAGGAAAATCAGTCATTTTAACAAAAAGAAAACCTTGACCATAAAATCTTACCTTAGGCACAACTCGCAGAAATGAACTCTCGACACCAGTCACAAGATGTTCAGAGTGAATTCGTTTTTTTTTTTTCTCCTCTCCAACCAAACCTCAGTCTAACAAGTATCACTTCTTTAAGTCAGCTGACTTAATCATGATCAACTTCTTTGACTTACAACACATAATTATAATCCACCGGGATCTTTGCGTTTCGCTGGAGAGTTGTCCTTCACCTCCATGCCGTCAGCCCACTTGCCTCTGACATAATTGTGATGGAGTGAGTGATGATGACAGTGTTTCTTCTTTTTTGGGTCACCCTGATTAGGTGGGAAATGGCCGATGTTATATATATATATATATAGAGTGGTCCCTCGTTGTTCGTAATTAATCCGTTCCTGGAGCCGTTACTATAAACGAAATTTACGATTTACGAATCAATTTTCCCCATAAGAAATAATGTAAATACAATTAATCCGTTCCTGACACCCAGAAGTATTAAAACAAAAAAATTTTTAACATGAAATATGCATGTAGTACATAAACAATACAATGAGAAATGATGAATGAAACATTAACAGCATAACACTTAATTTATTGGAAAAATTTTGGGTGTTATGCTGTTAATGTTTCATTAAACTTTTCCCCTTTGAAAAAATTTTTTTATTTACTACATGCTTTTTTTCATGTTAAAAATTTTTTTTTTTTTTAAAATACTTCGGGTTTTCGGGAACGGATTAATTGTATTTACATTATTTCTTTTTGGGGAAAATTGTTTCGTAAATCGAAAAATTTCGTTTTAAGTAAGGGCCCCCGGAAAACGGTTTAAAATTACGAAAAAACGAGGGAAAAACCTTATATAATTTATATATATAACATCGGCCATTTCCCACCAAATCAGGGTGCCCAAAAAAGAAGAAACACTGTCTTAATCCCCTCACTCCATCCCCAATTATGTCAAGGAAATTGGGGGACGGCATGGAGGGGAAGGAAAACTCTCCAGCGAAACGCAAAGCCCCCGGTGGATTATAATTATGTGTTTTAAGTAAAGAAGTTAAATCATGATTAAGTCACCTGACTTAAAGAAGTGAACTTGTTAGATTGGGGTTTTGGGTTGGGAGGGAAAAAAAAAAAAAAACGTTTAAACTCTGAAAATTTGGACTGGTGTCGGGTTCATTTTTTGCATTTTGTGCCAAAGGGAAAGTTTTTAGGGTAAAGGGTTTTTTTTTTTGGTTAAAAATTGACTGATTTTCCCCCATCAAAAACCTGAGGGATTTATTTTTCAAAATTCCCTGATCTTCCCCTACTGTCCCCCAAAAACGTAATTCATCCCTGTACTTGACTGTTTTCATCTTAAAGCGCGGGCAAAAACTTTGTAAATTAAAAAGATATTTTAAGTTTCACCCCAATGATTAAATTAACTTCTTGCCGCTTTCCTAAAACCCGGTCCCGAAATACTGGTCATTTTAAATCCCTGTTTTGGGTTTTTTTTCCCTTAAATACTAAAAAAAAACCGGGCCCGGGGCCCGGGGGAGGGCAGCGAGGGGCAGGAAAACTCACGCCACCCTTTCCCAAGGTATTCAAAGGGAAAACATTTCCCTTTTTTTAAATTTTTAACCGAAACCCAAAAGGGTTTCTCCCTTTCCCCAGAACCCTTTTTCCCATTTCTTCCACATTTCTGGTTTTCCCATTTGGGAATAACGTTTGAGGTGCGGCCAAAAAAGTTGCACGTGTATCTTATTCAGAAAAATGTCGTTTCCCTTTATTTGGGGGAATTTTTGGATAATTTTCCTTTAAATTTTGGTTTTTTTAATTTATTTGGGAAAGGATAAAATTAATGTTTAATAAAAAAACTTTTTTTTAGGTTGGTTTTTTGGTTTTTTTTAGTGGTTGGGATGGGGGAATTTAAAAAAAGATGTTTAATTTCCACGGGGGAACCAACATCAATTTAATGTTTTAAATTTATGGCAATCAGTTTAATTAATTTAAAGCTTTTAATTTTTTTGTTTAATGTTTTTGGAAAAAAAAAAAAAAAATTTTAAAAATTTGATAAAGAAAAAAAATTTTGCCACACCCGGGGAAAATGTAAAAGGAAAAAAAATTAATTTTTTAAATATATGTTTTAATAATATAATCGTTTGGAGGGGAACAAACGAACATGGGGGGAAATAAAGAAAAAACGGCCCGGGAAAAATTTGTGGGCATTTAAAGCCATTTGATAATCAAAAGCGATAGAGATAAAAATCGGCCAGATTGGGTAACTCCGGGTTTTTTAAAAAAACGATGAGGCCAAGTCATCTGGAAGTGTCCCAAATTTTAAAAACAACTATCAAAAAAAAGATGATATGAGGGAAACCCAGGAGGGATGGGAGAATTAGTGAAAGCCATTTTCCCATGTCACTTTCATCCCCCATTTTAATTTTAGCCCTTCCCATTTGTTTTCGCCTCCTTTTAAAAACAGAAAAGGGTTTTTATTTTTGTTTTGGGTTTTAAATTTTTATTTAATCCCCTTTATTTTTGCAGGCGTTGGATATACCCCCTTGGTAAGTTTTAAAATTCCAAAATGTTTTGCATTATGTTCCTCACAATGAACTAAAACCACTTTTAATGCAAAATATTTTAAAAATAATAATAATAATAATAATTAAAAAAATTATATATATTTAAAATATATTATATTTTATATTAATAAATATTTTATATATAAAATTTATATTATTTATTTTTCCCGCCCCAAGCCCACTTAAAAATTTTTCATGCGTCCACACCTTCCCAAATTTTTTTTAACCAATTTTTTTTTCCCTCCATAATTTTTTTGGGGCCCCCTTTTGTTTTTTAAATTTTTAAGCCCCTCAATTTAATTGCGAGGCGGGGACCCAGACGGTAGGCAATAAAGGGTGAGGAAATTTTTGGAGATCTGTTGTTCCTAAAGGGTCCGAAAACCGGGAGGGGGGTTTTTCGGGAGTTTTTTTTTTATTTCCGAAACCCACCCTTTCCGGGGCTCTCGCTGGTGCTTGCCTGGTAAAACCAGACTTTTGGGTTTGTTGGTAGCCCACAGACCCAAAAAATCCATAAACAGCCTTTTTGGGATCTGGCACCTCAGTATTACATACCACTGATCTCATCATATGTGCCCAAAAAAATGTTTCATTCAAACATATTATGATAGCATTGTATGTAACAGTAACCAGCGAGGTGTTTAAACCTCTTAACATTGTAAAGATGGGTAGTTGGTTAATGGGGGCTTTGAAGCCTATGGACTACACACTTGAAAAGTTGTATTCGTTTGTGGAAATATTCGTGATTTTAATGTTAAGTGTACAAACTGTGATAGAAATATAGGAATGAAGGCGAGTGTCATTATGAAGGGAGGTCGAAATTGGACAAGACTACATATATGATAGAGTTAAGTCAAGACTTTACTCAGCTTACAGTAACATTAAAATCTGCTGCTACAGTTAAACACTGATAGCAACAAGTGGAAGAAACTGTGCAAGTGGAAGACAAATGTAGGTTCAATGCGTGGGAGAAACTTCAAGCAAATACTGGATTATGAAGGTAATGAACCAGTAAACATCTCGGGAAATATTATATAAGACAAACAGGTGCACAAGACAGAAGAGATAGACCGTGCGAGTGGTGCTTCTTAAATATTTTTTTTTTTTTTTGCTTGTATGAAGGTGGTGAGGGCGAAGGGGCGGTGACAAGTCTTTTATTTACTAAAATAAAACTCTAAAGTGAGAATCATACAAGGAAGCAATAATAAGGCGATATTTTTTTTTTTAAATATACAGACATTATATGGCGAGGGGAAAGTTACTATGGGCATTCTCGAGGATTAAAACAGAAAACGTAAACCATTTTCTTTAAAGCGGTGACTAAAGAAGGTCTAAAGAGACAGGCGTGGTGGCGGAATTTACTACGTGTAGGGGGCAGGGGGTGGAGAAAAGGGATAAGGGAGGGAGTGAAAGGGGGGTTATCAAATGAGACCTAAACAACTCACCCTCCTCGCATGGTTCATCTTGACAGTCACCTCCTGACGGTCGTCGGCAACACACGGGGGTGGAGAGGACAAAGACGAGCGGGTTAGTAACTGAGCCAGGATTGGAAGCAGACAAAACCACTCTGGCTACAAGGGGGAGGGGAGTGAAGGGCGGCGACAAACTTCTCTGTTTAGTTAGGGAAGAAGCCTTATAAAAGTAGGGGATGAGGGAATCAATTAGTAGTTAGTTTGTAAGAAGTGTTGGGGGGATGGGGAGGAGCAGACGTCATTAACTATATGGGTGCTAATGATGCGAACTTTCTGTTTTAAGAAATGAAAATATACATAAAGATAATTCTTACTATTGAACAATACAAGGGTACTTAATTCACACAAAGCTAGAGAACATACAACGACACATGATCACTTACAAGAACGACACAACTACTTGACAATGAGACTGAGTATAATGAAAGTTGAGTAGGTAGATGTTGGCGCTTCAGGTGAGGGACCCGGGACCAGACTCTGCTGGTCATCAGGCAATCCTTCAAAATGCTTCGCCAAGCAGCTAGTCACTTATGGTATGAAATGTATTGACAATGGGATCACAACGTAACTTCTTGTAAATTAAAATTATCACTGCCAAGCATTTATTTTTAGTTCAGTCTACTTGTTAGGAAAGGGGGGCTAAGTGGAAAGATGAGAGAATTGAGTGGGAACAAGAGGCTAGGTCAGGAATTTGCCACGTAAAGGGCCAGGAACTGGCCACGTACAACGCCAGGTAAGGATCTACGTACAGGGCCAAGTACTGAACCACGCGCAAGTTAAAGTACCGAGTCACGTAATTAACCGCTTACATGATCAAGCATAAAGCCACGTACCAGGGCACAGATGAGAGCAATCGTTCCTCTGCACAGCAAGACCCTGGCATGCAGCTCCACCGTTGAGGGGCGTCGGTGCTGAGCAGGTGCGGCTGCGACGCTGTGTCCCACGACCGCAACGACTGCTGCACGACGTCCACGATGACCACGACGACCATGCCCCGTCCACTGTGGAGAGAAACAACATGAAAGATCGTCACAAAGCCTCAGGGAAGATATTGTGAAGTAAAGAACGCCAGCTTATTAATAAATCGTTTATTACCACATTATTTCGTAGTTCTTGTGAGTCATTCTCACTTCCCCTTCTCCCCCCACTCCCTATCAATCTCATTACCCCCCTCATACCTCTCAATCTCAATCCTCGCCACCTACCACTCATAAGAACATAAGAAAGAAGGAACACTGCAACAGGCCTAATGGCCCATGCGAGGAAGGTCCAAATCTCCTACCGGCTTAAGCAAATGCCCCAACCAAGTCAGGTTAGGTCACATTCACTTAAGGAAGGAACACAGCAACTGACCTAGTAGCACAAGCTAATCAGGTCCAACTCACACCTACCCACACCCACTCATGTATTTATCTAACCTATTTTTAAAACTACACAACGTTTTAGCCTCTATAACTGTACTCGGGCGTTTGTTCCACTCATCCACAACTCTATTACCAAACCAGTGCCTTTCCTATATCCTTCCTGAATCTGAATTTTTCCAACTTAAAACCATTGCTGCGAGTCCTGCCTAGGCTAGATATTTTTAGCACGCTATTTACATCCCCTTTATTTATTCCTGTCTTCCATTTATACACCTCAATCATATCCCCCTAATTCTACGCCTTTCTAGAGAGTGCAGATTCAGGGCCCTCAGTCTGTCCTCATAGGAAAGATTTCTGATACATGGGATCAACTGTCATCCTCCTTTGTACGTTTTCCAGAGCATTTATATCCCTTCTGTGGCAATATAAACACAAATGCAGTATAATGTGATCCTTTATTGACTACGTTTCGCCCACACAGTGGGCTTTTTCAAGTCACAAACAGAACTACCTGGGGTCGAAGGAACGCGAGTACTTATAGTCCGGCTGAAGTCAGGTGAAGAATGCTGCATCTGATGATGTACCGAGTTGGGTTGTAGAGTCTGAAAACTTGGGTAGCTTGGAAAGGAGACTGGACAAGTTTGTGAGCAGACCTTCTACAGTGTTCTTATGTGGGATAGCGATGAAGAAGTTTCTTGGCAAGTGGTTCAGCTATGTTATAGAAGCCACTATTCTGGTTGAAGTTGTCGGATATAGAAATAAGTGATGATTCCAGGATTCTTCGGTATTGGGTGTTGTCTTCTGTGGCGATAAGTCTTGAGTTTCTGTAGTTTATCAAGTGGTTGTGTGAATTACGGTGTTGTACGCAGGCATTCCTTGTGTCGTCAGACCTGCTTGCGTATTGGTGTTCTGAAATACGTGTTTGGAGGTCCCTTGATGTTTCGCCCACGTATAACTTGTTGCAGTCATTACAAGGGATTATGTATACCCCTGCAGAGGATGGAGGCTTGTCCTGCCTACTACTGGTGATGTCCTTGATGGTCGTGGTTGTGGAGGTAGATACTTGGAATGATGTTTTGGTAAAGATGTTGGAAACATGTTTGGCAATGGAGTTGGTGGGAAGGACTATGTATCTCTTCTCGGCAGTGTCTTCTCTGGGTGTGTTGAAGATGTTTAGTGCTCGCCGTCTGCAGTCTCTGATGAAGTGACGAGGATAGTGGAGTTTGGAAAATACCTGTTCAATTATAGTGCATTCTTCCTCAAGGAACTCGTTGCTGCAGATTCTGAGTGCACGCAGGAAGAAGCCTATAATTACACCACGTTTGGTGTAATTATAGGCTTCTTCCTGCGTGCACTCAGAATCTGCAGCAACGAGTTCCTTGAGGAAGAATGCACTATAATTGAACAGGTATTTTCCAAACTCCACTATCCTCGTCACTTCATCAGAGACTGCAGACGGCGAGCACTAAACATCTTCAACACACCCAGAGAAGACACTGCCGAGAAGAGATACATAGTCCTTCCCACCAACTCCATTGCCAAACATGTTTCCAACATCTTTACCAAAACATCATTCCAAGTATCTACCTCCACAACCACGACCATCAAGGACATCACCAGTAGTAGGCAGGACAAGCCTCCATCCTCTGCAGGGGTATACATAATCCCTTGTAATGACTGCAACAAGTTATACGTGGGCGAAACATCAAGGGACCTCCAAACACGTATTTCAGAACACCAATACGCAAGCAGGTCTGACGACACAAGGAATGCCTGCGTACAACACCGTAATTCACACAACCACTTGATAAACTACAGAAACTCAAGACTTATCGCCACAGAAGACAACACCCAATACCGAAGAATCCTGGAATCATCACTTATTTCTATATCCGACAACTTCAACCAGAATAGTGGCTTCTATAACATAGCTGAACCACTTGCCAAGAAACTTCTTCATCGCTATCCCACATAAGAACACTGTAGGTCTGCTCACAAACTTGTCCAGTCTCCTTTCCAAGCTACCCAAGTTTTCAGACTCTACAACCCAACTCGGTACATCATCAGATGCAGCATTCTTCACCTGACCTCAGCCGGACTATAAGTACTCGCGTTCCTTCCACCCCAGGTAGTTCTGTTTGTGACTTGAAAAAGCCCACTGTGTGGGCGAAACGTAGTCAATAAAGGATCACATTATACTGCATTTGTGTTTATATTGCCATTGTGTCGGTATTTTATACCATTTATTTCCATATCCCTTCTGTAATACGGTGACCAAAACTGTGGAGCATAATCTAAATGAGGCCTAACCAAGGATGTATCGAGTTGAAGAACAACCTGAGGACTCCTATTATTTATGCTTCTTGATATGAAGCCAAGGATTCTGTTAGCTTTATTGAGAACTCTTATGCACTGTTGTCTTAGTTTCAGATTACTGCTAACCAGAACTCCTAAATCTTTTTTGCAACCCGTAATATTAAGATCTACATTATTTAGTTTATATGTGGCATGGTTATTTTCCTGTCCAACATTTAGAACATTGCATTTGTCTATATTAAACTGCATCTGCCACTTCTCCGACCACTGCATCAGTCTATTTAAATCTTCCTGGAATGCTCTAATGTCCTCGTCAGAACGAATTCGACGGCCTATTTTGGTGTCATCGGCAAACTTGCTTATGTCACTCTTTATGCCCTCACCTATGTCGTTTATGTAAATTGTGAACAGGGGGCCCAACACTGACCCCTGTGGAACACCGCTCGTGATGCTTCCCCACTCTGATTTCTCCCCATTTATGTAAACTCTCTGCTGCCTATTTGTCAATCACGCCTCTATCCAGGAAAAAAATTCTCCTATTCCATGTGCCTTAATTTTCCCTTAACAGTCTGATGTGTGACCCTGTCAAAAGCCTTACTGAAGTCGATATACACAATATCATATTCATTACCATGATCTACCTCCTCAAATACCTTAGTGAAAAAAGTTAATAAATTCGCAAGGCAGGAACACCCCTTTGTAAAACCATACTGAGATTCGTTGATTAATTTATGCTTTTCAAGGTGGTTATGAACTGCCTCGGCAATTATTGATTCCATAAATTTTCCCACTATGGAGGTTAGGCTTACTGGTCTATAGTTCGAAGCTAAGGACTTGTCACCTGCTTTGAAAATAGGTATCACATTTGCCATTTCCCACTTATCTGGCACCATGCCAGTTTGTAGTGATATGTTGAAAAGATTAACCAAAGGTTTGCTAAGCTCTTCTTTACATTCCTTTAGAACCCTTGCATACAGTTCATCAGGGCCTGGGGATTTGTTAGGTTTTAATTTATCTATTTGCCTAGGGACCATGTCACTTGTGACCCTAATCGTGCATAGTTTATTATCGTCCTGTTCTACGTAATTTATTATTTCTGGAATATCGCTAGTATCTTCCTGTGTAAAAACTGAGAGGAAGTATGTGTTAAAAATCTACACATTTCCTTATCACTGTCAGTGAGCTGGCCCGAGTAACTTTTGAGCGGGCCTATCTTGTCCCTGATCTTACTTCTGTATACCTGAAAGAATCCTTTTGGGCTAGTATTTGATTCTCTTGCAACTTTAACCTCATAATCTCTTTTTGCTTTTCTTATTCCCTCTTTTATTTCTCTCTAACTGAATATATTGATTTCTTAATTGCCCCTCTCCTGTTTTGATTTGCCTATATATGCCTCTCTTTTGACCAATGAAATGTTTTATTCTATTGTTCACCCATTTAGGATCATTTTTGTTTGATCTGATTTCCCTATCTGGAACATAAGTTGTCTGAGCAGCAGGAACTGGACAGGCACAAAGTCGCTACCTGACCATTCTCTCAAACTGTAAAACAGCTAGATTTATTCAGCCTTTACTTGTGAGATTATATTTATGGCTGATAAAAAACATGGCAGACATTAACCCTGGTTCGCATTTACTGCTAAGTAATAAATATATATATACAGACGTAATAGCTACACATGCAGACAAGTGGGAAATACTAGAAGGACATTTCAACGTTTTGGTGACGAATCAAACACTATCATTAAGATTCTTCCAGGATTATATTAGCTTTAAGAAGCAGCTAAGCTGCCAGATTTTTATTACCCAGACGTTGTTTACGTATTATAAATTTAGTATTTTTTATAGGTAGGAGTTGCAAAATCATACCGCCTTTAGTTAGGCTTCGCCGAGGGATTCAGTGAACGTCGCCTAATTACTTTGTCAGGGGAAGAGTAAGATTGTTTTCTTGATCGGCGTTTTGAGAACTGTGTTTTGGAAGAATGATCATATACTGGCAAGGTTCTCTAATGCTTACCTGGAGGGGGTTTCGGGGGTCAACGCCCCCGAGGCCCGGTCCATGACCACGCCCCGCGGTGGATCAGTGAGGTTTAGAAAAAAATTTAAATGGTTATAAAACAAAGTTCGAGATATATTTATGATTTTGTAACGTTAGGAAGAAACTTTTTGGTTCGAAAATGTTTCTTATTGTTCCTAAAAGTTTAGATTGTATTCACATACTTTTTAGGTGCTAAAAGAACTTTTTTTTTTTTTTTGTCACTGGTTACGGAGTTGGTAATTAACTGTTTCAGTGTTATTTATGAATTTCTGTGTAGGTTTGGATATAGGGAGATAACATTTTTTGTGAAGCGCTAAACCCGTGTGGGTCAATCAGCACAGGGAAAGCTGGAGGTTCAATCCTCCATTTAATAAAGGAGAGAATAGAATGTTGGGAGAGCAAGTGTTTTTTGCCTTGTGTGCCCAGCCATGGTCAAGGGTGGCTGTGGAGCAACTCGCTCTGGATTGGCACCATTATTATAATATCTATTTTCTACAAGTACATGTACAAGGTATACAGTCCTAGCTGACATCAATGACATACTACTGTATAGAGAGACGCTTGATGTGCAGAGCATTTCGAGCAAATTAGGTCAATTTTTTTTCCCGTGATGCGACCCACACCAGTTAACACCCAGGTACCCATTTAACTGATGGGTGAACAGATATATCCGGTGTAAGGAAACACGTCCAGTGTTTCCACCCCTTCGCCGAGAATCGAACCTGGACCCTCACCGTGTGAGGGTCCAGGCCACAGGGCACTGTTACTATCTCTTCCTGAGGGTAAGGTGCAAGGACATGGTCGAGTCCTAGAGGATTGCAAAGCGCCGGTGAACCACTGGGTCATTCTTGACGCTGCAGGCGGAGAAAATTTTATGAACAATGTAGGTGGGGATTTTCAGGTAGAATCGTGTTGCAATATCATACAAAATTATTTTATTTATCAGTGCTAGGAATATTTATGTCTATAGTTAAGTATAGGTGGTTTGGGTATTTGCACTGATGACTTTTTTGCAGTTCTGTAGGAAAATCCTGTGACGGAAAATAAGAGGATGAGAACTATTGCATATTACAAAGTTTTCTGCGATTATATGTATAGTAAAAGGACACAAGTGCAACTAATATGACATTTTATTGTGGTAACGTTTCGCTCTCCAGGAACTTTGTCAAGCCGTTACAAACAATACAAAGCTCCTGGAGAGCGAAACGTTGTCACAATAAAATGTCACATTAGTTGCACTTGTGTCCTTTTACTTTAGACATTGTCGGTAATTCTACCAAAATATATACGTTCAGGAATTATAACTGAATAAATTTAGTGCTGACTTTTATTTCCTTATAATGGTTGTTATGATCATGTGTGCTGGATAATTGATAATTCATGACCCTATTAATTCTTAATACTGGCTTATACATTTATATAATCTTTACGGGTGACGGCAATAATTATAAACCATTAAGAATAGTGGGTAGTTAATTATTAGTAATCTTTGTTATAACCCACTAATTGGCTCAATCATTCGTCCCAGTATATAATATTAATACTGAATGGTGGTCAAAGAGTCGGCTTTTGATGATTGGATTATTAATAATAATTGGTGAATATTTATTTATTATATAATCCTTGTGATTATCAATAGCTCCAATGGTTACTACTCGCCCATTACTGGCAGTATTTGGTGACAAACAGGGCTTCCCTTGCCCATTTCATTTCCCCTTTCTCTTTTCTGACATTACTTGATTGTTAATCATTAGCCATGTGTTTATTATTAAGACCATATTCATTTCCCCCGTCATGACTGTCTCCGTCCGTCTGTCTGTTAGTAGTAGAAAGGTAGAGGTAATTTTGAGGTGATCTGTTCCTCATTCTTGATAGGTGGTGGTTAGTCTTCCCCCTCTCTCTCCCTCTCCCTCTCCCTCTCGTCTCTCTCTCTCTCCCTCTCGTCTCTCTCTCTCCCTCTCGTCTCTCTCTCTCCCTCTCGTCTCTCTCTCTCTCCCTCTCGTCTCTCTCGTCTCTCTCGTCTCTCTCGTCTCTCTCGTCTCTCTCTCTCTCGTCTCTCTCTCTCTCGTCTCTCTCTCTCTCGTCTCTCTCTCTCTCGTCTCTCTCTCGTCTCTCTCTCTCTCGTCTCTCTCTCTCTCGTCTCTCTCTCTCTCGTCTCTCTCTCTCTCGTCTCTCTCTCTCTCGTCTCTCTCTCTCTCGTCTCTCTCTCTCTCGTCTCTCTCTCTCTCGTCTCTCTCTCTCTCTCGTCTCTCTCTCTCGTCTCTCTCTCTCTCTCTCTCTCTCTCTCTCTCTCTCTCTCGTCTCTCTCTCTCTCTCGTCTCTCTCTCGTCTCTCTCTCTCTCTCGTCTCTCTCTCTCTCGTCTCTCTCAGCTGTCAAAGCTCCGCGGTGTTGACATTCTCATGAGTCTTTTACAAGCTCCTCGTTCATTCCTCATTTCCCCTCTGATCCCTCAGTCGCCGGCAAATAATAACTGCCGTCCACCCCACCAACCCAAACAAGTGCTATCTCCCACCAGGTGTATCTTGCAACCCCCGTCTTCTCAGCCCCTCCATCACCCTTCCCTCTCGCAAACTCTTTTTCCATCCATTTGTTTATTCTTTCGTCATATCTTCTCTACATTCCCTCATCTTTTTCCACTTTCCTAACCTAGCCTTCCAAATTTGATGTCTATTTCTCACTTGGATTTTTCAGCAAAGACCTCCATTTACATTACTCGGTTAATTTTGTAAATTTTGTAAATTTCGTAAATTTGCTTGCATCAGATAAGTCAACTGTAGATATAAATCCAGATGTACTCCTGCCGCTTCAGTGGCAAAAATCTAAATTTTTAGGCTAGGTATCTCGTTAGGTTATATTTTGTTAGGTTAGATTGTCGTCTATCAATTACAATTAAACAATTACATCACAATGTCGATAAGTGAAATACCTAAGAAAGAAAATATTTTGCAGCTTGAACAAAATAACGCTGAGGCAGTATAGGTACTAGAAAATACAGTTAGATAATCACTGATTAAGATTCGAAAAAACAATCACCCATTTGACTGTTTCAGAAAAAGTGACGTACGGGTTTTTATAAGAACATAAGAAAGAAATACTGCAACAGGCCTACTGCCCTTTGCGAGGCAGGTCCAATTCTTCCACCGGCTTAAGACAATGCCCTGACCTGGTTAGGTAAGTTGCGTCACTTAAGGGAGGAGCACGGCATCCGACCTAGTAACACAAGCTAGTCAGGTACAACTCACACCCACCCACACCCACTCATGCATTTATCCAACCTATTTTTAAAACTACACAACGTCTTAGCTTCTATGACGGTACTCGGGAGTTTGTTCCACTCATCCACAACTACTACCAAACCAGTGCTTTCCTATATCCTTCCTGAATCTGAATTTTTCCAATTTAAAACCATTGCTGAAAGTCCTGTCTGTTATTTTAAGCACGCTATTTACATCCCCTTTATTAATTCATGTTTTCCATTTATACACCTCTATCATATTCCCCCTAATTCTACGCCTTTCTAGAGTGCAGATTCAGGGCCCTCAGTCTATCCTCATAGGGAAGATTTCTGATACATGGGATCAACTTTGTCATCCTCCTCTGTACGTTTTCCAGTGCATTTATATGCATTCTGTAATACGGTGACCAAAACTGCGTAGCATAATCTTAATGAGGCCTAACCAAAAATATATAGAGTTGAAGAACAACCCGAGGACTTCTATTATTTATACTTCTTGCTATGAAGCCAAGGATTCTAATGTTAAATAACAAAAAGGCACAATACCGTGACTGGAACGATACACAAATAACCCGCACATAAAAGACAGAAGCTTACGACGACGCTTCGGTCCGACTTGGACCATTGACAAAGTCACACTAACAGAGGAGGAGCAGGACGGCTATATATAGGCAGGAAGAGGTGGAGGTAGTAGTAGTGGAAAGTAGTAGTAGTATTTGTAGTACAAGAATTGTATATAATACCGACAGGATGAAATGACACATGCACAACACCCGGGCATCCCCACCGTAGACGTTTCGCCATCCAGCCAGCCACTGGATGGCGAAACGTCTACGTTTCGCCATCCAGTGGCTGGGCTGATGGCGAAACGTCTACGGTGGGGATGCCCGGGTGTTGGTGCATGTGTCATTTCATCCTGTCGGTATTATATACAATTCTTGTACTACTAATACTACTACTACTTCCACTACTACTACCTCCACCTCTTCCTGCCTATATATAGCCGTCCTGCTCCTCCTCTGTTAGTGTGACTTTGTCAATGGTCCAAGTCGGACCGAAACGTCGTCGTAAGCTTCTGTCTTTTATGTGCGGGTTATTTGTGTATTCTAATGTTAGCTTTATTGCGAACACTTAGGCACTGTTGTCTTCGTTTTAGATTACTGCTAACCAGGATTCCTAAATCCTTTTCGTAATCCGTAATATTAATATCTACATTTAGTTTATATGTGGCATGGTTATTTTCCTGTCCAACATTCATAACTTTGCATTTCTCTATATTAAACTGCATCTGCCACTTCTCCGACCAATGCATCAGTCTATTCAAATCATCCTGGAGTACTCTAATGTCCGTCCTCATTAGAATAAATTGGACGGCCTATTTTGGTGTCATCAGCAAATTTGCTTATGTTGCTATTTATTCCCTCATCTATGTAGTTTATGTAGACTGTGAACAACAAGGGGCCCAACACTGACCCCCGTGGAACACCGCTTGTGACGTGCCCCCATTCTGATTTCTTCCCGTTTATGTAATCTCTCTTCTCCCTATTTCTCCTCCTGTTCCGTGTGCCTTAAGTTTTCTCAACAGCCTCTGATGTGGAACTCTATCGAAAGCCTTACTGAAGCCCATATACACTATCTTATTCAGTACCATGATCTACCTCCTTAGATACCTTAGTGAATTAGGTTAGTAAATTCGTAAGACAGGAACGCCCCTATGTAAAACCGTGTTGAGATTTATTAATCAATTTATGCCTTTCAAGATGGCTACGAATGGCTTCGGCAATTATTGATTCCATAAATTTGCCAACTATGGAGGTAAGGATTATTGGTCTATAGTTCAAAGTTAAGGACCTGTCACCTTCCTTGTAAATAGGTAGTACATTTGCCATTTTCCACTTGTTTGGCACTATGCCAGTTTGTAGTAATATGTTGAAAAGATTAGCCAAAGGTATCCTAAGTTGTTCTTTACATTCCTTTAACACCCTTGGAAACAGTTCATCAGGGCCTGAGGATTTGTTAGGTTTTTATTTTTCTATTTGTCTGAGGACCATGTCACTAGTTACCCTAATCGTGCATAGTTTATCGTCCTGTTCTACAATTTATCATTTCTGGAATTTCGCTAGTATCTTCCTGAGTAAAAACTGAGAGGAAGTAAGAATTGAAAATTTCACACATATCCTTATCACTGTCAGTGATCTGACCAGAGTTACTCTTAAGTGGGCCTATCTTGTATCTAATCTTACTTCTGTATACCTGAAAGAACCCTTTTGGGTTAGTCTTCGAATCCCTCGAGACCTTAGCCTCAATCCCTTTTTGGTTTTATTCCTTTTTTTTCTCTCTCTAATTGAATATACTGATTTCTCAACTGCCTATCCCCTCTTTTGACCAACGAGATGTTTTAATCTATTGTTTATCCATTTGGGATCATTTTTGTTAGAGCTAATTTCCCTACTAGGGACAAAAGTTGTCTGGGCAGCTAGAACTATGCTCTGAAATACGTCATATTGGCAACCAAACCTACCTGACACATAGTAAGGTCATCCCAATTTAGCTCACCCAGGTAATTTCTCATACCCATGAAATCGACCAAGCGGAAATCTGGGACAGTAACTTGATTGTAGTTATCTGGATAATTCCATGATACACTGAAACTAAGTGATTTCTGATTGCTTTCCCCAAGCTCATCACTAACCTCAAAATTATTCATTAGCGATTCTTTGTTGGCAAGAACCAAGTCAAGCAGATTGTTTCCTCTAGTTGGTTTTGTCACAAATTGTTTTAAAAAGCAGTCTTGAATCGTATCAAGAAAGTCACTAGACTCAAGATTTCCTGTCACATTGTTCCAATATATTTGTCTAAAGTTAAAATCTCCCATTAACACATTTTGATATCTAGACGCCGCCTTATGAATTTCGTCCCATAGCAACCTTCCTTACCCTCTCTCTCGATGCTCTCCATCCAACTTATTCTTTGTATTTCAACAATTCCTTTCTTTTCATTTCCTGCCCTCGGTTCCTTTCTCGTCTCTCAACTTCCATCTTTTCAACAATTTCCTTCTCTCAACTCCTCTTAAGTCTCACTACAAGTCACATTACCTTGTGGAAAGGGGTTCGTGGAGATGTGATAGTTGGAGTTAAACACAGTCGTTGGATGTTAACACACATTAGCAGTGTGAGAGAGGGGAGAGCCCAAACTGCCTGTCCTGTTTCTAGAGCCCAAAGTGCCTGTCCTGTTTCTAGAGCCCAAACTGCCTGTCCTGTTTCTAGGCCTATGCGTGGAGAACTGAGGACGAGCGCACAGCGCTCACAACAGCATCACGTGACGTCACGCATGCTAGTCACTGAGCCTACTGAAAGGGAGCCTAAATATACGCATGGATGATACGATCTACAATATACTACACAAGCATAATTATGGGGAATTCAGTAGCTATACTGACAACCTGACTCCCGGAAGTCCACTTCCGCTTCGTAACTGACGAAACTAATGGAGTTTCAACCGGTAAGATTGTGTTGTAAACACATACTACACTATCTCACGCATTATTATTATATCTTTTAAGCCAAGACTGTCTTACACTAAGACTGACTAATAAGCTGAGTAACCTACTTACCTGGAGTCTACCAGGAGTCAATTTCGGGAGTCACTGCCCCCAGTTGCCAGGTCCCAAATCAGGCCTACAGGCTGATGGCTTGATGTAGCAGGCTGTTGGTGACAACCTCATGAAATCCAGTATGTGCACCACATCCAGGGTGATCAGTAACTAACTTGAGGAACTTACCCAGTTTTCTCGAAGACAGTGAGTACAGGACAAGCTAAAATTATTCAAAGGAGCGAAAGGCCCATGTGCGAGACTTGGAGTAAAAGAAAATGATAGGCTGGATAACTAAAACTTTCAAAACAAGAAATGCTGAGCTACTGATGATGCTCTTCAAGTCACTTGTTCTCTCCGGCTGGAATACTTCTTCATACCAACAGTTCCTTTCAAGGCAGGTGAGATTGCCGAGGTAGACAACATACAGAGAGCTTTCACTGATTGTATACATTTCATTAAACATCTGAACTAATGGGAGAGCTTGAAATCCCTTCAACTGCACTCCTTGGAATGTTGGCAAGAAAGATGCGTCAAAGTTTACACCTGAAAAATCCTGTAGGGACTGGTTCCAAACCTGAACAATATAATCACTCCTTATAACAATAATGGACTCGGCAGACGGTGCAAAATATCTCCAATAAAAAGCAGGAGCACGACGAGTACAAGAGTGGACTCGATAGGCGTCAGACGTCCCCGACTCTTCAACGCCCTCCCTCTGTGCAGACGGGAATTACCAACAAACCTCTGGCGGTCAAGAGAGAACTGGACAAGTTCCTCAAATCAGTGCCTTATCAGCCGGGTTGTACTTTGTACGTTGGACTGAGTGCAGTCAGTAGTAACAGCCTGGTTGATCAGCCCATGATCTACCATGAGGCCTGGTCTTGGACCTAGCCAGGGGGGCGCAGACCCTGGAAACTTTGTTCAAGAATCCTTCAGAGATAAAAGAAAAGCCTGGCTCCCATCCAGGTATGAAGGAGAGAAATTCTCGAAAATGACAACAGGTAAATCACAGATATAGCCGGGATGCAATGAAGGGTTTTAAAGGGGGATCAATACGACCGTGCACGTGATGAGCCAAGGGGGGGGTCTGAAGGGCCCGGGGGGTATCACAGTAAATGAGCAAATTTAAACGTAATGTCCGTATACTTTGGCAAGACAGCTATAGAAAAATTTATTTTTTTGGGGAAAAGGTCACCCATCTTGATGAAGACAAATGGTGTAAGAAAAAAGAACAACGATTGTTTAACCCTGATATGCATTTTCCCTTATATCTGAAGAACCCACGGGCTGGCAAACGTTTCCATAATATACTCAGGTTTGCACAAGGTCTCAGTACAACTTATGGGTTCTTGCCCATTTATATAGTTACGAACTGTCAGTAATGTCGGGGACAGGGCAAGAGACACGTTCCTTTTTTTCCTGCGAATTACACCTGTTATAAGCTTGACAAGCATCGATTTTATTCTAATTGATTTAAAAATGTTCTTTCGGGGGTCCCGTGCCCTTCCTCGAGTGTTTTCTTTGTGTGTTCATGCCCTTTCCCTTAAATTTTTTTCTTGTTTCACGTCCCCCTGCCCTTCCCTGAGCTTTTTCTCGTTTATGCGTTTTGTGTCTTCCCTCGAGAGTTTTTTTCCACGTCTTTTTCTTCGAGTGTTTCTTTCATGTCCCTTGTGCCCGGTGTTTTCTTTTCAGGGGTCCTGTGTCTGTTTTTGGGTCTTGGCTTCATGTGTCTTTCGTCTTCCCCTATGTTTTGGGGGTTTTGTTTCATGTGCCCTTATTCACCCATCACGGGAGGTTTTTTAACTCAAAAATAAACCAAAGAGTAACAGTAGAGTGAAATCGGGGGCTTTACGTAAAAATTTTCCATCCCCCCCTAAAGGGAAGGGTTACCCCACTTCTTTCATTTCATTTTGACAGACAGGGGAAACAATCATAGCACTGTATCATCCTTTGCAGACGATACTAGAATATGTTTGAAAGTGGCAGCCATAGAAAACATAGCGAACTTCCAAGCTGATATAAACCAAGTCTTCCAACTCAAACCGCTTAATAGAACGTAAATCAAATGTGAGAGACCTGGAAGTGATAATGCGAGATCCCACGTTCAAGGAACAGAACGTTATTTTCGCAACTACAAGAAATATGATAGATTGGAAAACCAAAACCATGAAAACAAGGGATGCCAAGCCAATGATGACACACTTCTGGTCACTCGTTCAGTCTGTGCTGATCTACTGCTGTGTACTAACAGACTTTCAAGGCAGGCGAAATTGCTGAGCTGGAAAATATACAGAGTACCTTTATAACTCGTATAAGCTCAGTCAAGCACCTAAATTACTGGGAATGCGTGAAGTCCCTAGAACCGTACGCCTTAAAAGGAAGGCGAGAAAGATGCATCATAATTTACACCTGGAAGATACTAGAGGGATTGGTCACAAACCTACACACTGAAGTTACTACATATAAACATTAGAGGTTTGGCAGATGGTGAAAGATACCTCCATTGTAAAATAGGGAGCGATGAGTACACCAAGATGAAACTCGTCAAGTGTTTAGAGACCACGACTCTTCAACGTCCTCTCGTCATGAATAAGGGGGATCACCATGCAATTTAGTACCACATTTTATCTTTTTGTACATTCTTCAGCGTTCTCTTTCTATATTTGATCTTGTATGATTCCTCAGTGGTATATATTTCATACAGACGTTGCACGTTTCTGTCTTTAACTGTTCCATGAACTCGTGTGCATGGAATGTCAGGGGAAACAGATAATTTTTTTCCCGGTATAACTATCATATATTGGATACATTCATATATTGGATACAAATAAGTAATTATCATATATCAGATATATTGCTGATGTATCCAATTTTACAACAAAATATTATCCTCTCAACATCTTCACATATCTTAATTCCTCCCTCCTCTTATCTTTTCTTCATCCCTTCCACTTCTTACAATCCCCTCCTCCACTTATGTTCTCCGCTTCTCTCCCCATCTCTTCCTTCTCTTCAGTTCAACCCCCTTCCTTTTCGCTCTTACATTTAACTCCGTTTCCTCCTACCCCCACCTCCTTGCCCCTCAAGCTCTCCACCCTCCCCACAATTCCTTCTCTTTTCCTTTCGTTCTGATTGACGAAGCCCCAATGGACCTTTGAACCTAAAATTGAATCGGAGTTTCAAATAATGCCGAACGGAGCAGCACCGGGCAGAACGGTGCCTGGCGGAAAATCGCTGAACGGAGCAGCAAAACTAGTAAGTATTAACAGCGCCGGGTGGAGCAGCGCTGAGAACAGTACCCGGCGGAACATTTTTTCAAAACCGATTCTTGAACCCACCAATTACAAATTGACTCGCTACCCCAATGTCCCGCCCCGCCCTCATTCCGCCTATCATCTCTCCCCATTCCATCGCAGCCCGCCCCATACAGCATCGCACCTTCCCCATAAATCATAGCAGTGTATCAACTTTTACAGACGATACTAATATCTGTTTGAAAGCGGCAACCATAGAAGACAACGAGCCTCCAAGCTCTCAGTGAGCCACTGGTAACAATATGATGTCCAATGAGGGCAAATTTCAGTTAAGCCATGAAAGAATGGAGAAAATAAAAGAAAGATCAGAACAAAACGAACTCAAACCACTCAACAAAACCTAAGTCAAATGTGAGAGAGCAAGGAGTGAATGTCAGATCTCACGTTCAAAGAACACAACAACGTTATTATCACACCTGCATAAGAATGATAGGTTGGATAACTAGAACCTCCAAAATAAGGGATGGTAAGCCAATGATGACTTCAGCTAACTCGCTCTCTCTAGACTGCGTTTCTGTTGTGTGCTATAGGTGAAATTACTGAGATGAAAAAAGCACGGTGAACCTTCATAGCTCGTTTAAACTCAGTCAAGCACCTAAATTACTGGGAGCACTTGCAGTCCCTAGAATTCAACTCTTTAGAACACAGGCGAGAAAGATGCATCATAATTTACATCTCGAATATACTGGAGGGAGTGGTACCAAACCTGCTCATCGAAATTATTGCTTACGAAATAATGAGGCCTGGCAGACGGTGCAGGATACCTTCAGTGAAAAGCAGAGGAGCGATGAGCACACTGGGGGAACTCATTAAGTGTTAAGGGACCACGACTCGTCAACGCCCTTCTTTCATGCATAAGGGGGATAATCGTGAAACCCTTAGCTGTGTTCAAGAGGGAACTCTGTAAATTCCTCGAAAAATTTCCTGATCAACCGGGTTTTGGGGCATACACTGGACTGCGGGCGGTGGGCACTAACAGTTCGACAGCTTGGTCGTTCAGGCTAGCAACCAGGAGACTTGGCCTGGGACCGGCCCGCGGGGGCTGCGATCCATGTAAAGTCCTACACCTCACCTTTCCCTGCACCCCATAGCTCTCCACATTATCGCCTCGCCGAGCACCACCAGGCATTGGTCATTCCTGCACCGCGCCGCACCTTTACCCGTTTCACACCGTACTTTTCCCAGCCCCGTCACGAACGTTCGCTCCCTTCTCCGCCTCGCCACGAACACTCGCCTCCTTTCCCGCCCCGCCACAAACACTCCCTCCCTTTCCCGCCTAGATTATCGACTTTGCCACAGAGAGGGTTTTTTTAAATGTTTCAATTGATCACTCTGATATCGGCAGATGGGATCTTTAGTCTTGTAGATAGTAGCCTTGAGGGCCGTTGAAGTGTGCCAGATGACCAACACCAGGAGAAGGGGGAGAGAGAGAGAGAGAGAGAGAGAGAGAGAGAGAGAGAGGAGAGAGATAGCCCTTGGTCAATCGGGTAGTGCAAGAACTAGCGTCAGAATTCCAGTAGACTACACTTTGCCAGTCTGTGCACTGTATGCAGATCAACTCTACACTGTTTGCCGGTCCCTGTATTGCATGCAGCTCAACTGTACACTTGTTTGCCGATCCCTGCACTGTATACAGATCAACTACACTGTTTGCAAAGTGCTTGTCAAACCGGTTCCTAAAAGAGGGTATTGATTTTGCCCTCATCTCCAGAAGGCAAACTCTCAGTGTTATATAACTATGTTGCATCTCGTACCTCGGGAGCTCCTGCCGTTGTTTACTACTGTTGAATCATTTGACTCTTCAGTAGTTTTAAACATTCTGAATATGTCAAACTGCGTAACATATTTCATAATAATACTAATACTAATAATAATAATAATAAAAATAATAATGGTAGCTTTGTTGGTTGCATCTAGTCTGTTTAGCATATTGTTAATGACCAATGTCCTAGTATTATTTGATATGGGCTAGCAGTGTGGCCAAGTGCATTGTTCTGCACCTAGCCACACTGACCACACAGTCATCCTTCACGTGTCCCACCACTGAAAATCTCGTGTCATCAGCGAATTTTAGCAACTTGAGATATCAGTCCCGGTATCTATCTCTCTCTCGTGAGAGAGAGAGAGAGAGAAATTGCAAGATCATTACCAGATTGGTCTTCGTTCAGACTCTCACAAAAGTGGCATCCAATATCTGACCCCGCCCTCCTGCCTCACCCCCCCCACCCTTCCCCTCAAGTGCCACTTGCCCTACCCCCCACAAGGCCCTTCCCCTCAAGTGCCACTTGAAGTTGGAGGAGCAAAGGGACAATCCAAAATGAGGAGAGGAGTTAAGGGGCTGGAAGGGGAGTTTCACAGAAGAGCTACCCTTTCACGTAACAGATAGAGTTCAGTTGTGACAGCCATCTGTCGCTCAGTATCCAGCCACCTGCAGGTTACTGTGCGACAGATGTAGGGGGAAGAGGGGAGGCAGTGGGAAGAAAGGGGAGGAAAGAGAAGGGGAATGAAAGAAATTATGAGGAAAGAGGGAGAGGAATGGGGAAAGTAGGTAACATAAGAGGAAACAGAAGAGGTAAAGGTAGGCTGAATGTTGATATACAGGGGAATTGAAAGAGAGAGAGAGAGAGAGAGAGGGGGGAAGGAGGGATTGACAAAGAACAGGTGGGAGGGAGTGGAACAGATAAAGGGAAATCCTACATGTCAATGGACACAGATCCAACTAATGTGACATTTTATTGTGGCAACGTTTCACTCTCCCGGAGCCTTGCCAAGCGGCTCCTGGACAGCGAAACGATACCACAATAAAATATCACATTAGTTGCAGCTGTGTCCATTTTGTCAGTAATTCTACCATTATCATTTAAAATTACATGGGTGACTTCAATGCTGCCTGTTGAGTAGGACTAACTATAGTAGTTCTAGTGATCCACTGCCACAGACTGACCTTATTCATGACACTACACTGTTTCCTGGCCATGGGCCAGGCTCGTCTGGTGCTTGCCTGGTCAACCAGGCTGTTAGTGCTGGTGACCTCAGTGACCGATAAAACCAGAGAAGTATTTATTGCCTGGTTGAAGAGTGGTAGAGATAGTCTCCAGTTTTTAGGGAGATGACCGAGATTAGAAAAAAAAACTTTAAGAGCAGCTCTGGCTTTCTGGAGAAATAAATAAATCAATGACACAAATGTTGAAGAAAAATAAACAATGATATGAGGTCATTCTGGAAACAGATACAACAGTAGATACAACAGTAGATACAACAGTAGATACAACAGTAGAGAGATACAACAGTAGAGAGATACAACAGTACAGAGATACAACAGTACAGAGATACAACAGTAGAGAGATACAACAGTAAAGAGATACAACAGTAGATACAACAGTAGAGAGATACAACAGTACAGAGATACAACAGTAGATACAACAGTAAAGAGATACAACAGTAGATACAACAGTAGATACAACAGTAGATACAACAGTAGAGAGATACAACAGTAGAGAGATACAACAGTAGAGAATACAACAGTAGAGAGATACAACAGTAGAGAGATACAACAGTAGAGAGATACAACAGTACAGAGATACAACAGTAGAGAGATACAACAGTACAGAGATACAACAGTAGAGAGATACAACAGTAGAGATACAACAGTAAAGAGATACAACAGTAGATACAACAGTAGATACAACAGTAGATACAACAGTAGATACAGCAGTAGATACAACAGTAGAGAGATACAACAGTAGATACAACAGTAGATACAACAGTAGATACAACAGTAGATACAACAGTAGATACAACAGTACAGAGATACAACAGTACAGAGATACAACAGTACAGATATACAACAGTAGAGAGATACAACAGTAGATACAACAGTAGAGAGATACAACAGTAGATACAACAGTAGAGAGATACAACAGTAGATACAACAGTAGAGAGATACAACAGTAGATACAACAGTAGATACAACAGTAGAGAGATACAACAGTAGATACAACAGTAGAGAGATACAACAGTAGAGAGATACAACAGTAGAGAGATACAACAGTACAGAGATACAACAGTAGAGAGATACAACAGTAGAGAGATACAACAGTAGAGAGATACAACAGTAGAGAGATACAACAGTACAGAGATACAACAGTAGAGATACAACAGTAGATACAACAGTAGAGACACAACAGTAGAGAGATACAACAGTAGAGAGATACAACAGTAGAGAGATACAACAGTAGAGAGATACAACAGTACAGAGATACAACAGTAGATACAACAGTAGAGACACAACAGTAGAGATACAATGAAGATACAACAGTAGAGAGATACAACAGAAGAGAGATACAACAGTAGGAGAACAAAGTAGATACAACAGTAGAGACAAAGAGAGATAAACAGTTAACAGTAAGAGATGTGATATCAAAGTATGATAAATTCAAGAGTTAATGTAGATGGTAAAATGCTGTGTGGAGGACATATTACACATTCTTACTGATTTTTTTTCTAGCAATATTAAGAATGACATGGTAGAATGCAAGTTTTTGGTTAAGCTTGGATAATATTTTATTAAGAAATGAATTAAATTTAGTCTTACCGCCAGAGAGATTACAGCAATGTATTGACAAACTTAATGTTGGAATCGGTCACGGTGGGACCGATTCAAAATTGTGGAAAATACTGACATGCAGCAGCATTTTAATTATTCAATTAAATAATGATGTGATTAAAGCTATCGCCCTTATTCAAGTGGGATGTGGGTTCAATTTTCTGAAGAGTAAATATCATTCATGGCATGTGCGGATGATGATATTCTTTCGGTTGATACTTTGATTATTTACAAAGTTTAATTCAATGTTTTGGTGAATTATTATGGGGGAGAGCTAAACCCAAAGGGATTATACAGCGCCTGTGGGGGGGGAAGGCATTCAGGCTTAATTCAGGGAATTGGAGCACAGATTCAATTCCCTAGATCAAGAGCCCCTCACTGGCATCAAGGACTCTCCCTTGAGGTGGTTTTGGTATGGCCTTTCTTGAAAACAGAAGATCTAATGATGTGGATAATATTATAAGACGGTATGAAAATAATGAACATTTTAGAGAGTATTAAGACCATTACCAACCAAGTGATTTGTTAGGTAATTAGGAAGCGGAAGTGAGGCAACATCCGAATTATACAAAATTTAGTTCCGCCTCTAGAAATTTAAACAGGAATAAGTTCCTTACATTCTTGTTTATATTTAAAGAATATTAAACTAATGCTGATTTTTTAAATCCTCTGAAAAAAAAATGTTGGTTTCATATTTTTATTGTAGTTATAATGTAATAAGCTGTTATTTAAATAAAGTGGCTTTATTATAGTCAGGTTCTTTAAATAATTGATCAATAACAATTCTGTACGTTTTATGTATTTGTAAAATAGGGACATCATTTATTATGCCTCTCCCAGCTTTCCATTACCACATTGTATTTTTAAATAATTAGAAGATAATATAGGGCAGAATAAGGCGGCTATGAAGCAAAAAAAGAGGTATAGTTTTATAGTTGTCAGTAATAATGGTAGAATTTCCAACAGAATGTCTGGTAAGTGAACACAAATGTAACTAATGTGATATTTTATTGTAGCAACGTTTCGCTCTCCAGGAGCTTTGTCAAGCCGTTCCCACAATAAAATGTCCCATTTACCAAACAGCTGTCAGTTAGTTACAAATAATTTATCAGTTTTAATGCGGTCTTTACAAATGCTTTGAAAAATGATGGGGTTACATACTGACGGTACTAACCATAATGTTGTGCATAGTTGTATTATTTATGTAAACATTATGTTGCTTTAAGACATGTGCAACACTTGTGCCTTTTTACTGCCGAAACGATTCGCCTACACAGTAGGCTTCTTCAGTCGAGTACAGAAAAGTTGATAGAAGCAGAAGATACTTGAAAACGATGTAATCAGTCCATCACCCTTAAAGTTTTGAGGTGGTCAGTCCCTCAGTCTGGAGAAGAGTATTGTTCCGTTGTCTGAAACAATATTGTTTCAGACGATGGAACAATACTCTTCTCCAGACTGAGGGACTGACCACCTCAAAACTTTAAGGGTGATGGACTGATTACATCGTTTTCAAGTATCTTCTGCTTCTATCAACTTTTCTGTACTCGACTGAAGAAGCCTACTGTGTAGGCGAATCGTTTCGAAATAAAGATACCTAACTGTTGCATATGTGTCTTACCTAACAATCTGTCGGTATTTTATACCATTTCAATGTTCATACTCCAGGTATACACAGTAGACTCCTTCAGTAAAGATGCACAACTGTTGCAAATGTGTCTTGATCATCAATTTGTCGGTATTTTATACAATGTTTTCTTCTACAAGCAATGTACTTTAAATCAATAATAACTGCATTTTTCAGTCTTGCTTATAAGACAAGCACAACATTTTTCATACATTTCACGGCTCTTAACCGATACATACTATGCATTTTTTAAAACGATTTGGATATAATAAAATATAGAATAAGTTGGCTACAAATTCGTGAACCAACTGGAAGTTTGCTTAACTCTGAGCAACTAAGAAATATATTGTGCAGGAGCATTTTATCTGAGTGGGTATACGAGTGTGCGTTTACTGTATTGCATATTACAATAAACGTTAGTGACTGATACACAATTATTACTGCTACGACTACTATGTCCTGAGTAATCCCTGTTGGGTTATCGTAGGTAATGACTGTGTACCTGCACCTAAAAAACTAACTCACAACAGGGTTTCACTGAAGATAGCCAACCTATGCACTGTATTTAGTTAAAATTAATATTTATAATGTGCTTGCCAAGCCAGCTTTCAAATGACTGCCGTCAATGTGCCTATAACTTAGGTCATGTGCTACACTGCATTGTCTGCAGTTATGCTTGTCACACATTAGTGTTTCACCTCATGTCTCAGAGTTCCATGCCAGCGTTACGTGTCACTGAATCCTTTTGTCCTTTAAATAGTTAATGTCCAATGTGTTTAGTATCCCCAAGCCTTCGAGGGAGGGAGGGAGGGAGGGAGGGAGGGGGGAGAGAGAGAAGAGAGAGAGAGAGAGAGAGTAGATGAGAGAGAGAGAGAGAGAGAGGGGAGAGAGAGAAAGAGAGAGAGAGAGAGAGAGAGAGAGAGAGAGAGAGAGAGAAGAGAGAGAGAGAGAAGAGAGAGAGAGAGAGAGAGAGAGAGAGAGAGGAGAGAGAGAGAGAGAGAGGAGAGAGAGAGAGAGAGAGAGAGAGAGAGAGAGAGAGAGAGAGAGAGAGAGAGGAGAGAGAGAGAGAGAGAGAAACATTAATATATGAAGAAATTAATGAAAGATTTCATGAATTATATTATTCAAGTAGACGCATCTTAAAAGATCTTGGAGATGTTTGCACTAACGATGTAAACAACGGCTGGAAGTGACAAGAGCAAACAACGCCGGGATCAACAATGACCCAGAGATAGAACCGAAATTTAGAGAGAAGTGCTGTACTAGGAGGGGCCATTCAGCGACTGTAGACAGGTAGTCAGGTTTGATCCGAGTAGTGGGAGTATATCTGAAATTCCTTTGATGAAGAGCACTTCACCCATGAAGGAAGCAAGATCCCCTAACACCTTTTTAACACCACAACGTATCCCCCTGCTCTCAGTTCCACTTCTCTTCCTGCTTCCCACTTCCCCGTGTATTTTGTAAACAAAGGAAAATAAAAAAAAGATAAAAAAAACTGAAATAAACTCATGTGTGTTGATATAATTCCCGGAAAAGGGAAAAATATCGAGAAAATACGGCGGGCGCACGCATTTTTGCCAGACTGTAAACAGTGGCGTTCTTGTAAGTCCTGCTGGGATGCAGAATCCTATCCGTTCTTATAAAGTAATCCCGTCATAGCCAGATTACCTCCCCAGAAAAAAGTTTAAGTAAACATTAGCCAAGAAAGCTGAAGTAATCTACTCAGCCGACGCAGATTTTTTTTTCTCTTCATTTGCCTCAAAAATGGTTACAAATTTATGCAAAATAACATTTTAAGGAAAAAAAAAAGTGTAGGTTCTCGTAAGCTTAACTAGTGAGAGGTGGAGCAGGAGGTGTGGGAGGCATGGGAGATGTGGGAGGAGGTGGAGCAGGTGTGGGAGGCATGAGAGGAGGTGGAGCAGGTGTGGGAGGCATGGGAGGTGTGAGAAGAGGTGGAGCAGGTGTGGGAGGAAGTGGAGCAGGTGTGGGAGGCATGGGAGGAGGTGCAGCAGTTGGTGTGGGAGGCATGGGAGGAGAGGAGAAGGAAAATAAAGGAACAGGAAAAAGAGCAACAACAGAGAAACAGGAGGAAAAGGAGAAATGGTAGAAGTGCACGAGGAGACACAAGAGGAACAGAAGTACAGCGAGGAGAATCAGAAGGAAGAAAAAAAAGAAACAAGAGAAAGGAGGAGGATGGACCAAGGCTCCTACACAAACTATACACCAACACACTTGTCTTACCACTGCTAGTGTCGAGACTGGCTCCATCACTGGCACTTTCCCTGGCACTTTCCCTTGCACTATCCCTGGCACCACCCTTAGCACCATTCCTGGCACCACCCCTAGCACCATTCCTGGCACCACCCCTAGCACCATCCCTGGCACTACACCTGGCACAACCATACTGATATGCCTCTGACGAGTTTCAGGAACTTTCCTAATTCAGCAGCCCGGGCTTGGGCCAAGATTTTTTGGTGCTTTCCTTGTCAACCAGGCTGTTGCTGCTGGCTACCCACTGGCCCACATGTCCATCACAGCTTAGTTGATCTGGCACTTGGAGGTAACTGTCCAGTATCCTCTTGAACATTTCTACACTTGTTCCTGCAGTGTTTATGTCTTTTGGTAGTTATGAATCGCCTGGATCCATGGATATTGATACAGTGCTCTCTTATTGTGCCCAAGGCACTCAGGCATCTGACCTGCTTTATTATACATTTTCTCCCATATCTCTGACTCCTGTAAGTTATGGTAGTGTGCAGATTACTGTAGGGAAACTAATTTCTTTAACAAAAATGGTAAAATAAAACTGATTATTGTCAACATGAACCTTTCATTTAGTAAAATCCACCATCGGTGATAGTTTGAAGCCGATCGGGAAGACATTCTCTAGTTATCGCTCAGAAAACAATTTCCAAATTTATTGGCTATGTCAGGCATGTGGGAAATTTGCATGAACAAAGGCTAAACTTGTAGGGCTCCAGCCTTTGCATAAAATGCATCAGCAATTAAAAATTGAAGCAGTTCAGAAGAGGCACATTTAGCTATCTCAAGTTATACATACATAAATTTGCACCTACACACTTCAGTATAAATACAACGCTTAAGTAACAATACCAACAGCCCTGTAAGTTACACAAGTGTTATCAAATGTAGAGGAAGATAAAACATGCAGGCAACCCCTTGAAGGTACTTTTCAGAGAGAATAACTAGCAAGAGTTAAAAGAAAAAAAGTTACCCGAGATCCCTAAAGGCATTTAGGTAACCGAAAAGGCCATAGCTGAGAGCTGTTAAAATATGTAGCTGCACACTACAAGTCACTCAGAGTGAAGCTTCACTCAGAGTGAAGCTGTAAACAGGTGGTTATTACTGTAGAATGGAGAGGTGCGCAGGGAAGGTGAGAGGAGGGAAAGATGGAAGAGGAGTGGGAGAAGAATAGAAATACAAAAGGAGTGGGTCTGAGTGTAATATCGGTGTAAATGTAATTGGAGTGGGAGTGTAGTATATGAGTGTACTGTGAATGTAGTGTGTGTAGCATGTATGAGTGAAGTATGAGTGTACTGGGAGTGTGTGTGGTGGGAGTGCGAGCGAGAGTGTAGTGGGTGTGAATGAAGTGGGTGCGAATGAAATTGGCAAGCGATTGGAGTGGGTAAGTGGGGTGGATGTGTGTGTGATTTGAATGGGTACATGACTGGAGTGGGCGTGTGAGTAGAGTAGGCCTGTGAATTTAGTGGGAATATG
The DNA here is from genome assembly GCF_026875155.1 of Cherax quadricarinatus. Taxonomy (NCBI): domain Eukaryota; kingdom Metazoa; phylum Arthropoda; class Malacostraca; order Decapoda; family Parastacidae; genus Cherax; species Cherax quadricarinatus. The sequence continues at coordinate 32,634,741 of NC_069416.1, read as the reverse complement.
GGCGGACTGGTCGAGTAGCTGGAGTGGGCAAGTGAGTGGAGTGGGAGTGTGAATGGAGTGGGCGTATAATTGGAGGTATATAAGAAAAGAGGGGTGGGTCCGAGGAAGGAAAGATCGTGTAAGGTAAGGGCGTGTGAGACATGCCTGACTACTTCCAAAACAGGACGGAGGTTGTAGGAAACATCTCACGTTTTAAACAAAATATCTTACTTATCACCAGTCCAGGAATTTAGTAAAACATATAATGTAATCTGTACCTATATTAAAGACATCTTGTACTAATACATTTATAAACAGCAGTAATAAAAAAGTAGTGCCGGATACAATGCAATTGAAGTACTGTAATAGTTCATTACTATTCGATATTCTGTATACCAAATGCTAGTTCCTTAACCCCAAATTTATAATTATTCTAACTTCAAAACCAATAATAAAAAATACATCACAACACAACTCGTAGGATTTGCAGAAGTATCAGAGTATGCAACCTGCCTGCACACAACCTCTAGTCAATACAGTGCAAGCGTGCAATTACCATCCAGTCAAAGATTAACACAAAATACCATCAGAAACAAAGTCCAAACAATCCCATGCTAGGCTGAGCCAAGAAAACTGAGCAAATTATATTGCTTACTGCTTAGTATGCAGAAGTAAACCTCTTCCTGAGACTGAGTCCACACCAAACAATGCAGAACTAGTATTCAATACATTTAACATTAGGCTAATGACGACAAACCGGGTTATCGTCAATACTAAAATATAGTGTACTCCACTAACGCCCACAATGTATCTTCATAGGACATATGAATTAAGAGATTAAAACCCAAAACTTTCCAAAGTGGCTGTATCCCAAAAACAGAACACAGGAAGTTCACACGCGAACTAGTGCTGACCTTTCTCTCAGAATATGTTCAACTGTGATAAGGTGGAGAAACCAAGTTCACAACATGATGCAAGACGTGTTAATGAACGTATAGTACTAATTTTTGGATACACTGATAGAAGTTCACAATGACGACCCTTCCGATCAGAGGCCAGCTCTAACAACGTAGTTAAAATAACAAGAGTCATTTTAACTACAAAGGATGCAGACACGAGATATGACTGAAATTCGAAGCACCAAAAATTGTACATGAAGAACTTTGTATATGAGACTATGTTAATGATGACAGAACAACTTCTCACATTCCTCCTTGCAAGGAGAGCAAGTTCTCACACTAGACTTTAAAGATGGCAGGAACTCGTCACAAACTTTAAGGAGGGTAAGAGCTCACCAATGACTGAGGGCAGATACTTAACAAAAAATTTATGGACAGGCACTTCAAGGAGGATAGGTACTCATCCAAGGCACCACATGCAGGTGCTCACCCTAAACTTTAAGAAATGCAGGCACTCACTATAGATCTGAAGGAACGCAGGTACTTGCTATAAACTTTAAGGACAGGTACTCACCGTATACTTTAAGAAAGGCGGGGTCGGAGACACGCTTGGCGGCTACATTGTCAGCTACACAGGTGTAGTTACCAGAGTCCTCGGGCCGAGCAGACAGGATCAGCAATGATCCCTCAGACGAGATCCTGAAATTGATGCAGGTCCATGGGTGTTAGAGTAAGGGAATGTCAAGATTATTATTATTATTATTATTATTATTATTATTATTATATTATTATTTGTGAGAAGTGAAAAACATCAGGAAAATATAGATAAAATCAGAGTGTTCGGGACAAATATGAGTATTTCAGATGGTCTACATCTAGTAATCCGTACCCTTATTATTATATTAATTATTATTATTATTGTCATGGGGAACGCTAAAGCCGTAGGGATTATACAACGCCTTTGGATAGGGGGAGGAGGATGGAAGGTATTCAGACTAAGTTCAGGGAACTGGAGCACAGATCAAATTCCCTAAATCAAGAGCCCCTCGCCAGCAATCCATTCCTACAATTTAATACTAAATTTGAGTGTTGTATAGTTCCTGGTGGGTTTATTCACTACTCACAAAGCCGGACAAGTTGTGACACTAGATACAAATCATAAAAGTCACTCTCTACCTCCCACCTGGCTCCCGGTACACCCAGAATCAGTTTCTGACCACCACCTAATTTAACCTTGGTTTCCCACCTCTTCCTTCCATTTTCCTTTCTGTCCCTCTCCTTTCTATCCCTTAATTTGTGCACAAATAGGGTGGATAGGAACAGGCTGCTTGAAATGCGAGTGGAGGGAGCCAGAAGTCATATATGGTAGCAAAGGTCAAAGTTACAGGATCATTAGGAAATAATTATCAGTTTTAAGGCGGTATGTGGAATGCACTCCTGCTTGACAGCCTGATCAGGAACTGACTCTAGGAACTTAAGTTTAGTCTTAAAGACAGCTAGGAGTTTGTTGGTAATTCCGCTTATGCATGAAGGGATGATCTTAGAAAGTTTAGATCCCACTACACTTGCGGAGTTGTCTCACGGTGAAGGGATTCGGGGGGGGGGAGGTTGATTTTGCACCGCTTTAGTAAAGAGTAACTTTGGTGTGTAGATTTGTCAAATCCCCCGGAATTTTCCAGATATTATTTTTTAAGTATCTTTCTTACCTACATATTAAGAAGTACAGTTTAAGGGACTTCAAACATTGTTAATAATATAGGTATCTGACTGAATTTATAAAGGTGGTGAAAGTTTTCTATACATTCTCCGGATCTGAAATTTCGCCTGGTTTAGAAGGTATAAGCGACTGTAAATTAAAGAATATCACCACTGGCTTGGCATCTCTTGCAGAACGCTCTAGTTATACTACCTGATATTTTCCAAGCAATAACACTGTTGTGATCCTTGAATAATAAAGCTTCTGACAGTGTCACATCGAAGTCCCCCATTTTTCTTACCGAGAAATTTGAGTTTATTACTTACTCAGTTTCTAATATTTCATTTTTTTTCGGTAGCTGACTAACTGAAATTCGTCATACCTATGACGTGTATCTTCGACTGGTTTCGAGGGCTCTTATTCTTGTGGCCCAGTTTGAGGCCAGGCTTTTCTGCTAACCGTTTGATCAGGCAGGTTGTTTGTGCTAACGGCTCACAGCCATTACAACCTGGTTAATCCTTGTTGATAACAGAAACCTGTCCAGCTGCTTCAGATCTTCTGTCTTCGTTCTGACAATATTCCTGATAACTGCTGCGAATGCATGAAAGATTCTTAGGCCACAGATGTTGAGTGTTACATTATACCCATGACACCCCCCCCTCGCCCCACCACCCACCCCTCCCTCCCTCCCGCCCGCTCTTCACTGCTAAACTCGTTGAATTTGAATTTATCAAACATTCGCACCCGTTGACTATTGCGTATGTTATCCACACCTGTAATATTGCTTTTTTACTTTTCTGTCTAATTAAAATCCTTTAAAGGGCACGGGCGTGTCATCCTGCTCATGCCGCACATCTGGATTCCCATTCTTTAATTCTGACCAATCACAAGCCTTCCCTGAGTCGCTTCAGCTAAGTGGTGATGGCGTTTGCCGGCTTCCCATGGGTTGAGAGAGTAAAATGTAAACAACTGGGGCTTGGCGTCGCCCAGAGTTGAGTTTTTTCCATCTAGTGACACTAATATACTCTTGCATTTTACCCTCTACAATGTTGGTAAGTACTGATTGTTGTGTGTAGTGCGTACATGAATAGTTTAGGCATATTTTGATTATTATATATATATATATATATATATATATATATATATATATATATATATATATATATATATATATATATATATATATTATATATAAAGTCTGTGTGAAGCATAATGTCAGTAGCATGCAGTTGAAAAAAGTGCATCAAAAAACGAGCGAGTATACTCGCCTCTGCCCTTTTTGTTCCATAGTCCAGTTTCAGTAAATTTAATATTTATAAAAAAAATTCTATTGCATATACGAATTCTGTAGTAATCTGGATGTATACAGAACATTTTTATCCTTCCAGATCAATGAGAAATTGTTTTATGGGGAGCCCTCCAACACCAGGTCAAAATATGTCTGCATTTTGGAGGACAGTGACTCAGAACCAGAGGTAGATGACCCTGAATTGCTTGATAGTGGTGATGAATACTTGCCACCAGATGCAGAGGTGTCAAGTGGTGATGAGGAGGAAAGGCCAGCCAAAAAGCAGAAATTAGTCAGTGCTAAGCAAGCTGCTTAGTTGCAAGTATTGCAGCACAATGAAAAAATTTCATCTTCATTCCACTGTTCTGTATGCAAAGTAAATCTGTGTATAAAAAGGATAAAAATTGCTTCATAGACTTTCATTCTAGCAATTAGTAACATAGAATGATTGCACTTCCTCATGAATCTCAGGATTATGGGACTTGAAAGTTTTATCCCTTTGCAATGTGTCCATGCTGCTATTTGTTTTATTTTTTATATTTTTCTAATACTTACAAAATGTTTTGATAAAAGTTCCATTTATGTTTTTGATACTGTTTGTATAATAAATTTAAAAAATAGTTATTGGGTGTTTTATTAACAAATGCAAGATTGCAACATTCAAATTTATACTCCCTATTTTGGGCAGGGGCTAGTACAGTCCGTCGTCGCAGATTAGCAATTGCTCTAAAATAACTATCAGAATTCCATTTATATGAGCTCATTCAACTCATATTGAGATACTCTATCACTCTAGGGAGTTCAGTTTGAAATTCTAATGTATCAAATTGCCCTCAGAAGAATATCTCGGTGCTTGTGGAGATCATTTCTTGCGTATCTTCAATCTTAGAAGTCCTTATTATTTGTTCATTCAATACAATTTTTTTCAGTCTTAAGAGTTCTCTGGTATAAGCATGTCGAGCTCAGTACTGCCTTGTAAGATATCTGGTCCACTGCTGGGAGGGTTAAAATCTCCAAGAAAGTAAAAATCTATTGTGTAATTCTCAAGGTTTCTCCTCGAAGACTTCTATGACTGTTCAGACACCGTTTCTTCCATCTGTTAGTAGTTATATCACTTTACTAAAGTGTTATAATAGTGCCGCAGCGTTGGCAGACACATGCTTGCCATACTCCGTAGCTGAAGGAGGTGGAGCTGCAAGCCACAGAGAGACCCAGAAGACCCGCAAATATAAAGGCCGTTCCCCTTGATATAACTTCATCCCAGTAAGGTCGGAAACCCTTCGAGCATGAGGCAAGTGTGCTCTAAAGTTCCTCAAAGAGCTGGGTGAAAAACTCATCATAGAAACCAAGGATCACAGGGCATCCAGCTTCCTCTTTCAGAGACTCAGTGTGGCGATCCAGTGGGAAAATGCCTGCAGCGTTCTGGGCATGCGGCCCACTGCCAGGGAGCTGGACGAAATATTCGAGATGTAGCTCTGAGATGTTATCTATGTTGTTCTACTCCCTATTGGATTTTTGTTAATGTATTTTTGTCAATGTATTTTGTCTTTAAAGTCTATAAAATATACGGGGTGGTAGGAGAAAATTTTCAAACAGCTTCAGGGAGAACCTTGAGTTTTCCCTGAAGCAAGTTTGTTCTTCTCTGAGGATGAGGGTCCTCAGGACAGTTCCAGAGGTGGTACCTCCATAATCATCTCAGATACCTCCTCTCAGCTCCACAGTACACTCTAGGTAATTTGAGGCGTTCCTTTGACTACGATATTCAATTTAGATTTGAGAAAATTTTCGGTCACTTTACACAAAGGCCGAAACTTAGGGTGTGGTATTAATATTTCGATTGCAAGCGGCAGTATGCTGCAAAGTGCACAGAGCAAGTGTCTATGGGTAAGATGAATGTGTCCTCTCCTCAATGAGGAAATAATCCTTTCCTAGAGATAGCGAGAGGGTCTACTAGAGGGGCTTGGGGATTACAGGATTTCTTTATACTAGGTGTTCATTCATAATACAGTACTCGAATTCCTCTACCGTTGAGAGAGAGAGAGAGAGAGAGAGAGAGAGAGAGAGAGAGAGAGAGAGAGAGGAGAGAGAGAGAGAGAGAGAGAGAGAGAGAGTATAAAGCATAGAGAGGCCGGAAGAGAGAGCTTTTAAGTACTATAAATTATACACTGGAAGCTTGCACGGGGCTCGAATATAACAACACATAATTCGTAACAATATACATTAGATATACAAGCTATTTTTCCCTCTATGTTGCTCACTAGCTTCTCTTAACCTCAAATTGTTGCAGTTCAGGTACAACCTGCTGAGTGCGGTCGAGTGTAAGGAGGGAAAGATGGAGAAGAGGAAGAGGAGAAGAGGAGGAGGAGAAGAGGAGGAGGAGAAGAGGAGGAGAAGAGGAGGAGAAGAGGAGGAGGAGAAGAGGAGGAGGAGAAGAGGAGGAGGAAAAGAAGAAGGAAAAGAGGGAGAGGAAGAAAGAGAAACGCAGGACAGGAAAGAAATGAGGAGAGAAAGAGGAAAGAGAATGACACAAAACCGAGAGGTAAAAAAAAAAAAAAGGAGGGATGAGGACTCTCATTCGACACAGTGAGAAAATCTCGCGCACACAGGTGGGCTGGACTCACTTGTAGCTGGGGTGGAGGTTGAAGTCGATGGGGAGGTTATCCTTGTGCCAGGTGGAGGTAGGCTGAGGACGACCCAAGGGAGGCAGGCAACGTAGCTCAACATGTTGCTCCAGCGGCACCGACTGTGAGTATGGCGGCTCCTCGAAGTATCGACGCAGATCTGCAACACAAAAAGATGACATTACTCGCCTGTATCCTAATGGAGACTACTCGAAGTGTTTTAATGGCGATTCCTCGAAGTACCACATGGCCGGCTTATCGAAGTATAGGAGAACATTTGTGAATGATATTACTCGCCTGTACCTCCATGGCGACTACTCTAAGTCCCTGAATGGTGACCTCGCAAAGTACCGACGCTGATCTGCAACACAAATAATAATCACCTGTACCGTAATGACATCCCGAGGCGTTTTAATGACTGCTCCTCGACCGTACATTAACAGTACACTGGTAGCCACACCTGTATCTATAACTGTTATTTAACGTTTCTCAACCCACAACCGGAGATAAAAACTGGAAGACATTTCGGTCCTTTCTGGATCATTATCAAATTGCAACATGATAGTGATCCAGGACGGATAGAAATGTTGCCCAATTTTCACCTTAAATTTGTGAAATTGTTCTGAAATGTTCCAGCCACAGAATTATAACTTTTGTGAATCCTTGTGCTCGTATCTTTAACGGAACCCGTAACCGCACGTGTAACTAAGCTAGTACCTGAAGATGTGCCTGCGACTGCATCAATTATTCCCGTTCTCCCACCAGTTATCTGGACACGTGTTCTAAATACTATTGAAGGTCAACACTGCAAGGAAAAACAAAAACTCCTTAATTAACCCGCTTATATGTGCGTACACCTGTGTGGAACGTTTGTGTAAAATTAAAGGTGACTGGTGTCTGTTTCCAGTGCACGAGTCTGGTACATATACCCAAGATGCAATGGCTGTCAGGTGTATGTGCGTGTAAGGGATATTCTAGCCGTGTGTGTGTGTTGGAAACCATGCTTTTCTGTTGACTCCCTGTCCAACCAGGCTGTTATTGTTTGCAGCCCGCTGGACCACATAGCCATCACAGCCTGGTGGATATAGCATTTGGTGGAGGCAGTAGTCCTGTTTCAACTTTAATACTTCTAAACCAGTTCTGGCAATATTTCTATTATCCACTGGTAGCAAGTTTAATAGTTTTGGGCCACGGATGCTGACACTGTTCTCTTTAACATGCTCTTGGCGTCTCTCCACTACACTAGATTTATTTTATACCACCTCCCATCTCTCTCACTCCAGTACACTGCTATGTTAGTGAGTAAATCTGGGACAGGACCAAACTGGGAAACACCATAGACCTCATCTCACGAATAAGGAGTAACTAGTTCAAGACATAATGGTGGAAGACTGCAGTCTAAGACCACAATATAACCAAACTATAGACCTACGTTCACAGTGGCCTGGAACAAAAACACAATCTATCAAGAGGGCGATTTTTAACAGTCACCTTCAACAAGAACATCAACTGGAACCAAAACAAATCACAGACTTTGAGAGATACTCTAGGATGATGATATGACTATGCCAGATCTAAACCAGTTTCTGTGGAAGATGAGCTCTTTGATGCTCGAAATATGCTCCAGACACATACCTCTACGACAAAGGAAAAAAAAATGAGTGACCTAGATACATTGAATGTAATGGGATCAAACAATATCTTTAGGGTTCTGGGAATGCAAAAGCAGTTTGTGTATCGCTAGGTAACATGAAGTCAATTAACACAGGACAATGGCTCAATGGTTCAATCCCCGTCATGGGTGAAAACGTTGAGCATGATTCCTTATACCGCTTTCCCGGTTCACCTAGCAGTAAGTAGGTATCTGGGTGTTAGTCGACTTTTCTGGTTAGCATCCCAGGGGTGGTAACATTGATTAGACAGGGCTGGGCAGAAATAGCACCTATAAGTAAAGGGACAAACAGATGGCGTTAAACTCCAGGTCGTGCATTGTATGTATACGTACAAGGTAGAAAAAGAGAACAGAAGAGGAGGAGCACCGGGAAGGGGAGTTCAAAAAAAAACCCAGGAGCACGGCTTGACTCAAAATCTGATTGAATTAAATGACAAGCAACATAAATAAAGAAAGAAAGAAAGAAAGAAAAAAGAAAGAAAGAAAAAAAAAAAAAGAGGAATGAATGCATTTTCTTTGACAAAGATGTACCTGACAAAGCATTTTCACAAGAGACACAAATATTAGAGGAATAGGTAAAAAAACGGGGAGAGCCCCAAGACCCCTATAAAAAGACAAAGAACGTTTATCCAGAAGAGGCATCGAATAAAAAGTATGACCAGTGGGTTCCACAAGATTTGTACTACAATGGTGCTAATAGGCAAATTAAACCCAATTTACGAAGGCGTGAAATAGAGGAAAAAAAAAGAGGGAAAAAGAAAAAAGAAGGACTCAGAAAAGGGCTTAGTTTAAAAGTTAGTGCGAGCAATAAAAAATGTTGTAGCAAACGAGTGTTGGCAAATCAAAGATTAAAAACGGGAATCTAAAAAACACATTCACAATTTAATAAAAAAAAACTGTCACGTCTCCCCTCGATTTACAGCATCACCTGGTACCCACACCTGAAAAACCAGATGTACACAACACTGTGAACTTTGTGCTTTGCAACAAGCATTATTTTCTTAATCGTCTCTATATTTAATATGCTGTATAAATCAAGATGAATACATTTACTGTTTTTGCACGTGTTAATATCATCGTACGGTTGTCAAAGCTTGAACGAAGAAAAACGAGACCAACTTGTCAGTTTTTGCAATGTTCTTTACAGTATGACTATGAAATTCTTTTATTTTCGCAAATGTTCAAATTAATGTGCACATATTAAGCATGGCTGGAGGCTCAACCTCATGTAATTGCCGGCTTCTCTATAATTATGCTGTCTAGTGATGAGTTGAACCTTCATTTATAGGTGCCGCCTGGTAACACCATACCCTGGATGCCCGGGTTGACCAGGCGACACCAGACAACCTGGCCCGGGGGGTCCCCGGGGAGTAGAAAAAAGAAAAAATCATAAAAGTAAAAGGTACCACCCCATAGCTGTAAGTCGAGATGAGGTAAAAATATTTGCTCAATTAAGGTGCGATGAGTTTTTTAAAAGGGGCCAGCGAGTCTAAAACTGTATCCATACTTAAGACTGCGGTCGTGTTATAAAGGGAAATAAAGATAGTGAAATATTCCTTCTTGGGATACTGTCAATATTTGGTTAAACACGGCGCCTCATCTGGTGTTTAATTTTCAAGCCGGGGAAAATCACAAACACGTAACCATTTTAACAAAAATCATGAATTTTTTATTTGTGTAGTTACGCTATGTGGCCCGCAGCCACACTACGCGGGGGGTGTATTAGGGGCAAGGGGAGAAGTGATGCTGGGGCAAGGTACGAGGGGTGATGTGAAGGGGGGTAATTTGTAGAAAGGAGGGTAATTTGTATCAAGGAGGGTAAGTTGTATCAAGGGGGTAATGTTGTAGCAAGGAGGGTAATGATTAGCAAGGAGGGTATGTTTAGCAAGGGAAGGGTAATGTTATAGCTTTTTTTAGATGACCACAAATCATAATGACATGATTGCAAACAAACCATACCCGGGGAGGGTTTGAACTCGGTGGTGGTCTTACGATTTGTGAGTCTAATGAGGCTTTGAGAGGACTAGAGCTAGAGTTCGTCACGGCCACCCTGGGGAATTCATCCGCAAAAAACTTGCATTTGTGGTGACAGTGGGACCTATATTAACCTCTCTAGGGTGTAAAAATAACCAAGTTGGAGAATCGTATTGTAGACAGCTGGCCATGGGCTTATGCGTGGTCGGGAGTTTCAAGACTTCGCCACGATTTCAATCTCCGGGTTATGGCCTTGAAAGGTGCTGGCCTCAGTCCAGCCTGACACTACAGTGGGCCCGCGAACAAATTTGAGGAACTTATGAAGTACATCTAGAAAACAGTTAGGAGATTGTTGTAAATTCCCTTAATGTATGAAGGGAGGAACTATAAAGTCTTGGTGCCTCCTTTGCATTGATTTTTAAATTCTCAAATTAATTGTCCTTGGTTTTTTTTTTTGGTACTTTCATAGATCAAGGGTATAATACCGCAAGTTAAGAACTAGAATTTTCCTTGCTTTTTGTGATGACAACATTGTTGTGACCTTAAACATAACTTTTTTCTGTAATAAAACCTTAGTTAATGGGGAAGAGGAAATTTTTGTGGAATATAATTGCTGGGGCAAAGGGAAAGGTGTGGAGAAAATATTGCGATCACCCGATTTCCCGACGTCCTGATCATCCTTCCTCCCCCGTCAACCATGTACACCAACTACTTATAGCATTTCTTTCCTTCAGTATAAAAAGAGAAATATATTGCATTATTGTAATGTGCACAAGAAAGTGTTATTATCAGTATCGCGGGTAGTTTCAGAATTGCGTCCCAGCTACTTCTGTCACGGGGAAATACTGCAGCCGCCCCATATAAACGTGAGAGGTCATTTTTCTTTTTTTTCCAAAATTTATTAGCCTTAATGTGACGTGACCCCAATAGCATTGTTGCCGGGTACCAAGACGCCCGCACCCCCCTGGTCGGTAGCATCACGGGCTTTTGGGACTGTCATGGCTGGCGTGATACAAGGGGGGTGACGCTTTTAACCATCCCCCACGGTTGTAGTGGCGATTTTTACACCCTTTTACGGCCCGACACATCCTTCAGGGTCCTGACGTTTCCGACCGCCCCCTCACCTCTGCACTCTCACTGCGTCTGCCCCTTTATTAACAAAGCCCCCGTCGCTTCCTTAAAATTCTGACTCGTCCTGTCATGTTCCCGTCCATTCTGTCACCCCCCCGTCACTCTCCGTAGCCGCTTAAACCATCACCACCGGTTGACATTGTACACTCTAATCATAATTGTTTAAAGGTATTTTTTTTGTTTTGGGAAATCGGTTTAAAATCGGCAATGCAATTTTGCGGACATTTCCCCCAGTGGTCTCCGTGGGCACCCCAGGGTACACAGTAAGACAAAATTTGCGTTTAAAATACATATGTAGGAAGGTTTTTATGAAAAATTAAATAAGACGGGGAATAGGATAGCAATGAAAAGGGGTTTTAGGAAAGGTAGGGGGTGTTTTGACCGGGTGTTTAAGTGAAACATATAATGAACAGATTTAGAAAAGGGTAAAGAGGTTTTTGGGGCATTTTTGGTTTTGGAAAAAGCGTATGACAGGGTGGATGGGGGGGCAATGTGGCAGTTTTTAAGGGGAGGTGTAGGAGGTGGGTTATGAAACAGTGAAGGGTTTTTTTACGGGGAAAGTGAGGCTCAAGTTAGGGTATGTAGGAAAGAGGGAAATTTTTTCCCAGTAAAATGGCCCTTTAGACAAGGTGTGTGATGTCCCGGGGTTTTAAATTTAATTTATAGAGGGGTTTTGTGAGAAGTAAATGCGAGGGTCTTGGCAAGGGGCGTGAGTTAAAAGATAAAAAATCACACAAAAGGGGAGTTTACAGTTGCTTTTGCTGATGACACTGTCTCTTGGGAGATTCTGAAAGAAGTTGCAGAGTTTGGGTGGTAATTTGGGTAGGGTGTGCAAAAGAAGAAAAAAAGTGAATACAGAAAGAGTAAGGTTAGGGGGATAACAAAAAAGTTTGGGGGAAAAAGATTGGATACGTTTGGGAGGAAAGTATGGGGGAGGTAAATGTATTCGAATTTGGGAGGGGACGGTTTCGGGGATGGTTTCTATAAAGATAGGTGAATCATAGAATTGATGAGGGAAAAAGGGTGGTGGTGCATTTAGGAGTCTGTGGAGACAAAGAACTTTGTCCTTGGAGGCAAAAGGGGATGTATGGAGTATAGTTTTAACCAACGCTCTTATATGGGTTTGTGAATTTTTGGGGTATGAATGTTGCAGCGAGGAAAAGGGGCGGGGCATGGAGAGTCATGTCTGGGGCAATGTGTGGGGAATATTGCAGAGAATTCGTATTTGGAAGTTGGGAGGAGGTGCGGGATTACCAAAACTGTGTCCAGAGGATGAGGAAGGGTTGTTGAGGTGTTTGGAATTAGAGAGAATGGAGCGAAACAGATGACTTCAAGAGTTTTCGTCTGTATGGAAGGAAGGGGGGGTAGGGTGGGCCTGGGAAAAGGGTTTGGAGGGAGGGGGAAAGGGAGGTTTGTGTGCAGGGGCTTGGACTTCCACAGGCATGCGTGAGCGTTTTTGATGGGAGTGAAGGAGACAAAGGGTTTTTAATACTTGAGTCTGTTGGAGTGTGGAAAAAGTAACATTTATGAGGGGTTCGGGGAAACCCGGCGGGCCGGATTTAAGTCCTGGGGAGGGAAGTACAGTGCCTCACTCTGAAGGGGGGGGTTAAAATTGCAGTTTAAAAAAATGTAGTGTAAAGCACCCCTTTTGGCAAGACAAGGGTGGGGTGAATGATGGGGAAAATTTTTTTTTTTTCGGGCCACCCCGCCTTGGGGGGGAAAACGGCCAGTGTATATATATATAAAAAATATACCCACAAGGGGGGCATGGGAACCTGGGAGGTGTCTGGTAAACCCCCAGGTAGTAAATGTAAACCAGCAGGTGGTACCCGGTGAACCCAGCAGGTGGCCTGTTGATCCCAGAGGTAGTACTGGAGCCCCCCAGGTGGGACCGGGGAACCCCGCAGGTGGCACGTTTTCCCCGCAGGGGGTATGGTGAGCCCAGAGGGGCACCGGTGAACTCGCAGGTGGGCAGTGAACCCAGCAGGTGGCACGTTGACCCGAGGGGATACTGGGGACCCAGCAGATGGCACCGGCGAACCCGCGGGGGACTGTTGATCCCCGCAGTAGTACTGGTGAGGCCACAGGTAGTACTGGTGACCCAGAGGTTACTGGTGACCCCGGGTGGGAGTGGTGAACAAGCAGATGGGTTTTGGTGAACCCAAAAGTGAATGTCACTCACCACTCGGAAACATCAGATTTAGGGACACTAAAGCCATTCGTTTTAAAAACCGTTGATTGTTTCAGGGAAGAGCTCAACAAATCCTCTGAACCCCACTTACACGCGCCGGCACTAAGTATCGATGAAAAACCTAAAACCTTCAGTGGGGTTGGCCGGTTGGGAGGGCGGGAGGGAAAGAGATTGATTGATGGATAAGACCATCTGGCAGATATTAGTGGGTTGCCTCAGCGCCTTGAGGAAAAGCAACCTTTGGTGGGTTCGGGTACATGGGGAAAGCAGACTGGGTTGGAGAGAATTCAGAAATATTTATAAGAAGTGTGGAGGAGAAGAATGGGCGGTTTAAAAGGGTTTGAAGGGCTCAATCTCCTGTAATCCTCGCTGTGTGGTTGTAAAAAGGTCGTCTCGCCACTATCTCCCCGGGGATACTCTTTGGGGGTGGGAACGAAATTGAATTTATGAACTCTGCTCCCGCTCTCCCGCTGAAAAGCTGAAACCCTTCCAAATTTAAGATCCCTAGAATTGCAGTGTCTAACATGATTTTAATGATGGGGCAGAGAAACCCACACGTTGATAAATTAACACATCACAATCCTGCAGACACTGCAACTTTTTGGGATCTAATACTTGGGGAAATTTTTCGCTTGCTTTGGGGAAAACAAACTGAACAATGCTTTAAAACCCCGATGCAGCGCATCAAGTGTAATTTAGACTCCACACCCCAAAACTCAAGACATCATCTCCCGAAATTCAGTGACTCATCCCCGACACAGTACGTCCATTGTCAATACTAAATTACCACAGTTCCACCCCGGGGCCGAAATTACATTGAAGAAAAATGAAGGGGACAACCTCATCCGTACTCATACACCTACAACAAGGAAAAACCGTTTTTTGCCCAAATTACTGGGCTTTTGATTCGCAACTAAGGGGAAAATAGCCTTTTCTGTCCCATACATCGTAATTACACCAAAAAGTTCGAGACAAGATCAAGGGGACAACTACGCCAAACTCTCCCACCCGCCGAAAAAAAGTTTTCAGGAGACTCAAAAAGGGTCATCAGTGGGGGGCCTCCATAATCGGGTGCTTACTTCCAAAATAGTAAACTGGACTCCACTTAACTCTGCGCTTGCCTGTGTAGCCAGCCTTTAAAAAACACATGGAATACAAGTAGAGGGGAAAGAACCAGGGAACACAGGTGGGGGGTTTAACCAGGGAAAACCCGGAAAACAGGGAGGTAGTATATGTTTAACCCGCAGACAAAACTGTAGAATAGTAAATTCTGCAAATCTAAATATTTAAATAATTTTTATATATATATATATTAAAATTTTATATAAAATATATATATTATTTTATTATATTTTTATATTATAATATATTTAAAATAATATAATATAATTATATATATAATATATAAATATATTATAATATATTTTTATATATATATATAAATATAATATATATATAATATATATATATATTAATATAATATATTTATATAAATATTATTTAAAATATATATTTAATATATATATTATATATAAAATATATATATTTTTATTATATTATTTTATATAAATATATATTATAATATATATATATATATTATTATATATATAATATATATATATAAAATTTTTTATATATATATATTATATATATATATATAAAATTTTATTATATAAATATTTTATATATAAAAAATATATATAAATATTTATATATATAAATTAATAATAATATATATTTATTTATATATATATATATATATTGCAAAACAACCACTCTGAAAGAATAGAGAAAATTTTAACGCTTTCGTGACTACTCACATTATCAGGAATATCTGTTTCCTTTATAAGTGAGTTCACAAAGGCTTGGAATTTCTTTCTTTCAGAGTGGGTTTTTTTGCATATTCTAAATACCTGTTTACTTTATCTTTTGATATAAATTATTATTATATATTTATAAATATATATAAAAACGCGGCCCCCACGCACGCACACGAGCGCGCGCGCGCGCACACACACACACACAAAAACGCGCGCACCGCACGCACACACACGCACACCACACACACACCACAACCACACCACACCAACACACACACACACCCATACACACACACAACACACACACACACACCTTGGTATGCAGATATTGAGGAAAACACAAAAGAAAAAACCCTTGGGGGCCCAAAGATCATGTGGTTTTGAGCTTTGAATACACAGTAGGGGCTACAATGGGGGGGGAAACAGGAAGGCCAGACAAATGAAACCAAACTACGAAAAGGGGACTAAAAGGAATGAGGAACTTCTGAATGAGGTTCAGTGGGACAGAGGACTGGCAGGGAAGCCATTTAATAGATGATGGAATATGTAGCAACAATGTAAGGGGCTAGGAGAGGTTTGACCCAGGTAAAAGGAAAATGAAAAAGCCGGGAAAAGCCCCGGTTCACCCAAAAATGCAAGGGGGCAAAAACCAAGTGTCAGGGAAAGGGGAAAAAATTAGAAGGGAAAGGACCCCGGAGAATAAGGAGAACAGTCGTAGAGCCGAAACGAAAATGCCAAAATAAGAAGGGGGGCCCAACGTTAATATGAAAACGAAAAAAACAGCAAAACCAAAACTGACCCGAAGTGTTTTCACCACACAGGAAAAAAAACACCGTCAAGGACCGGGAATAGGCTAAGGAAGGAAGGGGAGAGACAAAAGAAAAGACCGTGAAGTATGTGAGGAACCAACAAAAGATTCAAAAAAGTGTTCACAGAGGAGACAGAAGGGGGTCCCGAAACGAGGGTGGGGGACACCACCATGGTGGACCCAGTACACACAACCCAGGGAAAAAGTGAAGAGGCTTCTGAGTGGGTAATACCCAAAGGGAATGGGGCCAGATAACTTCTCCATGGGTCCTGAGAGAGGGAGAGGGCGCTATGTGTCCCCTAACAACAAAATTCAATACACTATCGAAACAGGGAGATTGCCGAAGCATGGAAGACAGCAAATTTGGTCCCCAAACTTTAAAAAAGGAGACAGACATGAAGCACTAAAATACAGACCAGTGCACTGAATGTATAGCATGGGAAAATCAAAAAAAGATTGTCAAGAAGAATGGGGAACATCTAGAAAGGAATGATCTCATCACCAGCAGCCAAAAAGGTTTCAGAGACGGGGGAAAACCTGTGTCACAAACCTACTGGGGTTCTATGACTGGGGACAGCAGTAAGACAAGAGAGAGGGGGGGTGGGTGGATTGCATTTTTTTGGACTGCAAAAGGCGTTTTCACAGTCCACACAAAAGATTAGGGGAAAAACTGGGGGACCAAGCAGGGATACAGGGAAGGCACGCAATGGATCAGGGAATACTTGTCAGGAAGACACAGCGGTAAAGGTAGTGGGGGAGGTGTCGAGTGGGCACCCCTGTGACCGCGGGATCCCACAGGGGGGCAGTCCCGGACCGTCTGTTTCTGGGATTTTGACGACATGACGGAAGGAAAAAAATCCCAGGTGCCTGTTTGCAGATGACGGAAGGATGAGAAGAGTTCATTCGATCGAAGACCAGGCAGAAACATAAAGGAGGGGCAGGTGCAGATCTGGTTAGCAACTCCCTGGATTCAATCCCACCAAGTGCAAAGTCAGAGGATTGGGAAAGGGCAAAGAAGACCGCAGACGGATACATCTAGGGGGCCAGAACTACAACATCCTCAAGGAAAAAGATCTTGGGGTGGTATAACACCAGGCACATCTCCTGAAGCGCCATCAACCCAAAAACTGCCGCAGCATATGGGGCCGGGAAACCTCAGAACAGCTTCCGACATCTTAAAAAAATCGTTCAGGACCCCGACACCGGGTTTTCGTTAGGGCCCCTATTGGAGCAGCGGCACCAGTTTTTGGGCCCACACCTAGCCAAGCATGTAAAAAACTTGAGAAAAAAGGGAAAGGTTTTCAAAAAGACTAGTCCCCGAGCTAAGAGGTATGTCCTACGAGGAGAGGTAAGGAAATCAACCTGACGACACTGGGGGACGGGAATAGGGGGACATGGAAAATTCAAAAGGGGGACGGTGGCAAAGACGGGTGTTGAGTGGGGGGGGGGGGGGAGGGGGGGGGGGGTGGGGGGGGGGGGGGGGGGGGAATACAAGGGGGGGGGTTGGGGGGGGGGGGAAAGGGCGGGCCAGAGCTGGACCACCCCCAACCACAAATGGGAGCAAAAATTTATAGGTTTTTTTAAATTTTTTTTTTTTTTAAATATAAATAATATTTTTGGAAATGTAAAAAGGAAAGCAGGGGCCATTTTAAAAAAGCCCCCTTTAAAACCTTTTCGTAAAAAATATATTTTTTTAAGTTTATGTAAAATTTTTTTTTTTTTCCCAAAAAAAACTGAAAAAAACCCCTTTTAAAACGAACAAATTTTGTAACCCAAAAAAAAATTTTTAATTTTTTTAAAAAATTTAATATAAAAAAAATAAATATATTTTTTTATTTAAATATTTTGGCCGGGAAAAAAAATTTTTAAAAATTTTTTTGGCCTTAGGCAAAAAGGGCTATTTAAAATTAAGGCCCTTTCCCAAAATTTTTTTATATTTTAAAATATATTTTTTTTTCATTTTTTTTTGGGGGTAAAATTTTTAATTTTTCCCCAAATCTGAATTTAATTTTTTATCAGGCATTAAAAACCTTTCCCCTTTAAAATTTGATTTTTAACGGGGGTAAAAACCTTTTAAAAAAACACGTGATTTTTTTTCCCAGTGGATTATTTTTCTTTTTTTCAACCTTTTAAGCTTGTCCTGTTTCAAGATTTTTTTGTTTTAAGCAGGGGGGCCCAAAGGGGTTTGCCTAAGGGGGACGGGGCCAAAAATTTTTTTTTATTTTTTTTTTAAGGGGTTTGGGGGAAAGGTACGACGGGTGATGTGAAGGGAGGTAATGTTGTAGAAAGGGGGTAATTTGTATCAAGGAGGGTAAGTTGTATCAAGGGGGAAATTTGTTGTAGAAAGGAGGGTAATGATGTAGCAAGGGGGTATGTTGTAGAAGGGAAGGGAAATGTTATAGCATTTTAGATGATCAGAAATCATAATGACATGATTGAAAAAAAAACCCATACCCGGGGAGGGTTTGAACTCGGTGGTGGTCATTACGATTTCGTGAGTCATAATGACGGCTTTGAGAGGACTAGAGCTAGAGTTCGTCACGGCCACCCTGGCCGGAGATTCATCCGCAAAAACTTGCATTTGTGGTGACAGTGGGACCTATATTAACCTCTCTATGGTGTATAAATACACCAAGTTGGATGAATCGTATTGTAGACAGCTGGCCTAGTGGCTTATGCGCTGGTCTGGAGTTTCAAGACTCACTCGCCACGAGTTCAATCTCCAGGTTGATGGCCTTGTAAGGTGCTGGCCTCAGTCCAGCTCTGACACTACAGCTCGGCCGCTGAACTAATTTGAGGAACTTATGAAGTACATCTAGAAAACAGTTAGGAGATTGTTGTAAATTCCCTTAATGTATGAAGGGAGGAACTATAAAGTCTTGGTGCCTCCTTTGCACTTGAGTTATCTCTTAATGTACCCATTGTACCTCTGCGACCTTACCTTCATTTAATTAAGGTCACTTTCACTAGATCAATGGTATAATACCGACAAGTTAACGAACTAGATATTTTCCTTGCGTTTGTGATGACAACATTGTTGTGATCCTTGAACATAACATTTTCTGATAATATAACTCTTAGTTAATGTGGAAGAGGAAATATTGTGGGAAGTATAATTGCTGTGGCAAAGGAAGGTGTGGAGCAAATATTGCGATCACCCGACTCCCGACGTCCTGATCATCCTTCCTCACCCGTCAACCATGTACATCTCAACTACTTATAGCACTTTCATTCACTTCAGTATCAAAAGAGAAATATATTGCATTATTGTAATGGTGCACAAGAAAGTGTCTGATTATCAGTATCGCTGGTAGTTCTCAGAATTGCGTGCCAGCTACTTCTGTCACAGGAAATACTGCAGCCGCCCCATATCAACGTGAGAGGTCAGTGCTTTCTATATTTTTCCAAATTTATTAGTCCTTAATGTGTACGTGACCTCCAATAGCAGTGTTGTCCAGGGTACCAAGACGCCCGCATCACCCCTGGCTGCGGTAGCAGTCACTGGCTCTTGACTGTCATGGCTGGCGTGATACAAGGGTGGTGACGCTATTAACCATCCTCCAACGGGTTGTAGTGGCGATTGTTACACTCCTTTACGGTCCCGACACACTCCTTCACGGTCCTGACGTGTTCCGACACGCTCCCGTCACGCTCTGTCACTCTCACTGCGTTCTGTCCCTCTTATGTAACAACACGCTCCCGTCGCGTTCCGTTACAATTCTGACTCGTCACTGTCATGTTCCCGTCACATTCTGTCACGCTCCCGTCACTCTCCGTCACGCTCGCTTCATACCATCACTCACCAGGTTGACATTGTACACTACTAATCATAATTGTTTAAAGGTATTTTCTTTTTGTCTTGGATCAGGTTTAATCGGCAATGCAAGTTGCGGACATTTCGCCCAGTGGTCTCCGTGGGCACCCCAGGGGTACACAGTAAGACAAAATTTGCGAATTTATAAATACATATGTATGGTAGAGTTATTATTGAAAGAATTAAGAGTAAGACGGAGAATAGGATAGCAGATGAACAAGGAGGCTTTAGGAAAGGTAGGGGGTGTGTTGACCAGGTGTTTACAGTGAAACATATAAGTGAACAGTATTTAGATAAGGCTAAAGAGGTCTTTGTGGCATTTATGGATTTGGAAAAGGCGTATGACAGGGTGGATAGGGGGGCAATGTGGCAGATGTTGAAGGTGTATGGTGTAGGAGGTAGGTTACTGAAAGCAGTGAAGAGTTTTTACGAGGATAGTGAGGCTCAAGTTAGGGTATGTAGGAAAGAGGGAAATTATTTCCCAGTAAAAGTAGGCCTTAGACAAGGATGTGTGATGTCACCGTGGTTGTTTAATATATTTATAGATGGGGTTGTAAGAGAAGTAAATGCGAGGGTCTTGGCAAGAGGCGTGAGTTAAAAGATAAAGAATCACACAATAAAGTGGGAGTTGTCACAGTTGCTCTTTGCTGATGACACTGTGCTCTTGGGAGATTCTGAAGAGAAGTTGCAGAGATTGGTGGATGAATTTGGTAGTGGTGTGCAAAAGAAGAAAATTAAAAGTGAATACAGGAAAGAGTAAGGTTATGAGGATAACAAAAAAGATTAGGTGATGAAAGATTGGATATCAGATTGGAGGGAGAGAGTATGGAGGAGGTGAATGTATTCAGATATTTGGGAGTGGACGTGTCAGCGGATGGTCTATGAAAGATGAGGTGAATCATAGAATTGATGAGGGAAAAAGGGTGAGTGGTGCACTTAGGAGTCTGTGGAGACAAAGAACTTTGTCCTTGGAGGCAAAGAGGGGAATGTATGAGAGTATAGTTTTACCAACGCTCTTATATGGGTGTGAAGTTTGGGTGATGAATGTTGCAGCGAGGAGAAGGCTGGAGGCAGTGGAGATGTCATGTCTGAGGGCAATGTGTGGTGTGAATATAATGCAGAGAATTCGTAGTTTGGAAGTTAGGAGGAGGTGCGGGATTACCAAAACTGTTGTCCAGAGGACTGAGGAAGGGTTGTTGAGGTGGTTTGGACATGTAGAGAGAATGGAGCGAAACAGAGTGACTTCAAGAGTGTATCAGTCTGTAGTGGAAGGAAGGCGGGGTAGGGGTCGGCCTAGGAAAGGTTGGAGGGAGGGGGTAAAGGAGGTTTTGTGTGCGAGGGGCTTGGACTTCCAGCAGGCATGCGTGAGCGTGTTTGATAGGAGTGAATGGAGACAAATGGTTTTTTAATACTTGACGTGCTGTTGGAGTGTGAGCAAAGTAACATTTATGAAGGGGTTCAGGGAAACCGGCAGGCCGGACTTGAGTCCTGGAGATGGGAAGTACAGTGCCTGCACTCTGAAGGAGGGGGGTTAATGTTGCAGTTTAAAAACTGTAGTGTAAAGCACCCTTCTGGCAAGACAGTGATGGAGTGAATGATGGTGAAAGTTTTTCTTTTTCGGGCCACCCTGCCTTGGTGGGAATCGGCCAGTGTCATATATATATATATATAATATACTACCCACAAGGTGGCACTGGTGAACCTGGTAGGTGGTACTGGTAAACCCAGCAGGTAGTAAATGTAAACCCAGCAGGTGGTACCGGTGAACCCAGCAGGTGGCACTGTTGATCCCAGCAGGTAGTACTGGTGAGCCCAGCAGGTGGCACCGGTGAACCCAGCAGGTGGCACTGTTGATCCCAGCAGGTAGTACTGGTGAGCCCAGCAGGTGGCACCGGTGAACTCAGCAGGTGGCGCCAGTGAACCCAGCAGGTGGCACTGTTGATCCCAGCAGGTAGTACTGGTGAGCCCAGCAGATGGCACCGGCGAACCCAGCAGGTGGCACTGTTGATCCCAGCAGGTAGTACTGGTGAGCCCAGCAGGTAGTACTGGTGAGCCCAGCAGGTAGTACTGGTGAGCCCAGCAGGTGGCAGTGGTGAACGAAGCAGATGGTTCTGGTGAACCCAAAAGTGAATGTCACTCACCACTCGGAAACATTCAGATTTAGGTACACTAAAGCCATTCGTTAACAATCCGTTCAGATTGTTTCAGGGAGAGAGCTCAACAAAATCCTCTGAACACCCACTTACACGCGCCGGCACTAAGTATCGATGAAAAACCTAAAACCTTTCAGTGGAGTTGGCCAGGTAGGGAGGGCAGGGGAGTGGAGATGAGATTGATTGATGGATAAGACACATCTGGCATGAGGTATTAGTGGGTTGCCTCAGCGCCTTGAGGAATGCAACCTTTGGTGGGTTCGGATACACTGGAGATGCAGACTGGGTTGGAGAGAATTCAGAGAATATTTTATAAGAAGTGTGGAGGAGAAGAATGGGCATGGTTAAAGGTTAGGAAGGGGCTCAATTCTCCTGTAATCCTCGTCTCGTTTCTGGTTGTAAAAGGTCGTCTCGCCACTAGTCTCCCGGCGATACTCTTTGGGGATGGGAACCGAACTATGAAGTTGTATGAACTCTGCTCCCTGCTCTCCCGCTGAAAGCTGAACATTCCCCAAATATTAAGATCCCTAGAATTGCAGTGTCTAACATGATTTTAATGAAAAGGTTCAGAGAACCGACACGTTGATAAATTAACACATCACAATCCTGTCAGACTGCTTGAACCTACGTATGTGTGTGTGTGTGTCTGTGTGTGTGATGTGTGTGTGTGAGGGTGGTGTGTGTCGTGGTTTGTGTGTGTGTGTGTGTGTGTGTGTGAAGTGTCCTACAATACACCCACCAAAGCGTGTAGCAGGCAGGGAGGTATCCTACAGTAAACAGGTATCTTAATTAACCATTCTGCTGAGTCTCATTACGAGTCCCTGCATCACCTTATTTTAAATGACTCGAAGGAGAAGTGAAGAGGAATGGCGAAAACAACTGAATAGGAAGAATAAAGGGGACAGCAGGGGGAATAATGGGTGAATGGGAGAAGCGTACAGGGGGAAGAAAAAAAAAAAAGAGAGGGGGGAAGGAGAGAGACATTTGTCAAAGTCTGGCAATAAACTTCTAATATAAATAATAATGGCACACGTATCTAATTAGTTCATAAATAGACTATAGCTAAAAAGTTAAAAGAAAACATATTGTGTGTAACAACAGATGATATCTTTATCGATGACAACTATTCCGCCTGCACAACAGGTTCATACAGCGAGTACAAGGTGAATAATACCTGAAGACAGTGCCTCAAGACCTCTTGTGTTTAAGGGGACTGACCCACCCAACCTGCCATGGCAGAAATAGACTGATCACCATCCAAGAAACATCTCAACTAATATACATGTTAGTGCTATAATTACTACTATCGTGCACCGAACAACAACAACAACATGCTGATGTAGCTGTTACTATCTACAACTAATTCTCCAGTGTTATATTCCACCTGTATTTGATGTCGCCTGGTGTGAAGCGGAGAACTTTTCGAGGAATGAATTACCCAGGGGGTTGCGTCCCTATGTGTCGTGTCTTGATTCTCGCCACAAACACACCGTACGACTAATCCGTCCACCCACACCAGCTCTCAACATACATGTTACCTTAATTGACGTAATATAAAAAAAGAACAAACTTTCTTGTTGCTATCATTATCCCTTATCATTATGCCCCACAGTCATTATTCCTGTCATATACCTGTAACCGGATTCCAGAGTCTTTTTTTTTTTTTAACCCTCGCAGTCGGGCATGGGGGATCAAGCTTTCTGTTGATTGCCTGTTCAACTAGGTTGTTGCTGTTGACGGGCCGTTGGCCCCCATATCCGTCACAGCCTTGTTGATCTGGTACTTGATTAAGAGAGTGATCCATTAAATATTTCCCGACATCGGTTAGAGGCAGATTGACTAGTTCTGTGCCCATGGATGGTGACAGATTGTTCTCTTACTGTGTTCACGGGGCCCCTGCTTATTTCAATGTGTTTATTTCACACAGGGTGTTACTCCACCAAGTTGTGGTTCAGGGGTCAGTTCCATAGGCTACAGCGCCCCGCCTTCTTCACTGGCCGCTACGGGTCATCTCTCCCTACACACATGAGCTATTATTAATAACCCTCTGATTAAAGCTATGAATGATCTTGAAATAGATTCTTGAAAATAAATCCACAGACATATAACCACTACCCAGGTCCCACATATTATTCTATCGCTCTATTGAGTTTGTAGTATACTCGGTTCTAATTATTATCTCTTCCAGTTTTCCAGAGCGGAGTAGTTGGAATTTGTCTTCATTGAAGGTCTTTTTTTTTTTTTTTTTTGCCCAGGGGGTGTGGGAACACAGGGTGTGTGGAGACATAGAAGGTGTGAGGATACTCGGGGTGTGGGGGGGGGACATAGGAAGTGTGCAGACACAGAGGGTGTGTAGGGACACATGGTGGTGTGAGGAACACAGGTGTGGGGAACACATAGGGTGTAAGGGGACACAGGAGGTGTGGAGACACACGGGTGTGGATACACAGGGGGTGTGGATACACAGGGGGTGTGAAACACAGGGGGTGAGATACACAGGGGGTGTGTGTGGACACGGAATTGTGGACACAGGGATTGTGGGGGACAGTGGTGTGTGGGGGGACAGTGGTGTTGGGGGACCAGGTGTGTGGGGGAGGGCATGGTGTGCGGTGGGGCAGGGTGTGTGGGGGGACAGGGTGTGATGGGGGGACAGGTGTGTGTGGGGACCAGGGAGTGTGGGGGGACAGGGGTGTCCGCGTTGGGGGGCGACAGGGCGTGTGTGGGGTGACACAGGCTGTATGGGCGGAAACAGGTGTGGTGGAGGGGACAGGGTGTGTGTTGGGGTACACATGGAGTAAATGATGGGACACAGGGGGATGTGCGGCGGACAGGGTATGAGTGGAGGGACGGCGACACAGGGGACTGCCACAACTGCAGCAGTTGGGAACTATTATCAACAGCGTTATTCTGCCTGCGAGCCCTATAAGAAAAGGTGACACATCTGTCAACAGCTAATTGGAGCTGAAAACACCCCAAACCCCCCCTGCAACCTTAACACACTCCCCCTCTACTTTCTCCCCTTCCTCTCATAGCAAATCCCCCTATCCTCTCTACTTAGCCCTATTCCTCTCTACCACTTTCCCTCCAACAAACCAACACCAAAACTGACTAAACATCAATCCCGCTCCGATTTACTACAAACTACCCTCTATTCTAAGTCCCTCACATATTTCCTCAACTACTTTCCCCCTCATACCGACTTCTACACTCATTCCCCTTCACTATCTTTTTTTCTTCCTCAATAATTTTTTTCTCCAAACAACGACCCGTCAACCACGACAACACACAAAACACACTTTCCCCCCCCACATACCTCACCAAACCTTACCCCCCCCCCGTGGTCTGGCTGAGTTTCCGCGGGCTTCCGAAATTCCCAGCTAAGGGTAAAAAAACATTCGACGCGTTTCCATTACACCTGTTGTACTGTTTCACGAGGTGCGGCAAGTAGGTGTAACCAGGGTGTCAGTCGACTGGTGGTGGGGTCGCATCCTGAGAAACAAGATTCAGGACACCCCAATGATACAAGACAAGAGTCCCTCGATGACGCACACCTGACTTTCTTGGGATCCTGGTGGCTAACCCTCCTAGGTTTAAAAAGCTTAACAAAAAACCTTATCTTATCTTTCACCCTCACACACTACCCTCCGCCGCCACTCGCCTCCGCCTTCCGCCTCCGCGCCTCCGCCTCCGCGCCCCCCCCCCCCTGCGCCACCGCCCCCCTATACCTCAAATTACCACCTCCAGCAGGACGTCACCCACATTGAAGAAGAAGGTTGACACACTCGTAGCTGTGTGCTCTGGCCAAAGATGGTTGATCGCCAGATAGTTGTGTACACTTGGTAGTTACTTGCTTAAAACGTTGTCTATAGACCACAGGCACTCCAACCATACCTCCCCTTAATCCCACGTCTACCCTACCCCCATACACCACATGTTCCCCTCCCCTACCTCAGAATCGTATCGCGCTACCTACCACACCCAACATCTCCCCCTTACAAACTAAACACATCCACCCCTACCACACACCAAACAACTTCCACCTACCACACACCGCCGAAATCTCCCACCTACCACACAACCACATCTCTCACCTACTTACACATCCACATCTCCCACCTACAACACCCACCAGAGACAGAACCACGTCTGTCGTCCTCCAACCCCCTCCACCTCGCTAATTTAGATTCCTTGGTCTCACTCTCCCTAACGGAGAAAAATTATTATTAAAATATCCCCATTTTGTTTTCCCAGCGATGGCCATCAGGGGCTACCAAATAAGATTATATTGTGAGAGTACCAGTAACGAAATTTAATTGCTTCACGTTCATTACTCCGTAAGGTAAGGAGGAACTTCGAATACTGAGTTCGCACAGCAGGCGATATCAGAAGAGGGTGTAAATAGATAAATGGTTCATAGAACCGACAAAGCTAACCCAAGTGTTGCACGCTGAGTTAATTATCACCAGAAGGGTAACCATCGCGAGTATTGTGGAGAGGGCAGTGTTACACCGGTGTTGACAGGCTACAAGCTAATCTCGGGAGATGAGGGAAGTAACAACAAAAGAACAAGGTCCACCTGTGCGTTAAAGACATCGAACATTTGCACTGAGCAAACTTAATACAACACAAACCATGTGTTGAAGTGCCAGCATTGTACAACTGAAAACTAAACGTAGAGTGTACTGGTCATGCAAACAACCCAGTTTATATCCCCCGATACAAGTTCGCAACTAACTTCAAAAAAATTCGGTATTCTAATGGAAAATCAAACACCGACTCAATCACACACAAACACTGAATAAAACATTTAGCAAAACTTCGGCCACAAATATCATCTTTGAGCATTTTTACTATGAAAGAGGCATTTCAAAAGTTGAAGTTTTACATGTTTTTGAAGTGGAACTATCACAAAGAATAGTGCCAGGAAACAACGCACTCGAACACATAGCAATCCTCCGCTCTGGTCCACACTCTGGAAAATCATTGATTCTATATTCATATATAACGATCTGGGACTGAAAAACGACATTTGTTTACCACAACACTTTCAACTACAACCAACAAGGTAGCAGAAGTATCTGTCTTTATAGGACGGTCCAGAACCTTAACAACCAACAAACATATCACGAGGAGGCCGCCCAACAAATTTAACCTCAACAATTCTATGTTATGATCAGAGGACAAATTAACTCGTAATATTAAATATGTTAAGAGAATTAAATATGAGTAACACAGCGATGTACCAACCTTGTATCCTAGAAGGAAGAGCTGCTTCAGTGCACTAGGAAACAATCCTTACTACCTACATTCAATCAAAAAGAAAGCGCCAAAACCTAACAAGCGCATATACAGCTACACACCTGACATTAACAACTGCCTAGTAAGGACGAGCTCAGTGACACTAGAAATATGCCGTTCACACACCTATAGTAACAACTGCCTAGTAATGAGACGAGCTTCGAGTGGCACTAGAAACATTGCCTCACACACCTACAGTAACAACTGCCTAGTAAGGACGAGCTCATGGCACTTGAGAAAATTATGCTCACACATCTCACCATCACACACTCGTGAGGATAATTCTTTCTAAGTTAATTCTATACGACGCCCTATAACTGGAATTTGAACAATTCTACGAATTTGGAAACACCTTAAATTGAGTTCCTTGACCAGGATGGCACCTGCAGGATAAACAGGAGCTGAAGTAAAGTGATCAGTTTACAATCTGACTGCAGCCATTTTAAAACTGTTCTTCTATAGTATACTATGTGGAACCTGCTTACATAAAGAACAGGTAATTTTAGTGGGAACACTTTGCCAGGGACAGGAGTAATGGTACTTCAACCTACTCATCCAAGTTCTTTATCAATACTATCACGTTCTAATAACCAACAAAACTAAGGGAACCCTTATATTATCCAAGTAATACAAACAGCCACTTCATGCTAGTTGCAGCAGCGTGTCGCGATCAGACACACATGCAAAGAGTGTAAACTGGCGTATGGAGTCGTCGGCAGCCGGCTATAATTTGAAGCTCAGATCAGTTGACCATAAGATTTTATAATATAAAATAATATAATATATATATATATATATATATTATATTATATATAAATATCTATAGCATAATATATATATAGTATATATAAATATGGTATGTCGTGCCGAGAATATTTTAAAAATCTGGCCAATCAGCAAGACTCATTTAATTAGTCTTTCATAAATTTTCTGTTATAGTTAAAGATATCATTTTTTCATTAATGTATCTGCAAAATTTTTAATTTTTGCATCAAACAGATATCTTTTAGAAACTTACCTAACCTTATTATAACAAGAACAAATTCATTTTAGCTTAACCCACCTAAATATAGTTTATATGTTGTTTACAGTAATTTACTACTAAACGAACCACAGTGAAATAATTTTTTTTCGTTAGGTTTCAGAAATGATTTTGGCGAAGATTATTGCAACACACATTTTCAGCTTCTCTTATATGGCAAGAAAAACGTTGCTATTTAAGCCAAGATCGCAATCTGCCCTATTCGGCACGACATATAAATATATAATATATATATATATAATATATATATTATATATATATATATATATATATATAAAATAGAGAATGTAACCACCTCTATAGCTGGAATGGGGACCCTCATCCTCAGAGAAGAAACAATAAACGCATCTCAGGGAAAACTCAAGATCTCCTCCCTCTCCCGGAGCTGTTTTGAATATTTTCTTCTCGCTACCACCCCCATATAAATTTTATATTCTATGTGAACATTTATTAATTAAACAAAATACATTTACAGAAAAAAACAAACATGAATACAATGGCACATGTATCAAAGATCATGAATTTCCTCCAGTTCCTTCCGAAGCTGGACGCGAGCCAAGTAGCAAGCAACATTTTCCCCTCTGGATGGCGAAGCTGAGGCGCTGAACATGAAAGTCAGGCTGCCTTGGTTCCCTGGGGGTGTCGATGAGTCTGGAAACACAATTCTTTAAGGAAGCTGGATGGCAATTTTTTCCGCATGATCCCAAGGTCTCGGATCCAATGGGAACAAATTGAATACTGTCGCTATGTCCCTGTACTTGCAGATCGTTGTACTCACTGGGAAGGTATAGGGTCGCCAAGCAAAACGCATGTAGCTTACCCTGCTTTCTGTCTCGTGTTTGTGGCTTCCAGTGCCTTAGTCCAGAAGACTGTTTCCCGAACGCTTGAGAGACGTGGAAGGGCTCAAGACCCCAGGATTAACTGAAGCAAGCGATTCGTGGGAACCCTTACAGATTCACTCCACGTAGACCATCTCCTCCCAAAGAACACAAACAGTCCCACTGGACATAACCGATCAAGGAAAAAGTCGGCCAACACCATTGCTCCCAATGCCTCAAAAGACAAGCTCGTCTACCTGCAGTGAAGGCAACCACACTCAGAGATTTCCTGTTTACTGTCCCAATTCCCTCTATTGGGCACTCTACTAGTATTAAAGACGATGCTAACCCACAGCCATTCGGATTGTTGTTGCTCTTCGCCTAGCCGCCCCCATACCTCACCGAACATAGGTGTATTTTGAGCGGCAGGGCGACAGCTGATCAATTCGGACTTCCATGTTCTCGTGTGTCACACAGTGCAGAAGAGGAATAAGCCAGGCATAAGGAGGTCAATGACATAAAGAAAGCCTCGCCACAGCCGGCGAGGGATGAAGATCAACATCAATAAACTTAAAATAACAGAGGGTTAGGGGCACTCCCAAGCTTCAGAACCTTGCATTTATCTACAATGAAACTGCATCTGCCACTTTTCTGACAAGAATAGAGTTTGTTTAAATCCATCCCTGAAGTTCCATAACATCTACGTTTACAATTATCCTACCTATCTGTGTCACGCGAATTATTGCTCTATCACTAGTAATTCCCCTCATCAAGATTAATGATATATATAATAAACAAACAACGGGCCCAAGACTGATCCCTGTGGAACGCCACTTGTTTACAGATCCCCCCTTCGATTTAAACAAACCCCATTTATTGGACACACACTGCTTCCTGTCAATGAGCCATGACTCGATCCACGAAGCAACTTTTTCCCCCAATGCCATGAGCTGCACTTTCTTTATAACAGTCTATGGAGCGGAACTCTATCAAAAGCCTTACTAAAATCTAAGTATATAATATCACATTCTGTTATTCGAGGTCACACCTCAAAACATTACTGAAGAAAGTTAATAAATTAGTTTAGACAAGACCGCTCTTGTGAATCCATGCTGAGTATCATTAATCAAAGCTATGCTTATCGAAGAATGGCTTCTTAAAGCTCAGCTATAATTGACTCAAGTAATTTGCCTAAAATTGAGGGTCAGGCCTTATTGGGCGGAAATTTGACGGTAACGACTTGTCCCCTGTTATTTAAAAATAGAATTACATTAGCCATCTTCCACATATCATACACTACACAACAACATAAACCTGTTTGAAGAGATAAATTAAAAATATTAGTTAATGGTTACACAAGTTCCCATTTTGCCTTCCTTGCTTGTTGCCGTACCGTTTTTCTGCATAACTTTACAGTTCTTGTATACTGACATGCTTGCTGTGGTATTGCTGATGTGAGTAAAGCTTCCACATTATTATTTACATCAGCATTCAAACTTTCCCCACTGGACCTTCCACAACAGTGTCTCCACACTAATTACCATATCACCCCAAGCAATAATTTTCCACGACTCAACATTCCAAACACATTCACTTAACATCTAGCATCCCACCATTTGCTTCAGGAATTCACTTTCCAGTGTTATTACTTTAGCTTCATTTTCGTGAGTCTTACTTGACACTAACAAATACTGTCATGCACATACATGAATAAGTTAGCGGTTTAGCGTTAGCTGAGCTAATTTTTTTAGTTAGATGATTAGCGAGGTTACGAAGCTAACTTTTTGTGTAAGCTGTGCCCACCGCAGGTTATTAAGTTTAACGAAGGGAGACTCAAGATCGGAACATACTCAAACTATTTAAATTTTACTTTTTTCAAATTTTCCATTTTATTTCTTGAGAACAACATATCGTTCCTGGCATCAAATTTTCAGTGCTGATGTGTTGTATCTCGGGCAAGATTTCTTGGCAACTATTGCGTGCCTATATGCAATAATACAAATCCCAATCCAAATTTTCTTTCTTGTGACAACTGTTCAAAGGCTCCCCATCGACATTGAAATTTTACGTGTATCCTACTAAAACAGTTGGTATATTTAAATGAATGGATAGCTGCTGGTACCACAACTATTCTTCTCAAAATGGTTTTTAGAATTACTTTACATTAACAATTATTTTCCCCTGACACTACCATTAATATATTAAAGGGGTGGACCGGAAATGCCAGCGGAAGGCCTCGGTCAGAATTGACCAACAGCTCCAACAGCGGGTCAGCATCGAAGACCCCGCGATCAGGAAACACTGGTCACACCTGTTTCCTACGAACCTTACCAACCTAACCCTTGACACTGTGAGCGGGTTCCTTAACCCAAACTGGAATCGTCTATACTTTATCTAGATTGGAATTTAAATGCCTACTATCCTTTAGGCGCGTTAAGCATTGATTCTCTACTTACATGTTGAAATTAGAAAGGGGCGGAGGGAGGGGGGGAGGTTTCAGAAAAAAACATCAAATCTATCATGTGGTCGTCTTGTGTGGAAGTCCCTGGATTCGGTAAAGACTAAGGACCCCAAAAACCTAACCTCAGATATAAAAAATCTCCCCCCACCGCGGCCTCCCACGAATAAGCATACTGAACTACTCCCATCCGAACCGTAACGACGTACCCATCGTGTAACCGGAACCGACTCCCAGTGATCGTAACCTTAACGACTCCCAGTGCGAACCGGTTCGACGAAGGTTCCGATTTTAATAATAAAATTATTTTGTGAGATAATTTACTTTCTCGAGTTCCCCTAATTACATTATATATATGTACTTTTATATATGCTATAACATCCGTGTGACGAAGAATCTCGTCAAAATACCGTAAACCAGCGTATAATTTAACGTAAAAATACATATATATGTGTATGTTTATTGTGCGCTTTGTTTTAGCCTTTCAGATGACATATGGTAAAACAACCAATAAATAAATAAGAATGAAAACAGTTTAATATTTAATACAGTTTTGATGGAGGTGGAAAAGTTCTTCAACACTTGGACATTCATCTACTTAAAATAAAACACTTAGTAATTCCACCCACCTGGACAGTCTCTACCCCGTACACCAGCTAGACAAACACCAGTCTAACACAGATCATGTGTGTGTAGATACTATACAGTCAAACACACACCACATAGTCCACACTTCATTTGCACCAACACGCATGATGTGCACCAACACGCATGATACTGTGCAAGACCACACATGATGCTGTGCACCAAAACACATGATACTGTGCGCCAGCACGCATGATGCTGTGCACCACCACGCATGATACTGTGCACCACCACGCATGATACTGTGCACCACAATGAATGATATTATGCACCACCATGCATGATACTCTGAACCACCACCCATGATGCTGTGTATCACCACCCATGATGCTGTGCATCACCACCCATGATACTGTGTATCACTACCCATGATACTCTGCACCACCACGCATGTACTGTGCACCACCACGCATGGTACTGTGCACCACCACGCATGGTACTGTGCACCACCACCCATAATGTGCACCATCACCCATTATATTGTGCATAACCACCCATGATAATGTACATCACCACCCATGATACTGTGCACTACCACTTCACACTAATCCTCACGACACGTCACACTAAGCACCTCTACACGTCACACTAAGCACCACCACACGTCATACTAAGCACCACAATACGACACACAAAACAGCCAACGACACACCAAGCCACCACCACAAGTCCACAACTAAAAAAAAACCACCACCAACGTCACAGGACCATGGTTCACACAAAGTACCACCACACGACACACCAAGCAGCACACGTCACATTAAGCACCACCACAAGTCACACTAAAACACCAAAAACCCCGCCGTCCACAGCACCAGGTTCACACTAAGCACCACAACACGTCACACTAACAAACCACCATGACCTCACTGAAGACCTGCTGGGCGGCATCGCTGACCATTGGTGCAGACTAATGGTGCCCCCAATACTTTTGGGATTGATTACATTCTCCTGGGCACCAGCGTAGCCGCGTACCCGATTAGCCCATTGGTATCGATTCGCCGCACTAGACTGCAGTAAGTCCTCTGGGCCTACGCCCGGGTTTGTCAATGATCCTTTCCAGTGTTCCAGTGGTAAGAGGAATCATGATAAGAGTAATTTCTCACTCGTAATGTGTGCATATCAAGCACACAATTAAATCATTACTATCGTCAAAGAAAATGGAAAAACATGGTTTTACATTACGTGACTATTAATGAAGGCCTTGCTCAAGCATTCTTTTTTCTTCACTAGAGACATATCACCATCATCAAAAAAAAAAAATAATAATACACAGACACCCACAACTTATACATTTGAATCACAAATTTAAGACATGAGACATACACAATAAATCTAAGACATTCACCTCCAACTAAGACATACACATCATAACTAAGACATACACCAAAACCTATACTTGACATATTGACAATAAATATAAGACATAAGCACAAACAAATTTAGCATGTGATGAGACATTACCAGAACTAAGTCACACACCCAAACTAATAAACAATCACTTTACTAGTTCAATGTAAAACTATCATCAACAAAAAATAATTAATACAATATACCCACCAAATTTTATAGTTATAAACGTCAAAACATAAAACTTATTTACACATTTATTTTCTCAAACGTGAATATTCATAACCACATTTAACATTTTCTCACCCTATGTTTACTTAACACATTCTCCACCCACATCATCCCTAAAACATCCTTTCTTATTCATTTGCATATCTCCTAGAGATATTTTATCCTGACGACCCATCATGACACTAGGAGCCAGAGTGTAGTAGGTGGTGTTGGAGTGGTGATGGTTGCTCTGGCTCCTACGTCTAGGTATAATATTGTGATCTTTGCAGCTCTGGTGTTACTAGGTATAAGCGTAACGTTTATATCTCTGGTATTATTACATATAACCCAGTGATCTTTATATTTCCGATAGCACTAGCAAAGGTTTTCTGATTGTCTACGTAAATGCATTTTTCCATTCATATCTTTATTCAATAGTTTCTCCTACACCTTTACAAATTATAAATACAGGATTTTGTAGTCAGAAATTCAAATTGTTTACCAGTTATTATTTTGTTGCATCACTTATCTTACATTTGCCTGCGTATGTACCCTCCTGTAGTGTGTGTGTGTGTGTGTGTCTCCCCTTCACTATACATAAGGTTGTCTTCTCTCTCTCTCTCAGTATCCTCACCTCTGGCTTCCCACATCATCCCTTCGCAGATCTTGTGTCCAGGCATTTATCAGTCTGTATAGTGGATGTCTTGCCTTCCCCACTTTCCGGAGGTCCCAGGCGACCTTAATGAATTAGAATCATGTTTCTTCTAACTATGGTCAAGACTTTCCTGGTGGAGGAATTACAGGAGAGGAGACAGAGAAATCTGTATCTTGAAACTACACCCACCAAGACAGACATAAACGTTGACTGCCCAGATACCGTAGTAAAAGGAAATTTAAGACCTACTTACATCACAGATCTTTATAATATATATTTTAATCAGTTAAGTAGCAAAAAGTTAATGTCTGGACGTTGTATACTGTGTGTAAAAATGACTGCGCAATTCTTAATCTAATTTCAACCTCCAGGAAAACTGTAATAAAATTTATTTGTTTATTCGTCTTTTGTTATTGCAAGGCACGCAACAGATTCATAAATGCCGCGCGCACACACACAACACACACCCACACGACACACAACACACACACACACACACAACAGACACACACACACATACACACACATTCCACACACACAAGCACAAACACATACACACACACACACCACACACAAGCACAAACACACACACACACACACACACACGACACAACACACACACACAACCATTCACACACACAAGCAACAAACACCACACACACACACACACACACACAAGCACAAACAACACACACACACACACACAACACACACACACACACAACCACACACACCACAAACACACAACGAACACACACACACACACACACACACACACAACACACACATCAAGCACATACACACACACACACACACACACACACACCAAACACAACAACAACACACACACGTAAAGAAACTAGAGAAAGTGCAAAGGTTTGCAACAAGACTATCCCAGAGCTAAGAGTATGTCCTACGATGAGAGGTAAGGAAATCAACCTGACGACACTGGAGACAGGAGAGATAGGGGGGACATGAATAACGACATACAAAATACTGAGAGAATTGACAAGGTGACGAAAGACAGGATGTTTCAAGATATTGGACACAGAACAAGGGGACACAGGTTGGAAGCTGAAGACACAGAATGAATCACAAGGATGTTAGGAAGTATTTAATTCAGCCACAAGAGTAGTCAGTAAGTGGAATAGTTTGGGAAGTGATGTAAGTGGAGGCAGGAACCAACACAGCTTTTAAGCAACGTATGATAAAGCTCACAGCTCAGGAGAGAGCCCCTAGTAGCGATCATTGAAGAGGCGGGACCAGGAGCTCGGACCGACCCCCGCAACCTCAACTTAGGGATGTACAACTAGGTGATTACCACACACACACACAAACACAAGCACACACACACACACACAACACACACACAAACACACACAACACACACACAACACACACAACAAACCACACACAACACTCAAAACAACACACACCCACACAAACACACACACACAAACACACAACACACAACACACCCACTCAACACACACACACAACACAAGCACAAACACACACAACACACACAAACACACACACAACACAACACACACACACACACACACAAACACACACACACAAACAAACACACTCACACAAACACACACAAACACAAACAGCACACACACACAAACACACACACACGCAACAAAAAACACACACAAAACACAAAAACAACACACATACACAAACACACACACACACACACACACAAACACTCACTACAAAAACACACACACAACACAACACACAAACACACACACAAGCACAAAACACACAACGCACACACACACACACACACACACAAACAACACAACAACACCACACACACCACACACAAGCACAAACACACACACATACACACACCAACACACACACACACCACACACACACATCACACACACACAACGCACACACAACACACACACACACACACACACACACACACACACACACAAACACAAACACACACAAGGGGAAAAAAAAGCAATTGAAAGCATCATGAAAGTAATCGGAAAGACGACATGACCTCCAGCTGGAAATTTTCGGAGAAATAGGGGTGTTAGTAAAAAAAAAGACCCGCCGTGAAAGTGACCTACAAGGCAGAATCGACTCGGAACAGGATACTGTGGGAGAAAGCACGTATTAAGGGACATGCCGGAATACAGGAAGGGTGTAATCTCACTTTTGCCCTTTTCGGAAAAGCCGGGGGCCCCATCTTCATCACGCAAAAACAACGCAACTGCACGCACACACAACATGTATAAAAAACACTCATCAACCTCTTACACTAATATGAATGCAATCACAAGCGCGGCGCGCACCCCACACACACAATACAATATATATATTATATATTATAATATATATATATATATGTGTGTGTGTGTGTGTGTGTGTGTGTGTGTGTGTGTGTGTGTGTGTGTGGATAAGTTCTTTATTGAATCCTGTACTTTCCTACATCTTCCACAACAGTGTCTCCCACTTAAACAATATTTTGCAGTTGTATATAAGACTGTGTCCAGCAGTTGTAAACTGTACCAGAAACAAACACTGTGTCCAGCAGTTGTAAACTGTACCAGAAACAAACACTGTGTCCAGCAGTTGTAAACTGTACCAGAAACAAACACTGTGTCCAGCAGTTGTAAACTGTACCAGAAACAAACACTGGGACAAAAGCTGTTCATTATTTTTGTTTTGTTTACAATTATTGTTTATATTTGTGTCCGTATGTGACTCTGTCTTCCACCAAGAAATCTGCTACAAAAATGTCATCAGTTTCCTTTTTTGTGGAGTTCGTCTTTTTATATATATGCAAGTCACTGAAATGTCCACAAGTAAACACGCAAGTACACAAAGTACACACACACACACACACACACACACACACACACACAGTTCTCTCGTTCCACTGTGGATAATATACATGGAGAGAATTTCGGGGGTCAACGCCCCCGAGGCCCCGTCTGAGACCAGACCTCTAGAATATATATAAACACAATTTGCCCAGCACACGTATAATACTTAATATCCAACCCCTGTGTCACTCACATGTGTGCAAACATTCTCATGCACATATGTGTACTTTCTCACACAGACATCATGAGACCACACCTCTCCTTATAAGTGTATCTGCTCTATAGTATATTAGAGTGTAAGTCTGAGGGACCTGCTGGTTCACCAGACTATTAAAAATTCGAGATAAATTACCTCCTACTTGATAACAATAGTTATGATCTATGGTTTGCGGTGTTTTGTGATTTGCAGTAATGATTTGTGATTTAGAGTAATGACTGTGATTTTGCAGTGTTTTTAGTGATGTGTAGTGATATGTGATTTCCAGTTTGTATTTAAATTATATTATATATTTTAATAGAATTCTGAATAATCGGGATGTAGAATGTGTTACATAGTATTTTCTAGATATCCTTAATGATAAATATGAAGATATAAGGAAGTAACAGTTGAGAGAGTCTTGTACTGGATATAGCAAGAAAACATTCTTGTGAATTATTACATAATTTTTAATTTTTCCCGTCTTCACTTCTCTCAACTTCACTATATTGAGAAAAATATTCACAAACACAATAAAAAAGAAAGAAAATAAGATGTACAAACTGGGAGAGTCAACCTCTCGACAAAAGTGATTGTTTGATGTTGATGTTACAACCTGCCAGTACAACTTGTCTTAATGTCTTCAATATTGCTGTTTTATGTATTACTGTTATCTTGCTCTACTCTTCCCTTATTTTATTGTATTGTTCTTGTATGTTCTTGTGTGATATTTATGTACTGCTGTACTGTTCTGCTGTATGTTACTGTATTTTTCTTATGTGTTACAGTTTTTTTCTTGGTGTGTTACTGTACTGTTCAGTTTTGTGTTGTTTCTATTGATTATTATGAGGTACTTTCTAGACAGTTCTTCATTATTTTATTTTTGTGTTTTCGACACTCGAATATCAATCACATTCTTGACATATTCATTTCCTTGGTTATACATCAACTTGGCAATACATCAAACACTAATATTTATGTGTTAGTATGCAGTCCTTGCATGTTACAGTAGTAATTTCCCTGTGTATTTAAGTTATTCCCTGTTAACATAAGAAACATAAGGAAAGGGAGGAACACTGCAGGAGGCCTGTTGGCCCCATTACTAGGGCAGGTCCTTTACAATTTATCCACTAACCAAAACATTTGCCCAACCCAATTTTCAATGACCACCCAAGAAATAAGCTCTGATGTGAAAGTCCCACTCAAATCCACCACACTCCCAATAGGTACTTATACCAACCTAAATTTGAAAAACTACCAAAGTCCCAGCCTCAATATGCCAAATACGGTAGACTGTTCCACACTCAACTACCCTATTTCCAAACCATTACTTTCCTATGTCCTTTTCTAAATCTAAAATGATCTAATTTAATTCATTACTGACGTGGGTTCTCTATTCGGAGAGACATCCTCAAGACATTATTTATTTATCCCCTTTATTTAATACCTATCTACCAACTTTTACACTTCGATCAGGTCTCCCCTCATTCTTCGTTCTAACAAGTGAATGTAACTTAGAGTCTTCAATCCTTCTTCATAAGGAGGATTTTAATGCTATGTATTAATTTAGTCATCCTACGAAGAATTTTTTCTAAGAATTTATGTCCCTTCTGTATTATGGTGACAGAAACTGAGCTGCATAATCTAGGTGAGGCCTTACTAATGATGTTTAAGCTGCAGTATGACCTCTGGACTTTCTGTTGCTTACACTTCTGATTAGTAAAATTCCAGTAATCTATTTGACTTTATTAAGTATGCTTAGGCATGCGTCTTGGTTTAAGGTTGCTGCTCACCATAACCCCAAGTTCCTTTTCGCATTGGTATAGCCTAAGTTATACTCATTTAACTTATAAGTACTAGGTTGTTATGGGCACTCCCAAGCTTCAGAACCTTGCATTTATCTACATTGAACTGCATCTAGCACTTTTCTGAACGTAGATTTAGAGTTTTGTTTAAATCCTCCTGAAGTTCCATAACATCGACGTTTGAATCAATTTATATTCCTATCTGTGTCATCGGCGAATTTGCTCATATCACTTGTAATTCATCATCTAAGAGTATTGATTATAGATTTTAAACATCAACGGGCCCAAGACTGATCCCTGTGGAGCGCCAACTTGTTAACAGATCCCCACTCGGATTTTACCCCCTGTATGGACCATCACTCTGTTGCGGTCAATGAGCCACTGACTCGATCCTCGAGAGCACTTTTCCCCAATGCCATTGCGCTGCCAACTTTCTTTATCGTCTATGGTGCGGAACTCTTAGATATAGCATTATCTAAAATCTAAGTAAATAATATCAAATTCGTTATCGTGGTCAACAGCCTTCATAAGCTTTCTGAAGAAAGTTAATATATTTAGTTTTAGACAGTCGGCCTATTGTGAATCCATGCTGAGTATATATCCATGCTAGTGCTTATTCGAGATGGCGCATAATAATCTCAGCTATTATGTGACTCTAAGTAATTGGCCTTACTATTGAGGTCAGGCTTATCGGGGCGGAATTTGACGGTTAAACAGTCTTGTCCCCTGTTTTAATAAATAGGTATTACATTAGCCTATCTTACCACATATCAGACATTACACCTGTTTGTAAGAGATAAATTAAAAATATTAGTTAATGGTTCACAGAGTTCCTTTTGCATTTCCATTGCTTGTTGCCGTACGTTTTTCTGCACTTACTTTACTGCTTCTTGTATACTGGACATGCTTGCTGTGTTGCTGGAGGGGGTGAGGATTAAAGCTTCCACATTATTATTTACTATCAAGCACTTCAAACTTTCCCAACTGTTACCTTCCACAACAGTGTCTCCCACCACTAAATTTATAATCACCCCAAGCAATAATTTCCACGACTCAACATTCCTACACTTTCACTTAACAATCCTAGCATCCACCATTTGACTTCAGGATTCAATTTCCAGGGTTATTACTTTTTAGCTGCATTCGATGAGTCTTTACTTTGACACCTAACAAAGTACTGTCATGCACATGTCAGTGAAAAAGTTAGCGGTTTTTAGCGTTTAGCTGAGCTAATTTTTTAGTTTTGAGGTTATTAGCCGAGTTAGCGAATGCTAACTTTTTGGTTAGCAGTGCCTAGCCACCGCTGTTTTTAAGTTTAACGAGGTGACTCAAGATCGGAACATTCTCAAACATTTTAATTTACTTTTCCAAATTTTCCATTATTGCTTGAGAAACAACATATTCGCTGGCTTCAAATTTTCAGTGTGATGTGTAGTTATCTCGGGCAGATTCTTGCACTATTTGCGTGCCCTATATGCAATTAATTACAAATCCCATTCCAAATTTTCTTTCTGTGTGACAACTGTTTAAAGGCTTCTTCTCGACATTGAAATTTTACTGTGTATCCTATTAAAACAGTTGGTATATTTAATGGAATGGATAGCTGCTGTACCACAACTAGTCTTTATCATAATGGTTTAGGAGATTACTTTACATTATTACATTATTTTCCCATGGATCACTTCCATAATATTTAAAGGGGTGGACCGGTGTAAGCCAGCGGAAGGACTCGGTCAGATGGACAAAAGCTCAACAGCGGTCATCCATCGAAGTACCCGCGTCAGGAAACACTTGTCCTGTTTCATGACGAACCTTACCTAACCTAACCTTGACAATGGTGAGGGCGTCTTAACACAAACTAGGGACTCGTCTTACTTTTTCTTGATTGGATTTTAAATGCCCTACTATTCCTTTTGGGCGCAGTTAAGCATTGTTCTTGACTTACATGTAGAAATTAGGAAAAAGGCATCATCAATCTTCAGTGGCGATCTTTAAAAACTTTTAGTCCTGATGGTTTTCCTCTGAGGAAGCAATTGTTTTGGAGGTAGGTTTGATAGAAACTGACAGTTAGGTTAGTAGATGAGGTTAAGGTTAGTAGAACTGAGGTTAAGGTTAGTAGAACTGAGGTTAAGGTTAGTAGAAGGTTCCGAATTTATTAATAAAATTAGTTTGTGAGATAATTTACTTTTTCGGTTCCCCTAATTTAAATTAATATTATGTACTTTTATATATGGCTATAACAGCCGTGTGACGAAGAATATCGTCAAAATACCGTAAACCAGCGTATAAATGTACGTAAAAATACATATATATGTGTATGTTTGTGCGCTTGTTAGCCTTTCAATGACATATGAAAACACCAATAAATAAATAAGAATGAAAACAGTTTAATATTTAATACAGTTTTGATGGAGGTGGAAAAGTTCTTCAACACTTGGACATTCATCTACGTTAAATAAAACACTTAGTAATTCCACCCACCTGGACAGTCTCTACCGTACACCAGCTAGACAACACCAGTCTACACAGTTCATGTGTGTGTAGATACTATACAGTCAAACACACACCACATAGTCCACACAGTTCATGTGCACCAACACGAATGATGTGCACCCAACAACGCATGTTACTGTGCAAGGACACACACATGCAGCTGTGCCACCAATACTCATGATACTGTGCGCCAGCACGCCATGATGCTGTGCACCACCCACGCATGATACTGTGCACTCAACCACGCATGATACTGTGCACCCAATGGAATGATATTATGCACACCACCATGCTGATACTCTGAACACACCCATGATGCTGTGAATCACCCACCATGATGCTGTGAATCACCACCCATGATACTGTGTATCACTACCCATGGATATCTGCACCACCACGCATGTTACTGTGCACACACGCATGGTACTGTGCACCACCATCGATGGTACTGTGCAACCACACCCATAATGTTCACCATCACCCATTATATTGTGCATACCACCCATGATAATGTACATCCCAACCATGATACTGTGCACTACCCCTTCACATAATCCTTCACGAAACGTCACACTATGCACCTCTACACGTCACATAAGGCACACCACACGTTCATACTAAGCAACCACAATACGCACACAAAAACAGCACAACGACTCACAAGACCACCACAAGTCACACTGAAACACCACCAAACGTCACGGACCATGGTTCACACAAAAGTACAAACCACACGGGACACTCCAAGCAGCAACGGTACATTAAGCACCACCCACAAGTCACACTAAACACAACCACGCGTACGCACCATGGTTCACAATAAGCACACACCACACGTCACACTAAGCTCGTCACCTCCTTGTGCCTCCACGTGAAATGAACCTGCTGGGCGTATCGCTACCATGTGCAGACTAATGGTGCCACAAAACTGGCGGATTGGATTACATTCTCTTGCAAACAGCTGTAGCGCGTACCCGATAGCCATTGGTATCGATTCGCCGCAATAGACTGCCAGTATGTCATCCTGGGCCTACGCCCGGGTTGTCAATATCCGTTCAGTGTGCAGTGGTAAGAGGAATCATGATAAGAGTAATTTCTCACTCGTAATGTGTGCATATCAAGCACACAATTAAATCATTACTATCGTCAAAGAAAATGGAAAAACATGGTTTTACATTACGTGACTATTAATGAAGGCCTGGTCAAGCATTCTTTTTTCTTCACTAGAGACATATCACCATCATCAAAAAAAAATAATAATAATACACAGACACCCACAACTTATACATTTGAATCACAAATTTAAGACATGAGGACCTTACACCAATTAAATCTATGACATTCACCTCCCAACTAAGACATACACATCATTAACTAAGACATAACCAAAAACCTATACTTGACATATTGACAATAATATAGACACTTAAGCACAACACTAAATTTAGCATGTGTTGAGGACAATTACCAGAAGACTAAGATCAATCACACTCCTCCAAAGTAATAAACATTACACTTTACTATGATTCATGTTAACTATATTCATCAACAAAAAATATTATACAATTTACCACAAATTTATGTTTATAATTCGTCTAATCATATAAAACTGTTTTACACATTTTTTTCTCAAACTGAATATCATCACCACATTTATCATTTCTCACCACTATGTTATCATATCACATTTCTCACCCCTCATCATCCCTAAAACATCCTTTCTTATTTCATTTGTATATCCTCTAGAGTATTTTAATCTGACGGACCCATGAATGACACTGGAGCTGAGTGTAGTAAGGTGTGTTGGGTGGATGATGGTTGCTCTGGCTCTCTTCGTATAGGTATAATTTATTGTGATCTTTGCTCAGCTCTGGTGTTACTATGTATATGCGTAACGGTTTATTTCTCTGGTATTATTAATATAACCCAGTGATCTTTTTATTTCCGGTAGCTAACTAGCAAAAGGTTTTCTGATTGTCTACGTAAATGCATTTTTCCTTCAGTCTTTATTCAATAGTTTCTCCTACACCTTTACAAATTATAAAAATACAGGATTTTGTAGTCAGAAATTTCAATTGTTTACCAGTTATTATTTTGTTGGCAATCACTTATCTTACATTTTCACTGCGTATGTACCCTCCTGTAGTGTGTGTGTGTTTGTGTTGTCTCCCCTTCACTATACATTAAAGGTTGTCTTCTCTCTCTCTCTCAGTATCTCACTCTGGCTTCCCACATCAGTCCCTTCGCAGGATCTTTGTTGGTCCAGGCTGATCAGTCTTTGATTTAGTGGATGTATTGCCTTCCCACTTTCCGGAAGGTCCCCAGGCGTACCTTAATGAATTAGATCATTTCTCTTACTAACTATGAGGGTCAAGACTTCTGGTGGAGGAATTACAGGAGAGGAGGACAGAGAATCTGTATCTTGGAAACTACAACACCAAGACAGACATAAAA
Organism: Cherax quadricarinatus; assembly: GCF_026875155.1. Lineage (NCBI taxonomy): Eukaryota > Metazoa > Arthropoda > Malacostraca > Decapoda > Parastacidae > Cherax > Cherax quadricarinatus. Next base: position 32,590,413 of record NC_069416.1, on the reverse strand, counting down.
CGTTGAACGCCCAGATACCGGTATTAAAGGAAATTTAAGTCCTATTTACATCCACCGTATCTTTAATTAAATATATATTTTGATCAGTTATGTAGCAGAAAAAAGTTTTTTTTTTTTATTGTCCTAAAAACAAAACTGGACCGTGTGTACTGTGTGTAAATGACACTGAGCATTTCTTATACTAAGTGTCACCCCCGGGAAAACTGTAATAAATTTTATTTGTTTTTTTCGTCTTTTTTTTATTGAAAGGGCCGCACAGATTCATAAATCGGCCCACACACACACACACACACACACACACACACACCCCAACACACACCACACACACCACACACAACAACACATTCACAACACAAGCACAAACACCACCCCAAAACCAAAAACACACACAAGCACAAAAAAACACCACACACCCACACAACACACCAACAAAACCACACATTCACACACACAAGCAAAAACACACACACACACAACACACACACAACCAAAACACACACACACACACCACACACACACACACCACACAAACCCACACAACAAAACACACAAAACACACCACACAACCACACACACACCACAACACACAAGCACAAACCCCAACACACACACAACACAAACACACACACACACACACACACACACACGTAAAAAACAAAGAGAAAGTGAAAAGGGTTTTTGAAACCAAGACTAGCCCCAGACTAAGAGGTATGCCTACGAGGAGGGGTTTAAAAGGGAAAATAACCTGACGACACTGGAGGACAGGGAGTAGGGGGACATGAAAAACGAATCAAAATACTGAGGGAATTGAAAAGGGGGACAAAGACAGGATTTTCCCGGGTTGGGACAAGTAAAAGGGGGACACAGTTGGAAGCTGAAGACCAGATGAAAACCAGGGTGTTAGGAAGTATTTATTTAGCCACAGAGTAGTCGTAAGTGGAATTTTGGGGGAAATGATGTAGTGGAGGCGGATCCATACCAGCTTTGCAACGTATGATAAAACTCACGGCTCAGGGAGAGTGACCTAGTACATCATGAAGAGGCGGGGGCCAGGAGCTCGGCTCGACCCCCCCCAAACCCCAAAGGTGAGACAAAAAAAAGGGGGAGTACACACAACACACAAACACAAGCACACACAACACACACCCCACACACAAAAACCCCCAACACACACCACACACAAACACACAACACACAAAACCACACACACACACACAAAAACACACACACAAACACCACACACACAAAACCCCCCCACACACACACACAAGCACAAACACACACACACACACAAACACACACACACACAAAACACACCACACACAAACCACACACACAAACAAACACACTCACACAAAACAACAAAACAAACACACACACACACAAACCCCAAAAACACGCACCACCACAAACACAAAAACACCACATACACAAAACACACCACCACACACACACACACTCAACAAAAACACACACCACACACACACACACACACACAAGCCAACACAACGCACACACCAACACACAACACAAACACACAACACAAAACCACCACAAAACAAGCACAAACACACACACATACACACACAAAACACACCCCAAAACACACCCACAAACACACAACACACGCACACAAAAACCCCCCCCACACACCCCACACAACACACACACACACCACAAAAAAAACACACAAAAGGGGAAAAAAAAGCAATTTTGAAAGCATCATAAAAGTAATGGGAGAAGACGACATGCCCAGCTGGAAAATTTTCGGAAAATGGGGGGGTTTGTAAAAAAAAAGAACCCGGGGCCAGTGAAAGTGACCTTTCAAGGCGAATCGGGGAAACAGGATACTGGGGGAAAAAAGCACGATTAAAGGGGCATGCCGGAAATACAGGAAGGTGTTTCCGACCGCGACAGAAACAAGACAAAAAGGCTAAAAGAGGAGATGATACAAAGGCAAAGGAGGAAAGAGAGGGGAGGAAAGAAAGACAGGAGACCCCCAGACACGGAAGAAGATCAAATAAAACCCTCCCTCACAGCCCCCTATAGAAGCCTCCAACCAGGCAACCCCAGTGCAGCCAAACACTCAAAAACCAAAACACCCATGTCAACCCAAATGCCCCCCCCCCCCCCACACATTACAAACCACCCCCACGAAACCCAAACCCCATATTTCCCTTATCATCTCCACCCCCAACCCCAATCACCTCCCAGACCACAGTCTTAAAAAAGAATTAAAGGGTATGGTATACAAATGCGAGGAATAACAAAAAAAGATGGGGAGTGGCTTAAAAAAGAATCAAGGAGACACCCCCAGCATAATAGCATCACAGAAAAAAAAACCACCAGAAAAATAACAGATTAAATTTTTCCCCCCGGATATAAAAATCCTCAGGAAAGACAGAGGGGGAGGGGGGGAAGGAGGATTTGCACTGTTCATTAAAAAACCCCAGTGGGGTTTTGAGAAAATGGAAGGAAATGGATGGCACGGGGGGGAAAGGGACTACTTAGTGGGAACAACCCAGTTGGGGGGACAAAGGGGGTTAATTGCAGTAATTTACAACCCACCACAGAACTGCAGGAGACCAAGAAAAGAATACGATGAGAGCCGACCTGGTCGACACACAGCCGGGTGGCCGGAAAGCACATGTGGGGGGAGCAAATTTATAGTTATGGGTTTCAATCAAAAGGGAGATTGACTGGGAAACCTGGACCCCGGGGGGTTTCCCGAAACATGGAGAGCCAAGAGGGGTGGATTATATGGAAAACCTCATGCATAAATGTTAGAGCACTCCCAAGAGAGAGAGGAAAAGATGAACCAGAAAGACGGACCTTGTATTCACCGAGTAGTTCAGAATCGGGGATATCTTTATGAAAGGGCCCCCCTGGGAGTAGTGATCAGGGGCTGTGCTTCGACACATATTTGAGCTCCAAGTGGAGAGGTAGAGCGGGAATTGGGTGGGAAAAACCAAAAAAAAAGGGGGGAAAACTACCGGGCATGAGGAACTTCCTTCAAAACTTTCAGTGGGAGAGGGAACTGACAGGAAAACCAGTACAAAAAATGTGGATATTGCAAAAAAATGCAAGGGGGCGAGGAGGGTTTGTTCCCAAAGGGAAAAAAAATAAGGGAAGAACAAACGAGCCCTTTGGGGTTCACCCAAAGGTGTGGGGGGGAAAAATAGGGAAAGAGAAGGAAAAAAGGTACGAAGACAGGAACTCAAAAAAATAAAGAGATTAGCAAAGAGCCAAAATAAATATGCAAGATAAGAAGGGAGGCTCAGCGACAATAGAAAATGACATAGACGAAAGTCAAGATGACCCGAAGCTGTTTACAGCCACTCAGGAGGAAAACCAGTCAAGGACCCGGTAATCAATGGGAAGGGTGTGGGGAATTCACAAGAAACGAGGAGGTTGTCAGGAGCTCAACACGAGATTTAAAGAATTTTACAGTGGAAAACCCGTAGGGACCCCAGAAAATCAAAAAAGGGGGTACACCAGCAGGTGGATGAGGTACATATAACCAAAGGGGAAGGAAGAAGCTCTTGCGAACTTGACCCCAAAGGCGGTGGGAAGACAAAATCTCTCCGTGGGGCCTTAAAAAGGGGGGCAGAGAAATTTTGTGTGCCATTAACAAGTCTTCAAAAAACCCTTTGAAACGGGAACTCCCCGAGGTATGGGAAAATGGAAAAAGTAGTCCCAATTTTTAAAAAGGGAGACAGACATGAGGCACTAAAATACAGCCTGTTCCCCTAACGTGTTAGTATGCAAGATCGGAGAAGATACAGGGGGAAGTGGTGGAGCACCTGGAAAAAAACAAAATGTATAAATTGACAACCACTGGTTTAGGGAAGGAAAATCCTGTGTCACAAACCATTTTGGTTTTTGACAAGGTGACAGAAGTAAGACAAAAGAGAGAGGGGTGGATCGACTGCATTTTTTTGGACTGCAAAAAGGGCCTTCGACACAGTTTCCCCACAAGAGGTTACTGAAAAAATAGAAAAATCAGGCACACATAAAAGGAAAGGCCTGCAATGGGGTCAAAAAACCCGAAGGGAGGCAACAACGAGTCATGGACGTGCGAGGTGTCGAGTGGCGCTTTGACAAGCGGGGTTTACAGGGGTCAGTCCCAGGAACTGTGCTGTTCTTGGTAATGTGAAAGACATAAGGAAGGGGGTAGACCCCGAAGTGTCCCCGTTTGGTGAGTGAAGTTAATGAGAAGAATAAACGGATGAGGATCAGGCAGGACTACAAAGAGACCTGGGCGTACAAGCCTGGTCCGAAAGGTCCTTGAGTTTAACCCCGCCAAATGCAAAGTCATAAGATTTGGGGAAGGGGAAAGAAGACCGCGACACAATATGTTTAGTGGCCAAGACTGCAAACCTCACTCAAGGAAAAAGATTGGGGGTGAGTATAACACCACATATCTCCTGAGGGCATATAAATCAGTAACGCTGCAGATACGGGCGCCCGGCAAACCCAGGATAGCGTTCCCATACCCCAATAAGGAGTCGTTCAAAAAACGATACCATTTAGTCAGGCCATACTGGGTAGCGCACCTTTGGAATCCACCTAGTCAACCTCAAAAAATTAGGAAAGTGCAAAGGTTTGCAAAAGACATCCCAGAGCTACGGGGGTTTTCGTACGAAGAAAGGTTTTGGGGAAATCGGCCTACGACACTGGGGCCAGGAGGGCAGGGGACATGATAACGCATAAAATACTGCGCAGAATGACACGGTGGACAAAGACAGGAGTTTCCCGAGATGGGCAAAACACAAGGGTCACAAATTGGGAAATTTTAAGATCAGATGAATCAAAAGGGGGTTTGGGAAGTATTTCTTCAGTCTAGGTAGTCAATCGTGAATAGTTAGAAAGTGAAGTAGTGGAGGCGGGAGCCATACTATTTTAAGGCGAGGTATGATAAAGTCATGGGCAGGGGAGAGAGGGCCTAGTAGCAATCAGGAAGAGGCGGGGGCCAGGAGCTATGACCGACCCCCCGCAACCACAAAATTTGGTGGGGTACAAATAGGTGAGTACACACACACACCCACACACACACACACACACCACAAGGAAAAACACACACACCACACATGCACACACACACACAACACACAACACAAAACACACACACCACACACACAAACACACACAACAAGAAAAAACACACACACCACCACCACACACACACACACACAAAACACACACCACACACCCAAAAACCAAAAACACAAAACAACACCAACACACACAAAAAAGTACACACAACAACACACACACACACACACAAACACAAACACACACACACACACACACACACACAAACACAACACACACACAAAGCAAACCACACACAACACACACACACACAAACACACCACACAGACCCGTTTTGTCTATGGGCTAGCGAAGTAAAGGGGGAAACTTATGATGAAAAAAAGCAGGAGGAGAAAAAAGGATTAAAGATATCGAAGGTGATGGCGGTGGGACAAGACCCAGGTGGCAAATTTCGGAGAACGGGGTGGTCACAAAGAAAGGAATCGGCCCCCTCAAAGTAATTTTAAGGCAGAATAACCCCAATCGATCTGCAGGGAAAAGCAGGTGAAGGCAAGCGGGTTCCGGGTGTGACCTCGATCGAGGGAACCAGGACGAAAGGAAGACATGAAAGGAGGTTCAAAAACGAAAGGGAAAAAAGGGAGGAAATGAAAAAAGGGGAGAGAAAACCCAGGTCAAATGGAAGGACAAGCACACACCCCAGAAGCACCTGCAGAAGGACTCCAGCCACAACACCCACAAGGCAACTGAACAATCCAAACCAACCATCACACACCGATCCCTCTGTTCCCACCCCCCGCACCACAGTTACAGTATTAGAACAGAAGTTGAAGGTTTGGTACACAAATGCAGATGGATTAACGAATAAACATGAGGAATGGCAAGAAAGAATCAATGAGAAGTCCCCAGACATCATAGCAGTTACAGAAACAAAACTCACGGAGACAATAACACATGCAATCTTCCCACCAGGATACCAGATCATGAGGAAAGATAGAAGGGGCAGGGGGGGAGGTGGGGTTGCTCTGCTCGTAAAAAACAGATGGAAATTCGAGAAAATGGATGGCATAGATGAGACTGGAGAAAGAGACTACATAGTAGGTACACTTCAGTCTGGGGAACACAAAGTGGTCATTGCAGTGATGTATAATCCACCACAGAACTGCAGGAGGCCAAGAGAGGAATATGAAGAGAGCAACAGAGCAATGGTGGACACACTTGCTGAGGTGGCAAGAAGAGATCACTCCAGCAGAGCAAAGTTGCTGGTTATGGGGGATTTCAATCACAGGGAGATTGACTGGGAAAACCTCGAGCCACATGGGGGTCCCGAAACATGGAGAGCCAAGATGTTGGACGTGTTGCTGGAAAACCTCATGCACCAACACGTTAAGGACACTACCAGAGTGAGAGGGGATGATGAACCAGCAAGATTGGACCTTGTGTTCACCCTGGGCAGCTCAGACATTGAGGACATCAAGTATGAGAGTCCCCTAGGAGCTAGCGACCACGTGGTTCTGTGCTTTGAATACATAGTAGAGCTGCAAGTGGAGAGAATAACAGGACTTGAATGGGAAAAGCCTGACTATAAAAGAGGGGACTACATAGGGTTGAAGAACTTCCTGCGGGAGGTCCAGTGGGACAGAGAACTGGCAGGAAAGCCAGTAAATGAAATGATGGAATATGTAACAACAAAATGCAAGTAGGCAGTGGAAAGGTTTATTCCCAAGGGCAACAGTAACAACGGGAAGACCAGAACGAGCCCCTGGTTTACCCGACGGTGTAAGGAGGCAAAAAACGAAGTGCAATAGAGAATGGAAAAAGAGACAGAAGGCAGAGAACACACGAAAGTAGGGAGATCAGTCGCAGAGACCAGGAATGAGTATGCACAGGTAAGGAGGGAGGGCCCAGCGACAGTATGAAAATGA
>NC_069416.1:32575936-32578436 GCF_026875155.1 Cherax quadricarinatus | reverse complement strand
CATACACATTGCCTTCAATAATAAGCACAAACTGTTTAATTTACTTACAAAATGTTTTACAGTTGTTTGTGACACTGTGTCCAGTTGTTTTGAACTGTATCAGAGGCCAAATGTGACACTCAAGCTTCTCTTCATAAATGAAAAGATGCTAAAAAATATTCTGAAATAATTGTTGTAATTTCTGTAAAGTACTTCAGTAGCTATTGCATTAAAAGTTATAATGGTTTATTAGCCATAGGTTCATTAGCACTGGAGTCACTTTGGTTACAGTATCTATCAAGGAATCGCTTGTAAGAGATCTAAGAATGTGGAAACAAGAAAAGTGAAATACACTGCTGCTCTTTATCTTATGAACGGTAAAGAGAAACCAGAAATAATAATTAAATAAGTCTCTCTTTCTCTCTTAGTATCTTTTCCACATCTTCATTTATCTCAATATTAACACTCAATAAATCTCTTGTTCTCATTCTTCCATCTCAGGAGACACATAAAAGATACGTTTACGGTCACTCTGCCATCACCTCACTCACTGCTCTTTATGGGCTCTAATACACCTAAATCAGTTATCTCACCCTACTGGCATCTCTCTCAATCTCACATCTTTCTTTTCCTCGTAAATTACTATGATCGGCATCACTGATCTGTGGCCTCTTAGACCTTATCATATCTACTGATGAAGCTGTGTTATGAGTTGGCCTCCACTATTGTCTCCTCCAAATCATTCCGCTATTGCAACCACTGTCAGCCTCAGAGTTAGTCATGCCTGAGTTACCAGACCTGCCACGTGGAAGCGTCCCCTCACTCTGTCATCTTAGGTATTCCATTAATTGTTTCTCGGGTAGCGCTGAAAGTTGGGTTGGGCAAATATTTTGTTAGTGGGATGAATTGTGAAGGACCTGTGTAGAATGGGCCAACAGGCCTGCTACAGCGTTCCTCCTTTCTTATGATCTTATTCCCAGTTTTCCGAGGTACGTCCCGCTTTATCTTTCCTTCACTCCGCTTACCTTTTGGATCATGTTTCCAGGTCTCCATCCGTGGGCCCCCGGATGTCAACCCTTTCATACTCCCCACTTCCATTTTCTTGGTGCTTTCCCTAGTTCCATCTGTGTTTCCTCAGATGAACTTCCTTCCACACTTTCCCAGCTTCTGCATTTTGTTACTTCTGGTGATCTTGCTAGGTGCAACCTCGTCCTTTTCTAGCTGGTTTAGTCAGGTGTGGTTATTGATGAGGTCATAGTTGTGTGTGTGTGTGTGTGTGTGTGTGTGTGTGTGTGTGTGTGTGTGTGTGTGTGTGTGTGTGTGTGTGTGCGTGTGTGTGTGTGTGTGTGTGTACGTGTTTGTTTCCCCTAGTTCTGTGTCTTCAGAAGTCCATCTGTGTCCCCTCAAATGAACACCCTCACTTCCCCAGGTTCAGCAGTTGTTGCCCTTCCCCAGTGACCTTGTTGGATGGTAACTTGGTCTTGTCTAGCTGGTCTACTGCCGAGACTGTCCAGGTGGGTGGAATTACAGGAGGGGACACACAGAAAACTGCGTCCTGTAAGTACATCCACCAAGACAGCCTGGAACAGTAGACCAGCTAGACGAGACTAAAGGGCAGTAGCATAACTTTTTCTCTCTCTATCTCATCCAATTTCTTTCATTTTTGGTGCATACGAAGAAGTGTTCACTAAATTTATTGTAAAAAATCAATAAGATAGCCTAAAAAACAATTGAAAAAAAAAAGAAGATTTACTGAAAATGACATTTGGCAGCCAATAGGTCCTAAATGGCACAACATAAGCTTGTTTGGAAACTTACTACTGAGAGAACAATCCTAATACGTAATTTAGGTGGTGCACTTCCCTGTAAGTATCTTTATTCCACAAAAAAATAAAGTTGGTAAGTTATTTTACTGTTGCAAAATATCTGCCCTTTACTCCCACCCAAATCCCAAAATATTTAGAATATTTCCAAAAGTTCTCCACTAAAATTAAGAACAATCATTATTTAATGATTCCAATGAATATTATTTTATTTAGTTAAATAGTAAATCCTCTATGAAGTAAAATAAGTCAATAACTTACTTCCAAGATAAACCCTCGTGCAGTAAATAGTCTTAATAGTATGGTAATAAGATGTTATCTCCATTATAGAATAATAATAATATGATATTATCACCTTTATATTATAATAAGGCAAAAGGACCTCAATGGAAATAAGTCTGACTTTTTTGGGTTATCCCAGGTACTTTACACATATGCTGCTATGTATGATAATCTACGTAGCTGTATTTGTGTATACCTGAATAAACTTACTCTCGAGAGCAAGGAATCTTGATGACGTCAGCTAATGTTCCCAGAAGGTTCCTGGTTGGTCGCAAGTCTACGTATTAGCTCCTCTCATTCTCCTATGATGCCAAATCCTCCCTGTTTGGTGTACTAGCCTCCACGAGTAGTATGTACTATATATATTATTGTAATCATGTGACTTTCGCTCACCATGAGGCAGGTCAAAGGCATGG
>NC_069416.1:32551493-32575436 GCF_026875155.1 Cherax quadricarinatus | reverse complement strand
CGGTGCCGGGAGTCCAAATAATGGGAACCCTGCGTTAAAAGTTTTTGTCTGGTAATCCTTGGGGTGTACGTTTCGTGGGAAGTTTGTCAAGAAGGAGTTTAAGCCGATTTGGTTTTGAAGATTTTAAAGTTGAGGTGCCATGATCTGATATAAAAAAATTTTCCGGACAGATAGTGGCATCAGGATAAAAATTTGAGGTTTTACGAAAGGGGAATTGGTTTTAGTAGAAGCAGAAACAGGTGTGGAGTTGGGGGGGAGTGGAAGGGGGGTGGGAGGGGGAAGGAACGAAGGCATCGTCTAATTACGAAAAGATGAAATTGGAGGTGACAATGGGCCAAAAAGTGACAGTACTAAGCTGGGCAAGTAGTGAAAGTAACACACGTACTTGCCGGGCGCGGACACTGAGGGGTGAATGTAGCTTTGGGAGCACTGTATACCGGTGGTGGCGAGACGGCTGTATGGCGTGCAGTCAACAGGCGAAAGAATTCAGGCAGCAAGGGGCTTCCTGCCCTTGGGCCCGGAAACCCACCGACGCACCAATCCTGATGGTGGAGAGGAAGACAAAAGGTCCAGCAAGCACTACTCCAAAGCACTACCAACAGGGGGGTAATTTGAGAGAGGCGAGATCGCGTTTTGTTTAGGTAAGCACACTCACCAACTCGAGCTAGTCGCTTGATCGCTTCTCACTGTCGAAGTGTTTCCCCCGATAACCAGAGGTGGAGCAAGACGGCTATATATGGCGGGAAAAGGTGGGGTAGTAGTAGAAGTAGTACAAGAATGTATATAATACCGACAAGATGAAAATTAAACACATCACAACACCCGGGGGATCCCCTCGTAGATTTTCGCCATCCCGCCAGCCCTGGATGGCGAAAAGCCACAACAAAGACAACCAACGCCCACGTGTCTTAAATTTTAACAGTGTTGTAGTAGTAGTAGAAGAAGAAGAGGTAGTAGTGGTATGGTTTAAAAAGGGAAATAAGGATGACGAGCCCCCTCCGTCATCTCAAGATTTTATTGAACGGGTTCGCTCTCCCCCCAACCTGTAAATGCTTAGTCTTGAGTTGGGCCCCCTTCACACAAAGTCCCTTTGAGATTCCTTGATTTCCCCTTTGAGAGAAGGCCCATGAAGGGTTTCTTCCCACCCCCATCCCATGATGTCTTTCTTTATCTGATCCCCCTCTTTTGTGGACTCAAACTCCTTTTTCCCTTTCCCAAAGGGGAAAAATTATTTTCCCAAAACCTTCGGTGTCGCTATGGGCTCTCCCCCCTCTCTCCTGTCCTTGCTAATCTTTACATGGAATACTTCAGACTGTTTTCCCCACCCTCGAGTGCAACCTTCACTCTGGCTCCGCAGTGGATGAATCTTTGCTCTGTGGCCTCAGTCCAGTCTCTTCCCAAACCTTTTTTTTAAACTCTTAATAATCTTGCCCCCCTTTCCTTAAAATTTAAAACTGAAAGGGGAAACTAATTTCTTGCTTCCTTTTCCTGATGCCATGTCCCCGCTCAGATCAGGTTTTTTTTTTTCCCTTTTCCGAAACCGTAAACCAAAGCACTGGCATGGTCACTACTTTTCCTATCATGCTCCCCTGTCAAAAAAAGTGTTCTTTTCCCCCCTTTTCCCGTGCCCTCCGCACTTGATCCCAGTTCCCTTTTCCAGCAAAATTTTTTCCACTCTTCATAATTCGTTTTTCCCCCGTCTTGGCTCCCCTTCCCCATTTCTAGCCTTCGGGCCCCTTCACGTGCTAAACGCAATTTCTTCTCTCCCAAACTCTCTACTCATGGGAACCCTTCTATCCCTCCTTCCCTACATTTCCGGTCTTTCTAATCCAAAAATTCTCTCGTCCTTTTTGAAACAAAGGGTTTTTCCTTCCCCCCCGACTAACACTCTTCGCACAATCTCGTTCATACCTCTCCTCCCTCTACGATGTTCCTGGTGTCCCCCCCCACTCTTTTCTTGCTCCCCCCTGTCCTCTTTAATTTCTTCGGAGAAACTGGCGATCTCTTTTTTGACAGACTTAGGAGCAAAAAAATAGGTTAGGCTTGCCGACACTAACAATGCTCTTTTCTGTAAGTCAGAGTCATAGCCATCCTGTTGACTGGTCTTTGCTAAAACTGTCTTCCCCCACTTTTCCCTGAAAATCGCCGTCTAGTTAAATCCTCTCTAATACACAATTTCCTTGTATAAACCCTTAGCCCTGGCTTCGTCTCTGTAGATGCCTTCCTCTCCCACTACATTGAAAAATGCTCCAAACTTCAGAACCCCCCGTGATTTAACCTAAATCCTCATTTTTTCTTTTTCTTTTTTTCTTCCCCTTTTTTCCCCCTTTCCCCTTCTTTCCTTTTTCTTCTGGGTTGTCTTTTCCTCTCCTGTCCGTTTTTTCTGTTCCTTTTTTCTTTATTTAAACCCATTTCCCCCTTTAAAACGCACACTGTGCCCCTTGCTCTCCCTTTTGTGGGAAACTAGCTCTCTTGCAGGCTCCCCTTCCTTTTTTTTTGACGGTTCGTCCCCCCTTATTTCCCACTTCCTACCACAACCACTAAAAACTTTCCTTTTCTTCTTCTCTACTACTACAAACTACTGATAAATTAAGACACATGTGGGGGCGTCGGGTTGTCTTTTTTTTGTGGACGTTTCCCCATCCAGTGGCTGGCTGGATGGCGAAGCGTCTACGATGGGGATGCCCGGGTGCTGTGCATGTGTCTTAATTTCATCTTGTCGGTATTATATACAATTCTTGTACTACTAATATTACTACTACTACCACCACCACCTCTTCCTGCCTATATATAGCCGTCCTGCTCCACCTCCTCCCCCACTACCGCAACGAAGAAACAAAAACATGAGGAACAAGCGGCGCCAACAGGAAACATCTGGGCAACGCAATCAGCAGACGGCACTACACGAGCCCCCACCGGCCTCCTTGCCAGGCACAACCACTATCCAGGCTGTGGCTGCACCTCACCAGCAGATGCCAGGTACACAACCTGGCATACAGCAACAGCCCACGGTGTGCACAGTGAAGAAATACAACCCTCAGCAGTCCCCACAGATTACGACAGCCCAGATAATGTCCACTGCTTCGAACCCACCGACAACGCAGGGCCCTCAACAGAGAGGATCTCTTAACACTCATCAAGGCATTCACGATTGTATTATATCTCAACACAATCACACTCCACGGACAACAGAGCATGTTCCGGCAAATGGTCAGCACATCCTGAGGGTAATGCTTACTGACTGAGCAGAAGCAGTGGATGCCATGAATCCGCAGATTATCAGAGAGGACAGAGCCAGTCCCCAGCTCAGGAAACAGCTGAGATGGAGTAACTTCAGTCGCTTATGAGGCACACTAGCTGAACTGTCCGAAACTGTGCTTGAAAGAATAGTGATATTCCAAACGCTTATGTGCTGCAACAGTGAAGAATCAATTCTCCTTCAGGAGCCAGAGACGGGTCATCTCAAGATTAAGACCCGTGCCAGGACCCTGGTCCTGGCGAACATTATACACATACCTCTGGTCACACACCAACTCATTCATTGGACACACAGCTCCATCGACGAACGATCTCGCCTCTCTAATTATCCCGTGTTGAGTGTGACTATCCTCAGAGTGGTGGTTACTAAACCTTCGTCTTCACCTTCAGGATTGGTGCGTCGGTGGTTGCCTACCCAAGGGCAGGAAGCCTCCCTCTGCACTCCTGTGCTATCTGTAGCCTCCACGCTCCAGACTGTACGTGTAGTCTACACGCTATACAGCCAGTGTTGCCTCTCCTCGCCGTTGTCTGAAGTCTCCACGCCTCAGCCTGTATGTGGAGTCTGCTCGCCATTCAGCTAGTGTTGGCTCTCCTCATCGCTCACAGCCAGAGTTGTTCTCTTCACCGAGTGGTGGTTACTGGACCTTCGTCTTCACCATCAGGATTGGTGCGTCAGTGGCTGCCTACCCAAGGGCAGGAAGCCTCCCTCTGCACTCCTGTTGCTGTCTGAAGTCTCCACGCCTCAGCCTGTATGTGAAGTCTGCTCGCCATTCAGCTAGTGTTGGCTCTCCTCATCGCTCACAGCCAGAGCTGCTCTCTTCACCGAGTGGTGGTTACTGGACCTTCGTCTTCACCATCAGGATTGGTGCGTCGGTGGCTGCCTACCCAAGGGCAGGAAGCCTCCCACTGCACTCCTGTTGCTGTCTGAAGTCTCCACGCCTCAGCCTGTACGTGTGGTCTGCACGCCTTACAGCCAGTGTTGCCTCTCCTCACCGTTCAGGGCATACAGTGCTCCATCAAGCTACAGCTCACCTCCTCAGTGTCCTGTGCCTCCAGAGACGGACTCCACAAGAAACTTTAAAGTTATAGCCAAGCAAGTACGTGTGTCTACTTCACACTTACTTGCCTAGCCAATTTTTCTCACAGAATTGGCCCCCACATCTAATTTACGATGCCTGCAATGCCTTCCACCTCCTTTCCCCTTACCACTCCTCTACTGCCAACACCTGCCTCTACTCTGTCTACTCCTGCTTCTAAGGCCTACCCTGCCCCCACCTCTTCCAAGCCCAATTCTTTCTCGCTTAACCTCAAATACTCTAAATCTGATCATGCCACTATCTGTCCTGGAAATTTACTGTACCAGATCACTGGCGCTCCTCAGCATAAAGTCTTTAAAACCAACTCAGGATTCAAACTACTTCTTGACAGACATTCTTACGAAACGTACACCTCAACCGAGACCAGACAAAAACTTCTCAATGCAGGCTTCACTATTATTTGGACTCCTGAGCACCGCGCCAAATGCACAGTGATCGCAAAACACGTAGACTATTCTCTCATGACTGCCTATGACACAGACAAAGAAGACTTAATCAAAGACATTAGTACTAAGAACAAAGTCTCTGTTGACGATATTTATAGACCTGAAAACTCTACCATCCTCAAAATGCGCTGTTCAACTCCTTCTGACGCCTCTACACTCTTCAATCAAGGAATCCTTGCCAAGACCATCCGCATTCCTCCAAACACCCTCTTCACTCCAAACTTTCACCCCATCACACAATGTCTGAAATGCTACAAATTCGGCCACGACAAAATCTCATGCACTTCCACACAAACCTGCTCCAGATGTTCAGCAACTGGCCACTTCTGGAACACTTGCAACCTCCCCCTTAAATGTTCTAACTGCGGTGGGTCACACACTGCAGTTGCAAATTCCTGCCCTACTAGAAAAGACATTCTCTCCACCCTCAGAGAAAGCCAACCTCCCTCCCTCCCCAACCCCTTCCCTGCACCTCCCCCTCCTACAATACCTTCCACCCCTACCCCCAATGCCTGGGTTACCCCACGCACTTGGTCTACCCCCTCCTACTCTACACAGTTCAAACACCAACCACACAGACTACAATCACCTCTCCTACACCTACACCCACACTAGACTACAAAACTAACTGCCAACCGCCACTGCTGCCCACTATGCGATGGTAATCTCTCAAGCCTACCAATCAGACTACTCACATGTCCTTAAACCTAATCTTGTCCGCTAACAATCTTCCCTCTTTAATTATCCCTCCTTCCTGCTTCTCTTCTAAGCCCCTGCAACCTCTTCCTCCTCCCTCTCTCCCACCCCCCCACTTCCTACACCCACCAGCTCTCCTCCCCCTACCCCTCTTCACTACTTCCACCCCTCCCACCAACACCCCTACTGCTGCTGCTACGACCACCCCTCCCCCGACCTCCTTACCCACTTCCTCATCCCCAACCAAAGCTTCCGCTTCCTCACCCAGTACCATAGCTTCCACTTCCTCATCCCCTACCAAAGCTTCCACTTCCTCTGCATCTACCTTCGCCCACTCCTCCACCACAACCAAAACTTCATCCAGGTCCAACTCCACCTCCTCCAGACAAAATCCACTCAAACCTAAACCTGCCCCAACTTCTGACAGACATACAAAAGAACATAAAAACAGATCCATCTCTTCCTCCCCCTCCAGGAAACGGGTCCGTAACACCTACAAACTCACATCCACTGATGGCACCACTATCACGGGTTTTAATCCAAACTCCTCCCCCGACATTAACTTTGCTATGACGAAACCATTAAATCATGTTTAAAGTGATTCAGTTCAACGTACGTTCTTACTTTACTATTAGACACCTACTGGCCGAGCTCCTTGAAGCAGAGAGACCAGATATTGTTTTGCTAAACAGTACCTGCCTCAAAGCCCCTCAACGTATCCGCCATTATGGTTATACTGCACTACAGTGCCCCTATGATCCCCACGATGGGGTTGCCATCCTTGTCAAATCCAACATAAAACACGAATCTCTCCCAATCCCTTTTATTCACCAACACTGTCTTGCAGTCAGAATACACACCCACCTTGGCCCCTTTATCTTTTTCACCACCTATGCTCGCCCAAACACTATTCTCAACATGCACGACCTTTCCTTAGTCTTCAACTACACCAACACACCAACATACCTACTAGCTGACATGAATGCCAAACACACCGCCTTTCATCATACCAGTAACAACCAACTTGATCACCAATTACTCAACTTCACTAACCATAAACACCTAATTCATCTCGGCCCAGACTTCAATACCTTCTTCAATCACACGGGCCAAGGCAAACCAGACATCATTCTGGCAAACCGAGCCAGCTCTCTATTTCAACACTACATCTCACCTGGCCCTATTACAGGCTCTGATCACATCCCAGTCATCTTGCACATCTCCTCCAACCCTATCCTCATTCCAACCACACCTTCCTTCTCCTACAAGAACGCTGACTGGGATGCTTTCAAACAACACATAGACAATATTAACCTCACCTATGACTACAACAACAAACCTATCTCTGACATCGATACTCAACTTGATCTCATCCAGGACACCATTACACAAGCAGCCAACAACGCAATACCAAAGAAAACTCACACCACTCGTTATTCCTTCAAACCGTCACTCAGAACAAGAAGACTAATTATCTGCTACCACAAACCGCTTCCTCTACAACACACACAGATTTAATCAAGTTCGATTAGATCTCACTTACCTTAGAAACAACATTCTACACAGTCTAGACCAAGACCACAACAATCACTGGTCACAACTCATACAACAAGCTGACAAACAGCGTATTAAAAACACTAAAGCCTTCTGGAACTTTATCAAAAAAATAAGAGGCACTACTCCCACCAACAAATTCAAACACATCACCCACAACAACACACACAATCTCAGACCCGCAGGCTGCTACCAACATCTTCAAACACATCTGGGAGAACATCTTCCACCCTCACCGACCTCACCCTAACGTTATTCAACACATTCAGAACATAGAACACTGGAACACTGCACATACACAAGATACAACACCAGATAGCCACATTCATCTAGACTCTCTTACCTCCTCCCAAGAACTCGACACTCCTTTCACCAACACAGACATTAAAACTCTCCTCAGACACCTTCCTCCCAAGGCTCCTGGTGCCTCTGGCCTAAACCACATTATCCTAAAACACCTTCCTGACTCTATCATTACTGCCTACACAAACCTCCTCAATGCCTCCCTTGCCTCTGGATACTTCCCTTCCCTTTTCAAAGCTGCTACTGCTATCCTCCTTCCTAAACCCAAAAAAGACCACTCTGATCCTAGAAACTATCGCCCTATCAGCCTCCTCGAAACTTTAGGAAAACTTTGAAAAACTCATCAACCATCGCCTTCGCAGATACCTGGAACATAACTCTCTACTTTCTGATGGTCAGTTTGGCTTCAGAACACACAGATCCACACAGGATGCCATTAACATCATTCTCAACTACATCCACATAAACACAGAACAAAGAAACAGGACAGCCCTGGTTGCAAAAGACGTTGAAAAAGCTTTTGACACTGTGTGGCACGAGGGGCTCAAGTACAAACTCTGCACTAACTTCAACCTGCCTCTCAATACTCGTAAACTCCTCTGCAACTTCCTAGACGGCCGTACCATGAGAATCAAATTCCAAGGCTGTTACTCTGACTACTTCACACTAAATGCTGGAGTACCCAGGGATCTGTCCTCTCCCCTACCCTCTACATTTTATACACTAACGACATTCCAACACCTGTATACCAAAACTTCATCACACTAGCCTATGCAGACGACATTACACAACTTATCACCATGCCAATATAGATACACTCACACACAAACACAAAATGAGGTCGACAGGATAGCCATCTGGGAACAAAAATGGAGGATCAAAACCAATGCAGCTAAATCCAGCATTACATATTTTAACTACAGAAAACGTGATCCTCCATTACCTGTCGAGCTCAGAACAGCTGACACCCGCACTTACATCCACATGACACAATCTGTCACTGTCCTTGGCGTTAATCTTGACTACCTTCTACGCTTACACGGACACATCCACTCAAGGCATGCAATAGCTAGTAAGGCCCTTGCGGGCCTCTACAAGCTGAAACATGCCTCTCAACGCACCAAACTACACCTCTACAAATCCCTTATACGTCCTCTGATAACTTACTCTCCTCTAGCCCTCTCTCTTGCAGCTAAAACAAACTTACTTAAACTGCAGCGTGTCCAGAACAAGGCGCTGCGCTGGGTGCTTGATGTCAGATGGGAGGACTTCGCCACATGCGAGTCTCTACATGCCCATGTACTGGAAGACGCTCAGTGACAGACAGATTGACAAACTTGTGACACGACATGACTACTGGACCTCTCTCCTTGACGAAGACATTCGCAGACCCACAAACCAACACAACCTTTTCTACTCCTTGCATGATCCTGCTCCTAACCCTATTTACAAATAACCTTGGATTCTCCGAGAGGTACCTTCTATGACAGGTACCATTCTCTGATCCACGTTCGCCTTACCCTTTGGGTTAAGACATGGCTCAGTTCTACACTCCTCTCTAGCTCTAAACGTCGCATGTCCCTTCCTTCCCGCTCATCCCACCGGAGTCCCAATAGAAGAGCCTGAATTTCTCTTCTCAATATATGCCCCACGATCGCCTCGCTGCTGGGTTAAGCCCTGGTTCTATTTCTACGACTAAAACACTAACACTCCTCTCCAGCACTATTCTTCGTCTGTCCCGTCTTCCCCGCTCATCCCATTTGGGATCTTACCTGAACTTTCGTTCGTTCGTTTGTACCTCTGGTTAGTGTGACTTTGTCAATGGTCCAAGTCGGACCGAAACGTCGTCGTAAGCTTCTCTCTTTTATGTGCGGGTTATTTGTGTATCGTTCCAGTCACGGTATTGTGCCTTTTTTGTTATTTACAAAACAGTACAGCAACATTTATAAGCTGAATAGTAACACAAAACAGTACAGTAACATTTATAAGCTGAAGAGTAACACAAAACAGTACAGTAACATTTATAAGCTGAAGAGTAACACAAAACAGTACAGTAACATTTATAAGCTGAATAGTAACACAAAACAGTACAGTAACATTTAAGCTGAATAGTAACACAAAACAGTACAGTAACATTTATAAACTGAATAGTAACACAAAACAGTACAGTAACATTTATAAGCTGAAGAGTAACACAAAACAGTACAGTAACATTTATAAGCTGAATAGTAACACATAAAACAGTGCAGTAACATTTATAAGCTGAATAGTAACACAAAACAGTACAGTAACATTTATAAGCTGAAGAGTAACACAAAACAGTACAGTAACATTTATAAGTTGAATAGTAACACATAAAACAGTGCAGTAACACATATGAGCAGTTGAGTAAGACGCAAGAATAATACAGTAACATACAGAACATGTAGAATAATATGCTACTTCACATAATGTAACAGACGTTGCATTTTGATCATACACAGAGTTTTGTTATATAAACAATTTACAATGGTTAATACCACTGACTTTAGATCTCAAGAGTATCTGTGACTTCTTGTATATCACAGCTCATGTACTGCAGCAGACAGGTGATAATGAAAGCAGTGAAAAATAATGAAGACAGAATGGGAACTGCAACACGTTTTAGACTTGTAGATAGTAACTGTCCAGGAAGGTGCCTCGTCATGTCAGTGAAGAATGAATCAAAAGTCAGTTAAAGGTTTTGATGCGATATAGTGTTCAGTATATTTGTGGGACAACACAGTCGTCACTCTGTGAGATATCACTCTCTTAGTTATGTTTGTTGGACAACAACTTCTTCACTAGGGTTTTCGGCGCACTCACCCTTTTCTTCACCTTTTTGATGCACATTATGTTTGTGGGTCATCACCCTCATCACTATCTTTACCTAATAAATTGCACTGTTAGTACAATCTACCAGTTATCACTAAGAAGAGACGTGTGAGCATCATGTCGACCGTCGGAGTCTTAAATCTTCTCAGATCCAGGTTACAAATTCATCATTCTTCCTTTCATAGCCTTTTCTTACATTCCTCTGAATTTCTTACCTATGTGTTTTATAATCGACTTTTCTTATACGTCAGAAAGGAAAGCTAACTCGTTGTGTACACTGTCTTCGTCTGTGTTAAACATTTTGCTTTCACCACTCTTTTTCTACTAGCTAATGACGATTTGGCCTCTGTTCTTCTATCTGATATTAGTCATCACTTTATGTTGACGACCTTGCTATAGCTTGTGCAGGCGCTGACTGCCACCTAGTAGCAGTCTCTCTCCAGAATGCTATCGACATTTAGCCACTACTCGTGGGTTTAAAATTTAGTACTAAAACGCAACAGATTGCTTTTACTAGACGTTCTGTTGTCTGTAATATACCTGTATGGTTCCAGTATCCCTGAACGTGATATGGCAACTTGTGATAATTGACTGAACCTCCTTGAAACCCTCGTTTACCTGTCGTGGGGGCGGATCTTCCAACTCTTCTTCAACTTCATTCAGCCCTAATTTTATCGAAACTGGACTGTGGTGACCAACTATATTCTGTGGCCTCTCCCGCAACTCAGTTTAAACTTGATCCCATTCATCATCAGGGATTACGTTTATGTTCATCACAACAGCAGAGACGTACTGGCCAGGATGCAGCAGCGACCTCCGAACTTCTTTTTGCTAGGTGATCGCGTCTCCCGAGTAACTAGTTGTTGTTTTCATCATCGAAACATTGGTTTGTGTGAGTGTGTGTGTGTGTGTGTGTGTGTGTGTGTGTGTGTGTGTGTGTGTGTGTGTGTGTGTTTGTGTTTGTGTTTGTGTGTGTGTGTGTGTGTGTGTGTGTGTGTGTGTGTGTGTGTGTGTGTGTGAGTATGTGTGTGTGTGTGTGTGTGTGTGTGTGTGTGTGTGTGTGTGTGTGTGTGTGTGTGTGTGTGTGTGTGTGCGCATTTATGAATCTGTGCGTGCCTTGCAATAACAAAAGACGAATAAACAAATAAAATTTATTACAGTTTTCCTGGAGGTTGACAATTAGATTAAGAAATGCGCAGTCATTTACACACAGTACAACGTCCAGACATTAACTTTTTCTGCTACATAACTGATAAAAATATATATTAATAAAGATACTGTGATGTAAGTAGGACTTAAATTTCCTTTAAATACCGGTATCTGGGCGTCAACGTTTATGTCTGTCTTGGTGGGTGTAGTTTCAAGACACAGATTTCTCTGTCTCCTCTCCTGTAATTCCTCCACCAGGAAAGTCTTGACCATAGTTAGAAGAAACATAATTCTAATTCATTAAGGTCGCCTGGGACCTCCGGAAAGTGGGGAAGGCAAGACATCCACTAGACAGACTGATAAATGCCTGGACACAAGATCCTGGGAAGGGAGTGATGTGGGAAGCCAGAGGTGAGGATACTGAGAGAGAGACGAGACAACCTATGTATAGTGAAGGGGAGACACACACACACACACACACACACCACACACACACACACTACAGGAGGGTACATATGCAGGCAAATGTAAGATAAGTGATGTCCCTAGAGAAAAGTGGATTCAACATAATAGCTGGTAAACAATTTGAATTTCTGACTACAAAATCCTGTATTTATAATCTGTAAAGATGTAGGAGAAACTATTGAATAAAGAAATGAATGGATAAATGCATTTACCTAGACAATCAGAAAACCTTTGCTAGTGCTATCGGAAATATGAAGATCACTGGGTTATATGTAATAATACCAGAGATATAAACGTTACGCTTATACATAGTAACACCAGAGCTGCAAAGATCACAATATTATACCTAGTAAAATTTGAAAAGCAAATATCACTCTTTCATATATAGTAATATTAAGGATACAACCATAACCCTGTTATGCATAACAATATCAGAGATATAACTGTTACTCTTATACATAATAACACCGGTGATACGAAGATCACAATGATTAACATAATATCACCAGGATATGATAGATATGGAAATTACACATAGAAACACACAGATATCACGGTTTTAGATGAATGAAAATACAGAAAAACTCAAATAAGAAGATAAAAATCTATGACATTTAAATAGATGGATAATATAAAGAACAAGTGGCCTCCCCATGGTGGTCTAGGTAGAAGAGTTCTTCTCTTCTGGCTGGACTGTTTCCAGCCTGCCCGGGCGGGTGTATTTACTGGGCGCAGATTTCTGTGTCCTCCCCGGTAATTACATCTGCTTGTATATACTGATATTTAAACACTTGTGTTGTAATATCATATATGGTCAGTGCTTCATGGTGTTGCTACATTTGAAGAGTTAAGTTCCTCTCTGAGGAAATGTTGTGTTTGGGCTTCACAACTCTCAACGTCCACCTTCTAATGATGAAGCTTAATTCCATTTTACTTTTCATTATATGATAATATTTTGCTACACGAGTGTAAGTGTAGAACACATTTTCACACATTGTCAAGGAGTACAAACACTGATAGAACCCTTGTAACATGAAAAAGTTTGTTCTGAAAAGTTTAATGTAAATTGTACTCTGCACTGCTTGTTATTCGTACTCATAACAAGACAACACAATATTGCTGATACATTATGTTGTAGTTAATTATTCAAAATTCACTTTTCTGAATTAGAACACTTAATTAACTACAAGTCTAGAAATAATTAATTTTCATAACTTTAACATGTTTCTCTCAAAGTTTATTAAAGGCTGTAACTTACACAAACTTATTTGTCTGCACCTACATGTACCAGCAAACATTCAGCCCCGTGAATCTTAACAAGTAAAAGATTCTAAAAAGATTTAGTGATTTAGTAAAAGGACACATGTTGCTTGTGGTAGTTGTGGTGGTGGTAGTAGTAGTAGTGATAGTAGTAGTAATAGTAGTAGTAGTAATAGTAGTAGTGGTAATAGTAGTAGCAATAGTAGTTGTGAGGGAAAAGTTCAACAGATAGGAGTAGCGAGCGAGTATATGGTAACGATAGTTTGATTGCCGGCTGCTTGTTAAGGAAGGGCCAGTCTAGCTCCCGCTATCCCCTTCCCTCCCCCCTTTTCTCCACCTCGAAAGGTGACGTGTGGGGTACGTGCATCGTAATTTCGGACAAACTATTCCCTTACTTTAAAACCTCTCGTGTGTCCTCTATTCTTTCAGACTACTTGGGTCGTGAAAATACTTTCCCTACAATACGTTGTTACTTGAAAACTAAATGGTTCACCTGTTGGACTAATGTGGTGCTAGCCCCAATTACTTGTTCTATAATAGTGGGTAACGTTAAAGGTGCCATTCTTCCTTTGGAGGCAGATGATCGTCACCACCAGGGGACCTAAGTTTTCCAGCTTGTTGAGAAATGGTTTAACAGCTAAGTTTATAGTTTAAATATAGTGAATACTTAGCTGATAAAAGACAGCAAATCGTCTACACAGCCGCCCCTGCAGACGAGGTCTTGAATTGTTGTCTTCCACTTCTTAATGGGCTGAAAAAGATTATATTATGTAAACAATAAATTATCCCTAGGGGGTGTTATGTCAGCATATTTCATTCACTGATGGCTGACTTACGTACTTGTGTGGACTCAAAAGTCTGCACCTCACTGCCGACTATAGGTTGATTACAAACTCCTTGTGACTCAAGAACTGCGCAGTTCCCCGTACTACAAGAAATTCGTAACCTACATTGCTCTTGTAGCATGAGCTATGGTGTTCTTTACACCCTCGACAGGTATCGGTGACTTGATAGAAGCTGAAGTGTCCTTGAATGTCCACGTCTTCCATAGTCTAGGAATACTCACACTGGTACACTATGTTCCACAAGATTTATCTTTATTGTTC
Source organism: Cherax quadricarinatus (assembly GCF_026875155.1). Lineage (NCBI taxonomy): Eukaryota > Metazoa > Arthropoda > Malacostraca > Decapoda > Parastacidae > Cherax > Cherax quadricarinatus. The sequence continues at coordinate 32,561,249 of NC_069416.1, read as the reverse complement.
ACAATCTCATCACAAAAGAAGCTGATCACACTTCTCTGTGAGTGTTTATTGTGTTTTGAGACACTTTGTTCACACTAACACACGGATCAATGTTCTTTGTTGGTTATCCTGGAGTCAGTGTGACTCTCAGTAGAGTCAAAAGTAATCTGAAGACGCCACAGCCTCCTACACCGTCACTACCCCTAGCACAGAAAGGAAAAGCTGACCTAGTACTTTTTGCTTCGTTGCCGAACTTCCTCCATGAAGCAAAGCAGAAAGCTTGATTCTTGCTATCTTAAGCATAGACAACAATGTACACTATCTTTACCATGGTAATAAAGTGGGAGCAGGATTTTCCTTAATTGTCCTGTTAAGGTAAGAGATGGACTGTCTTTTATTAACCTACATTTTGCAACACTGGGCTGCAAGGAGCGGCGGTCACTTGACCACGTCGCATACTGGTACTGCATCTGGGATCAATTACTTGCTGTAGCAGTAAACAAGATGCTTGCCCCTTCTGAGAGGGCTGGGCCCCTCAGGGCTGAAAGGGCTGAAGGGGGCTGAAGGGGGCTGATACCCCCCTCCTAGAGAAAATTTCTCCACACAGCTCCTCTTCCTTGCAAGTTAAATAATTATGCCCATTAACAATTCCGCACCGGAAGCTGCATTGTCTCGTACTGTTCATATGGAGGTAGAAACAGATGATACTGCTCTCGATAGTGAGGTAGCAGGATCACCTGTCCACTCGTCAGGTGAAAGTAAGGGTATTGCCTCCGGCACTCTCAATGTTTTTACTCGGTCTCAGACCAAAGCCCTGGCTTCTCCTACCTCCTCTTCTCCCACCGTAAGTCCTTTTATTTCCCCAGATTTTATGTCCAAGGATGACTTTGTCAATATACAGCGCGACTGCCCTTCAATTCGGGATTGTCATAATCAAGCTTTTAACAACAAAGTTATCCACGGAAGATACGTATCTCATAAGTTTGAATATATTAATGGTATCTTATATAAATCTGTATTTAAATCTCATTCTTCAACGATAGATTATTCCCTCCTTGTTGTTCCTAAACCATGTCGAGAGACTGTTCTTCAAATGGCTCATGATTTGCCAGTGACAGAACACTTTGCCCATCGTAAGACGTGGCATAAACTCAAGCACACTTATTTTTGGCCAAGCATGTACTTACAGGTTACAAAGAAGTATAGTTCTTGCAATAGGTGTCAGGTGCTTACTGCACAAAATACACACACTCCTAGTTCCTGTATATTAAAATCTAAAACGTCCTTCCTACAGAAACGAGATACTCCACCATAGAAAAGGAATGTTTGGCCCTTGTGTGGGGTATCTCAAAACTTAAATTTTATTTACTGGGAAAAGAATTTATTTTAGAGACGGATCATAAACCTTTGATATACCTAGAAACACTGGCACTCCACGCTTTTAAGTTCCATATTGTGTATATCAATGGTTCATCCAATTATTTCTCTGACTGGTTAAGTCGTCATTTTAGACACTATTAAACAGTATTAAGACAGCTTGGTCATCTCTGAAATATTAGCACGAGTTTTCCCTCACAACATTTGACTCCACAATCACTTAGCAACCAAGAGTTACCTCTGCCGCTGCCGCCGCCGCTGCCGCCGCTGCCGTCGCTGCCGCCGCTGCCGCCGCTGCCGCCGCTGCCGCCGCTGCCGCCGCTGCCGCCGCTGCCGCCGCTGCCGCCGCTGCCGCCGCTGCCGCCGCTGCCGCCGCTGCCGCCAATAGTGTGGCCCACTAGGGTTACTCTTTATGCTTTTTCATATTATTTTGTTACATATACTGTATATAGCCTCTATGTCCTGTTATTGTTTATAGACTTAACAAGCAATAATAAGTCTGTTACTTGCACATGTTCTCATTACTTGCACATGTTCTCATTACTTGCACATGTTCTCATTACTTGCACATGTTCTTGTTACTTGCACATGTTCTTGTTACTTGCACATGTTCTTGTTACTTGCACATGTTCTTGTTACTTGCACATGTTCTTGTTACTTGCACATGTTCTCGTTACTTGCACATGTTCTTGTTACTTGCACATGTTCTTGTTACTTGCACATGTTCTTGTTACTTGCACATGTTCTTGTTACTTGCACATGTTCTCGTTACTTGCACATGTTCTTGTTACTTGCACATGTTCTTGTTACTTGCACATGTTCTTGTTACTTGCACATGTTCTCGTTACTTGCACATGTTCTCGTTACTTGCACATGTTCTCATTACTTGCACATGTTCTCGTTACTTGCACATGTTCTCGTTACTTGCACATGTTCTCATTACTTGCACATGTTCTCATTACTTGCACATGTTCTTGTTACTTGCACATGTTCTCATTACTTGCACATGTTCTCGTTACTTGCACATGTTCTCGTTACTTGCACATGTTCTCATTACTTGCACATGTTCTCATTACTTGCACATGTTCTTGTTACTTGCACATGTTCTCATTACTTGCACATGTTCTCATTACTTGCACATGTTCTCATTACTTGCACATGTTCTTGTTACTTGCACATGTTCTTGTTACTTGCACATGTTCTTGTTACTTGCACATGTTCTCATTACTTGCACATGTTCTCATTACTTGCACATGTTCTCATTACTTGCACATGTTCTTGTTACTTGCACATGTTCTTGTTACTTGCACATGTTCTTGTTACTTGCACATGTTCTTGTTACTTGCACATGTTCTTGTTACTTGCACATGTTCTCGTTACTTGCACATGTTCTTGTTACTTGCACATGTTCTTGTTACTTGCACATGTTCTTGTTACTTGCACATGTTCTTGTTACTTGCACATGTTCTCGTTACTTGCACATGTTCTTGTTACTTGCACATGTTCTCGTTACTTGCACATGTTCTCGTTACTTGCACATGTTCTCATTACTTGCACATGTTCTCGTTACTTGCACATGTTCTCGTTACTTGCACATGTTCTCATTACTTGCACATGTTCTCATTACTTGCACATGTTCTTGTTACTTGCACATGTTCTCATTACTTGCACATGTTCTCGTTACTTGCACATGTTCTCGTTACTTGCACATGTTCTCATTACTTGCACATGTTCTCATTACTTGCACATGTTCTTGTTACTTGCACATGTTCTCATTACTTGCACATGTTCTCATTACTTGCACATGTTCTTGTTACTTGCACATGTTCTCATTACTTGCACATGTTCTTGTTACTTGCACATGTTCTTGTTACTTGCACATGTTCTCATTACTTGCACATGTTCTCATTACTTGCACATGTTCTCATTACTTGCACATGTTCTTGTTACTTGCACATGTTCTTGTTACTTGCACATGTTCTCATTACTTGCACATGTTCTCGTTACTTGCACATGTTCTCGTTACTTGCACATGTTCTCATTACTTGCACATGTTCTCATTACTTGCACATGTTCTTGTTACTTGCACATGTTCTCATTACTTGCACATGTTCTCATTACTTGCACATGTTCTCATTACTTGCACATGTTCTTGTTACTTGCACATGTTCTCGTTACTTGCACATGTTCTCATTACTTGCACATGTTCTTGTTACTTACACATGTTCTCGTTACTTGCACATGTTCTCATTACTTGCACATGTTCTCGTTACTTGCACATGTTCTCATTACTTGCACATGTTCTCGTTACTTGCACATGTTCTCATTACTTGCACATGTTCTAGTTACTTGCACATGTTCTCGTTACTTGCACATGTTCTCATTACTTGCACATGTTCTTGTTACTTGCACATGTTCTCGTTACTTGCATATGTTCTCATTACTTGCACATGTTCTTGTTACTTGCACATGTTCTCATTACTTGCACATGTTCTCATTACTTGCACATGTTCTCATTACTTGCACATGTTCTCATTACTTGCACATGTTCTTGTTACTTGCACATGTTCTCGTTACTTGCACATGTTCTCATTACTTGCACATGTTCTTGTTACTTGCACATGTTCTCGTTACTTGCACATGTTCTCATTACTTGCACATGTTCTTGTTACTTGCACATGTTCTCATTACTTGCACATGTTCTCATTACTTGCACATGTTCTCATTACTTGCACATGTTCTTGTTACTTGCACATGTTCTCATTACTTGCACACGTTCTCGTTAGCTGCACGTGTTCTTGTTACTTGCACATGTTCTCGTTTCTTGCACATGTTCTTGTTACTTGCACATGTTCTCGTTACTTGCACATGTTCTCGTTTCTTGCGCATGTTCTTGTTACTTGCACATGTTCTTGTTACTTGCACATGTTCTTGTTACTTGCACATGTTCTCATTACTTGCACATGTTCTTGTTACTTGCACATGTTCTTGTTACTTGCACATGTTCTTGTTACTTGCACATGTTCTTGTTACTTGCACATGTTCTCGTTACTTGCACACGTTCTCGTTAGCTGCACGTGTTCTTGTTACTTGCACATGTTCTCATTACTTGCACATGTTCTCATTACTTGCACATGTTCTCATTACTTGCACATGTTCTCATTACTTGCACATGTTCTCATTACTTGCACATGTTCTCATTACTTGCACATGTTCTCATTACTTGAACATGTTCTCGTTACTTGCACATGTTCTCATTACTTGCACATGTTCTCGTTACTTGCACATGTTCTCGTTACTTGCACATGTTCTCATTACTTGCACATGTTCTCGTTACTTGAACATGTTCTCATTACTTGCACATGTTCTCGTTACTTGCACATGTTCTTGTTACTTGCACATGTTCTCGTTACTTGCACATGTTCTCGTTTCTTGCACATGTTCTTGTTACTTGCACATGTTCTCGTTACTTGCACATGTTCTCGTTTCTTGCACATGTTCTCGTTACTTGCACATGTTCTCATTACTTGCACATGTTCTCGTTACTTGCACATGTTCTTGTTACTTGCACATGTTCTTGTTACTTGCACATGTTCTTGTTACTTGCACATGTTCTTGTTACTTGCACATGTTCTTGTTACTTGCACATGTTCTTGTTACTTGCACATGTTCTTGTTACTTGCACATGTTCTTGTTACTTGCACATGTTCTTGTTACTTGCACATGTTCTTGTTACTTGCACATGTTCTTGTTACTTGCACATGTTCTTGTTACTTGCACATGTTCTTGTTACTTGCACATGTTCTTGTTACTTGCACATGTTCTCGTTACTTGCACATGTTCTTGTTACTTGCACATGTTCTTGTTACTTGCACATGTTCTTGTTACTTGCACATGTTCTTGTTACTTGCACATGTTCTCATTACTTGCACATGTTCTTGTTACTTGCACATGTTCTTGTTACTTGCACATGTTCTTGTTACTTGCACATGTTCTCATTACTTGCGCATGTTCCCGTTAGTTGCATATGTTGTCGTTAGTTGCACATGTTTTCGTAATGACCACATCTCACTATGACCACACCTCAGTATGACCACACCTCAGTATGACCATACCTCAGTATGACCATACCTCAGTATGACCACACCTATGACCACACCTCACTATGACATCTCACTATGACCACACCTATGACCACAACTCACTATGACATCTCACTATGACCACACCTATGACCACCTCACTATGACATCTCATATAAACCACACCTATGACCACACCTCACTATGACATCTCATTTAGACCACACCTCACTATGACATCTCACTATGACCACAACTCACTATGACATCTCACTATGACCACACCTATGACCACAACTCACTATGACATCTCACTATGACCACACCTATGACCACACCTCACTATGACATCTCACTATGACCACACCTATGACCACACCTCACTATGACATCTCACTATGACCACACCTCACTATGACATCTCACTATGACCAAACCTCACTATGATCACATTTCATTATGACCACTCCTGACTATGGCCACCACTGTCTATGACCACACTTAACTATGACAACGATAGGAAAATATATATTGTGATTATCGTGTGTGTGTGTGTGTGTGTGTGTGTGGTGTGTGTGTGTGTGAGTTGTGTGTGTGTGTGTGTGTGTGTGTGTGGGGTGTGTGTGTGTGTGTGTGTGTGTGTGTGTGGTGTGTGTGTGTGTGTGTGTGTGTGTGTGTGAGTGTGTGTGTGGTGTGTGTGTGTGTGGTGTGTGTACTCACCTAGTTGTACTCACCTAGTTGAGGTTGCGGGGGTCGAGTCCGAGCTCCTGGCCCCGCCTCTTCACTGGTCGCTACTAGGTCACTCTCCCTGTACCGTGACTTTATCATACCTCTGCTTAAAGCTATGTATGGATCCTGCCTCCACTACATCGCTTCCCAACTATTCCACTTACTGACTACTCTGTGGCTGAAGAAATACTTCCTAACATCCCTGTATTCATCTGTTCTTCAGCTTCCAACTGTGTCCCCTTGTTACTGTGTCCAATCTCTGGAACATCCTGTCTTTGTCCACCTTGTCAATTCCTCTCAGTATTTTGTATGTCGTTATCATGTCCCCCCTATCTCTCCTTCCTCCGTGTCGTCAGGTTGATTTCCCTTAACCTCTCCTCGTAGACATACCTCTTAGCTCTGGGACTAGTCTTGTTGCAAACCTTTGCACTTTCTCTAGTTTCTTTACGTGCTTGGCTAGGTGTGGGTTCCAAACTGGTGCCGCATACTCCAATATGGGCCTAACGTATACGGTGTACAGGGTCCTGAACGATTCCTTATTAAGATGTCGGAATGCTGTTCTGAGGTTTGCTAGGCGCCCAATATGCTGGGAGCGTTATTTGGTTGATGTGCGCTTCAGGAGATTGCCTGGTGTTATACTCACCCCAAGATCTTTTTCCTTGAGTGAGGTTTGTAGTCTTCTGACCCCCTAGACTGTACTCCGTCTGCGGCCTTCTTTGCCCTTCCCCAATCTTCATGACTTGCACTTGGTGGGATTGAACTCCAGGAGCAATTGCGGCCAGGTCTGCAGCCTGTCCAGATCACTTTGTAGTTCTGCCTGGGCTTCGATCGAGTGTATTCTTCTCATCAACTTCACGTCATCTGCAAACAGGGACACCTCTGAGTCTATCCTTCCGTCATGTCGTTCACAAATACCAAGAAACAGCAAATGGTCCCCAGGACTGACCCCTGCGGGGCCCCGCTGGTCACAGGTGCCCACTCTGAACACCTCGCCACGTACCATGACTTTGCTGCTGTTTCCCGGGCAAGTATTCCCTGATCCATTGTTTGTGCCTTCCCTGTTACCCTGCTTGGTCCTCCAGTTTTTGACCAATCTCTTGTGTGGAACTGTGTCAAACGCCTTCTTGCAGTCCAAGAAATTTCAATTTCCCCCCCACCCCTCTCTCTCCTTGTCTTACTGCTGTCACCATGTCATAGAACTCCATAGGGTTTGTGACACAGGATTTCCCGTCCCTGAAACCATGCTGGCTGCTGTTGATGAGATCATTCCTTCTAGGTGTTCCACCACTCTTCTCCTGATAATCTTCTCCATGATTTTGCATACTATACAGTCAGTGACACTGGTCTGTAGTTTAATGCTTTATGTCTGTCTCCTTTTTTAAAGATTGGGGCTACATTTGCTGTCTTCCATGCCCCAGGCAATCTCCCTGTTTCGATAGATGTATTGAATATTGTTGTTAGGGGTACACATAGCGCCTCTGCTCCCTCTCTCAATACCCATGGGGAGATGTTATCTGCCCCATTGCCTTTGAGGTATCTAGCTCACTCAGAAGCCTCTTCACTTCTTCCTCGGTTGTGTGCACTGTGTCCAGCACTTGGTGGTGTGCCCCACCTCTCCGTCTTTCTGGAGTCCCTTCTGTCTCCTCTGTGAACACTTCTTTGAATCTCTTGTTGAGTTCTTCACATACTTCACGGTCATTTCCTGTTGTCTCTCCTCCTTCCTTCCTTAGCCTGATTACCTGGTCCTTGACTGTTTGTTTTCCTCCTGATGTGGCTGTACAACAGTTTCGGGTCAGATTTGGCTTTCGCTGCTATGTCATTTTCATATTGTCTTTGGGCCTCCCTTCTTATCTGTGCATATTCGTTTCTGGCTCTACGACTGTTCTCCTTATTCTCCTGGGTCCTTTGCCTTCTATATTTCTTTCATTCCCTAGCACACTTGGTTTTGCCTCCCTGCACCTTTGGGTAAACCATGGCTCATCCTGGCTTTTTCATTACTCCTGTTACCCTTGGGTACAAACCTCTCCTCCCCTCCTTGCATTTTGTTGCTACAATTCCATATCCATTAACTGGCTTCCCCCCAGTTTCTGTCCCACTAACCCCTTTCAGGTAGTTCCTCATTCCCTGGGCCCCCTTCTTGTTTTGGCTTCTTTCGTCCTGGCCTTCCTGCTTCTCCCTCCATTTTGTAGTTTTCCTGTTTTTCGAAGCTTAAAACCAATTGTCACTGGCCCCGGGGGTCTTTCTATGTTTCCTCGATTTGCACTACTGAAGGTGAATAAAGCCAGCCTTGGGGGTTCATCCTCCTCTCCTTTTAGTGCCCCTTCGTTTGGTACATGAAGTTCTCCATACCACCTCCATCATCTTACCCCTCCATGTATTTTGGGCCCCCCCATGGGGTCCAAGTGTGTGTGGGGTGTGTTGTGTGTGGGTGTGGACGTGTGTGTGGGGTTTTGTGTATGTGTTGTGGGGGTGTGTGTGTGAATGTTGTGGTGTGGTGGGGTGTGTTGTGTGTTGTGGGGTGTGGTTGTGTGTGTTTTGGTGTGTGTGTGTGTGCAGCATTTGTACACCTGCCAAAAATACAGTTATGGCACTGACACACACCACACAAACCACACACACACATAAAACCCCAAACACAAAATACACCAAAAATATTCACACAAACACACAACACCATTATTTAGTTTTCCTAATAAACACACACACACACACACACACACCACACACACACACACACACACTCCAAAAACACACAAGTTCAGGGGGGAAATAGGGAGGAAAAGTTGGTTTCCCCTGCTGACAGTTGAAAACACCCTCGCGCCCCATTCACCATAAACATGTTCTTTTCAGTCATTCTTTTCACTCATGTTCACTCTTCGCTACCATATCTGCGTTTTTTTTTACTACTGTTAAAATCTTTATTTATGAAAAACGGAAAAAAATGTATATAAAAATTAATAAATCCCAATTCACAAAGAAGAAATGTTACTTTCTTATTAACAAAAATACTTAAAGGATTGTGAAGATAAAAGAAGTGAATCGAGGGAAATTGTGTTGGATAAAGCAAAGGATGGTTAAAAAGGGGTTTTTATTTTTTTACTTTTTTATCTTCACTTTTCTGACCCCCGAGAGAAAATATGATACCAGACACACACACCACACACAAACCACAAACCCCACACCCACACACACACACACACACACAACACCACACACCACACACAAACCACACACTCACACACACCTCACACACACATACCACACACACACATACACACACTACACACACACACACACACACACACAACCCCCACACACAACACCCCACACACAACACCAACACACACACTCACACACCACCCCCACACACTACACACACACACACATAAAACACATACACACACAAACACACACACACACACACACCACAAAACACACACACACACACCACACCCAACATACACACACCACACACACACACACTCACAACACACACCACCACATACACACACATAACAAAACACACACACACACCCAAACACACCACACACACACCACCACACCCACTACACACACTAAAACCCCAAAA
>NC_069416.1:32543407-32550993 GCF_026875155.1 Cherax quadricarinatus | reverse complement strand
ATTCCAAACCGGGAGTGTTAAAGCGCCGCGAAAATGGAAAAAACCTTTGTCGATTTTTAGGGAAAAACCCGGAAAAAGCTATTTTTTGATTATTTGTTAATTTTTTATGTTTTCTTCCAAAAACTTACAAAACATCATTTTTCCCCTTTTTTGAATTTTTTTAAGGGAAGCCTGGTGTCCCCCAAAAACACGCAAAAACAAACCCAAAGCACCACAACCCCAAACAAAAAAAAACACCACAACCCACACAAAATCAACACAACGCCCACCACACACACCACACCCCACACACACACACACAATTCTCTTTTGTTCCACTGTGGATAAATTTCATGGGAAAAATTTCGGGGGGCAAAAGCCCCCCGGCCCCCCTCTGAACCAACCCAGAATATATATAAACAATTTGCCCAGCACCGTATAATCTTTAAATCCACCCCTGTGCACTCACATGTGTGCAAACTTCTCATGACATATGTTACTTTCTCACACAGACATCAGAACCAACCTCTCCTTATAAGTGTATCGTCTATAGTATATTTTGATGTAAAATCTTGGGGACCTGCTGGGTTTACCCCAAAATAAAAAAATTCAGAAAATTACCCCCTACTTATAACAATTTATGATCTAGGTTGCGGTTTTGTGATTTTCAGTAATGATTTTTATTTAGAGTAAGACTGTGATTTTGCAGTGTTTTTAGGAGTGAGGATATGTGATTTCCCCTTTGTTTTAAAATTTTATTTATATTTTAAAAAAATTCTAAAAAATCGGGATGTAAATGGGTTTTCATAGTATTTTCTAATATCCTTAATGATAAATAGAAGATATAAGGGAAGTAAAAGTTTAGAGATCTTGTACGGGGAAAAGCAAAAAACATTCTTGTGAATTATTCATAATTTTTTTAATTTTTTTTTTTTTTTTAAAAAAAAAAAAAAAAAAAAAAAAAAAAATAAAAGGGGGTCAAACCCCTCACAAAAGTGATTGTTTTAGTTTATGTTACAACCTGCCATACAACTCGTCCTTTAAAGTCTTTAATATTGCGTTTTATGTATTACTGTTTTTTTGCTCTACTCTTCCCTTTTTTATTGTATTGTCTTGTATGTTCTTGTGTGATATTTATGTACGCTGTACTGTTTCTGCTGTATGTTACTGTATTTTTCTTATGTGTTACAGTTTTTCTTCTTGTGTGTTACTGTACTGTACAGTTTTGTGTTGTTCTATTGTTATTATGAGGTACTTTTTCTAGACAGTTCTTCATTATTTATTTTTTGTGTTTTCCGTCACTCGATCAATCACAATCTTGACATATTCATTCCTTGGTATAATCAACAGGCAATACACAAACACTAACATTTATGTGTTAGTATGCAGTCCTTGCATGTTACAGTAGTAATTTTCCTGTGTATTTAAGTTACTCCACTGTTAACATAAGAACATAAGAAAGGAGGAACACTGCAGGAGGCCTGTTGGCCCATACTAGGCAGGTCCTTTACAATTTATCCCACTAACAAAACATTTGCCCAACCCAATTTTCAATGCCACCCAAGAAATAAGCTCTGATGTGAAAGTCCCACTCAAATCCAACCCCTCCCACTCATGTACTTATCCAACCTAAATTTGAAACTACCCAAAGTCCCAGCCTCAATAGCCCAACTAGGTAGACTGTTCCACACATCAACTACCCTATTTCCAAACCAATACTTTCCTATGTCCTTTCTAAATCTAAACTTATACTAATTTAAAAATCCATTACTGCGGGTTCTCTCTTGGAGAGACATCCTCAAGACATTATTAATTTTTTTTTTTATTATCACACTGGCCGATTCCCACCAAGGCAGGTGGTCCCGAAAAAGAAAAACTTTCACCATCATCACTCCATCACTGCTTGCGAAGGTGTCTTTACACTACATTTTTTAAACTGCAACATTAACAACCGCTCCTTCATAGTGCAGGCCTTACTTACTTCCCATCTCCAATGACTCAAGCCGGCCTCACCGTTTAACCCTAATCCCTCATAATGTTACTTGCTCACACTCCACAGCACGTTCAAGTATTAAAACCATTGTCTCCATTCACTCCTATCAAACCGCTCACGCATGCCTGCTGGAATCCAAGCCCTCGCACACAAAACCCTTACCCCCTCCCTCCAACCTTCCTAGGCCGACCCCTACCCCCCTTCCTTCCACAAGACTGATACACTCTTGAAGTCATTTTGTTTTGCTCCATTCCTCTACATGTCCAACCACCCAAAAACCCTTCCTCACCCTCGGCAACATTTTTTGGGAATCCCGCACCTCTCCTAATTCCAAAATACGATTTCTGCATTATATTCAACCACAATTGCCCCAACACACATCTCCACTGCCTCCAGCCTTCTCCTCCGCAAAAATTCTCACCCCCGCTTCACACCCAAAAAGAGCGTTGGAAAACAAACTCTCAACATTCCCCTTTTGCCTCCAAGGACAAAGTTTTTTTGTCTCCACAGACCCTAATGCACCACCCCTCTTTTTCCCTCATCATTTTTATATTCACCTCATCTTTCATAGACCCATCCGCTGACACGTCCACTCCCCAATATCTGAATACGTTCACCTCCTCCATACTCTCTCCCCTCCAATCTGATATTCAATCTTTTCATCACCTAATCTTTTGTTTATCCTCATAACCTTACTTCTTTCCTGTATTTCACACTCTAATTTCTTCTTTTGCACACTCTACCAAATTCACCACCAATCTCTCTCTGCAACTCTCTTCAGAATCTCCCAGAGCACAGTGTCATCAGCAAAGAGCACTGTGCCAACTCCCACTTTGTGTGTGATTCTTTATCTTTTAACTCCACGCCTCTTGCCAAGACCCTCGCATTTACTTCTCTTACAACCCCATCTATAAATATATTAAACAACCACGGTGACATCACACATCCTTGTCTAAGGCCTACATTTACTGGGAAAAAATTTCCCTCTTTCCTACATACTCTAACTTGAGCCTCACTATCCTCGAAAAAACTCTTCACTGCTTTATGAATACCTTTAATTAATACCTATCTACCACTTATACACTTCGATCAGGTCTCCCCTCATTCTTCGTCTAACAAGTGAATGTAACTTAAGAGTCTTCAATCCTTCTTCATAAGGAAGATTTCTAATGCTATGTATTAATTTAGTCATCCTACGCTGAATGTTTTCTAACGAATTTATGTCCTTCTGTAATAAGGAGACCAAAACGATCTGCATAATCTAGGTGAGGCCCTACTAATGAATGATAAAGCTGCAGTATGACCTCTGGACTTCTTTTGCTTACACTCTTGATATAAATCCCAGTAATCTATTTGCCCTTATTACGTATGCATTAGGCATTGCTTGTCTTGGTTTAAGTTGCTGCTACCATAACCCCCAGTCCTTTTCGCATCTTAGGCTAAGTCTACACATTTAACATATGTACTAGGGTTAGGGCACTCCCAAGCTTCAGAACCTGCAATTTATCTACCTTTAACTGGCATCTGCCACTTTTCTGACCAAGAATAGAGTTTTGTTTAAATCTCCTGAAGTTCCATAACATCTACGTTTGAATCATACCTACTATCTGTGTCCATCGGCGAATTTGCTCATATCACAAGTAATTCCCTCAACAAGATTATTAGAATATATATTATAAACAACAACAACAACGGGCCCAAGACCTGATCCACCTGTGGAACGCCAACATTGTTACAGATCCCCCACTCGGATGGGTTCAACTTTTATGGACACACTCTGCTTCCTTTCAATGAGCCATGACTCGATCCACGAGAGCACTTTTCCCCATTGCCATGAGCTGCCACTTTCTTTATCATCTATGTGCGGAACTCTATCAAAAGCCTTACTAAACATATAAGTAAATTAAAATATCAAATTCTTTATCGTGGTCAACAGCCTCAAAAAGCTTTTTACAGAAGAAAGTTAATAATTAGTTAGACAAGACCGGCCTCTTGTGGAATCATGCCTGATATCATTAATCAAGGCTATGCTATCGAGATGGCTTCCTTATAATCCAGTCTATAATTGACTCTAGTAATTTTGCCCTACAATTTGGGGAGGGTCCCCCCAGGCTTATTGGGCGGTAATTTGACGGTAACGGACTGTCTCCTTTTTAAAAATTAGGAATTACATAGCCATCTTCCACATATCAGACACTACACCTGTTTGAAGAGATAAATTAAAAATAGTAGTTAATGGTTCACAGAGTTCCATTTTGCATTCCTTGCTTGTTGCCGACCGTTTTTCATGCATTACTTTACTGTTTCTTGTATACTGACATGCTTGCTGTGTTTGCTGAGGTGAGGTAAAGCTTCCACATTATTATTTACATCAAGCACTTCAAAACTTTCCCCACTGTACCTTCCACAACAGAGGTCTCCACACTAATTATCATATCACCCCAAGCAAATAATTTTCCACGACTCAACATCTCCTAAATCACATTCACTTAAACATCTAGCATCCCACCTATTTGCTTCAGGATACAATTCCCATTGTTTATTACATTTAGCTGCATTTCGTTAGTCCTTTACTGACACTACAAAGTACTGATCATGCACATACAGAGAAAACCGTTGCGGTTTAGCGTAAAGCTGAGCTAATTTTTAGTTAGAGGATTAGCGGTTAGGCGAAGCTAACTTTGTTAGCTGGTGCCCCACCGCTTTTTTAAGTTTACGAAGGGAGACTCAAGATCGGAACATACTCAAACATTTAAATTTACTTTTTTTTCAATTTTTTTGCCGTTTAATTGCTTGAGAACACCATATTCGTTTGGTCTTCAAATTTTCAGTGTTTGCTGTTTTGTATCCCGGCAAGATTCTTGCACTATTTTGCATCCCTAAATGCAATAATACAAATCCCATTCCAAATTTTCTTTCTGTTGACAACTGTTAAAAGGCGCCTCTCATCGACATTGAAATTTTACGTGTGTACCTTCTAAAAACATTGGTATATTTAATTTGAATGGATAGCTGCTGTAGCCACAACTATTCCCCTTCTCAATGGTTTAGAATTACTTTACATTATTTACATTATTTTCCCATTACACTTACCATAAAATTTAAAGGGGGTGGACCGGTAAGCCAGGCGAAGGTCCTCCGGTTCGATGACCAAAAGCACCAACAGCGGGTCATCTATCGAAGACCCGCGTACAGAACACTTGTCCTGTTTCCTGACAAACCTTACCTAACCTAAACCCTTGACACTGGTGAGGGGTTCTTAACCCCCAAACTGGACTCGTCTTAATTTTTCTTGATTGGAATTATAAATGCCTACTATTCCATAGGCGCGTTGAAGCATGTGTTCTTGACCTTACATTGTAGAAATAGGAAAGGCATCATCAATCTTCAGTGGCGATAGGGTTTAGGGGTACTGATTGTTTTCCTCAGAGGAAGCAATCTGTGAGGATAAGTTAGGTAGAACTGAGGTTAAGGTTAGACAGAACTGAGGTTAAGGTTAGTAGATCTGAAGGTTAAGGTTAGTAGAACTGAGTAAAGGTTATAGAACTGAGGTTAAGGGTTAGTAGAACTGATGTTATGGTTAGTAGAACTGAGGTTAATGTTAGGTAGAACTGAGTTAAGGTTAGTAGAACTGGAGGTAAGTTAGTAGAAAGGTTCCGATATAAATTAAATAAAATTGTATGTGAGATAATTTTATTTTTTTACATCGGTTCCCGTGGGATTTAAATTAATTTATGTACTTTTTATATAGGCTATAACAGAACCGTGTGACGAAGAAGTCGTCAAAATACCGTAAAACGAAGCGTATAAATGTACGTAAAAATACATATTAGATGTGTATGTTTTGTGCGCTTTGTTAGTGCCTTTTCAATGACATATGAAAACACAATAAATAAATAAAAATGAAAACAGTGTAATATTTAGTACAGTTTTGATGGAGGTGGAAAAGTTCTTCAACACTTGGACATTCATCTACGTTAAATAAAACACTTAGTAATTCCACCCACCTGGACAGTCTCTACCGTACACCAGCTAGACAAGACCAATCTACACAGTTCATGTGTGTGTAGATACTATACAGTCAAACACACACCACATAGTCCACACAGTTCATGTGCACCAACACGCATGATGTGCACCAACACGCATGATACTGTGCAAGACCACACATGATGCTGTGCACCAAAACACATGATACTGTGCGCCAGCACGCATGATGCTGTGCACCACCACGCATGATACTGTGCACCACCACGCATGATACTGTGCACCACAATGAATGATATTATGCACCACCATGCATGATACTCTGAACCACCACCCATGATGCTGTGTATCACCACCCATGATGCTGTGCATCACCACCCATGATGCTGTGCATCACTACCCATGATACTCTGCACCACCACGCATGTACTGTGCACCACCACGCATGGTACTGTGCACCACCACGCATGGTACTGTGCACCACCACCCATAATATGCACCATCACCCATTATATTGTGCATAACCACCCATGATAATGTACATCACCACCCATGATACTGTGTACAAAGCATGATACTGTGCACTACCACTTCACACTAATCCTCACGACACGTCACACTAAGCACCACTACACGTCACACTAAGCACCACCACACGTCATACTAAGCACCACAATACGACACACAAAACAATACACACGACACACTAAGCACCACTCACAAGTCAAACTAAAACACCACCAAACTCACAGGACATGGTTCACGACAAAGTTTTACAACACCACATAGAAACGACACACCAAGCAGCACAAACGTCACATTAAGCCCACCACAAGCCACACAAAACACACCACCGTCACAGCACCCATGGTCACACTAAGCACCACCACACATCACACTAATCACCACCAGACCTCACGTGTAAACCTGGCTGCGTCATCGCTACCATTGAGCAGACTAATGGTGCCCAAAACTTTGGGATGGATTACTTCTCTTGCAACGCTGTAGCCGCGTACCCGATAGCCCATTGGTATCAGATTCGCCGCACTATGACTGCATGTAAGTCCTCTGGCGTACGCCCGGTTTGTTCAATGATCCTTTCCAATTGTTCCAGTGGGTAAAGGAATACAAGATAAGATATTTTACTAATTCTCAACTCGTAATGTGAGCATATCAAGCACACAATTAAATCATTACTATCGTCAAAGAAAATGGAAAAACATGGTTTTACATTACGTGACATATTATTGAAGGCCCTTAGCTCAAGCATTCTATTTTTCCTTCACTAAGACATTCACCATCATCAAAAAAAAAAAAATAATAATACAACAAGACACCACACTTATACATTTCAATCACAAATTTAAGACATAGACATACTACAATAAATCTAAGACATTCCCTCTCCAACTAAGACATACACATCATAACTACAACATACACCAAAACCTATACTTGACATATTGACAATAAATATAAGACATAAGCACAAAAAAATTTACCATATCATGAGACATTACCAGAACTAAGTCACACACCTCCAACTAATACACAATCACTTTACTAAGTTCATGTTAACTAATCATCAACAAACAACTGGCGGTAGATTAGAATACAAATTTAACCG
>NC_069416.1:32533407-32538407 GCF_026875155.1 Cherax quadricarinatus | reverse complement strand
TTGTCGTGAAATTGTATACCATTTTGATGTTCATCTTGTCAGACACTGCAAACACATGGCAATCTTGGTACAGAAAACACCTTGGCAAGGCTTCAAGTGTGAAGTGTTGATCTGAGAGGACATGACCCTCTCCATACATTCTCACAACTACAACTAACAAACTATACTACTACTCTCACCTCTCCTTCCGACAGTATTAAAGACTCCCCACTGTCGCATGATCTTCAGCTAGTTCCTGACTATGGAACAGAACTTCCCGGGACTGACAACCTCAAATTCTACTACTACAAGGGTGAGGACTGATTACATCGTCCTTCACATCTCACTGTTTTTTCCCCCCCCCCCACCCCCCGGTAATGTAATAACCATTTTGGATGTACATCCCTTGAAACTGGGCCAACTACCTTAGAAATGGAAGACAGCTAATGTAGTCCCCAAATTTTAAGAACGGGGGAGAGGAACAGAAACGAGGCACTAAAACACAGATCCTGTGTCGTCTGACATTTATTGTGTGCAAAGTCATGGAGAAGATTATACAGGAGGAGAGTGGTCGAACACCTGGAAATGAACAAGATTATAAATCAAACCAGCATGGTTCATGGGAAGCAAATGTAGTATCACAAACCTCCTGGAGTTTTATGACAAGGTAACAGAAAGTAAGACCACGAGAGACAAGGGTTGGGTAGATTGCGTTTTCCTAGTCAGGCAGGTTGGCCTTTGGACACATTCCCCACAAGAGATTAGTGCAAACTGGAGGATCAGTCGCATGTAACAGGGAGGCACTGCAATGGATCCCAGGAATACCTCACAGGGAGGCAGTAACAACGAGTCATGGTACTGAAGAGGTATTATAGTGGGCGCCTGTTACAGCGGGGTACCACAGGGGTCAGTTCTAGGACCAGAGCTATTTTTGATATATGTTGTAACGACATGAGGAAGGAATAGACTCTGAAGTGTCCCTATTTGCAGATGAATGTGAAGTTTTGGATTAGAAGAATTAAATCGATGAGATGAGGCAGTACTGCAAAGAGACCCTGGACAGGCTGGACATGTGTCCAGTAACTGGCTTCTCGAATTCAAACCAGCCAAATGCAAAGTCATGAAGATTGGGGAGGGGGCCAAAGAATAACCGCAGACAGAGGTATAGGCTAGGTGGACAAAGACTGATACAGACCTCCCAGGGAGAAAACCTTGGGTGACCATAAAACACCGAGCACAGCTCCGTAGGCACACAATCAACCAAATAACTGCTGGCAGCAAACGGCGCATGGCAAACCTGGGAGAATAGGCGTTCCTCTACCTAATAAGGAATCGTTCAATACACTGTACACTGTTGTACGGTTAGGCCATACAGGAGTATACAGCACCAGTCTGGAACCACACCTGGTCAAGCACGTCAAAGAAGTTAGAGAAAGTAACAAAAGGTTTGTCGTACGATGAAATTGTTGAGGGAGATCGATTGACTACAATTGAGGACAGAAGGGTCAGGGAGACAGATAACGACACACAAGAATACTGCGGGGAATAGACAAGTGGACAGAGAAGGATGTTCCAGAGAGGGAACACAGGGAACAAGGGGGCCACAACGTAAGCTGAAAGACTCAGACGAGTCACAGGACGTTAGGAAGTATTTCTTCAGTCACAGAGTTGTCAGGTAGTGGAATAGCCTACAAGCGAAGTAGTGGAGGCAGGACCATACATATTTTTAGAAGAGGTAAGAATACAGCTCAGAAGGCGAGAGAGAGAGGACCTAGTACGATCAGTGAAATAGGCGGTGCATGAGCTGAGTCTCGAACCCCTGCTACCACAATAGGTAGAGAAAACGAATTATGTGAGTACACACAAAATAAACACAAACGCACACAACACACAACACTACAACACACACAAACTCAAACCAAACACAAACACACACCCACACACACACACACAAAACACAAACACACACACAACAATCACACACAACACACAAACACAAACACACACACACACAAACACACACACAACACAAACACACACATACACACATACACACACAACACACATGCACACACACACACACACACAAAGCACAAACACACACACACACACACAAACACAAACACAACACACTCTCACACACACCCAATACACACACACACACACAAACACAAAAACACACACTCTCACACACACAACACCAACACAAACCCAAACACAAACACAAACACACAACACACATCCCACACACACACACACACACACACAAATACACACACACATACACACCACACACACAAACACACACACACACACTCACAAACACAAACAAACACAAACAAACACAAACACACACACACACACACACACACACACACAAACGCAAACACAAACATAAACACACACACACCCACACACACACACACACACACACACACACACACACACACACACACACAAACGCAAAAAAAAATAAAACAAAACACACACACAACAACAACACACACACCACACACACACACAACACACACACACACACACCACAAACCAAAGTTTCGATGATGAAAAACAACTACTAGTACTCGGGGGGGACGCGATCCCCGGGGCAAAAAGAATCGGGGAGGTCGTTGCTGCATCCGGCCCAGTACGTCTCTGTGTTGTGTAAACAAAAAACATAACCCCTGATGATGAAGGGATCAATTTTTAAACTGAGTTGCGGGAGAGGCCACAGAAATGTTGGTCCCAAGCCCAGTTTGAAAAATTTAGGCTAAATGAATTGAAGAAGTTTGGGAAAGATCCCCCCCCTACACAGGTAAACGGGGGTTTTAAAGGGGTTCAGTCGATTATCACAAGTTGCCAATACACGTTCAGGGAAACTGGAACCATGCAGGTAATTCAGTAAACAGAAGCTATAAAAGAAACTTTGCGTTTTGTAAAAAATTTTTAAAACCCCACGATAGTGGCTAAATGTCGATAGCATTTGGAGAAGATCTACAGGTTGCAGTCAGCGCCTGATACTATAGCAAGGTCGTAACAAAAATGATGATAATATCAGAAGAAGAAAAGGGGCCCAAATCGTCATTAGTAGTAGAAAAAGGTGGTGAAAGCAAAATGTTTAACACAGCGAAGACAGTGTACACAACGAGTTAGCTTTCCTTTCTGACTATAAAAAAGTCGATTTTTAAAAAACATAGGTAAGAAATTCAGGGGAAATGAAAGAAAACTATAAAGGAAGAATGAAAATTTGAAACCGGGTTTGAGAAGTTTTAAAGGGACCCCGAGGGTCGACATATGCTCCCGTCTTTTAGTGTAACGGGTAGATTGAAAAAAACAGTCAATTTATTAGGAAAAGATAGTAAAGGGGGTGATGACCCAAACTTTAATTGATCAAAAAAGGTTAAGAAAAGGGTGGGTGCCGAAAACCCTAGTGAAGAAGTTTTGTCCAACAAACATAACAAGAGAGTGATATCCACAGGTGACGACTGTTTTTGCCCCACAATACACTGAACACTAATCGAATAAAAACCCCTTTAACTGACTTTTGATTCATTCTTCACTGACTGATGGGCACTTCCTGGGCGTTTTATCTCATTCTGCTTCATTATTTTTCACTCCTTCCCCTCACCGTCTGCTGCAGTACATGGCTGTATTACAAGAAAACAAGAATCTTGAGATCAAAGGATGGTATTAACCATTGTAAATTGTTTAATAACAAAACTTGTGTATGACAAAAAGCAAGTTTGTTACTTACGTGAAGTAGCTATTGTTCTACATGTTCTGTATTTACTGTATTATTCTTGGTCTTCTCAATGCTCAATGTGTTATGTATGTTTTATTGTTACATTCGCTTAAAAATGTTCTGTCTGTTTTGTGTTATATTTACTTTAAATGTTTCGGACTGTTTTATGTGTTACTATTTGCTTAAAAGTACGTACTGTTTTTGGACACAGCTTAAAAATGTTATGTAGTTTTGTTTACTTTTCGCTTAAAATGACGGTACGTTTTATGTGACTATTCACAAAATTTACTGATGTTTTGTTTTTTTTAAAAATGAGGAGTTTTTTTTTTTTTAATTTTTTTTTTTTTTATTTTTTTTTTTTTTTAATTTTTTTTTTTTTATATTTTAAATTTTTTTTTTAATTTTTTATAAAATTTTTTTTTTTTACTAGGGTTGGTTTCTTTAAAAGAAAATTTTCTTATTTTTTTTTTTGTAAAAGAAAAAAAAATTTTAAGTTTTTGGGGGAAGTAAAAAAGGAAACGGATTGTAAATTTTTTTTTTTTTATTTTTATTGAGTCCCCTGGTTCCGGGGAAAGGGAAAAGGATGGGATAGGTTTCCAAACTCCGCCATTCTTTTCCCCAGGTCCCGATTTTTCCCCTCTCTCAAAATCGGAATTTCAAAATTTTCTTAAAAGGAAATTCAGAATGGACCAGACAAAAAAAAGGGAAAAATTTTTTTAAGTTTTTAAAAGGTTTTGGTATTTTAAACAAAAACAAACCTTCTTTAAAAAAATTTTTTTGGAAAAAAAGGCGGCGTTACGCCCGGGGGGGTTTCCTGAACACTCGGCCTTTTTTGCTACTAAACCCAAAAAAAACTTTTGGAATTGCCCAAACGCATCCCCCATTGGGGTAATTCCAAACGTTTTTTCTATTTTTAAAAATTAAATTTCTTTTTAGTTTTTCTTTTGAAAAAAAGTCATCAATTTCCTTTAAAATTTGCACAAAAAAATTAAAAAAAAGGGGGGGAGGGAAAAAAAAATGCCTCAAGCTTTTTTTTAAAATAAAAAAATGTAAAAAATACTAAAATTTCTTTTCTTAAGACTTATCATTTTTAAAAATTAAGGAAATTTAAAGACGGGGAAAGGACAGATATCAAGGGTCGGGGGGGATCAAGAAATAAACAAGAAAAAGGGAAAACACTGCGTCTTTATCTTATACAAAAAAAAACCGAAAAAATTTAAGCCCCTTTTTCCCTTTTTGTACTTTTTACACTTTTCTAAATTCTAAAAAATCTTTTTTCATT
>NC_069416.1:32451000-32532907 GCF_026875155.1 Cherax quadricarinatus | reverse complement strand
TCACTTAACACTTGACCCACACCTGCACACTTGCATTCCCACCACTCTTGCACTTCCCACACAGTTTTGCAATCACACTTGCATCACCACATTTTTTTCCCCCCAACACACTCTTGACACACCTTTGTTATATAAAGTTACCACGATAGCCAAAAATTTCATTTATTTAGGGTAATAAATGAACTGGGCTTCATTTCCCAAGTCTATTCCGGGGAAGTCTGTCCTCTTCCGTGATTTACCCATACGGTCCCAAAAGTATTACAATTCGTCGCCTCCACTACCAGATTAATGAGGGGGTTCGTGGACTTCCAAATTAGTTAACGTTTCTTCAGATGGTGGGTTTTTTAAACCCACTGTATTTTAAAAAACACTAAATTTGGATAATCATTTGGAGAGGAAGGGTAAAAAAAGTAATATCTTGTAGTAAAGGACACAAATGAGTAATGTGACATTGTGACAACGTTTCCTCTCTAGGTTATTTTTATTATAATAAAGGGGGGAAAGCGCTAAACCGGGGGATTATACAGCGCCGGGGGGGGGGGAATGGGGAAAGGCATTCGGTTTAAATTGGGGGAACGGGAGCACGATCCAATTCCAAATCAAGAGCCCCCACCAACATAAAGGGAAACCCTTTCCCTTGGGGGGTCCTCTTAGGGCTTTTCAAGCCGCTACAAAAAACACATGGACACGGGGGTATATAACTTTATGAGGTGGTGCAAGAAGGGGGTGGTATTATGTTGTATACTTTGGAAAATCGCGGGGTAATGAGAAAAAAACTTACAAAAGTAGGTTTGGGCTAGCAAAAAAAAAAAAAAAGGGTGGGAAAAGTTATGGAGGATTTGAAAAGGCATTTCGGTGTATCTTTCCAATCACGGTTTTGGGCCTTTTTTTGTTATTTATGATCGGTTGGGCTCTCCCTATTACAAAAAAATAAGAAAGGAGGGGCACGCAAAGGCCTTTGGCCCAAATGGACCTGTCCTTTTAGTAGTACAATTATGTGATGGCAAGGGTTTTCGTTTTCGGGGGTTTTTCCCCTAAGAATCAGAGATGAGAACTGCCTTTTTTTTTTTGTGTAAAAACTGTGATTAATGCTGATTCAAGGGTTTTGCTTGCAAAATTAGGTTCTTTGATTACTAGTTCCCCGTCCCTGAAAATTTCAAAGAAATAGCGGGGTTTGTGTTTACGCAAGCGTTCTTGGATTTTTCATTCCAACATGCATTAATGTGTTAATTAATGCTTTTTGGGTTCTGGTGTTTGGGAGGGGGGGCCCGGGTTAACCCTTTAAATAAAGTGTTAGATGCGATGGGCGATTTAGTTTTGGGATTGTGCTAGTACTTTAAAAAATGTTCAATCAACCGGCTGCGGGGAAGGGAATTTTAAAACGTTTTTTTAGAAGTGGGGGGTTGCGGGGGAAAATTTTAATTACCTAAAGGGGCCCTTTTCTGCAGTCTTTAATAAAAAAGGGAATGAAAAGTAAAAATGAAGATTTTGTTTTGTATGTACATTCCCTCAAAAACTCAGGACTAAAAATTTGGTAAGCTCTTAGGGAAAAATCCATAAATGATCCCCTTTTTTGGGGTCTTAGTATCTTGACGGGAAAAAAAAGTGTGTGAGATCTTTTTTTATTTTATTTTCCCGGAAAACTTAAATCTTGGGTTTATTTTACTTTGTGAATGAGGACGTCTAGAAAGGGTACTTTCTTTTGGAAACTCTTTTTCCCTATTTTAAACGGGATACCGGGTTAAACCCGCTTTTGACCTTGCCTGGAGTTTTCCGCACGTCAAAAAACGTTTCGGCGTTTTTCAGAGGAGGGTCGCCCACTTTTTTTAAAACCATGACGTTAGGGGGAAATGAGTTGGCGAATGTTAAACCCTCTAGGGGGTTCCATTCCAATTTTGGCAAAGGGCTCCCGAGGGGGGCCCCCCCTTTCCGTTTCCAAAATTTTTTGGGTTTGTAGGGGCCTGTTTTTGAAAGAAAAATAGTTTAAATTTAAAACCCAGTTTCATCAAGTAAAAAAAAGCCGGGGGGAAAGAAAGGGGGAAGTTAAAGGGCCCCTGTTTGGACTTTCCCTCTTTAAAACGTAAAGGGTTTAAAGGGGTGGGTATTTAAATGAAGTGAGAAGTCACGCCCCAGATTGCTTAGTTTCTTTTTTGGGATGGAGAGTTTTTCTGATCGGGTTGGTTTTTTAATGTTTTTGGCTTTAAAGGGCCTATCGACTTCTGAAAATAAAAAAAGGGGCCCCCTGTCTCGGGTTCACCCCAAAAAAAAATTTTAATTTCCATTATAAAAAAACAGACGTGTGAAATAACTATTTTTACAAAGACCCAAAATTTCCCAAAATTCCTCCCGCCCTAAACCCCAGTATATTAGTTTTTAAATCTCCCCCTTTTTCTTAGCTATTTTTTGCTCCCACAAACCACTCCTCACACAAATTATGGGGATTTCTAAAGGGACTTCATCTGCCCACCAGCTCTACTACCACAAAGGTCGAGGCCAACTAGGCCCCCAAAAAAGGGACTGCCCAAAAGTGCAAATATTTTTTGGGGAATAATTCATGAACAGGGAAAAAAGTAGTGTCAAATAACTAGCAATATTATAAAAGAAAACCCTACATCATAGCCCAAAACAAAACCAACAACCACAACACACACACACAACACACACAGTAGCTACCACTGAAGAGGCCGGCCCAAGAACAATAAATTTCGCCCTTTTTTAACCAAAATTAATGTGGCACAATTATGGATTCCACCCCACACATTTAACCCTTTTCCACTCAGCACGCACTCTCGACACCCCAGTTTGAAATCAAACACCCCAAGACACTCCTCTTTCACGATACGCTTGACACTCACCCCCACATAACAAAACTTCCTGTACTCAAAAAAAAAACACCTAACACCCCCGCCTTTAAACACCCTATCCCTCCCGGAACTCACCACTTCACTTCTCACCTCTGCATGTTTTCCCACGTCTCGACATTCAGTAAATACATCTGCACCCTTCACGGTTTTGTACATACAAAAACCTTCCTTTTTTGTATAACTGTCTGACTGTTCAAAATTCCCCCTTATGACCCATAAATCATTAGTTTATGGGGGAACCTTGTTAATAAATGGTTTAGAAAAAACCCACAAATTGTTTAATGAGATACTTGGAAGACAACAAAGAAAACCCCCGTGTTGCAAAAAAAATCCATTTTTCATCAGGGTTAAAATGGCCCTTTTGAGGGTTTAAAGGGATACCCATTAGTCTGGATTCTGATTTTTTTATTTTCTCATCAAGTTAGGTTCCCGGATAAATTCGAAAAAAAGGAAAGAAAACCGCCTCAAATATATTGGGGAAAAAATATACACTGACAATGTTTTTTATGCTAATGGGGCACTGTCCCCAAAAGCATTCAAGTAATTTACAGATCTTTTTAGTAAAACAGCTCCATGCAAAAACGAGAATATTTACTTGAAAAAAATTTTCTCTTCCCTTTTTACCTTCACTTGAAAAGGGAAAAAAATTTGTTTAAAAAAAAACATCTACCTGGGGGGTTTTTCCTGGGGTCAACGCCCCGGGGGCCCCTTCCCCTGACCAGGCCCCGGCCCGAAACCCCGGGGGCCCGATCAACGAGGGGTTACAGCTGGCCGCACGTGTCCAACGTACCAACCACAGCCCAATTTATCCGGCATTGACTTTTGATATCTGTCCCCCTCCCTCTTGAGGAAACCAGGGGGCTATTGGTAAAAATTCCCCCATGGTTAGGGGGAGGTGTTAAAAAGTCTTGGGGGGCAGAATAAATTATTGCGGTTTTCTTGTGTTTAAAAGACGCCCCTTCTTTCACTGGGTTATTTTTCATCGCCCCCAAATCTTTTTCTTTCATGGGGTGTGAATTTTTAGTGTGCATATTTTGGGGCCAGTCCCCCCAAAAGGGTCCAAGGGGTAGATTAAATGTTTTCTCACGTTTTGCCTCCAGTGGTTACGGTGATTGATGGGGAAATTATATGTGCAGTTTAAAAGGGTTTTCTGTAAAATTTTCTAGAACTGCCCAATTTTACCTGCCTAAAGGGGGATATTTTAAAAACGCCCGTATTTCCCCCTAGAGAGAAAAAATGATTTTAAAAAAATATCATTGGGTTGGGATCTCTTGTCTTTAATGTTCTCATTTTCCATCCTATTATTTCCTCCAGATGTGGGTAGTTGCACTGTTGTAAAACCTTTAAGCGAGATCTTGAACATTTTCCCCCACCCAGGTCCTTTACATTTCTTTTCCCCTCTTTGTGTTATTAGAGTTTGTAGATACTCAAATTCCCGCTATTTTTTTCTTCCAGTTTTCCATAACGGGGGTAGTTGGGAAATTTTTTCTTATTGAACATCATATTTTCCCGTTGCCCTTTTTGGGAAACTTGGGCTATATTTTTTGGAAATTTGCCGTGTCCTCATGGATGACACACTATCAGATCTTAGTATGTTGCAAAGGATGGGTACGGTGAAAAGGGTTTTTCTCTGTTCAAAAATTTTGATACAAGGAAAGGGGAAAAGTAGGAGCGAGTACGTGCCATTGGAAAATAGTTGCGGGGAAGGGAGAGTGACCCCCTTGGGAAACCCCCCCCGGGCCGGGATTGCGCAATTGTTGGGAAAACCAAGTGGTTTTCAATCCTACTCTTAGAAAACCCCCTTTAGTACTCCCTTTTTTTTTTTTTTTTCCTTTTCTTTCCCATTTCACGTTTTTCCCAATTTTGTACGAAAAGGGATCAGGTTTTAATTAAAAGGTTTTGTAACAATTTCTGATTCAAATTATTACGTTTCCTGCACTTTAAAACATGACAAGCAAAAAAAGGATCAGTGTTAAGGTAATTTCAAAGCAGCATAATCTAGGAAATAATAGGCGTGGTGCCAGCATTAGTGAAGAAAAGATTCATTTTGTTGAACACGTTGTAATTGCGTCAGCGTTGCGTCGGTATCTGCTTGTACTGAAAGCGATTACTTCAGCGGTAAGGCATTTAGAAACAATCGTCTGTTGTCTTGGCATTAAGTAGCTGGGCTCCAGCTCTAGCTCTTGTAATTTAATTATACTTAATTTCAGCTTCTCTTTGATCAATTAGATGGCCTATTTGCACTGTTTACTACGAGGCCTATTTTTTTTAGCAATGAGTCTGCAATATATTTCAAAAGCAGTTAGGTTGATTCTGTGCCTAAAATATATTTTCTTTTCGTCTGATCCGGGCCTCTTAATTCCATGTTCCACAGTTTAAAATTATATATAGAGTGATAATTCAAATAAAAAAAACATCAGCATTTATAGAAATTTTATTTTTTTGGTAAAAGACTTAAAAATTTTCAGTGTGTACCCTGGAAATATAAACACATATGCAGTATAATGTGATCCTTTATTGACTACGTTTCGCCCACACATTGGGCTTTTTCAAGTCAAGTGGAAGGAACGCGAGTATTTATAGTCAGGTTCAGAATGCTGAGGTCACGTGGAGAATGCTGCATCTGATGATGTACCGAGTGGGGTTATAGAGTCTAAAATCTTGGGTAGCTTGGAAAGGAGATTGGATAAGTTTGTGAGCAGACCTTCTACAGTGTTCTTATGTGGGATAGCGATGAAGAAGTTTCTTGGCAAGTGGTTCAGCTATGTTATAGAAGCCACTATTCTGGTTGAAGTTGTCGGATATAGAAAATAAGTGATGATTCCAGGATTCTTCGGTATTGAGTGTTGTCTTCTGTGGCGATAAGTCTTGAGTTTCTGTAGTTTTATCAAGTGGTTGTGTGATTTACGGTGTTGTACGTAGGCATTCCTTGTGTCGTCAGACCTGCTTGCGTATTGGTGTTCTGAAATACGTGTTTGGAGGTCCCTTGATGTTTCGCCCACGTATAACTGTTGCAGTCATTACAAGGGATTATGTATACCCCTGCAGAGGGTGGAAGCTTGTCCTGTCTATCACTCGTAATGTCCTTGATGGTCGTGGTTGTGGAGGTAGATACTTGAAATGAGTATTTGGAAAAGATGTTGGAAACGTGTTTGGCAATGGAGTTGGTGGGGAGGACTATGTATCTCTTCTCGGCAGTGTCTTCTCTGGGTGTGTTGAAGATGTTTAATGCCCGTCGTCTGCAGTCTCTGATTAAGTGACGAGGATAGTGGAGTTTAGAAAATACTTGTTCAATCATCGTGCATTTTTCTTCAAGAAACTCATTGCTGCAGATTCTGAGTGCACGCAGGAAGAAGCCTATAATTACACCACGTTTGGTTGCCAAACACGTTTCCAACATCTTTTCCAATACCTCATTTCAAGTATCTACCACCACAACCACGACCATCAAGGACATTACCAGTGATAGACAGGACAAGCTTCCACCCTCTGCAGGGGTATACATAATCCCTTGTAATGACTGCAACAAGTTATACGTGGGCGAAACATCAAGGGACCTCCAAACACGTATTTCAGAACACCAGTACGCAAGCAGGTCTGACGACACAAGGAATGCCTGCGTACAACACCGTAATTCACACAACCACTTGATAAACTACAGAAACTCAAGACTTATCGCCACAGAAGACAACACTCAATACCGAAGAATCCTGGAATCATCACTTATTTCTATATCCGACAACTTAACCAGAATAGTGGCTTCTATAACATAGCTGAACCACTTGCCAAGAAAACTTCTTCATCGCTATCCCACATAAGAACACTGTAGAAGGTCTGCTCACAAACTTATCCAATCTCCTTTCCAAGCTACCCAAGATTTTAGACTCTATAACCCCACTCGGTACATCATCAGATGCAGCATTCTCCACCTGACCTCAACATTCTGAACCTGACTATAAATACTCGCGTTCCTTCCACCCCAGGCAGTTCTGTTTGTGACTTGAAAAAGCCCACTGTGTGGGCGAAACGTAGTCAATAAAGGATCACATTATACTGCATATGTGTTTATATTTCCATTGTGTCGGTATTTTATACTATTTATTTCCAGTGTGTAACCTGGATGCTGCTCCCCAACAATGTTCGAAGGATGTAGCTCGCCCTTATATTTACTTTATGAGAAATTACAGCGATATCACCTTTCAAGCCCGAGGTAACACTTCGTCGATACAGATAAAATACAAAGCGATTTTATGCCTAATAGAACCCATGGAGAACCAGGCAACCGTCGGCATCCAAAGTCTTCCTGTCCCCTGTCACATCTCTACGAGGATTACTTGTTATATTGTGTGGGGGATCATGCATTGCACCATTTACATCAGTACTGTATTGTCCGGAACATTCAACGACATCTTAAAACAGTTGTTTTAATGCTATACATTATTAAATATGCCACAAAGAAAAAAAAAAGGATTTCAATACAAAGGGAACCCACTGTGGGGGTTATTGGATTTGCAGCATGAGAGTCTGAATTTTTTTAATTTTTAGTTTTTATTCGCTTCAAAAATTTTCCATGTCATGCTCAATTAAATTGCAAAAAGGGGAAACAAAAACTGGCTAAACCCCCACTGTTAAAGTTTATGCGTTTTTTTGGAAAAATTGCCCTTTTTAAAATTACGAGCAAGCGTAATATTTTCAGTTTAAATGAATTAATACTTCTATAACAATATTGTTAATATTTTAATAAAAATAATATATGGGACTCGTGTTAAAAAAAGCGATTCTAAACTTAAGACTCCAGTGATACTAAAAGGAGCCTTCTGCTCCCCCTGTTACTGGGTTTTTTAACAATAGCAGCCCTTTTCCAATTATCCATTTGAATTCAGTAAATTAAAAGTGCTTTTAGGGTTACAATGGGAGGCTAAATAGAGAAATTAAAATTTAATAAAATTTTTTAAAATTAAGGTATTTAAAAAAAAGTAAATTAAATCCAGCAATCAAAATAAAAACGTTCCGGTTTAATATTTTGTGCGAAAGCACATATCACATTTATAATTCTTAAGTACCGTTGGTACATTAACATTTAATAAGATATTACAAATATGTACAAGTAAGTTTGTGTATGCGTGTAAGTGTTTAAGTAGTTCACTATTCTCACGATCGACTAGACTTAAACAAGTGACTGACAAAGTCCTATAAAAAAACTAACTTCATGACCGACTGGCAACCGAACAGTCTGCTTGAACAATGAAAAGAATGCTAAGCCTTTAGCCATATAACAAGCGACTGCGACCACAATCAGGATCAAGGAGATAATATAAGGGACCTAAGCGGGACCATCAGCAGACCCTCCACAAAAGTTACAAAATCCCATACTACTGAATCTAAGTTCAGCATAGGAAAAACCCTGACTGTGACAATACACAGAAACCAGTAAAAAAATTAGGTCAGAAGCTATAGCTAAGGACCTGAGATGTTCAGGTGTCTAAGCGACACACAACCTCGTACAACGTCGAAAATCACGAAGTCTATACAATGTTCTGTGAACAGAGTTCTACAGAACAAACAAGAATAATGAGACAGAAAATCTGTCCAACCACCAAGCGAGTCTCGAGCAGACTGAATACTTCACGAGAGGTGAGGACCCCCCCTCCTCGATCACGTGATAGCCCCGTGGACAGCACAGCTCAGAAGCCGGCAGTATAACGAGCGACAAGCGATAATTACAGTAGTTTGACAATCAAGACTTGAACTGAGCACATATTATGTACATCCTAACAACATAAGTCAAATAAGAATATAAAGCAATATATTTACGATTTAGCTATTATCGCAAATATAAGCAATATAAAATTATATGAAAAGATAATATACATTATATATATACATAATAATCATTGTAACCCATTCAGGGGTTGCAACACTCCGTCGGCATCCAGTTTTCAATACTGGGCGAGTCGAGACGAGCAAGACTCCTTACACTTGTTGTTCCTGCATACCTAATAGTGTATTACATACCCGAATGTTAGTCTACAGCTGTCTACCACATCCAGGGAACAGATGAGGGATGGGGGGTGCGAGTACATCCAAGATCAGGGTTGTCCAACCTGGGGTGTACGCACACCTTAGGGTGCATAAAGCCTCAGCAGAGGTAAAAGAACGATCCCCAGTTTACAATGGAATTTTATACTATTCTTTAGTAATAATTTTTTTTAGTAATTCATCTCAAAAATACATGTCGATATATTATGGAATATATTATGAATCAAGGACAATAAATAATCAGCCCAGCTCATGTTCCAGCTAAGTAGGCTTCTGGTCGCTGCCTCAGATTGCTAATGAGTAAAAGCCATAACCAGTTGTCTCATTGTACTGTTTATTTCTGCTGAGTCTACCTGAGTACTTTACATGTGATGTTAACTTCAGAAAAATAAAGAATATGTTTTGTGCACTTAAATGAATGTATTTATTTTTTTCTAATTACTAGAGCACTTTATTCACTTATACATATCTACATTAATATGTAAAAACGATTTATTTGTTACGTTAATTCAATACTTTCTTTGCTATGAAATTTTTTTTGAGATGGGTGCGTGTTTTGAGATAAACGTGGTTTCCGATCAAACAAGGTACTAGAAGTTAGACCACACTGCCCTAGAATAAACTGAACCTTAAAATGAGCCCAGATAGGATAGCAGCTAAAACTATAAATTAAACCTTGTAAACTGTCCTTAATGGATCTGCGACAAAAAAAAAAAATATTTGTTTTTCTCAATACCATTAATCGTTATAATGCATAATTTTCTCTTATTATGACCCATTTAATACGTCTTTCTTCCTTAGTCGCGCATGATACACTGCATCCGGAACTCATTATACTGTGCACGAACACGCATAATGTGCACCAACAAGCATGATGTGCACCAACACGCATGATACTGTGCAAGATCACACATGATGCTGTGCACCAAAACACATGATACTGTGCGCCAGCACGCATGATGCTTTGCTCCACCACGCATGATACTCTGAACCACAATGAATGATATTATGCACCACTCATGCATGATACTCTGAACCACCACCCATGATGCTGTGCATCACCACCCATGATGCTGTGCATCACCACCCATGATACTGTGCACCACGCATGTACTGTGCACCACCACGCATGATACTCTGCACCACGCATGTACTGTGCACCACCACGCATGGTACTGTGCACCACCACCCATAATGTGCACCATCACCCATTATATTGTGCATAACCACCCATAATAATGTACATCACCACCCATGATACTGTGCACAAAGCATGATACTGTGCATTACCACTTCACACTAATCCTCACGACACGTCACACTAAGCACCACCACACGTCACACTAAGCACCACCACACGTCATACTAAGCACCACAATACGACACATCAAGCAGCACACGACACACTAAGCACCACCACAAGTCACACTAAACACCACCAAACGTCACAGGACCATGGTTCACACAAAGTACCACCACACGACACACCAAGCACCACATGTCACATTAAGCACCACCACGCGTCACAGCACCATGGTTCACACCAGAGTAGAAACATTGGACGTGTTTCTTTCAACCTGTTGTCAATGTTCCCCAGCACTAAAATGGGTACCTGGGTGTTAGTCGACTGGTGTGGGTCGCATCCTGGGACACTGACCTAAGGAGGCCTGGTCACAGACCGGGCCGCGGGGGCGTTGACCCCCGGAACTCTCTCCAGGTAAACTCCAGGGTTCACACTAAGCACCACCACACGTCACACTAAGCACCACCATGTCCCTCACGTGAAGACCTGCTGGGCGTCATCGCTACCATTGTGCAGACTAATGGTGCCCAAAACTTGGGATTGGATTACATTCTCTTGCAACAGCTGTAGCCGCGTACCCGATAGCCCATTGGTATCGATTCGCCGCACTAGGCTGCAGTAAGTCCTCTGGGCCTACGCCCGGGTTTGTCAATGATCCTTTCCAGTGTTCCAGTGGTAAGAGGAATCATGATAAGAGTAATTTCTCACTCGTATTGTGTGCATATCAAGCACACAATTAAATCATTACTATCGTCAAAGAAAATGGAAAAAACATGGTTTTGCATTACGTGACTATTAAGGAAGGCCTTGCTCAAGCATTCTTTTTTCTTCACTAGAGACCCATCGTAGTTGGTGGAAATATGTACAATATACTGAGAATAGACTTAAAAGGATGAATAGTGTCTTTCGTTTATATCAGTCACGTCGCCAAAAATAGGAATGCTGCCAGAAATGTGATCATAGAGAGCGTATAACGCATCAAATGACTTTCCCGGGAGAGAGGAAATTAACACTCGACAAGTTCTGCACAGACCCGTACCAATCTCTCTCTCTGTTTCTCTCTCTCTGTTTCTCTGTTTCTCTCTCTGTTTCTCTCTCTGTTTCTCTCTCTCTGTCTGTCTCTGTCTCTCTCTCTCTGTCTCTCTCTCTCTCTCTCTCTCTCTCTCTCTCTCTCTCTCTCTCTCTCTCTCTCTCTCTCTCTCTCTCTCTCTCTCTCTCTCTCTCTCTCTCTCTCTCTCTGTTTCTCTCTGTTTCTTAGTCGTCTTCCATCGCTCCCCCACTTTCCTTTGGAGCTACATAATATAGCACCTTGCCTTTACCTCACCTGTGACCTTCCAACCAAGTTTGGCTTGACTGCCTTGCTTGAGTGCCTTGCTTGAGTGCCTTGCTTGAGCGCCTTGCTTGAGCGCCTTGCTTGAGCGCCTTGCTTGAGTGCCTTGCTTGAGTGCCTTGCTTGAGTGCCTGGCTTGAGTGCCTGGCTTGAGTGCCTGGCTTGAGTGCCTTGCTTGAGTGCCTTGCTTGAGTGCCTTGCTTGAGTGCCTTGCTTGAGTGCCTGGCTTGAGTGCCTGGCTTGAGTGCCTTGCTTGAGTGCCTTGCTTGAGTGCCTTGCTTGAGCGCCTTGCTTGAGCGCCTTGCTTGAGCGCCTTGCTTGAGTGCCTTGCTTGAGTGCCTTGCTTGAGTGCCTGGCTTGAGTGCCTGGCTTGAGTGCCTGGCTTGAGTGCCTTGCTTGAGCGCCTTGCTTGAGCGCCTTGCTTGAGTGCCTTGCTTGAGTGCCTTGCTTGAGCGCCTTGCTTGAGCGCCTTGCTTGAGTGCCTTGCTTGAGTGCCTTGCTTAAGTGCCTTGCTTGAGCGCCTTGCTTGAGTGCCTTGCTTGAGTGCCTAGCTTGAGTGCCTTGCTTGAGTGCCTTGCTTGAGTGCCTTGCTTGAGTGCCTTGCTTGAGTGCCTTGCTTGAGTGCCTTGCTTGAGTGCCTTGCTTGAGTGCCTTGCTTGAGCGCCTTGCTTGAGTGCCTTGCTTGAGTGGCTTGCTTGAGTGGCTTGCTTGAGTGCCTTGCTTGAGTGCCTTGCTTGAGTGCCTTGCTTGAGCGCCTTGCTTGAGCGCCTTGCTTGAGTGCCTGGCTTGAGTGCCTGGCTTGAGTGCCTGGCTTGAGTGCCTGGCTTGAGTGCCTGGCTTGAGTGCCTTGCTTGAGTGCCTTGCTTGAGCGCCTTGCTTGAGTGCCTGGCTTGAGTGCCTGGCTTGAGTGCCTGGCTTGAGCGCCTTGCTTGAGTGCCTGGCTTGAGTGCCTGGCTTGAGCGCCTTGCTTGAGTGCCTGGCTTGAGTGCCTGGCTTAAGTGCCTTGCTTGAGCGCCTTGCTTGAGTGCCTGGCTTGAGTGCCTGGCTTGAGTGCCTGGCTTGAGTGCCTTGCTTGAGTGCCTGGCTTGAGTGCCTGGCTTGAGCGCCTTGCTTGAGTGCCTGGCTTGAGTGCCTGGCTTGAGTGCCTGGCTCTGAGTGAATATGAATGACAAACATCACAGCAAATTCTGAATAAAGAAAAATATGAGCATGAAACACCTTTAATCAACAAATATTTAAAATTCACAACATTTAATTAGCAACATGCGTATGGTATTAATATATATATATATATATATATATATATAATTATATATATATATATATATATATTATAGATATATAATATATTATATATATGCAAGGAATTCGCGAGAGCATTCGAAATATACACAAACACTGATCTCTCCAAAAATTTTTCATATTCTCAGCAAAATTTGTTGACAGTGCCTGACCCACTATCATTTGACCTTTTGCACTCCCTCACTACTCTCTTCACCTCTCTCTTTTACTCTCCACATAATCCACTCTACTTATATCGCTTCTGCTTTGTAAAAATCTTTCATAAGCGATTTTTTTCTCTTTTATCATATCCTTTACCTCATTCCACCAATCAATCCCATTTCTTCCTGCACCCACCCTCCTATAATCAAAAACTTCTGCTCCACATTCCAACAATGTCTTTTAAAAACTATCCCACCACTCTTCAACCTTTCATTATCCCACCTTTCTCCCAATGGTTGCTTATATCTCACTTTAACTTCCTCCTCCCTTAGTTCATAAACTTTCACGTCTCTCTTACTTGCTGTTGCCGTTTTCCTTTTTCTCCAACTACCATTTACTCTAACTGTAGCTACAACTAAATGATCGTATATAGCTATTGTTCCTCTATATACACACACATCCTGAAGTCTACCCATCAAACTTTTATCCACCAATACATAATCTAACAAACTACCTTCATTATGTGCTGTGTCATATCTTGTAAACTTATTTATCCTCTTTTTCATAAAATATGTATTACTTAATACCAAACCTCTTTCTATACATGGCTCAATTAAAGGCTCCCCATTTTCATTTTACCCCTGGCACTCCAAACGTACCTACTCCCTCCACAACAATTGTACCCACTTTAGAATTTCGATCCCCCCACCACAAGAACTCTAACTTGGTTCAAAACTCCCCATGCACGCACTCAACATCTCCCAAAATCTCTCCCTCCTCTACACTACTCTCTTCTCCAAGTGCAAAAACACTTAACCTACTTTTCACATTCCACACTTACTTTACTCAACATAATTCCTTCTTTTCCTGCCATAAATGTTTCATCAGCTTTATTGCCACTCCTTCGCTCTAACGCTATTAGAAACCCTTGACCTAATCCCATTTATTTATCCGTACTGAATCTCTCCTACCTCCTACAGCTTTGTCTCATTTAGAGCCAGGACATCCAGCTTCTTTTCATCCATAACATCCACAATCATCTCATCATCCGCACTACATACACACACATTCAAACATCTCAACTTTAAGGTTTTATTTTTATTTTTAATAAGCTGTACTGGAAAAAGGGTTACTAGCCCATTGCTCCCGGCATTTCAGTTCACTTTTACGACACGCATGGCTTACGGAGAAAAAAAATCTCATTCCACTTCCTCATGGATATGAAAGGAAAATATTAAAAACAAGAACTATTATGAAAAACCAAAGAAAACTCAGGTGAGTGTGTATACATAAGTGTGTACACGCATGTCTAGTGTGATCTGATTGTAAGTAAAAGTGTGTGTTTTTGAAACAGAAAAAATGACATCTGCACTCCTACCATCATGTAAAACAAATTTCGGTTTCTGTCTTACACTATTTGGCAGGACGGTAGTGGAAATATAAACACATATGCAGTATAATGTGATCCTTTATTGACAGCGTCTCGCCCATACAGTGGGCTTTATCAAGTCACAAACAGGTATGCCTGGGTGAATGTATAATGTTCGCCAAGACCGGAGTCATGGCACGGGTCTTAATTTTGCGATGGCCCGTCTCTGGCTCTGTAATGTGCTTTGAACATTGAAACAGACCTTCTCTATACAGCCTCAAATATTTTTCTAACCTATTTTTGTTACCCAGGTAATAGCTTTTATATCCTTTTACTCATGTGCAAGTTAATTGTTCTAACATATTGTATTACTGCTACTACTACCACTAGTATTGCACCTCACTCTGAGCCTATATATATCCTGTGTCCATGTACTGTTTGTGACGGCTTGTCAAAGCTCCTGGAGAGCGAAACGTTGCCACAATAAAATGTCACATTAGTTGCACTTGTGTCCATTTACTTTACATATTGTCGGTAATTCTGGTGGCCTGGTGGTTAACGCTCTCGCTTCACACGGTGAGGGCCTGGGTTCGATTCCCAGCCAGAGTAGAAACATTGGACGTGTTTCTTTCCACCTGTTGTCTATGTTCCCCATCAGTAAAATGGGTACCTGGGTGTTAGTCGACTGGTGTGGGTCGCATCCTGGGACTCTGACCTAAGGAGGCCTGGTCACAGACCGGGCCGCGGGGGCGTTGACCCCCGGAACTCTCTCCAGATAAATTCCAGAAACCAACTTATTACATACTGCATGTGTTTAGATTTCCGTTGTGTCGGCATTTTATACCATTTATTTCCATCCAGGACTACTTCTTCTTCTTATGACCAGAGCTTTGGTAAGATGGGTAAGGAAGAAGGATGGGTAAGGAGAGAAATATTGGAAAAGGGTGGGAGGGGGAAAGAGGTAGGATATAAAAGGTAAGTGGCCCAACCACTTTGGTGTAATTTAGAAAGTGTATGTGGAATAATAAAATATTCTTGAAGGGGTATATTACTAACCCATCAGAGTCACATAGATATAACAGATATATAAGTACATGACTCTGAATTGGTAGTAAATATACAACTTGCAATTGTTTTTTTTTCGATTGTACAACGGATATTTAAACGACAATGAAGGCAATAATTTTCTGGCCAGTTTATAAAGAATTACTTGACACAATGGCTTCTTATAAGGTGGTGTCCCGCCATAGTAAATGTAGCATAATTTTAACAGTAGAACGTTATACAAGATGTCTCCCTAATTGGGGACGATGATTTTCTTAGTAAACATAGAAGGGTTCTGGTGTTACCCAATCATCTTCATCTGCAGGGAGGTTGATCAATATCATTGGTCGATGGTAATCATCTTTATGGATAAAACGACGGACCCTCTGTGGGAGAGTCATTCTTTGAGTCCTGTGAGGAGGCGTATTGATGATATAATCCGTGGTATTTTCAACTTGGAGAGGATGTTCTCTATCTGGCATGTAGAGTTCTTGCCTTGCATAAAGTTGTTTCTTCTTCAGGGTGTCAAGGCGTACATTTAAGGCAGTAATATCTTGTTGTACATGTAAATCTGCCATTTTAACTCTCTCTCCTCCTGGTGCCCGTAATGAAGCGATGAGCTCTATTCTGGACCCGTTGCAACCGTAGCATGTTGGTTTTTGTTGTTAATGTCATTGGGACACATGGGTATTCGAGTATAGGTCTTATTATCATTTTATACAGATGTTTTTTGACATGTGGAGGGGCTTGATTAAATCTAAAGAGACTGTTAAGACCGGCTTTGACTATGATGATCTTTTTATTTACATGAGATGTTGAGTAGAGCAGCCTGTCTATTTCATATCCCAAGATCTTGTTAGGGTTTCTAATGGCTACAGGTGTACCTCTGATGGAGATACCCCCTTTATCTTCGATGGTTGATGCAAAACATCCTATCGTGCTAACAAGGACCTTGTCAGGATTAGTCGTAATTCTCCATCTCTTTTTCCCAATTAGATGTTCGACGAAGTTCAATATTCATTTTTTTCTATGACTCTCTCATACTTGTATTTTCCTGTTACCGGAGTTGATGAGACGACATGGATAACATCATCTGCAAATTGCGTTATAATTGTATCATTAAACTATGGTTGAGGAAGATCATTCACATAAATGTTGAATAGAATTGGACTAAGACAAGAACCTTGTGGGACACCAGCTGTTGGTATAAAAGGCTCTGTCGACCTGCCATGAAAGGTGGGAATGATTTTTCTTTGAGTTAAGAAATTATATATTAATCTGAGAAAGGTCCAGTTATGGTCAGGTAGGTCAATAAGTTTGTATATAAGACCATCATGCCATAAGCTATCAAAAGCTTTATGAACATCTCTGGTGGCAATTAGGGCAAGGTTCCCCTGATGTTTTAGACTTGCTACTGTATCGAAAATAATATTTATTGCATGATGGATACCTCTATGTGTTCTAAAGCTAAATTGTTTTTCAGTAAAAAGGTGATTAAACTCCATATAGTAGTTCAGTCTGTTGGAAATGATTTTCTCAAGAACTTTTCCATTGACTTCAAGTAAAGATATAGGTCTATAGTTCCCTGGTTGATGGATGTCTTTATTGGGCTTAACAAGAAAGATCATCCTAGCAGTCTTAAAAACAACTGGAAAATGTCCTGAGGCCAAGATGGCATAAAGATATTAACCAAAGACTGTTTACAATTTCTGAGTAGGAACTTTATTTGTTTCATTGTTATTCCAGAGAGACCAGGGGCTCTGTTTCGCATTCTTCCAATAACCTGACTCATCTCGAGTAATGTAATAGGTCTAGTAAGCGGGTGGGCGTCTTCAAGAGTTGATGTATCGATGGAAGGTAGTGGTTGTAGATCATCCAAGTTCTCATCTCTCCATTCATTTACCAACTGATAGTGATTATTGTTAAATCGACGACTGTTATTGTGGGAGAGAATTTTCTCCCACACATCACCCATCAAATTAGCCTAGTCCTGTGGATCATCAAGTTTAATCTCAACATCTTCATCATCCTCGTCAGTGAAGGTATGAATTAGGTAGTTAGGAGCCTTGTGCTTTGCCCATAAAAGTTGTCGGATCTTACTCCAAAATTTTGCTGGCTCACGTTTATACTGATTAGCTTGGAGAACTAGCAATTTCCATAAGTCACGTTTGTGATGACTAATCATGTAATTAATTCTTGCTTAATCTGTGCAATGTAGCTACTGGTGGTTGTCGCGTTTGAAGATGCCTTCGACAATTTGTTTGATAATTTCTCAAAGCGTCTTTAATTTCCCTCGTAGGTTTATATTGTTGGTAGACCTTTGTGGAAGCTAATTGGCAAGTTGCATTAGTAGCATGAATTATTCGATTGTGAAGGGACCTGATCGCGTCGTCAATTGCAGTGGAAGGTAGATTTTCCAGTGACACAACTTCATCGTCACCCAGAAATGCTAGGGTGTTGGGATTGGGTTTAGGAGGTACAGGTATTCTAAATGGAGAAGTTTGTAGTTGTATTAAAACCGGGATATGGTCAGAACCTACGTTTCCACCAGGAGAGATACGACAATGAAAGAGGTCACAGTCTCTGTTTGTCAGGACTATATCTGGTGTCCCTGGATGAGGACCAATATACGATTTAAAGAATGGGCCTTGAAATGACAAGTTTCAGGCTGTCATGATATTAAATAGTTGTTTTCCTTTCAAGTCACCCAGTGGATTACCAGCTCCACAGTTGAAGAGGGCAGGGTGATGAGCATTAAAATCTCCCGCTAGAATTGTTGGAATGTTTCTGCTTAATATTCTATGTAGAGGAATTGGCTCTATATATTGTTGTCTCGGGGGAAAATATCCAGTTCCTATCACTAGTTGTCCATGAGACGTCATCATTTCTATTGCAAGAATGTTATCATCATCAACATGAATATTTTTAAATGCATAGCCTAATTTAACTAAGATGTCTGGGTGATTGTTGTCTACCAACTTTCTATATATGTATTGGCAAACTGACTCAAAGAAAAAATGGTCCCCAAGCATACACTCTAGCCGTCATTCTGTTATTATTATTATTATTATTAGTAGTAGTAGTAGTAGTATAGCAGAAGTATATCATGGAAATTCACCATATTCGTAAGAGTCATACAGTGCCTGGGTAATAACATGTATTCAGGTTTGATTCAAGGAAGGAAGGAAGGAACGGGAGCTTTGAATTTATGGATGATAAACTCGTCATCAGCATCAAGGCAGCCTCTTGAAGAGCTGCCTCTCTGGAGGACATACACACCATGGTGCACTGAAGACATACCAGAACTGACAATGTATTACATCCAGCTTACAGTTCTATAGCAAAGGTCCATCTAAACCATTTTCCTAAACCATTCCAGAGATGTGTTATTTTAACACACTCTGCAGTCATATTTAAATGCGTTCCGAATGTTCGATCCTCTACATCTGAATACATCCTTCACACTTCTTTTTACTCCTGATAAGACATCCATTCATCTCTCATCCACACCATCTACATCTATCTTGCTCGAAGACCACACAACGCATTGATCTCATAC
The DNA here is from genome assembly GCF_026875155.1 of Cherax quadricarinatus. Taxonomy (NCBI): domain Eukaryota; kingdom Metazoa; phylum Arthropoda; class Malacostraca; order Decapoda; family Parastacidae; genus Cherax; species Cherax quadricarinatus. The sequence continues at coordinate 32,513,956 of NC_069416.1, read as the reverse complement.
ACGACATTTCCGCTGAGTACAAAAGTCTCTGTGCTGCATTATTCAAAGAACATTCCTCACACCTACACAATGGCGTCAGCATCGTTATTCGTTGAAGCATTTTTTTTTTACTTCTACTGACAAACTTCTTTATTTCAACAAATGTTTCACCTTGACTCCATCTTTCTTTCCAGCTTCTGTTAAGTAATCTATTTCGTCCTTTACTGACTCCTTTCATGAAACATTCACTTTCAACAATCTCAACACATTGATTTGCTTCAATTTCCTTCCGTCATAAATAACCTGAGTGATTCATTCATTATATCTTTACTTTTTTATCATCTTTATATTTCATTTAACTGTAAAGTATTCTTGTATACTCTTCAAAAATCCACAGTATTCTTGGTTCGTTATCTTTTAAGGCGCTTCCACTTTCTTGACTCCGGTAGTAGAATCATATACAAAACCGTCTATGACATTAAGCAACGGTAACATCCAACTTTATTGTCTAATACATATGTGTATTTGATATTTCTTTTGTTTCCTACACACTCTAACCTGAGTTTCATATTCTTTATATACACTCATGAGAGCTTTCAGCAGCCTATCACGTTTTCCATACATGTGCAACATAAGCCACCTCACTTCCCGAGTAACTCTGTTTTTTTTTCCAGTTTCGTATATAAAGCAAACATCCCCTTTCCTAATCTCAGCATTGTAGACGTGAGCGCTTCAATGTGAACCTTTGATCCACAGATCCACCATTCTCTCTCAATTCACCTTGTTTCTCTTCAATCACGCAATATGTCTTTTCCATCACCAAGTCATTCTTCGTTCTTCCGAACAGATTTCCTGATATATTCGAACGATTTATTTTCATCTGATTTCTGCATGATTTTTCTTTATCCCATTTTCATTTGTGCAAAAAATTGGTTCATACACTGCTGATTTTTCATCGTTTTTCATATGAAAAAACGCATCTGCTGTTCTGCCTCTACCTCAAACTGCTATCAGCGTTTCCTCTTTAATCTGTTTTATGGATATTTTCGTTTCACCTTCATTACTTTTTACTCACTTTCTTACATTTCATTTGATTTCATATCTTTTTTTATCTCAAACCTGAAACGTTTAATTCCATTTAATTAACTACATTCAACCATTCCTCATAACATTCTGTGGGTCTAACACCTCAGCTTCCATGTCTTATTAATAAGTTCACTAATAATGAACAAGTTCAGTTACTCCCTATGTGTTCTCATTCTCATTATCTCTTTTGAAAGTGTTGTGCTACAGTTGTTTTAATAGACCATCTGTCTTCACATAAGCTCACTCATCTCTCTTTCTCTCTCTCTCTCTCTCTTTTTATCTCTCTTACACGGGGTTTTACAAGGTTAGGTTAAGGGTTCCTAACTATATTTACATGACAGAAGCCGTTACATACATATATGAGATATACAAATATGGAACACAAGATGACGTTGGAGCCATCTGTGGGCCAGCGGTTTCATTTGCTCAACTGACTTCAGTTTGTTGCTGTCATTATGATGTACGAGCACGTTCCAAGCTCGAGTCGTCCTAGGAATATGTGATCTCAAATGAAGTGATGTGGCTGTTTGCTGCCCGTCTTGTTGTATACATGTTTATTTCTCTCTGTTCGCGTAATGAGCCAAGTATTACTCCAATAAAATATTGACCTTGCAGTTAGCAGTAAGGCCATCCACATTCTCTCTCTCTCCCTCCCTCTCTCTCCTTATCCCTCCATCTCTCTCCTTATCCCTCCTTCCCTCCTTCCATCTTCCATACATGCTGCCCTTCCAGAATAATTTTTACTTTAATAAGAACTTCTCGTATATCATCATTGTATTGTTTGCCTTTATTGTTATCTCCTTTTTAAATCTGTTATTGCATTTTGCTTCCGCATCTACCCTCATATAACCACAATCCTTTGCTACTTACTCTGACAAGACATTCTTAAATAAACACCACACCTGGCTTTCATTCTGAACAATTTTTCTTCCTTCGGGAAATCGAGTAGGAAATCAAGTTATTAGTGTGAAGTGCGTTTTTTATTATTGTGCTGCTAAACTTTTTATTTAGTTATGTTTTTCTGTCTTATTCCAATATACAAGATGAATTTAATAGTGTGCTGAAATATATCAATCTCAAAATAGAGTCACAGATTCCATTATCTCCACTTTAATAAATTGCAGATATCTATGTCTGATTTTTTTTCACAAGTATGCTACATTCCGATCGCAGAATATTTACAGCAAGCGATGAGGAAGTAGGTTTCCACAAGCTTCAGCAATATGTATAGCTGATAATTAAGCTTGTAAGGTGGAAGCACAGTAAATACTTGGGTGGTGGACAGCAGCCACCTAGGAAAGTACTACCGTCCTACCAAATGAACGTGAAACGGAAATCTGTAATTGTTTTACACAATGGTATGATTGTTGATGTCTTTTCTTAATATTTTATAAATATGCAGAATAACAGGAACATCTTGGTATTTCTACTTACATTTAGGTCACACTAAATGGATCTGTGCTCCAGTTCCATGACTTGAGGCTTAATGCCTTCTATCCCTCCTCCTACAGGCGCTGTATAATTCTACGTGTTTAGCGCTCTCCATGATTATAATTACAATAATTCTGACTTACAGGTCCACCTCTTCAAAAATTATGCTCATAGTTATAACCATTTGTGAGTATAATTATCTCTGAGAGAGTTAGAGCTAAGTGGTAAAGTTGAATAAGCAGTTATGGAGGAAAAGAGGGAATATAAATGAATACATTCAATGAGTATTCAGATTAGAATAAGAGTGGGATGCGAAAAGTAGATTACATTAAGATCTATTACACCTTCAGTAGACGAGAGTGTAGAGAGACTTTGGGAGATGTTAAGCTAGTGTTTAGGGAATTTTGAATCATTCTAATGTGGGAGAAACTGTCGTAGAGTTCGTTATAGGTAAGTTTGAGGTGCCAGGGGAAATGTTAACAGTGGGACTTTAATTGATATATGTATAAAACAAGGATTGGTAGCAGGTAATAGATATTTTAATGAAGGGATAAATAAGTCTACAGGATGTGATATAGGGCGTAATGACAGTAGTTTGTTAGACTATTCATTAGTAAATAAAGGTTGATGGGTAGACTTTTGGATGTACATAAATAGAGAGCAACAGATATATCAGATCATTGTTAAGTTGTAGCTACAGTGAGAGTAAGAGGCAGATGAGGTACAAGGAGAATGTCAGCAATGAGTAAGAAAGAAGCGAAAGTTTAAATATTTAAGGAGGATGAAGGTATGGTAAGATATAAGTAAGTTTATTCAGGTATACACAAATACAGTTACATAGATTATCATACAAAGCAGCATGTGTGTCTACACATGTAACTGTATCCTAGGTTCTCTAACCTGGGATAACCCAAAAAAGTCAGACACAGTGACTTATTCCATTGGGTACATTTTAATACCTTATTATTATACTATAAAGAATATAATATCTTAGTATTATACTATAAAGGATATAATATCTTAGTATTATACTATAAAGGATATAATATCATAGTATTATACTTTAAAGGATATAATATCTTAGTATTATACTATAAAGGATATAATATCTTAGTATTATACTATAAAGGATATAATATCTTAGTATTATACTATAAAGGATATAATATCTTAGTATTATACTATAAAGGATATATATTAGGAATAAGGTAAAAGGAGTTATTTATATTTACATGTGTGTTAGCTAAAAAATAAAACAATCATTCTCCTACCTTTCTGTCGCTACATTCATTAGGTACCTTTTTCTGACTATGAAACAAATACTCTTCTCCCGGCGGAGAGACTGACCTCAAAACTATGTTTTCAAGGGTGATGGACTGATTACATCGTCTTCACATCTCTACTGCGTCTATCATCTTTCCTGTACTCGACTGAAGAAGCCTATTGTGTAGGCGAAATGTATCAGAACAGATACCTAACTGTTGTACATGTGTCTCATCATCAATGTAAAAGCGTTCTTTATGTAAACCATACCCCCGGCCGGGATTAAACCCGCGGTCATGGAGTCTCAAAACTCCAGCCCGTCGCGTTAGCCACTAGACCAGCTAGCCACAATAAGATTCATCCAACTAGGTATATTTTCACAGAGGTGCCTGTGCTAACTTTCCTATGGTGTAGAAATATACCTAGTTGGATGAATCTTATTGTGGCTAGCTGGTCTAGTGGCTAACGCGACGGGCTGGAGTTTTGAGACTCCATGACCGCGGGTTCAATCCCGGCCGGGGGTATGGTTTATTTGCAATCGTGTCATTACGATTTCTTAAGTCACGTTCTTTATGTATTATCTAGAACCTAGCTGCATAAAATCTAGTCTACCAAGTTTTAGCTGTAAGCAGGACTGAGGTGGTACTAGTATACAAGGTCACGTGTTCTGAAAATTGACTTAAAAATTGCATTTCAGTAATAGCTAGCAAGAAGCATGGTTGCTTTTATCATTGAGAACATAAATGCAGTAAAACTAATTAGGACTAACAGTAGATAAATAAAAACATAAGAAAGAAGAAACACTGCAGCAGGCCTGCTGGCCCATTCGAGGCAGGTCCAATTCTCCTACCGGCTTAAGTCAACGCAATAACGTGGTCAGTTCAGGTCACATTCACTTAAGGAAGGATCACTACATCTGACCTAGTAGCATAAGCTAGTAAGGTCCAAATCACACCCACCCACACCCACTCATGTATTTATCTAACCTGTTTTTAAAACTACACAACGGCTTGGCTTCTATGACGGTACTCGGGAGTTTGTTCCACTCATCCACAACTCTATTACCAAACCAGTGCTTTCCTATATACTTCCTGAATCTGAATTTTTCCAACTTAAAGCCAGTACTGAGAGTCCTGTCTATGTTAGATATTTTTAGCATGCTATTTACATCCCTTTTATTTATTCCTGTTTTCCATTTATACGCCTCAATTATATTCCCCTCCCCCATTCTACGACTTTCTAGAGAGTGCAGATTTAGGGCCCTCAGTCTATCCTCATAGGGAAGATTTCTGATACATGGGATCAACTTTGTCATCCTCCTTTGCACGTTTTCCAGTGCATTTATATCCATTCTGTAATACGGTGAGCAAAACTGCGCAGCATAATCTATATGAGACCTAACCAGAGATATATAGAGTTGAAGAACAACCTGCGGATTTCTATTATTTATACTTCTTGATATGACGCCAAGGATTCTGTTAGTTATATTGCATACATTTACGCACTGTTATCTTGGTTTCAGATTACTGCTAACTAGAACTCCTAAATACTTTTCGCAATCAGTAATATTAAAATCAACACTATTTGATTTATATGTGGCATGGTTATTTTCCTGTCCAACATTTAGAACCTTGCTTTTGTCTATATTAAATGCATCTTCCACTTTTCCGACCAGTGCATCAGTCTATTCAAATCATCCTGGAGTGCTCTAATGTCCTCATTAGAATGAATTGGCCTGTTTTGGTGTCATCAGCATAATTCCTTATGTCGCTATTTATTCCCTCATCTACGTCGTTTATGTAAATTATAAACAACAAGGGGCCCAACACTGACCGCTTGTGACGTGCCCCCATTCTCATTTCTCCAAATTTATGCAAACTCTCTGCTGCCTATTTGTCAATCATGCCTCTACATATAAAAAAATTTCTCCTCCTATTCCGTGTGCCTTAACTTTCCTCAATAGCCTCTGATGTGGAACTCTATCGTAAGCCTTACTGAAGTTCATATTCACAATATCATATTCAATTCCATGATCTACCTCCTCAGATACCTTCTCAAAAAAAGTTAGTATATTCATAAGACAGGAACGCCCCTTCGTAAACCTTGCTCTGATTCATTAATCAATTTATGCCTTTCAAGATGGATACGAATTGCCTCGGCAATTATTTGTAGTGATATATTAGCCAAAGGTATGCAAAGTTCCTCTTTACATTCCTTTAAACCCCTTGCAAATAGTTCATCAGGGCCTTGGGATTTGTTAGGTTTTAATTTCTCTATTTGTCTGAAGACCATGTCATGAGTTACCCCATTCGTGCATAGTTTATTATCGTCCTGCTCTACATAATTTATTATTTCTGGAATTTCGCTAGTATCTTCCTGGGAAAAAACTGAGAGGAAGTGTTGAAAAGTTCACAGATTACCTTATCACTGTCAGTGATCTGACCTGAGTTGCTCTTAAGTGTGCCTGTTTTGTTCCTAATCTTGTCCCTAATCTTACTTCTTTGTATCTAAAAGAACCCTTTTGGGTTAGTTTTCGAATCCCTTGCGACTTTAGCCTCATAATCCGTTTTTGCTTTCCTTATTCCTTTTTTTTATCTCTATCTTTAATTGAATATATTTGTTTATTAACTACCCATCCCCTCTTTTGATACGCCTATATATGCCTCTATTTTGACCAATGTTTTAATCTATTGTTTATCCATTTAGGATCATTCTTGTTAGATCTACTTTCCCTACTCGGAACAGAAGTTGTCTGTGCAGCTAGAACTGTGCTCTGAAATGCGTTATAATGGCAACCAACACCACCTACCTGACCTATAATCAGGTCATCCCAATTTAGCCCACCCAGGTAGCTTCTCAGTCCCATGAAGTCAGCCAAGCAGAAGTCTGTGACAGACTTGATTGCAGTTATCTGGGTAATTCCAAGACATATTGAAACTAAGTGATTTGTGATCGCTTTCCCCCAGCTCATCATTAACCTCAAGATAATTAGTGATTCCTTTTTGGCAAGAACCAAGTCAAGCAGGTTGTTTCCTCTAGTTGGTTCTGTCACAAACTGTTTTAAAAAGCAATCCTGAACTGTATGAAAATAGTCACTAGATTCAAGATTTCCTGTCACATTGTTCCAAGTAAAGTTCAGCCAATTGAGAACATCATTTACAGTAATAAAATGTATAGGGACGACCATAGGAATAACAAACCAGTTTCAATATGATCGTGATTAAAGACTTGGGTCTATGAGACCACAAGCTATATAATGAGAAGTATATTCATCCAAAAGAAATCCTGAAGGCTGTAAAACTCTGACAAGAGGATGAAGTACACACTGGCTTCCGAAAGGAGAAAACATTTTGAGTTATCTAAGTTTAGCTTCTCACACAAGTGTTTTTTCTTTAAAGAAGAAGGTAGGGATGAGAAAGATAAACAAAAATTCATCGCATTAGAGGCCAACCTATATTTGCAGACAAATGAAACAAACAGGACACAAAAAATCACTGAAACAAAAAATCCTTGACAAATGTAACGAAAAAAATGACAATTGCGCCTCTGAAGTTAGTGTCAAATTAAGTGGAATTGCAGCAGTTGATTTGTCTTGACTTATATTTAGTTTATTTTACCAAAATACACCACTGGTGATATGAAAGTACCAAAGTCACAACAGAGAACCAATGATAGTAATCAATATTTCCTGAATGAATTTGTAAAGTATGACACCTCTCCTGAGAGTACTGGATGGAATATAAAATTGTGTGGTGAACGAGGGAGAATCCATACGCCAGAACTAATGCAGTTTATCTAATACTAACCGATGTGCCGCCAGGGCATCCGGACACCATCATTAATGCTATGAACAGTGACAAATGACACTAGTGCCACATTTGGGTATCTTTATTCTGGAAACGTTTCGCCAGCCAGCTGCTTCTTCAATCCATGCAGAGAACGGTGAATGATGAGTTTGAGGTAATCAGTCCCTCAGTCTTGAATCGATGTGTTCATTTCATCAGTCGTGCATCAGTCTTGATGAACTGAATACATCGACTAAAGGCTGAGGAATTGATTGCACCAATCTCATTTTCCACCGTCCTTTGAATGTACTGAAGAAGCTATTGGCTGACGAAACGTTTCCAGAATAAAGATAGCCAAACGTTCCACAAATGTCTCACTTATCAACTTATAAGTGTTCTATACCAAAATACGAGCAAAGTGCAAAAATTAACTCATGAAACTGGGCAAACTTTTATGCTTATCACAGTTGATCAACAATTTTGCAAGACTGCAGAGCAGATTCAGTGAGCTTATCCAAGTATGTTTCCAGTTCTGATTTCCAAGTTATGCGGAACGTACAGTATTTACTGTTAAGTTCCATCGATTCTCTGTGAATATTGATGGCAGAGTCTAGCTTAACAGAAATATTGGCATCTATGTTTCAAGGTGTGAAACAAATACAAACTGCAAAGAAGTTTCTAATGAATATGAGCATCTAATTTAAGTGTTCGTTACGCTTGTGCTACAAAACATGACATGTAGAAGTTGATGATTTCCGTAAATCAGTACTAATAATGCTGTATATAATGACGGAACTAGATGGTGAGTGGCTTCACCTCCAAACAAGTTAAGTTTTTGCTGCCATACTTCTTTGTATCCAGTTACGCAAATTATGTAAGATATGGCGTACATCATCTGAAGTACTTGGTAGCTTTTCCTGAGAATGTAATTGAACATTTCATGAAAGATTAACATATGACGAGGCATATGCAAGGATTGTGAAACGGAATATAAAGTGGTAAAGCTGATAGTATAGAAATCATTCAAGAACCTGAAGCTCAGAAGATCTGGGCACAGTCTATATGTATATGTTTGACCAGTTGTTTGAAAATTTATCATCTCTGAGATAGTATGAGAGATCAAAATGCGCTAAATCAACTCGACAAGAAACTAAACGAATCGCTGCGGATGAACTTGACACTGAAGGACTACGAAGGAATCTTGAATCAAGTATAGATACAAGAAATCCATAACAAGATCCAGAGAGCATCACCGGTATAGTTAATGGAATGATTGTCCCACCATCAGCAGATATAAATAGAAAACAATATATTAATTCCATACAAATTGAGAAATTTGTGATGCAATGCCAATGAATGTTGCATTATTATAGTAATAATGAAATCGGTTAACATCGGAAAATGCAAGATCTGATTCCAGACTTACTCAGGAGTGGCTGATCATGAAATAAATTTAAGAAATTTTGTCGTATGAGCTATAACTAGGACCTATTCCTCTTTTCAGCGACTCAAGAGAGATATGGATATCGAAGTCAAAATCCCATCCTAAAAATAAAAAGGCTGAACTCAATGGCAGACTTGCTATACAAGAGATATCGTTATCATTAATAATTGGTATTGCTCCCTTGTGGAATCCTCTCTACCCATTATCCACTTCAATGAAGGAACCTTCCGTTGTGGGCTTTGACAATAAATTTAAAGAACAGATACAACGGAGTCGGGAAATTAGTGATGTTCACTTATAATTGACAGAAATAAAAATTTCAGCTCGAAGAATTCTGCAAGAATCTCCATTAAGGCGAGTCCCACAACGTCCATGCCCTCCCAGAATCTTTCCTTCACTGTAAAAAAAAAAGAAGAGCTAATTGATGTATGAAGTTACACAAAAAATCATGAAGAGGCTACGAAAATGATTGAACAGCAAAGCCAACCCCATTCTGCTCAGTGAGGAGAACTAAGTCACTGTTATTGTAGATGATACTGCTGTTTATATACTTTTGCTCTGCCAATGAAGTCCACTATCTGTAGTTAGTATTACGGAGACCAGTACTTTAACTGGGTCAGATGCTGTGGCAGCTTGCTGTTGTGTTGGAAAAGGAACAATGTTGAGAGTGTTGAAATACGGTGCGCTTCTTGATTGGCAGGTAATGTTGAAAGCTGATTGGTCCGATGTTATGGAATAAACAACATAATTCAATGGTGCTTGTTATAGCCAGCCACAGATGAAATTCACGTCAAATCCTAGGACTATAATTCAAATATTCAAACTTCAAGGACTGAAGTGTCTGGAGCATTTTCTGAGAATACTAATTGTGACGAATTTAAGACTTATATTTGGAATACTGCACGTCAGGTATATTTGTCATGACAATCCCAAAATGTCCGCCAAACTCCTGAGAGGATTCTACAGTTTTCACGTATACATGGAAAAGTGAAAAATCCGTGCAACACTACTATATGCAGATATAATCATGACAAACTGGCATACGCAATATTTCGTTCTTGCTATGCATCATATAGATATATTGACCAAACAGGATCAACATTGATCATATATGTGTGGATCTGACAGTTTCTTTAATTTACTTGAGAAAGGACAATAAACAGAGGTTAAGTCATTTAATTTCACGTTGCAGTTCTCGTTCAGCTGTTTAAACTTAAGCGGAGGAGGAGGAGGAGGAGGAGGGAGGTGACCAGGACTAAATTGAAGACTAGTATAATCACCTAATTTTACTTATTTTTTTTTTGCTTATGTCGCATATTATTTTTACTTTATCGTGGAAATAAACTGGTATTTCAGTGGTCATTTTCTTTCAAATGTCTCAGTGTGACCATACTATTAAACATTAAAGCGAGTGATTCAAATAGGGTGTACCAGAGAAACTAAATACATAGAGGAAATACTAGGTCACCAAATATAGTGGACTATAGGACTTGATGGTCCAACATTTAGCAAGAAATATACATGATACCATGGTATTGTCACTGGTCAATTGTCGCTGAAATGTCTCACTAGGATGACCAATATATTCGTATCGCATGAATAGCTAAGTGATCCATAACTAGTTATCGCTACTTGAAGACATAAATATCGAGGTAATAAAACTTAGGCTCACTCACTAAGATTGGATCGTAACACTAGACTTGATCTGCCAACAAGCTAGAAATTACTTGAGATCTCTTGATATTAATGGATCAATTGTCGCTGGAAGTCAATAGGAATGTACTCTCACTATATTGTTTCTGCTAGCTATAATCACACTGTTAAGGGGCAAAACTCGTTATGGCTATTCTTGAAATACATATACAGTAAGAGTCTACTTAGGCTAACTGGGCTGCAGACGCCTCAAGATTGGTTCCGTATACAGTCAACACTTATCTTGGGACCATATACTCCTCAGAATGATGAGGCATCTCTATCTTATCCCTCCCAGTGACCTCACCCGAGGGCCAGTGACCACCTCCCTCCCGAGGCCGTCGTGACCACCTCTCATTCGAGGCCGCCAGTGACCACCTCCTCAACCTGATGAGCCGCCAGTGACAACTCTTCACCCGAGGCGCCAGTGACAACCTTCACTCACTCGAGCCCAGTGACAGTCTCCTCACCCGAGCCGCCAGTGCCACCTCCTCACCGAGGCTGCCAGTTGACCACCTCCACTCGACCAGGCGCAGACACCTCCCTTCCTTGAGGCTCTCATTACCACCTCCTCAACCCGAGAGCGCCAGTGACACTTCTCCCTCACACGAGGCCGCAGTGACCACCTCTTCACGAGGCCGCCAGTGACCACCTCCCTCACCGAGGCGCCAGTGACCACCTCCTCCCGAGGCGCGTGACCACTCTCACCGAGGCCGCCAGTGACCACCTCCTTCACCCGAGGCCGCCAGTGACACGCCTCCTCACCGAGGCCGCCAGTGACCACCTCCCCACCCGAGGCCGCCAGTGACCACCTCCCTCACCCGAAGCCGCCAGTGACCACCTCCCTTCACCGAGGCCGCCAGTGACCACCTCCCTACCCGAGGCCGCCAGTGACCACCCTCCTCACCCGAGGCCGCCAGTGACCACCTCCCTCACCCGAGGCCGCCAGTGACCACTTCCTCACACGAGGCCGCCAGTGACCACCTCCCTCACCCGAGGCCGCCAGTGTCCACCTCCCTCACCCGAGGCCGCCAGTGACCACCTCCCTCACCCGAGGCCGCCAGTGACCACCTCCTTCACCCGAGGCCGCCAGTGACCACCTCCTTCACCCGAGGCCGCCAGTGACCACCTCCCTCACCCGAGGCCGCCAGTGACCACCTCCCCACCCGAGGCCGCCAGTGACCACCTCCTTCACCGAGGCCGCCAGTGACCACCTCCCTCACCCGAGGCCGCCAGTGACCACCTCCCTCACCGAAGCCGCCAGTGACCACCTCCTTCACCCGAGGCCGCCAGTGACCACCTCCCTAACCCGAGGCCGCCAGTGACCACCTCCTTCACCGAGGCCGCCAGTGACCACCTCCCTCACCCGAGGCCGCCAGTGACCACCTCCTCACCCGAGGCCGCCAGTGACCACCTCCTTCACCCGAGGCCGCCAGTGACCACCTCCCTAACCCGAGGCCGCCAGTGACCACCTCCTTCACCCGAGGCCGCCAGTGACCACCTCCCTCACCCGAGGCCGCAGTGACCACCTCCCTCACCCGAGGCCGCCAGTGACCACCTCCCTCACCCGAGGCCGCCAGTGACCACCTCCCTCACCCGAGGCCGCCAGTGACCACCTCCCTCACCCGAAGCCGCCAGTGACCACCTCCTTCACCCGAGGCCGCCAGTGACCACCTCCCTAACCCGAGGCCGCCAGTGACCACCTCCTTCACCCGAGGCCGCCAGTGACCACCTCCCTCACCCGAGGCCGCCAGTGACCACCTCCCTCACCCGAGGCCGCCAGTGACCACCTCCCTCACCCGAGGCCGCCAGTGACCACCTCCTTCACCCGAGGCCGCCAGTGACCACCTCCCTCACCCGAGGCCGCCAGTGACCACCTCCCTCACCCGAGGCCGCCAGTGACCACCTCCCTCACCGAGGCCGCCAGTGACCACCTCCTTCACCCGAGGCCGCCAGTGACCACCTCCCTCACCCGAGGCCGCCAGTGACCACCTCCCTCACCCGAGGCCGCCAGTGACCACCTCCCTCACCCGAAGCCGCCAGTGACCACCTCCTTCACCCGAGGCCGCCAGTGACCACCTCCCTAACCCGAGGCCACGAGTGACCACCTCCCTCACCTGAGGCCGCCAGTGACCACCTCCCTCACCCGAGGCCGCGAGTGACCACCTCCCTCATCGAGGCCGCCGGTGACCACCTCCCTCACCCAAGGCCGCGAGTGACCACCTCCCTCACCCGAGGCCGCGAGTGACCACCTCCCTCACCCGAGGCTGCCAGTGACCACCTCCCTCACCCGAGGCCGCCAGTGACCACCTCCCTCACCTGAGGCCGCCAGTGACCACCTCCTTCACCCGAGGCCGCCAGTGACCACCTCCCTCACCCGAGGCCGCCAGTGACCACCTCCCTCACCCGAGGCCGCCAGTGACCACCTCCCTCACCCGAGGCCGCCAGTGACCACCTCCTTCACCCGAGGCCGCCAGTGACCACCTCCCTCACCCGAGGCCGCCAGTGACCACCTCCCTCACCCGAGGCCGCCAGTGACCACCTCCCTCACCCGAAGCCGCCAGTGACCACCTCCTTCACCCGAGGCCGCCAGTGACCACCTCCCTAACCCGAGGCCACGAGTGACCACCTCCCTCACCTGAGGCCGCCAGTGACCACCTCCCTCACCCGAGGCCGCGAGTGACCACCTCCCTCATCGAGGCCGCCGGTGACCACCTCCCTCACCCAAGGCCGCGAGTGACCACCTCCCTCACCCGAGGCCGCGAGTGACCACCTCCCTCACCCGAGGCTGCCAGTGACCACCTCCCTCACCCGAGGCCGCCAGTGACCACCTCCCTCACCCGAGACCGCCAGTGACCACCTCCCTCACCCGAGGCCTCCAGTGACCACCTTCCTCACCCGAGGCCGCCAGTGACCACCTCCCTCACCCGAGGCCCCCAGTGACCACCTCCCTCACCAGAGGCCGCCAGTGTCCACCTCTCTCTCTCTCGAGGCCGCCAGTGTCCACCTCTCTCTCCCGAGGCCGCCAGTGTCCACCTCTCTCTCCCGAGGCCGCCAGTGTCCACCTCTCTCTCCCGAGGCCGCCAGTGTCCACCTCTCTCTCCCGAGGTCGCCAGTGCCCACCTCTTTCTCTCCCGAGGCCGCCAGTTTCCACCTCTCTCTCCCGAGGCCGCCAGTTTCCACCTCTCTCCCGAGGCCGCCAGTGACTACCTCCCTCGAGGCCGCCAGTGTACCTCCCTCTCTCGAGGCCGCCAGTGTTCACCTCTCTCCCGAGGCCGCCAGTGTCCACCTCTCTTTCTCCCGAGGCCGCCAGTGTCCACCTCTCTCTCTGTCTCCCGAGGCCGCCAATGTCCACCTCTCTTTCTCCCGAGGCCGCCAGTGTCCACCTCTCTCTCTGTCTCCCGAGGCCGCCAATGTCCACCTCTCTCTCCCGATGCCGCCAGTGTCCACCTCTCTCTCCCGAGGCCGCCTATGTCAACCTCTCTCTCTCCCGAGGCCGCCAGTGTCCACCTCTCTCTCCCGAGGCCGCCAGTTTACACCTCTCTCTCCCGAGGCCGCCAGTTTACACCTCTCTCTCCCGAGGCCGCCAGTTTACACCTCTCTCTCCCGAGGCCGCAAGTATCCAACTCTCTCCCGAGACCGTCAGTGTTCATCTCTCTCTCCCGAGGCCGCCCGTGTCCACCTCTTTCTCCCGAGGCAGCCAATGTCCACCCCTCTCTCCCGAGGCCGCCTATATCAACCTCTCTCTCCCGAGGCCGCCTGTGTCAACCTCTCTCTCCCGAGGTAGCTAGTGTCCACCTCTCTCTCTCCCGAGGCCGCCAGTTTACACTTCTCTCTCCCGAGGCCGCAAGGTTACACCTCTCTCCCGAGGCCGCCAGTATTCATCTCTCCCGAGGCCGCCTATGTCCACCTTTGTCTACCGAGCCCGCCAGTGACCACCTCCATCTCCCGAAGCCACCAGTGTCCACCTCTCTCCCGAGACCGCCAGTGTTCATCTCTCTCTCCCGAGACCGCCAGTATTCATCTCTCTCTCCCGAGACCGCCAGTATTCATCTCTCCCGAGGCCGCCAGTATTCATCTCTCCCGAGGCCGCCATTGTCCACCTCTCTCTCTCTCTCCCGAGGCCGCCAATGTCCACCTCTGTCTCCCGAGGCCGCCAATGTCCACCTCTGTCTCACGAGGCCGCCAATGTCCACCTCTGTCTCCCGAGGCCGCCAGTTTCCACCTCTCTCTTCCGAGGCCGCCAGTGTCCACCTCTCTCTCTCTCTCTCTCTCTCTCTCTCTCTCTCTCTCTCTCTCTCTCCCGAGGCCGCCGATGTCCACCTCTGTCTCCCGAGGCCGCCAGTTTCCACCTCTCTCTTCCGAGGCCGCCAGTGTCCACCTCTCTCTCTCCTGAGGCCGCCAATGTCCACCTCTCTATCTCTCTCCCGAGGCCGCCAATGTCCACCTCTCTCGCCTGAGGCCGCCTATGTCAACCTCTCTCTCCCGAGGCCGCCAGTGTCCACCTCTTTCTCTACCGAGGCCGCCAGTGTCCTCTCTCTCTCCCGAGGCCGCAGTGTCCTCCTCTCTTTCTCCCGAGGCCGCAGTGTCCTCCTCTCTCTCTCCCGAGGCCGCAGTGTCGTCCTCTCTCTCTCTCTCTCTCTCTCTCCCGAGGCCGCCAGTGTCCACCTCTGTCTCCCGAGGCCGCCAGTGCCCACCTTGTCTCCCGAGGCCGCAGGCCACCTCTGTCTCCCGGGCCCCCCGTGTCCACCTTTCTCCCGTCGAGCTTTTAAAGTCCTAAGTTTTTTCGGGGTTTATGGCCCAAGTTCGCCTTCATGGGGTCAGCCACCGATTCGTCTGGTGTGACGTGTTCCGAACGGATTTGTCCAAATCGCGTCAGACATCGAACGGGAAATCGATAAAGTGAATAAACCCCTGGATCGCTAAAAGATCGGGGAAAGGGAAAAATTAATTGATTTGGGACTCCGATGAGGGTCTACTAAGCCCAATTCTGTGTCTTTAAGAAAGTTCCCGAGCCAGCTCAGGAGGCTTGAAAAAAGCTTTTTACCATTGTAGACAGAATCAGGGTAGATCGGCGATACCACCCGACGTGGCCCCGACAAAAGGGAATCAGCCTTCATCAGACATCGAACGGGGCTTGGTAATTGAAAAAATCCTTGGGAAATTTGTTTCAGAGGGGGTAGGCTACAATAAATCAATAGTATGTTTCGTTACGTCATAGTGAGGTGGGTGCTCAAGAAACCGAAAACCAACCGCGTCTGCCCGACTGCCTTGGTGCTGTAACCCTTTGAAATCAAAGGGAAAACAAAAGGGCCCGAGCCCCAAATTACAGATCAGGTCTGTATATTTTTAAAATATTTTTACTGATAGGTTCCTCTTCTACCCTTTTTTTTTCCTAATCTAAATTTTTGTTGAATAATTGGGTTCATTTTCCCTTTTCTTCACCCCCCTCTTTTTTATATTCATTTAGATTTTTTTTTCTCCTATTTTTATTATTTTATTACTATTATATCAAATATTCCAAGACTAAATTTGGTTACCGATTACCGATGGGACGAGGAAAAAAAAATGGTATAAAAAACCCAACCCTGGAAAAATAAACACATATGCGTTTAAAGTGATCCCTTTTTTGACAACGTTTCGCCCCCAAAAGTGGGCCTTTTTTTAAGTCAAGATCCACCGGGGTGGAAGGTACGCGAGTTTTACGTAGGTTCAGAATGTTGAGGTCAGGTGGAGAAGCTACATCTGTTTATCTACGAGTGGGTTATAGAGTTTAAAAAACTTGGGTAGCTTGGGAAGGGGGATTGGATTTTTGAGCGACCTTCTGTTCAAGTTTTAGACTCTATAACCCCACTCGGTAGATCATCAGATGCAGCATTCTCCACCTGACCTCAATATTCTGAACCTGACTGTAAATACTCGCGTACCTTCCACCCCAGGTAGATCTGTGACTTGAAAAAGCCCACTGTGTGGGCGAAACGTTGTCAATAAAGGATCACATTAAACTGCATATGTGTTTATATTTCCACCTGAGTGGGACGCAAGACATGTTCCTCTCTATTAAACAGCATGTAATTTTAACACCCCGAGGGAGGTTCCTTGACTCCAGCGAGGGAGCTCTTGTTCCAAGAAATAGGACCTATCTGATTTCCTCTTCATTGGACTGAACCTGTTTTCATCATGTGACCCTATTCGAGCTTGTACGCATATACACTTATGCACAGAGAGAGTCGGGTCCAGGAGCTGTGATGACCCCTGCAACCACATGTAGGTGAGTACATTTGGTGAGAATATTATATGCATTAGCATACATCTGCAGACGTTTTCCTACAAAAAACTACAAAAAAATGCATATGCACAAACACCAAAATCACATAAAATACATAAATGTAGTTTGCAGATGAATGGTTCAGAGAACCGACATGTTGATAAATTATACACATGTGCAACTCTTGGGTATCTTAACTGAGGAAACGTTTCGCCACACAGTGGCTTCATCAGTCCATACAAAGGAGAATCTTGAAGAACAGGAGGAGAATGAGGTAATCAGTCCCTCAACCTTGAGTCGATGTGGTCAGTCCATCAGTCTTGAATAGAATACGGCATACGTGCGGAAAAGGAGCTTATAAACCTTTGGTAGGAGAGGTGCAGCAGTCATAGGTGGTGTCACCTCTCCTACCAACGGTTTATAAGCTCCTTCTCCGCACGTATGCCGTATTCTATTAAGATTGATGGACTGACCACATCGACTCAAGGTTGAGGGACTGATTACCTCATTCTCCTCCTGTTCTTCAAGATTCTCCTTTGTATGGACTGATGAAGCCACTGTGTGGCGAAACGTTTCCTCAATAAAGATACCCAAGAGTTGCACACGTGTCTAATTTATCAACATAAATGTACTGTACTATGAGTACACATATATACATAAATTCAAATACACAAACACACACATATACAGTTATAATTTGCTACAATGGAATTTAATGACCCCCCTCCAATATTCCTTTTGCGTGCATTGAAGTAGATGAGTGTGGACTTATGGAATCGCGCAGCAACCGAAATACATCTAGTTCACTGTGTTGTCGATTAGATCCACTGCGTGGAACTGGCTACAGTTAAGTCTTTATCACTAACAAAGTTTGTTCTCCATGTTCTGCATTCAGTCCTGTGCGCATCTGCTTGTTTTCAAGAACTATTAAGGTCTGACTAATGCATTAGCAGCTAAACAATCGTTCAACATTAATGTATTATATTTTTCCCTGTTTTTTGTATCCATATATAATTAATAGCTGGTAAGAGATCAATCATCTAACAATCATTTGAGATTACAGAAAGACTTAATAATAAATTCTCGAAGTTGGATTAAAAATTTATTTTTTATTTGGAAAGGATTTTTAATTCGTAGTGAGTTCTAATATTTTATTCTGGCGCTGTGAATGCAGAGCTTCCAACAACAACTCGTAAGAAAGCGATTTCATAGTGCCTCTGGAAACGACAATTACATAAAGAAAATAAAGATACACAGTCATGATTCACAGCTACGTAAATTTCCAGCGAATTTTATCATTTAATGGCCATTGTAAAGCCATTCAGAGAGCAAAAAAAAAAAGGTCTGTTATACTAGGATTAAAAATTACAGCACGAGTAAAACTTTTAATTGTCTCCTTTCATGAAGTAGCCTGGTTAACAAAGCCTGGTTGTACACTCACCAGAGAACCACAAACAAATGACATACAAAAATACCGTTAGAGTAAGCGCGTTATGTGAATGTTGCATGGGTTCGTTAACGTGTTCGGTGGTCACGAAAGGCCATCCTGTCCTAGCTGCCTGTAGGATTAGTGTGGAGTGTTATAGAGCACCATGGCTTGCCGTAGTGTTTTGGAATCTCAGGTTGAAGGACGAGGTTCTACTTCTCCAAAAGGAAAATAGGTTGAAAAACTCGCCTAGATGGATTTGGGAGTAAGTGTGAGAAGGGTGGAGTCGGTGTGGAGGAAAATGTTACCAACAGAGAGTTGAAGAGTGGTAATCGCTTCATGTGGAATGTGGTCTCTACGAAAAGTAGGAGTATCAAGATAAGGAAGCTTAATAGCGAAGATCAGAAGGTACAAAATCGATTCTCTTCTCTCCAGGACGAGTGCATTTCAGTACTTAGCAGGGTTAAAGGTACCATTAACTCTCCTGCTAATCAAGATAAGAACATGCTGGTTGTGGGTGACTCACAGGTGCGATATAGGGACCGTGCTTTCTGTAACAGTGATAGGAATGTTAGACAGAGAGTGTGCTTCCCAGGAGCTGTTGTTGATGACCTAGTCAACAGGTTGGAAAATATTTTGTCAGGCAATGGGAACAAGCCCATCATGTCTTAGTGCTGGTAGAAATTATTTAGGGACGGGCAGGAGACAAGAGCTGCTGGATATGTACAAGTCAGTCATAGATGTAATTAGGTCTAAGGGAGGGGTCCCAATCATATGTAGCATCTTTCCTAGAAGGAGAGTGTGCAATGAATGGATGTCTAGAGCAGCTGGTGTAAATTGCTGGCTAGACAGGTACAAGGAATTTGCAATTCCATTCATTGATAACTGGGACAAATTTTATGGAAAGCATGATATGAATGCCAGAGATGAGGTAAGTCTTTTTGGGGCTGGAGTGGTTGCATTAGCCAACTCAGTTGAGGGAGGTCATTGATGACTTGTCTATGACTTTAAACTGATAGAGTATAGAGGTATGGGTGTGTGCAGGAAACAAGCTGCGTACAAGGGCTGAAAATAGCAGATATTACCAGGATACCTCAGGAATATGTTTACTAGACAATATTCAAAATAAAGTTGCTAGTAAAGGCAAAACACTTGATCAACAAAGAGAGACAGTAGAGGAAATAGTGATTAGCTCCTATAAGGTTTATTATACTAATAGCAGGAGTCTAAAAAATAAGATAGATGAGCTAAGATTACTTGCATGTGCAGGTAGTATAGATATTATTGCTATAATGGAGACCTGGTTTAACCTGAAAGATAGAGAAATGCCTTCTGAATGCCACATACAAGGCTATAAACTATTCCACACTTATAGGGTCAACAGGAAGGGTGGTGGAGTGGCAATGTATGTTAGAGATAATTTAAATTGTTGTGTTAGACAAGATATAAGATTACAAGCATCAGACACAGAATCTGTTTCGTTACAGTTTCTCGAGGGTCATGACAAATTAATTTTCGGTGTGATTTATAGACCTCCAAATCTTGATAGGGAGTGCAGTAACCTGCTACAAGACGAAATTAATAAGGCGTCCAGATATGAAAAATGTTGTGTTAATGGGAGATTTTACCTTTAGACAAATTGATTGGAACAATGTGACAGGAAATCTTGAATCTAGTGACTTTCTTGATATGACTCAGGATTGCTTTTTAAAACAGTTTGTGACAGAACCAACTAGAGGAAACAATATGCATGACTTGGTTCTTGCCAACAAGGAATCACTAATTAATAATCTTGAAGTTAATGTTGAGCTTGGGGAAAATGTTCACAAATCACTTAGTTTCAATGAATCATGGAATTACCAAAATAACTGCAATGAAGTCTGTCCCATACTTCCGCTTGGTCGATTTCATGGGACTGAGAAATTGCTCGGTGGGCTTCATTGGAACGGCCTGACTGTGGGTCAGGTAGGTGGTGTTGGTTGCCAATATGACGTTTTTCTAGCATATTTCTAGCTGCTCAGACAACTTATATTCGAATTAGGAAAATTAGATCAACCGAAAATTATCACAAATGGATAAACAATAGATTAAAACATCTCAGTGGTCAAAAGAGAGGCATATATAGGTGTATCAAGAGGGGATGAACGGTTAAGAAATCAATATATTCAGTTAAAGAGAGAAAAAAGGAAATTCGAAAAGCTAAAAGACATTATAAGGCTAAACCGGACAACCTAAAACGTTTTTTTCAGGTATATAGCAGTACGATTAGGGACAAGACTGGCCCACTTAAGAGTAACTCAGGTCAGATCACTGACAGTGATAAGGAAATGTTTGAAATTTTTTAACTCTTATTTCCTCTCAGTTTTTACACAGGAAGATACTAGCAAAATTCCAGAAAAAAATTATGTAGAACAAGACGATAATAAATTATGCACGACTAGGGTGAATAGTGACATGGTCCTCAGACAAATAGAGAAATTAAAACCGATGAACTGTTTGCAAGGGTTTTAAAGGAATGTAAAGAGGAGCTTAGCATACCAATGGCTAGTCTTTTCAACATATCACTACAAACTGGCATGGTGCCAGACAAGTTTAAAATGGCAAATGTAATACCTATTTACATGGCAGGAGACACATCCTTAGCTTCGAACTATAGACCAATAAGCCTTTCCTTCATAGTGGGAAAATTTATTGGATCAATAATTGCCGAGGCAATTCGTAGCCATCTTGAAAGGCATAAATTGATTAATGACTCTCAGCACAGTTTTACGAAGGGGCGTTTCTGCCTTACGAATTTACTAACTTTTTTCACTAAGACATTTGAGGAGGTAATGGTAATGAATATGATATTGTGTATATGGACTTCAGTAAGGCTTTTGAGAGAGTTCCACATCAGAGGCTATTGAGGAAAATTAAGGCACACGGAATAGGAGGAGAAAATATTTCATGGGTAGAGGCGTGGTTGACAGGCAGCAGAGAGTTCGCATCAATGGGGAGAAATCCGATTGGGGGCGCGTCACGAGTGGTGTTCCACAGGGGTCATTGTTGGGCCGCTTGTTGTACACAATTTATATAAACGACATGGGTGAGGGAAAAAATTGCGACATTAGCAAGTTTGCTGATGACACCGAAATAGGTCGCCTAATTCATTCTAATGAGGACTTTAGAGTACTCCAGGAAGATTTGAATAGACCGATGCAGTGGTCGGAGAAGTGGCAGATACAGTTTAATATAGACAAACATGGGACAAGAAAGTAACATGCCACATATAAACTAAATGTAGACCTTAATATTACTGATTGCGAAATGGATTTGAGAACTCTGGTTAGCAGAAATCTAAAATCAAGACAACAGTGCATAAGTGTTCGCAATAAAGCGAACAGAAACCTCGGTTTCATATCAAAAAGTATATATATATATATCATATCAAGAAATATATTTATACTTCTTGATATGAAGCCAAGGATTCTGTTCGCTTTATTGCGAACACTTATGCACTGTTGTTTTGATTTTAGATTTGTGCTAACCAGAGTTCTCAAGTTCTTTTCACAATGAGTATTATTAAGATTTACATTTAGTTTGTATGTGGCATGTAATTTTCTTGTCCAGTGTTGTTCTTCAACTCTGTATATCTTTGGTTAGGCTTCATTTAGATTATGCTGCACAGTTTTGGTCACCGTGGTATAGAATGGATATAAATGTATTGGAAAACGTACAAAGGAGGTTGACAAAATGACTCACGGAATCGTAATGACACGATTGCAAACAAACCATACCACGGGCGGGATTTGAACCCGCGGTTCAAATCCTAGCTGGTCCAGTGGCTAACGCGACGATCTGGAGTTTTGAGACTCTCTGACCGCGGGTTCAAATCCCGCCCGTGGTATGGTGAGGATGACAAAGTTGATACCATATATCAGAAATCTTCCCTATGAGGATAGACTGAGGGCCCTGAATATGCTCTCTCTAAAATGGCGTAGAATTGGGGGGGGATATGATTGAGGTGTATAAATGGAAAATAGGAATAAATAAAGGGAATGTAAATAGCGTGCTAAAAATATCAAGCCTAGACAGGATTCGCAGCAATGATTTTAAGTAGGAAAAATTCAGATTCATGCAGGATATAGGAAAGCATTGGTTTGGTAATAGAGTTGTAGATGTGTGGAACAAACTCCCGAGTACCGTCATAGAGGCTAAGACGTCGTGTAGTTTTAAAAATAGGTTAGATAAATACATGAGTGGGTGTGGGTGGGTGTGAGTTGGACCTGACTAGCTTGTGCTAGTGGGTCTGATGCCATGCTTCTTCTTGGATGTGACCTGTCGTGAATAGGTGGGTCATTGGTTTAAGCGGAAAGGTGACTTGGACCTGGCTCGCATGGGCAGTGTTCCTTCTTTCTTATGTTCTTATGTATAATATGGGATGCATAACGTATTACATGACGTATTTTCTTTTTTGTACAAATCAATTTTACAGGTTTATTTGAAATCCCAGCCCTATGTAAGAGATACTACCACCCCAGGATGAGACCCACTACAGCCTATTAACACACAGGTACCTACTTACTTCAGGTGAATAGAAGCAGTAGGTGTAAGGTAACGTGCCCAACGTTTCCACCTATGCCGGGGATCGAACCACGTCCCATACACTACGTCATTTATGACTTGGTGCAGTAGATGTATGATTTTTTGCATGTTCTGAATCACATATTTAAGAGAGTGCTTCCCCCATTAAATGGCTTTCATGATCTGTTGCATGATGTTATATGGTATGACGCTTTGCATAGGTATAATGAATTTCCTGCATGACTTATTGCCCATATTTCGTCTATTGTATATGATGCATTAGTTGTATGGGTCGGAAAAGGTGTGCTAAGGTTAAATAGCATTATGCATCAGTTAAATGACTTTGGTGATGGTTTGCCTGACGTCTTCGATGACGTGTATTATATATATACATTTGATTCTGCATATGGTGCATAACATATTTCTTAGATTTCATGACATATTGCATTGGTTGCAGTCCATGCTGAATGGCATGTGTGCTACATGTTATGTTCCATAGGCTACATAACTCGTATGTAACATGACACAAACATGTATGTATTAATTATGTGTGTTACGATGCATACAGTATATATGTAAATTGATGTGTATGATTAACTGAATGTGTTTTGCATGAGATATGTGTTGCATGACTTGTATGTTGTACGGCACTTAATTGCATTATATGTATGTTCCATAGCATGTAAGTTGCAAGACATTTGGACTACATGATATATATGCTTCATGACAAGTAGCGTTGCATATATGTTGCAAGGCAAGTGAGTTGCATGTCATTGATGTTAGGTGTCATGTATATTGGAAAGCGTATATTTTCCATGTTATATATCATATGACATGTATGTTACATAACAAATTTTGAGTTGCTTAACATGTATGTTGCATGTTACGCAGGTATCATGACATGTAGTAGAAGTGAACACTTCAGATCACAAGGCAACTATGTCCATATCTTTACATTGACGTTGAAATAACAACAGCTTATTGCTTTTTTCACCAAATAAAATGATAAAAAAATTGCTGTTTCTACTCGTCAAAAACTACTGTCACTTTCAATTATCATCATATTCGTCGACATTGAAATATAACAATAAATGTTATAAGCCATTTTCCATCTATTTTCATGCTTAATGTTAGTTACTATGTTATTTAACAATGCATGGACAAGCATGGACAGGACAGACGTCTGAATCTTAATTCAATTTGGTTACATTACAGCTTTTGTTCAAATTTGGACTTACCAAATGCAAAAAAATAAAAAATAGTTAAATAACAAAAAGGCACAATACCGTGACTGGAACAATACACAAATAACCCGCACATAAAAGAGAAGCTTACGACGACGTTTCGGTCCGACTTGGACCATTAAATAGTATATGTTATTAAAAATGACACATTAATAGCAACAAGAAATACTGTAACTCCTTTTAGAAGGCATGATTATAATTAGAAGTTACCTAGTGAAAAGTTAGATTAGTGATTATAAAATATGTATTTCTAAATATTCAAAGCTATTAATGAGGAAGGAAAATAAAATATCAGGCAATTATTATATGTGAGAAGTAAACACATTGTAAAGGTGGTGTTGACAAGCAAGAAGACCTGGAGCACCACGGCCTACTTGCTGGGGTTATTACACAACAAACTCTGTAAGTGTCGAAGGCAAGATGGTGGAGTGAGCGTGCCACTAGACTACGCTCAGATGAGCATTGTGCGTGCTGGGACGCTCAACCAGCACATCAAGGAGATACTTAGCCCTAACTATTCGCCTGTGATGAAATTCTCTGGCATACTCCGATGCTGCATTTAAGCTTCAATTTCCCGATATTCAACAAAATATCCGCCCAGCTTTAATGCAGTTGTTACTCTGTTTACAAGAGGCAGTCAAAGAATGTGCACAGACATGACTTTCCACTTATAAGAGACAAGCAAAGTATAAGTACAATGATGATTTTCTGCTTATAGGAAATAAGCAGGGTACATGTACAGACGTGACATTCAGAAGAAAGATGCACAGATGGCCAGAGGATTCTCTCTTATTTTAAAGACAAAAGCACAGAATAAGAACAGTTATGATTATGCTCTTGGAAGAGACATGCACAGTATAAGTACAGGCACCATTTGGACTCGATGGAAAGACACAAAATTATATGTACAGATATAACTTAGTGCTTACATAATATACACGCGGTATTAGTACATACATGCTTACATGCCAGAAATATTCGGATTAGTAGACATGACTACAATCCCGCAGAGACAAACACAGTGTTAGTACAGAGATGACATTGTACAAGAGACTTCCACGGAATTAGATCAGACATAATAAGATACTAATAAGACATAAGCATAATGTTAGTACAGACATTACAAAATACTTACAAGAGACAACTAGGCTGTAAGGGCAGAAGTTACTAGACACTTACAAAGGACAAGGGCGGTTTAGGGACAAAAATGTGACCGACTTAGAAATAAAAGAAAAGGAAAAACGATGCAAAGACGACAAAACGGCCAAAGTTCCAACTCTGAGCAGAAACTTGAAAACTGACATCGATCACGGACGACTCTTGAAGAACATGAAAAAAGGATTAAAAAATAAATGTGATTAAACAATTATAAAACAAAGTACGAGAGAAACTTTGTATCGAATGAGAATATAATGAATCAGTTTTATTGTGATGAAAATCTTAATGTTGATAATTTAGCGATATTCCGTAAGAAATTCATTTTGATCTGAGGTCTGCCTTAATTAAACTGAACGAAGTACACACACACACACACACACGCGCACACACACACACACACACACACACACACACACACACACACACACACACACACACACACACACACACACACACTCACTCACAGGCCAAGTGTCTGATCGACATGTACCTATGACAAAATGGTAACTCACACACACACACACACACACACACACACACACACACACACACACACACACACACACACACACATACACATACATTTACCTATCTAACTAACTAAACTGTTGATGTG
This sequence comes from Cherax quadricarinatus, assembly GCF_026875155.1. NCBI lineage: Eukaryota > Metazoa > Arthropoda > Malacostraca > Decapoda > Parastacidae > Cherax > Cherax quadricarinatus. Next base: position 32,488,001 of record NC_069416.1, on the reverse strand, counting down.
GCTATATATAACAAGTTTGGGTCATATTTGGCTTTCGATGCTATGTCATTTTCAAATTGCAGTTGATCCTCCTCTTATTCATGCATGCTCAATTTTGGCTCCTCGGCTCAGTACCTTGTTTTCCTGAGTTCTTACCTTACACACTTTTTCCATGCTCTATCATGGGTAAACCATGGGCTCACTCTGGTCTTCCCGTTGTTTTTGTTGCTCCAGGGTTCGAACTTATCTTCTGGATCCCTGCACTTTCTAGCCACATCCTTCATCATCTCATTCACTGATTTTCCACTGCATCTCATACAACAACTGTTTCATGCCTGTGTAGTCCCCTCTTTTGAAGATTGGCTTCTTACATCCTAAAAATGTTTCTTCTTTCTCCATTGTTATTTCCACAAGAATTCAAAACTCGGGATCGTGAAGGTGTTGAAAACCAAGGGTCCTTTGATATGAAATATCTCCTATATCAGAACCGTGGGTATGTATTTGTACGTGTGCATGTGTATAAGTGTGCATACTTGTGCGAGAGTATATATGCACGCATTTGTATGTATATTTATGTGCATAAGTATGCAAGTGAATGCATGTGTATGAATGTGTGTTTGTGATTACGCGTGAGAGGAGTCACTCTTTACGGGTTGTTTCCTCACTCCTCTGTAGTGATTATATAAGTTTCTGTCTTACTCTTAGCTAATTCACATAGAATATTTTAAAACACCTGTAGACGACCGCTCTAATTACTTTCAGTCAGAGCTTTCCCTACTTATCCCGTGAGTGATTTCACATCCAGCTAAAGGCAAGACTCTTGAGAAAACCGAAAACAATGCACGATACTCCCACATAAATGTGAGTATCGTGCATGTGGCAGGTTCATGAAGAACACTCTTTTTGGGTTACGTTGTAAATGGTCCAAGTCTTACCGAAACGTCTTCGTAAGCTTTTCTCTCTCCGATGTGTGGGTTATTTGCGCATGTGGCAGGTGACTGCAGTGGGGGGGGGGGGCGGTGGAAATCCACTGTGACGTCTTGCTGTTTATCTTCCTCAAGTCGTACTATACACAGCAGAGGCGTCTCCAATATATTTACTCTTCTTATCACTCAAATTTAGTCTTGTCACTGCACTAAGACCATCACTCTCAAGATATTCACATTTCGCTATCCGTGTATTAACAATTTTCTATATAATATAATCTTGACCTTTTTAAGTTAAAACAATGTAAAATCCACTTCTCGCAGCATTAAAATACTGATTCTTGTCTGTTTTTCTTCCTTTCCTGGTCACTCACCAGATAGCATTATCACTGTGAGGTAATCGTTTAAAAACTCGATAAGTTGAATGAGACACTTGTGCAGCATTTAGGAATATTTATGGAGGAAACGTTTCGCCAGCTAGTGGTTTCTTCAGTCTAATACATAGAAGAACGGTGAAAGATGAGGAGAATGAAATAATCAGTCGGTCAGCCTGGAGTCGATGTGCTGAGTCCATCAGTTTCGAGAAAAGCACAGCATGTGCTCGGAGACGAGCCTTATATACTACAGTTAGGCGAGTAGAAACAGGAGGCGGCGGAGTCACCATAAGACAAATCAACTAGTAAGTTGGTTATGCCTGTAGGTTAGGCATGCGTTGAAGAATTACCTGTATCAAGACCTAAAATGTTGCTCTGTCTGACAGATGTGATGTAATAGATTAGAAAACTAACAAGTTGGAGAGTGATGCACTGAACTCATCGACCCCAGACTGAGGGACTAATTACTTCATTCTCATCCTCATGTTCCACCGTTCTTTTTTGTATTAGGCTGAGGAAGCCATTGGCTGGCGAATAGTTTCCTCAACAAAGATTCCCAGGTGTTGCCCAAGTGTCTCATGCTTCAACATTGTGACATTGCGCTAATGTCATCATTATCCAGACATTAGCATTAATTTCAATATTTTTGTGCATGTGAACTGTATTTGTGATACGCTTCTGGCAACTCCAGATGCCCGAGGCACTAAGCCCAGCTGGCCGTACACAAAATCGACCCTTCAAAATTACTTATGATATTTTGAACCTCACCTCACTTTTTTGACTTTGAGTACTTGTAGGCTTGTCCAATGACCACTAACATGGTAGTAGAATAGGCCCAAAAACACTAAATGCTGGGAGCACTGTTGTTACCTGTTATAACCGCTCACTGTGTGTGTGTGTGTGTGTGTGTGTGTGTGTGTGTACTCAGCTATTTGTACTCACCAACTTGTGGTTGCATTGGTCGAGACTCAGCTCCTGGCCCCGCCTCTTCACTGATCGCTACTAGGTCCTCTCTCTCCCTGCTTCATGAGTTCTATCATACCTCGTCTTAAAGCTATGTATGGTTCCCGTCTCCATTACCTCACTTAACAGATTGTTCCACTTCCTGACAACTATATGACTAAATAAATACTTCCTAACATCCCTTTGACTCATCTGAGTCTTCGATTTCCAATTGTGACCCCTTGTTTGTATGTTCCATCTCTGGAACATCTTGTCTCTGTCCACCTTATCTATTGTGTGTGTGTGTGTGTGTGTGTGTGTGTGTGTGTGTGTGTGTGTGTGTGTGTGTGTGTAGTGTTGTTGCAAAATTTTGCACTTACTCTAATTTCTTCAAGTGCTTGACAAAGTGTGGGTTCCATACTGATGCTGCATACTCCAATATGGGCCTGACGTACACGGTGTACAGTGCCTTGAATGATTCCTTACTCAGGTATCGAAATGCTATTCTAGGTTTGCCAGGTGCCCGTATGCTGAATAAGTTATTTGGATGATATATGCCTCAGGAGATGTGCTCAGTATGTGCGAGAAATCTCGGTGATTACATGGAAACCCTTACAAATCCATCCCCCAGTTGGGGGAATATAGGGAGGGGGAGATGACGTCTATGGGAGTGCCACTGTTCAGTATCTACTTAATTTCTACAACTTAGCATACTAATTAGATCCTCGCATGCTTTAGTATTATACATTATTGCTTACATATATTAAGCCTAAGTTAGAGCTAGTCGTTTTAGCTTAACATAATAAAACTACCTACACATTAACAGGCTGCCAGCACTCTTCTTCCCACCAAGAGAACCCACGCCCTCCTTACAGTGCCTGGTCGGCAGTCACATTACAAGCAGTGAGAGAGACGGGGCAACCTTCCCCATAACAACCTTGTGCCATGAAGCACCCTTCGTTAAGACATACACGAAGCTAATCAGATACATTTCACCACTTTCGAGGAACTCTCGCTGTTGGACCCGAGAATTGCATGTGACTCATGTATTTCTCAGGTGTATCCACTGTCTCAATCTCCCCTCCACGTAAGTACTCGAGTCTATGAATGTGCATTCTTGTACTCTGCCAAGTGCAAGGGGTGGCCATGGCCCATCAGAGATCTACCGTAGCAACTGTCTATTAACTCGCACTTCCCACTGTGTAGCATGGAGGTACATACATATTAATTCAAGTAACTTAGGATGGAGTGGCAGGTCCGGGGCTAAATTTCTTGACTGAGCAGGGACCACTAACCCACTCAGTTGTAACCCACAGACAGCCTCTATTCTACACGGTATGACACTCACCCCAAGATCCTTTTCCTTGAGAGTGGTTTGTATCATTTCTTCTCCTAGCCTGTTCTCCATTTTCTTTGTCATTTCTCAATCTTCATGACTTTACACATGATAAGGTTAACTCCAGGAGCTAGATGCGGGACAAGGCTTCCAGCCTGGTCCCTTTGTATTCCAACTTGATCCTCATCTGTTTCCATTCTTCGCATTAGTTTCACATCGTCTGCAAACAGGGACACTTCTGAATCTGTCCCTACCGTCATGTCATTCACATATACCATAAACAGCAGCGGCCCTAGGACTGACCCCTGTGTAACTCTGCTAGTCATAGGCGCCAACTCTGACACCTCGTCATGTACCATCACTCGTTGTTTCTTTTCTGTCAGGTATTCTCTGATTCACTGTTGTGCCTTTCTACTCCTAGCTTTTACACTAAGCTCTTGTGTGGAACTGTGTCAAAAGCCTTCTTACAGCCCAATAAAATGCAAACTACCCACCCCTCTCTCTCCTGTTTTGCTTCTGTTACCTTGTCTTAAAACTCCAGTAGGTTTATCCACACCTCAGCTAGTTGTCCCGTTTTGATAAATATATTGAAGATTGTTGTTAGTGATACACACCGTACCTCTGCTCCCTCTCTCAGGACCCATAGAGAGATGTCCAATCCCACCGTCTTTGAGGTATCTAGTTCACTTACCAGCCTCTTCACCTCTTCGGTGGTGTGTATTATGTCCAGCTCTTGTTGGTGTACCCTACCATTCCGGTTTGCTGGAATCCTTCCTGACTCCACTGAAAATACTTCCTTAAATCTTTTGTTGAGCTCTACTTTGTCGTTTCTTGTGATTACCTGGTCCTTGACAGTTGTTTTCTTCCTGATGTGGCTATACAACAGCTTTGGGTCAGATTTAGCTTTCAAAACTGTTATTATCGTGTTGACGCTGGGCCTCCCTGCTCCATGAGCTTTATCATACCTCGTCTTAAAACTGTGTGTGTACTCATCTAATTGTACTCACCTAATTGTGGTTGCAGGGGTCGAGACTCACCTCCTGGTCCAGCCTCTTCACTGAGTGCTATTAGGTCCTCTCTCTCCCTGCTCCATGAGCTTTATCATACCTCACCTTAAAGCTATGTATGGTTCCTGCCACCACTACCTCACTTCCTAGGCTATTTCACTTCCTGACTACTCTATGAGTGAAGAAATACTTCCTAACATCCCTTTGGCTCATCTGGGTCTTCAGCTTCCAATTGTGACCTCTTGTTTCTGTGTCCCCCTCTCTAGAACATCCTGTCTCTGTCCACCTTGTCTATCCCACGCAGTATTTTGTATGTCGTTATCATGTCTCCCCTAACCCTCCTGTCCTCCAGTGTCGTCAGGCCGATTTCCCTTAACCTTTCTTCATAGGACATTCCCCTTAGTTCTGGAATTAACCTTGCCGCAAACCTTTGCAATTTCTCTAATTTCTTGACGAGCTTGGGTTCCAAACAGGTGCTGCATACTCCAACATGGGCCTGACGTACACGGTTTACAGTGTCTTGAACGATTCCTTAATGAGGTATCGGAACGCTGCTGTCAGAGGTCACGTGTGGTCACTGTCCCAAGCTGTCTGGGAATTAGCGTGGGGTGTTATTGAGCACCATGGCTTCCTGTAGTGTTTTTGAATCTCAGGTTAAAGTGTTGAAGAAGGAGGTTCTACTTCTTCAGGAGGGAAATAGGAGGCTGAAGCTTCGCCTAGATGGGCTTGGGAGTGTGAGATGGTGGGAGCTAGTGAGGGAAAGGATACCAACAGTTAACTAAAGAGTTGCAGCTGCTTTAAATGGCAAGTGGTTCACAGTTCAGGAAGAAGGAAGATAATGAAAGTTAATAGAGAAGATGTGAATGAAGGAAATCGATTCTCTATTCTCCAGGATGAGAGTACTTCAGTGGTTAGAGAGGTTAAATGTACCACTGACTCCCATGCTAATCAAGGTAAGAATGTTCTAACTGTAGGAGATTCTCAGGTAAGATAACTGGACCGTGCATTTTGTAGCAGAAATAGGAAGGTCAGACAGAGGGTGTGCCTCCCAGGAGCTGGTGTGGGTGACATAGTCTGCAGGTTGGATAACATTTTGTCAGGCAATGGGAACGAGCCCATCTGTTTTAGTGCTAGTAGAAATGACATCAGGAAGGGCAGGAGACAGGACCTGCTGGATAAGTACAGGTCAGCCATTGAAGTTGTCAGGTCTAAGGGAGGGATCCCAATTATATGTAGCATCTTGCCTTGAAGGGGAGTGGGCGATGAATGGATGTCTAGGGCAATTGGTATAAATTGCTGGCTAGAGAGGTACTGCAAGGAACTTGCAGTCCCATTCATTGATAACTGGGACAAATTCTACGACAAGCCGGATATGTATGCAAGGAATGGGGTTCATCACTCTGGGGTTGAAGTTGTTGCATTAGCCAATTTGATTGAGGGGGGTCATTGATGACTTGTATAGGAATTTAAACAGATAGATTATAGAGGTGTGGGTGTTTGTGGGAAGCAATCAGGCTGCAGTATTAGGGATGAAAACATCAGATATTATCAGGATACCCCAGGAATATGTTTAAGACAATATTCAAAATAACGTTGCTAGTAAATGCAAAGGAATTGCTCAACAAGCAGAGAGAGATAGTAGAGAGCAAAGAGAGACTAGCTCCCTAAAGGTTTACTATACAAATAGTAGGAGTTTAAATAATATAGATGAGCTAAGTTTACTTGCAAGTGCAGGTAATATAGATATTATTGCTATAACAGAGACCTGGTTCAATTTGAAAGATAGAGGAATGCCTTCTGAATGCAACATACAGGGTTATAAACTATTTCACAGTGATAGATTCAACACGAAGGGTGGTGGAGTGGCGATGTATGTCAGAGATGATTTAATCTGTTGTGTTAGACAAGATGTAAGATTAGAAACATCGGACACAAAATCTGTTTGGCTACAGTTCCTCGAAGGTCACGAAAAATTAATTTTGGGTGTAATTTATAGGCCCCTAAACCTTGATAGAAAGTGCAGTAATCTGCTATGGGACGAAATTCATAAGGCATCTAGATATGAAAATGTTGTATTAATGGGAGATTTTAACTTTAGACAAATTGACTGGAACAATGTGACAGGAAATCTTGAGTCTAGTGACTTTCTTGATACGGTTCAAGACTGCCTTTTAAAACAGTTTGTGACATAACAAACTAGAGGAAACAGTTTGATTTGGTTCTTGCCAAGAAAGAACTACTAGTTAATAATCTGGAAGTTAGTGATGAGCTAGGGGAAAGTGATGACAAATCATTTAGTTTCATTATATCATGGAATTACCCAGATAACTGCAATCAAGTCGCTGTCCCAGATTTTCGCATGGCCGACTTTATGGGTATGAGAAATTACCTGGGGGGGCTAAATTGGGGCGATTTTACTATGTGTCAGGTAGGTAGAGTTGGTTGCCAATATGACGTATTTCAGAGCATAGTGCTGGCTGCCCAGTTGACTTTTGTTCCGAGTAGGGAAATTAGATCTAACAAAAATGATCCAAAATGGATAAACAATAGATTCAAACATCTCATTGATGAAAAAAGAGGTTACCTGGAGGTTATTCCGGGGATCAACGCCCCCGCGGCCCGGTCCATGACCAGGCCTATCAAGCGTATCAAAAGAAAGTGCAGTTAAGAAATCTTTATATTTAATTAAAGAGAGAGATAAAAATAATAAGAAAAGCAAAAAGGGATTATGGGGCTAAAATCGCATGGTATATGGAAGTAAGATTAGGGACAAGATAGGCCCACTTAAGAGTAAGGTCAGATCACTGACAGGAATAAGGAAATGTGTGAACTTTTCAATACCTACTTCCTCTCAGTTTTTACTCATGAAGATACTAGCGATACACCAGAAATAATAAATATGTAGAACAGGACGATAACAAACTATGCACGGTTAGGATAATTAGTGACATGGTCCTCAGACAAATAGAGAAATTAAAACCTGACAAATCCCCAGGCCCTGGTGAACTGTTTGCAAGGGTTTGAGAGGAATGTAAAGAGGAACTTAGCATACCTTTGGCTAATCTTTTCAACATACCACTACAAACTGGCATAGTGCCAGACAAGTCGAAAATGGCAAATGTAATACCTATTTACAAGGCAGTTGACAGGCCCTTAGCTTCGAACTATAGACCAATAAGCCTTCTTTTGTTGGTAAAATTAAGGAATCAATAATTGCCGAAAGTCATAAATTGATTAATGAATCTCAGCACGGTTTTACAAAGGGGCGTTCCTGTTTTACTAATTTGTTAGGTAAGACGCATATGCAACAGTTAGGTATCTTTATTTTGAAACGTTTCGCCTACACAGTAGGCTTCTTCAGTCGAGTACAGAAAAGTTGATAGAAGCAGAAGATACTTGAAGACGATGTAATCAGTCCATCACCCTTAAAGTTTTGAGGTGGTCAGTCCCTCAGTCTGGAGAAGAGCATTGTTCCATAGATCTTGGTACAGACCAACAATCAACTTCTACAACCTCTACTAGCGAGAACGGCTGGATTTGAGAGGGACCTGACCTCCCAACATCTGAGTTCTTACCTCTTCTAGTGACCTACGTCTCACCTGTTGGCGCTATATAAGGCTCCATCCTGTCACTTCATCTCCATATTGTTTCATTCTATGGAACAATGCTCTTCTCCAGACTGAGGGACTGACCACCTCAAAACTTTAAGGGTGATGGACTGATTACATCGTCTTCAAGTATCTTCTGCTTCTATCAACTTTTCTGTACTCGACTGCAGAAGCCTACTGTGTAGGCGAAACGTTTCAAAATAAAGATACCTAACTGTTGCATATGTGTCTTACCTAACAACCTGTCGGTATTTTATACCATTCTACTAATTTACTAACTTTCTTCACTAAGGTATTTGAGGAGGTAGATCATGGTAATGAATATAATATTGTGTATATGGACTTCAGTAAGGCTTTCGATAAAGTTTCACATCAAAGACTATTGAAGAGACTTAAGGCACACGGAACAGGAGGAGAAATTTTTTCCTGGGTATTCCACAGGGTCAGTGTTGGGCCCCTTGTTGTTCATAATCTACATAAACTACATAGATGAGGGAATAAATAGCGACATAAGCAAATTTGCTGATGACACCAAAACAGGCCGTCCAATTCATTCTAAGGAGGACATTTGTGCACTCTAGGATGATTTGAATAGACTGATGTAATGGTTGGAGAAGTGACAGATGCAGTTTAATATAGACAAATGCAAAGTTCTAAATGTTGGACAGGCAAATAACCATGCCACATATAAACTAAATAATGAATATCTTAATATTACAGATTACGAAGAGGATTTAATAATTTTGGTTAGCAGTAATCTGAAACCAAGACAACAGTGCATAAGTGTTTGCAATAAAGTTAACAGAATCCTTGGCTTCATAGCAAGAAGTATAAAAGAAGTCCTCAGGTTGTTCAACTCTATATATCCTTGCTTAGGTCTCATTTAGATTATGCTGCTCAGTTCTGGTCACCGTATTACAGAATGGATATAAATGCTCGGGAAAACGTACAAAGGAGGATGATAAATCTGATCCCATGTATCAGAAATCTTCCCTATGAGGATAGACTGAGGGCCCTGAATCTGCACTCTCTAGAAAGACGTAGAATTATGAGGGATATGATTGAGGTGCATAAATGGAAAAAAGGAATTAATAATGGGGATGTAAATAGCGTGCTAAAAATATCTAACATAGACAGGACTCGCAGCAATGGTTTTAAATTGGAAAAATTCAGATTCAGGAAGGATATAGGAAAGCACTGGTTTGGTAATAGAGTTATGGATGACTGGAACAAACTCCCGAGTGCCGTCATAGAAGCTAAGACGTTGTGTTATTTTAAAAATGGGTTGGATACATACATGAGTGGGTGTGGGTGGGAGTGAGATGGAGTTAAGTGACGTGTCTGACCTCACTAGGTCAGTGAGGTCAGACGGTCAGTGAGCTTAAGCCGGTCGGGGAATTGGATCTGCCTCGCATGGGCCAGTAGACCTGTTGCAGTGCTCTTTCTCATGTTCTTGTGTGTGTGTGTGTGTGTGTGTGTGTGTGTGTGTGTGTGTGTGTGTGTGTGTGTGTGTGTGTGTACTCACCTAGTGGAGGTTGCAGGGGTCGAGTCCTAGCTCCTGGCCCCCGCCTCTTCACTGGTCGCTACTAGGTCACTCTCCCTGAACCGTGAGCTTTATCATACCTCTGCTTAAAGCTATGTATGGATCCTGCCTCCACTACATCGCTTCCCAAACTATTCCACTTCCTGACTACTCTGTGGCTGAAGAAATACTTCCTAACATCCCTGTGATTCATCTATGTTTTCAGCTTCCAACTGTGCCCCCTTGTTGCTGTGTCCCATCTCTGGAACATCCTGTCTTTGTCCACATTGTCAATTCCTCTCAGTATTTTGTATGTCGTTATCATGACCCCCTATCTCTCCTATCCTCCAGTGTCGTCAGGTTGATTTCCCTTAACCTCTCCTCGTAGGACATACCTCTTAGCTCTGTGTGTGTGTACTACAGCTTTTACAAGTGCTTGTTCCTGTGCATGTGTGTGTGTGTGTGTGTGTGTGTGCCCCCACTTCTAAGTATTCATACTGCTAATAAATACCGGTAGTAATACCAGTAATTCTAAAGCTTACCAATAGTAGTTCTAACACTTATCAATTCTACTTATAAAATACAGAAAGTACCTAGGTTGTAAAATTTAGCTTGTCTCAGCTTCTACAAGTGTCTGACATTATCCCTCGCTAAACCCCTATTTCACATTATCTATGCTATTTCTACTCTAATTCTGGTAATAGCTTGCAGGAGTGAGTGACCAGTATCTAACAGTGACGCAAGACCAGAATCCAGGACCCGACAACATGCAACCACAATAGGCGAGCAATACTTGCGCTGGCAGCGGTGCGGTGACAAGTTGCCAGATGAACATCAAAATGGTATACAATACCGACAGGTTGTTAGGTAAGACACATATGCAACAGTTAGACAACTTTATTCCGAAACGTTTCGCCTACACAGTAGGCTTCTTCAGTCGAATACAGAAAATAGGCAGGAACAGTAGAGATGTGAAGACGATGTAATCAGTCCATCACCCTTGTAGTCGTAGAATTTGAGGTTGTCAGTCCCTCGGCCTGGAGAAGTTCAGTTCCATAGTCAGGAACTATCTGAAGATCAAGCGACAGTGCGGAGACTTAAATACTGTCGGAAGGAGAGGTGCAGAGTAGTAGTAGTAGTAGTAGTAGTAGTGAGAATGTAACCACTGAAAGGTCATGTCCCTCTCAGATCCAATACTTCTCACTTGAAAAGCTTGTCCAAGGTGTTTTCTGTACCAAGATGCCACGTGTTGCAGTGTCTGACAAGATGAACATCAAAATGGTATACAATACCGACAGGTTGTTAGGTAAGAAACGTTTCGGAATAAAGTTGTCTAACTGTTGCATATGTGTCTTACCTAACAACCTGTCGGTATTGTATACCATTTTGATGTTCATCTTGTCAGACACTGCAACACGTGGCATCTTGGTACAGAAAACACCTTGGACAAGCTTTTCAAGTGAGAAGTGTTGGATCTGAGAGGGACATGACCTTTCAGTGGTTACATTCTCAATACTACTACTACTACTACTACTCTGCACCTCTCCTTCCGACAGTATTTAAGTCTCCGCACTGTCGCTTGATCTTCAGATAGTTCCTGACTATGGAACTGAACTTCTCCAGGCCGAGGGACTGACAACCTCAAATTCTACGACTACAAGGGTGATGGACTGATTACATCGTCTTCACATCTCTACTGTTCCTGCCTATTTTCTGTATTCGACTGAAGAAGCCTACTGTGTAGGCGAAACGTTTCGGAATAAAGTTGTCTAACTGTTGCATATGTGTCTTACCTAACAACCTGTCGGTATTGTATACCATTTTGATGTTCATCTTGTCAGACACTGCAACACGTGGCATCTTGGTACAGAAAACACCTTGGACAAGCTTTTCAAGTGAGAAGTGTTGGATCTGAGAGGGACATGACCTTTCAGTGGTTACATTCTCACTACTACTACTACTACTACTACTACTCTGCACCTCTCCTTCCGACAGTATTTAAGTCTCCGCACTGTCGCTTGATCTTCAGAAGTTCCTGACTATGGAACTGAACTTCCCCAGGCCGAGGGACTGACAACCTCAAATTCTACGACTACAAGGGTGATGGACTGATTACATCGTTTTTCAATCTCTACTGTTCCTGCCTATTTTCTGTATTCGACTGAAGAAGCCTATGTGTAGGCGAAACGTTTCGGAATTAAAGTTGTCAAAACTGTTGCATATGTGTCTTACCTAACAACCTGTCGGTATTGTATACATTTTGATGTTCATCTTGTCAGACACTGCAACACGTGGCATCTTGGTACGGGAAAACACCTTGGAAAAGCTTTTCAAGTGAGAAGTGTTGGATCTGAGAGGGACATGCCCTTTCAGTGGTTACATTCTCACTACTACTATACTACTACTACACTCTGCACCTCTCCTTCCGACAGTATTTAAGTCTCCGCACTGTCGCTTGATCTTCAGATAGTTCCTGACTATGGAACTGAACTTCTCCAGGCCGAGGGACTGACAACCTCAAATTCTACGACTACAAGGGTGATGGACTGATTACATCGTCTTCACATCTCTACTGTTCCTGCCTATTTTCTGTATTCGACTGAAGAAGCCTACTGTGTAGGCGAAACGTTTCGGAATAAAGTTGTCTAACTGTTGCATATGTGTCTTACCTAACAACCTGTCGGTATTGTATACCATTTTGATGTTCATCTTGTCAGACACTGCAACACGTGGCATCTTGGTACAGAAAACACCTTGGACAAGCTTTTCAAGTGAGAAGTGTTGGATCTGAGAGGGACATGACCTTTCAGTGGTTACATTCTCACTACTACTACTACTACTACTACTACTCTGCACCTCTCCTTCCGACAGTATTTAAGTCTCCGCACTGTCGCTTGATCTTCAGATAGTTCCTGACTATGGAACTGAACTTCTCCAGGCCGAGGGACTGACAACCTCAAATTCTACGACTACAAGGGTGATGGACTGATTACATCGTCTTCACATCTCTACTGTTCCTGCCTATTTTCTGTATTCGACTGAAGAAGCCTACTGTGTAGGCGAAACGTTTCGGAATAAAGTTGTCTAACTGTTGCATATGTGTCTTACCTAACAAGTTGCCAGATGCTGATGACATAGTCGTCGTACATAGGCCTTCTATCATTATTTTGAAAATCCTTCACCCGTGATGTTTATAACCATATATGCTCATACATCCCGCGTTCCTCAAGTGATTTCACTTTTCACTTATGATATAATACACTTCACATTCAGTGTTACACTTTATATGTATAATGGCATAAAACTGTTGTGACATCACTGCTTCAGCAGGCCTACTGTCGTATATTTTATTTTTCCTTTCTCCTTTTGCTTATTAACTTTTTCACTCTCGCTGTATGGTGCCCCACATTTCACTTGTTAACCAATCTCTCAAATTCTTGAACACCCGCTTCCACATTCACTTTGATCTTTGTATATTTGAATCTGTGTGGCAACAGGTGCCTACTAGCCCCTAACGGTTTGGCACTTTGAAATATTAATGATTTCAGGCTTCCTCTCGACTTTTTTTTAACTACTGACTTTAGTTATCACTCGTAGGATTGTTCACTGACGTTGTCACTACCACTGATTACTGCTAGCAGTTACTGCACGCCTTAAAAACACTAAGGTTCTCGGAGCCTTGTGCACCCACGTCTGTGTGTGTGTGTGTGTGTGTGTGTGTGTGTGTGTGTGTGTGTGTGTGTGTGTGGTGTCTGTGTCTGTGTCTGTGTCTGTGTGTGTGTCTGTGCTTGTGTCTGTGTCTGTCTGTCTGTCCTCGAGAAGTGCGGGGGGGGGAGGGATCACTTTACGTACGCTAAGCTACACAACTCGTTTGCAGTTTTTTTAATTGTCTCGCTCTATTACTAATTAATTATATAGTTGCTGTTACTGTTATACTACTGGTGCACATAAGATATTTTTAAAAACGTCAATAGTACACTCAGTATTGCCCATGTAGTTGTAAATTAGTTACTGTTTGTTACACTATGCTACTCCACTCTTCAGTAGGTTTTTAGAGTCATCTCAAACCTATTATTATATTACTGATGCACATGAGATCTTTTAAGGTTAGTCACTGTTTATGTTATGCTAGGCTGCTGCTCCTCCACCCTTCTGGAGTCTATACCTGGAGGGTATTCCGGGGATCAACGCCCCCGAGGCCCGGTCCACGACCAGGCCTCCCGGTGGATCAGGGCCTGATTAACCGGGCTGATACTGCTTGCCGAACGTAGTCCAACGTACGAACCACGGCCCGGCTGATCCGGCACCGACTTCAGTATCTGTCTAGCTCCCTCTTGAAGGCACCCAGGGATCTATTGGTAATTCCTCTTATGCATGGTGGGAGTTTCTTGAACAGTCTTGGGCCCTGGATACTTACTGTGTTTTCTCTTAGTGTACCAGTGGTGCCCCAACTTTTAATTGGGGGTATTTTGTACCGCCTGCCCAGGCTTTTGCTTTCGTAGGGAGTGACTTCTGTGTGTAGATTAGGGACCATTCCTTCTAGGATTTTCCAATTGATTTTCCAGGCGAGAGAGATATTCTCTTGCCTGCGTTCCAGCGAGTACAAGCCAAGTACTTCCGAGCGTTCCCAGCAGTTAAGGTGTTTGATGGAACTTATATGTGCAGTAAAAGTTCTCTGTATATTCTCTAAATCTGCAATTTCACCTACTTTGAACGGAGATGTTAATGTACAGCATTATTTCAGCCTGGAGAGGACAAGTTATTTGAAAAGGATCATCACTGGATTGGCATCTCTTGTTTTGAACGTTCCCATTATCCATCCAATCATTTTCTTGGCAGTTGTGATCGTGGCATTGTTGTGATCCTTGAAAGTGAGATTCTCAGACATTACCACTCCCCTGTCCCTTACATGATTTTCTCGCTCTATTGCACGATTAGAGTTTATAGTATCCTCAGTTTTTCAGTTCTAATTATTATCTCCTCCCGTTTTCCATAACGGAGTAGTTTGAATTTGTCTTCATTGAACATCATATTATTTTCCATTGCCCATTCTTCCCTCAATACATGACAGTCTCATGTACGTTCTAGTGTGACACGATGCTGTGGATTACATCTCTGTCTATGTCTGATATGAGAATGAGGAACATGATGGGGGCGAGTACTATGCCTTGTGGAACAGAGCTTTTTACTATGGCAGCTTCCGATTTAACTCTATTTACCACTGCTCTTTGTGTTCAGTTGGTTAGAAAGTTGAAGATCAATCTCCCCACTTTGTCAGTTATTCATTTAGCACGTATTTTGTACGCTTTTACACCATGATCGCAATTGCCAAAGGCTTTTGCAAAGTCTGTGTATATTACATCTGCATTCTGTTTTTCTTCCAGTGCATCCAAGACCATATCATAGTGATCCTGAAGTTGAAAGAGGCACGAGTGACCCGCTCTGACCCTATGTTGCCTTGGATTGTGCAGTTTTTGGGAATCCAAGTGGTTTGCAGTCATGCTTCTTAGTAGTCTTTCAAAGATTTTTATGATGTGGGACGTTTGAACTGTTGGCCTATAGTTATTACCTAATGCTTTGCTGCCACCTTAATGGAATGGAGCTATATCCGTTGTTTTTAGTGACTGGAATTTCACCCATGTCTAAGCTCCTTCTCCATAGTATACTTAGGGCACGCGAAAGGTATTTCTATCATTCTTAATGAACACAGAGTTCCATGAATCTGGGCCTGAGGCTGTGTGCATGGGTATGTTGTCAATGGCCTTCTCAAAGTCTATTGAAGTTAGGGTAATGTCAGAAATTTGGCATACATTGATGGAGTTTTTAGGCTCATTAATGAAAAAATCATTTGGACTGTCGATCTTTAGAGTGATTAGTGGCTCATTAAACACAGAGTCGTACTGGGATTTCAGTATTTCACTTATTTCTTTGTTGTCATCTGTGTGAGTCCCATCTTGTTCGAACAAGGGCCCAATAGTAGATGTAGTTTTTGCCTTGTTTTTTTGCATATGAAAAGAAATATTTCGAGTTTCTTTCATTTTCACTAATCGCTTTTAGTGCCTCATGTCTCTCCTGGATCCTGTATGAGTCCTTTAAACTTAAGTTCGATACTTTCCACTTCCCTGGTCAGCTCTTCCTTCCTTGTATCAAATAATCTATCGATCTTAAGGAACTCGATGATTCTTCGTCGTCTTCTGTATTAAGCGTCTTTCTCCAGTTTACTTCTCCTCCTCTTAGGGAAATATTCCTTGAACATACTTCAGCTGCCAGGAAGTTGCTTTCAAGAAACTGGATTGGATCCATGTTATTTATGATATCTTCGAAATATGTTTCATTGAAGACACGGTTCACCGGTTCCCAGTTGATGTTCTTGTTGCTGAAGTTGTATTTGGTGAAGACACCTTCAATGCTACGTGTATTTTGCTGATCAGGACCCCTGTGTATGTGATCGGAATTAGTTGTTTTTGGTATTGTGTTTCTTACCAGGTCTTCATTACTTGTGAAGATAAGATCAAGTGTGTTTTCCAGTCATGTTGGCTCCACTATCTGCTGACTTAGGAAGTGTTTATCCCAGAGATATAGTAGCTCATGTGTGCGTGACATTTCATCTGCGCTGCCTCCCGGGATTGTTTCTGCTAAAAACCTTATTTGCTGCGTTCTTCCATTTTGTATGCCTTAGGATGAAATCACTCGCTTCGTTCCTAATGATATAATATCAATTATTATTATATTGCTTACTAGAGCACATAAGATGCATTAAAATTATCCATAGATACAATCATCATTGCCCATTTAGTTGAAAATTAACGTAGTTTTTTAGTTATCCTAATAACTTAATAAATATTCTGTCAAGACGACCCCTACTCATCCCCTGGCATTCTAAGGCTGGGCAAGACGCTATAAACAGACATCGACCAAATTGCTCTACATATAGATGAGTAGAATCTGGCGCTTACAGTCACAGCGTAGTTGAAATCCTCATGTTGTGTTCCAATAATAGCGATGAGACTCACTTATTTTATTTCCTCTTCTTATCGTTAATTCGTTCTGTCACTGACCCAGTCCTCTCAGTACCGTTTATTCACACTTTTCTTTCTACAGTTTTGTGGTCATAACTTTGACCTTTTCTACTAATTTTACTCGCATCTCGCCTCTGGCAACACCAGTTGCCGGAGACTGTCTTTCTACTTTATTTTAACATTCTTTCTTTTCCAAATCACTCATCAACGATGGTCACAACATTGACCTGTGTGTGTGTGTGTGTGTGTGTTCACCTAATTGTACTCAATTGTGGTTGCAGGGGTCGAGACTCAGCTCCTGGCCCCGCCTCTTCACTGATCGCTACTAGGTCTTCTCTCTGCTTCCAGAGCTTTGTCATACCTCGTCTTAAAGCTATGAATGGTTGCTGCCTCCACTACATCACTTGTTAGGCTATTCTACTTCCTGACGACTCTATGACTGAAGAAATACTTCCTAACATCCCTCTGACTCGTCTGAGTCTTCAGCTTCCAATTGTGACCCCTTGTTTTTGTGTCCCCTCTCTGGAACAACCTGTCTCTGTCTACCTTATCTGTTCCACGCAGTATTTTGTTTGTCGTTATAATCTCACCCCAGACCCTCCTGTTCTCCAATGTCGCCAGTCCGATTTCCCTCAACCTTTCTTCGTAGGACATACCCCTGAACTCCGGAACTAGCCTTGTTGCAAACCTTTGCACTTTCTCTAATTTCTTGACGTGTTTGACCAGGCGTGGGTTCCAGACTGGTGCTGCATACTCCAGTATGGGCCTGATGTACACAGTGTACAGTGTCTTGAACGATTTCTTACTAAGGTATCGGAACGCTAATCTCAGGTTTGCCAGGCGCCTATATGCTGCAGCAGTTATCTGGTTGATGTGTGCCTCCGGAGACATGCTCGGTGTTATAGTCACCCCAAGATCTTTCTCCTTGAGCGAGGTTTGCAGTCCTTGGCCACCTAGTCTGTGGTCTTCTTTACCCTTCTCTGATCTTCATGACTTTACATTTGGCAGGGTTGAATTCAAGAAGCCAGTTGCTGGACCACGTGTCCAGCCTGTCCAGGTCTCTTTGAAGTCCTGCCTGGTCTTCATCTGATTTAATTCTCCTCATTAACTTCACATCATCTGCGAACTGGGACACCTCGGAGTCTATCCCTTCCATCATGTCATTCACATATACCAGAAATAGCACTGGTCCTAGGACCGACCCCTGTGGGACCCCGCTCGTCACAGGTGCCCACTGTGATACCTCATCCCGTACCATGACTCGTTGTTGCCTCCCTGTCAGATATTCTCTGATCCATTGCAGTGCCCTTCCTATTATACGCGCCTGATCCTCTAGTTTCTGCACTAGTCGCTTGTGAGGAACTGTGTCGAAGGCCTTCTTGCAGTCCAAGAAAATGCAATCAACCCATCCCTTTCTCTCGTGTCGCACTTCTGTAACTTTGTCAAAGAACTCCAGTAGGTTTGTGACACAGGATTTGCCTTCCATGAATCCGTGCTGGTTATCGTTTATAATCTTGTTCCGTTCCAGGAGCTCCACCACTCTCCTCCTGATAATCTTCTCCATGACTTTGCATGCTATACACGTCAGTGACACTGGTCTGTAATTTAGTGCCTCTTTTCTGTCTCCTTTTTTAAAAATGGGAACTACATTTGCGGTCTTCCATACCTCAGGTAGTTGCCCAGTTTCAAGGGATGTGTTGAAGATTGTGGGGTGTGTGTGTGATCCCTTGTGCCAAGACTGCTTACTATGGCAGTGACCCTCACACAGCTTCCAGTAAAAACAACCACAAAAAAAAAAAAAGTAAAAATGTCAATTTTTTAACCTTATCACACTTTTCAGACTCTAGAAACCTTGCTATAGTCTTGTACGCTTGTTCACCTGACTCTATCACTCTCAATGACTGCAGACAAGATTCTAAGACCGCTACTAGAGCGCTAAATGCTGAGAGCACTGTTTAGGGATAATGTCTTGTGCATGTGTGTGTGTGTTTGTGTGTGTGTGTGTGTGCGCCCACACTCATATGCACGCACGGGTCGATTCACAGCTCCCTGCCCAGCCTCTCTGCTACCTGCTGCAGGTTTCGCTCTCAGAATGGCTAAGTCATCCCTATCACACCAATACGTAAAGCTGCCTGGATTCTACCTCTTCAGTATCGATGCTTAGTTCGTTCTACTTCTTAACCACTCTCAGGCTAAAGTAATATTTCCTAATATCTCTCTGGATCATCTGTGCTATTACCTTCAGCTGTGAACTCGTGTACCTGAGACCCACCTATCAACAGACTTTTATTGTCCACCTTATCAATTTCTCCCAGCATTTTATACGCAGTAATTATGTCACCTCGAGTCCTTCTGTTTTCTGTTGTCATTAGGTTTAGCTCTTTGACCTTCTCATAGTTCATGGCCAACAGCTATGGGACTAGTCCAACTTTTCTTGTCACATTTGCCCATTCTTAAGCCTCCTCTTTGACTAACTTGGTGCCTTCTTGGTGTTAAAATAATTTCGATCTATTTTAGTGCTTTCATTGTAATTCCTGTTGCTCTTCTACCTTATGTGTCACTCTTGTGGGGTACTCTTCGAGCGCCTTTTCGCAATCCGTTAAAGTACAGTAAACCCCCTCATCTATTTCCTGCCTAACTTTCGTTACTTTATCATAGAACTTTACCAGATTTTGTGAGGCACTATATACCATTTCGAAAACCATTCTGGATGTTGTTTATGAATTTGCTCCTTACCAGGTGTTCCACTACTCTTTTTCCTAACATTCTCGATAAACCTTCATACTATGCATATTAGGGACACTTGTTTGTCCCCTTTTTTTTCAACATTAGAACTACACACTGTTTTCTAGACCTCTGGCAGCTACCGTATTTCGATTGTTTTCTTGAACAGCCCTGCTAGTGAGTAGCTCCCTCAGTTCCTCACCCTCACGCAGAACCCACGAAGAGATTTTATCTGGCTCTGTTACCTTCAAGGTATCTAGTTACATCAGTATTTTCTTCACCTCACCTCATTTTATCTGTACTGTGTCCAATACGCTTTTGTGCGCTCTCTTGGACCCTCTGGCAGTGTTCCTGATTCCACTAAGAACACTTCCTTAAAACTTTTGTTCAACTTCTCACTGACTCCCTAATAATTTCTAATGTGTGTGTGTGTGTGTGTGTGTGTGTGTGAATAGCCATTTGTAAAGTCCTATTTGTAGGTACGGGAGCAGAGCTTTGCTAGTGGTGTCCCTTCTTCAACATTTTATTCATCGTATATTTATTTTTAGATTTCCAAGTGTTGCAACATTTAATATTTCCTCTCTTCTCTGTATCCACAATGGAGGACTATTAGCATCCAAGTTGCTGGCACGAAGGAATAATCTTTTATCTTTCCTGCCATTTTATGACCTAGTCTTTTCTTTTTCCTCCTCTCCGTCAACGTCCGCAGTTTAGGTTGCTCACCCTTTCATCATAACAAACATCTTTTAACTCTGGTAGCCATTTTACAGCTCTTGGAACTTTTTCTAACCTATCTATTTACAGACTGCAACCGCATCTTACTCCTGTTCCGGCCTAACAAATTTTATTAGCAGCCAATTTTTAGGATTCTATAACCCTTACATTTGTATGTTATTTCATTATTCGCAGTTCACATTGCGAGTTTCTCACTAGTTCATTTATATTTCCTACTATTGACATTTTTTTTAAATAACTCCTGGGTCCCTATGTCTAATACTTGCAATATTGTGTCAGCCTGCATTCTTCATATCGTTTTCTTATATTTAAACTACATGGTATTTATATACTTTAAATTCCATCATCAATCTCTCACTGTTTGCACATTTCATTAAGATAATTCATAAGAGATTCCCTGTGTGTGTGTGTGTGTGTGTGTGTGTGTGGTGTGTGTGTGTAAATTTATGTATGTACTTATGCTTATCCTAAGTAGTAGGTTGGTAGACAGCAACCACCCAACCGTCCTGCTAAGTGAGTGTAAAGCAGAAACCTGTAATTGTTTTACATGATGGTAAGATAATTGTTGTCATTTTTCTGTCTCATGAACGTACAAAATTTCAGGAACGTCTTGTTACTTCTACTTACACTTGGGTCACACTGCACATGCATGTACACGCATATATATACACACCCATCTGAGTTTTCTTCTGTTTTCATACTGGTTCTTATTCTTATTTATTTCCTCTTATCTCCATGGGGAAGTGGAACACAATTCTTCCTCCGTAAGCCATGCGTGTTGTAAGAGGCGACTAAAATGCCGGCACCAAGGAGATAGTAACACCTTCTCCTGTATACATTACTAAATTTGAAAAGAGAAACTTTAGTTTCTAAAAAGAGAAACCTTAGTTTCTAAAACGAGAAAATTAGTTTCTCTTTTTAGGTCACCTTCCTCGGTGGGATACGGCCGATGTCTTGGAAAAAACTTTCGCTTATATATATTTATATATATATATAATATATATATATATATATATATATTTTATATATATTATATATATATATATATATATATATATATATATATATATATATGTGTGTGTGTGTGTGTGTGTTTGTATGTATGTAGGTAAGTGTATAGTAAAACTTTGCACATATATTACACTAATCTAAACACAAGAATTCAAAACATTTTTCATGAAAATCAAGATTTATGGAACGATGGGAACTACTCACGCCAACTATATATTACAAAGCCTCTTCACTGAGACTATCAGCATACACAAGAGCCATGTGGGAGGCATAAGGGGTGTGGGTACCACGCAGGAGATAAGAGGAGCACTCTTCTCGGGCATTCTTTCTCGTCTCGTAAGCAAGATCCTGATAGCTCGTACGCGACGCAGCACACTCAGGGGGACTCCTCATCACCTCCTCCATGATTGCTGTTCTCGCTCTCTCTCTCTCTCTCTCTTTCTCTCTTTCTCGTTCTAGCTCTATATTTTGCACTACCTATGTTGCCTTCTCTCACACTTAAACATAATTGTTATCTAGTAATATCGTTGCCCTATTATACGTCAATACTAATAGTGTATATTGCTTCATATGAATTTATTGATGTGATGACTTAGATAATCCTCGTATTCATAAGTTTTTTAGAAATAATTATAGAGTAGGCGGGGTGCACTATATAAACTAAAACTCCTGATGTTTTAACTTATTTATGTTGATGAACAGAAGTTTTGGCATGGCAATAAGGTCCTCCATTATTGCAGTATTGATTAATCTGATCATGGATTATATGGAGCAGAGAAGGTCACCGCTTAAATATCAACAGTGTAATACAGTTATGGTATGGGGATGACGATATCCTTAGAGACACTATACAACACATCGCTATACACAACGCATGGTACACCCCAGAGAGAAAAGAAAAAGTGTAAAGAATCACTGTGCTATGGGAATAGGTTTGCGCAATGTGTGTGTATGGGGGAGGGGAGGAGGAGGGAGACGACGCGTCTCCTCTTCCACATGAATATTTGTCAAAGCTTATTAATAACCCATATGAGGCAGAAACTCAGGAAGTTGATTGATCTGCTTATTTCGACCCTCTTCTGTGATTCTCTTTACCATGTACACAAGTAAGAGAAGAACATGAAGTTACAGAAAACGTTGTACCTGTCACCGTGCGGGGAAGTAAGGAGTGTCAGGTGAGCGTGAAGGAACAGGTCAAGCAGTGAGTGTGAAGACTGGTCCTGTACAGAACCTTAAAATCTGGGAAGGAAGTTCCTTGTCACACACAAAAATTACCCCATTTATACATTTGTCTAACATCAAGTTATAGTGTTCCTATAAAAAGAACACACCAATTTTCTGAAAAATATTTTTTCTTTTAAAATTACGAACAATATTCTGGACTACAAAATTATCAAAATCTGAAATACGTTGTGCATCTTGCTTGATAAGAGATGATTCTACAATATTTCGCAGAGCAATGTTTTGTTCACTCATGTAAGATACAGTACATTGAGTAGATTGGACTAATGTCAAAGAATTACTTCCTGTAATTCTACAGTTCAAGGAAATATAGTCGAATCATCAAATATGATGCACTACGTATTTCAAATGCGTGTTCCAGAATGTATATACTTCACAGTTTTATAACCCAGAAAATTGTTCATAGTCTTAAGGTACAAATATTTTTCACAAAATGAAGAATGTGTTCTTTTTCAGGCGAATAATTTAACTTGATGTTGGAGTGTGCTAGGTTTATGCGGGACCTGTTTGTGTGAGGTGGTATTACCTTCTCTAAGTGAGGTGTCACCTCAGGGTTTAACACTTAAAATGTGCTACTTTTGCCTCTTCTTCCTAAATCACCTCTAACATACAGATAAGAAAACAGATATATATAGGGAAAGAGTGGGGAGCGAGAGACACAAGGTTACGTGAAGAATGTCATACTGGGATGAGGCAGTGATAGGACGTAGTAGGATGCCAGGCTCGTATGTCTTACATAAACCATAAAAGAGTGCTGGTTGTGGCTGACCTGATAAAAGTTTTAGTATTGATTTTCATAGGATGTTACGGAATTTTTGAAGAGAACTTTGGGTGCTCTGAAGTAACAGTGATTCTGAAACTGGCTGGTATAGGTTGGCATCACTGGGGAGGATCATAACTTTATTTTTGTAGTTGACAGTTTTAGGTAAGAATCTCACCACCTCCATCCGCAGAGGTGGTAATGGTGACTTCTTCATGATATCATGATAATATTATATCATGAGATTTACTGGAAGTGGAAACTTAGTAATACATTCAACATCGAACAACTGGACGTTGATATAATAATATCTCAGCGAAAATAAATCTAAAAAAATAGGTCCTTTATTTTGTGTCCTCCATGAGTGTGATTCACAATGGAGATTTACTCTTAGTCAGTGGATATCAAGTTACTCAGTGGTACAAACCAGACTGTCCAGTTTTCCAGGTGCAGTATTAACCCCTTTGGATTTAGTGGATCCCCTTGAGGGCATTAAAATTAGCCTCATCCACATTAACTAAAATATAGAAAAGAAAATCATGTACCACATCGTATTAAAAGTTATTTTTCCTCATAAAAAAAGGCACCTTGAAGGAAGGTGTCTCAACGCCGGTGAAGGCTTTTTAATACAAGAAATTGTATTTATCATCTTCTTCTCTGAAACAAACATGATTCTCTCATTCCCAATTCACTCCATGGCATTTTGGGGGGAAGGGGGTGTAAGGGTTACCCCTTAATTTAAGAGAAATTTAAAAGACATGTGTGTCGTGTGGTCACAAACTTAAGAGAGCCTCGCAGAGAACACATTGTGCAAGGACCAATTGAACGTTTCTAACACGCGAGGACACCAGTGTATCTACCTATCTGGAGTCAACCTGGGGTCGTTCCGAGGGTCAAAGCCCCTGCGGACTAGTCTTTGCCCAGGCCTTCAGGTGGATCAGGGCCTGATCAACCAGGCTGTTGCTGCTGGCCGCACGTAATCCAACGTGGTCGGGTACTGACCTTTAACAATTACCAGTCAGACAAGCATGAGACATGCAGTGCAAATGTGTTTTACTATTTTTGTCAGAGTTTACTACAATGGATATTTGTAGTGCGTCTCTAGTCAAGGTTTTTACAGTAGTTTTAGTAAATAAAATCTCTCTCTCATTAATGTGCTTATTAAAGGTAATGTTTTATCTTATTAATGTTGAACTATAAATGACCGTCTTTGCACTTTATATTGTTAAACTCGACCAGATCTGCAACTTAGCACAACTGATCATACACATTAGCAAGCAAGTGTCTCGGAATTTTGGCGGGCTTCTCGGGAAGCCCGAAGCTCGTGCTTGAACATTGAGAGTTTGATTCCTGGCTAGTCACCGTACACGAATATATGAATTTATTTGAATGTATGTATGCATGTATGTTATATATATCTCAATGAAATCGCAAAACCGGTGATTTTGAACCATTAACAGAACTGCGGATTGGCCAGGACTCGATCCTGCTTTCCCATGCCCAGCCATGTGTGAAATGAACAAAGTACGCATCACTCCATCCATTGAACCACAATCCAGCAACACCAGGCGCCCAGCAGTACTGAGCATGTTATCCTGATGCAAGGACATTCATGGTCATGGAGCCTCAGAGACTATTCTCGATTTCATCTTGTTTGGTGTACCAGCCTTCCTGATTTCATTGATATATAGGCTGCTCGTGAAGGCTGGTACACCTACGGGATGAGATTGAAATTAGTCTCTAAGGCTCCATAACCGAGTATGTCCTTACATCAGGATCACACTTTGCGTGCTATACATGGCAGTGACACTGGTCTGTAGTTTAGTGCTTCCTGTCTGTCTCCTTTTTTAAAAACTGGGACTACATTTGCCGTCTAACATACCTCAGGTAGTCGCCCTGTTTCTATAGATGTGTTGAAGATTGTTGTTAGTGGTACACATAGCACCTCTGCTCCCTCTCTCAAGACCCATGGAGAGAAGTTATCGGACTCCATCGCCTTTGGGGTATCTAGCTCGCTTAGCTGCCCCTTCACGTCTTCCTCGGTTGTAAGTATTGTGTCCAACATTTGATGGTGTACCTCACCTCTCCGTCTTTCCGGAGTCCTCTCTGTGTCTGTGAACGCTTCCCTGAATCTCAAGTTGAGCTCCTCACATCTCGGTCGTTTCTTGTGATCTCCCCTCCTTCCTCAGCTTGTGTGTATTTATATATGCGTGTGCATGCCTGTGTAGTGTGACCTAAGTGCAAGTAGAAGCAGCAAGAAATACCTGTTATCCCGCGTGTTTATGAGAAAGAGAAACGATACCAGCAATCCTACCATCATATAAAACAATTAGGGGTTTCCGTTTCACACACGGCAGGACGGTAATACCTCCCTTGGTGGTTGCTGTCTACCAACCCACAAAATTTATATTTTTATTTTTAATTTTTATTTATATATATATATTTTTTTTTTTTTTTTTTTAATCCAAAATTTAATTTTTTTTAAATAAATATATTTTATAAAAGGGGAAATTTTTTGTATTTTAATTTGAAAATTTTGCCTAAGTATATTTATTTGTTTTTTTGTAAAAATTATGAAAAGATTTAAAAATTTTTTTAGGGGGTTTAGGTTTAAAATTTGTTTTGTATTATGGTTATTATTTTTTGGGTTTTTTTTGGGTTAAAATTTAAAAATTTTTTATTTTAAACAAATGAAAAAATATATCTGAAAAGTAAAAAAAAATTTCCGGGATTAATTTAAAATGATATTTTAAATGCCATTTTTAATTTTAAAAATAAAAAAAAAAAAAAAAAAAAAAAAAAAAAATAAAAAAATATTATTAAAAATTTTATATTTTTTATTTATATTTTATTTTATTTTTTATATATTTTTTTTTTAAATATATATATTATTTATATATTTTATTTTATATATTTTTAAAATTTTTTATTATTTTTTTAATATAATTTATTAATGTTTTTAATTTTGTATATATATGATATATATGTTTTATTTTAATTTTATTATAGGATTATTTTTTTTTTATTTATTTAGATTTTATATTGTTTATATTTTTTTTGTATATATTTATATTTTATATGAAATTTTTATATTTATATATTTTTATTTTATGTATTTTTTTTTTGTGTATATTTTATTTTATATTATTTTTTTTTATTTTTTTTTATTTTTTATTTTATATTTTTTTTTTATTTTTTATATATTTTAATATATTTAATTTATTTATTTTTTTATTTTATTGTATATTTTGTATTTTAATTTATTTTTTATGTATTTTTAATGTTATTTTTTTTTTGTATAAATTTTTATAGTTAAATTTTATTTTTTTGGGGTTTATATTATTTATTTATTTTTTTGTATTTTATTATTTTTTTTGTTTTTTTGGTTATTTTATTTAATTTTTTGTTTTTTTTTAATATATTTTTTTTATATTTTTTTAATTTTTATTTATATTTGTTTTTGTTATATTATTATTTTTTATATTTATTTTTTTATTTTATTTTATATATTTTTTAATATTTATTTATTTTTTTGTATTTTTTTATTTTTTTTTTTATATTTTTATTTTTATTTTTTTATTTTTTTTTATTTTTTTTTTTTTTTTTTTATTTTTTTTTTAGGGTTTTTTTATATTATATTTTTTATGTTTTTTTGTTTTATTTTTTTTTTTATATTTTTTTTAAATATAAAATTTTTTTTATTTTTTTTTTATAATTTTTTATTTTTTTTATTTTTTTTTTTTAATATATATTTTTTTTTTTATATATATATTGGATAAAATGTTTTATTTTATTTTTTTTGGGTATTTATTTTTTTTTTTTATTTTTTTTTATTTATATATGTTTTATTTTTATTTTTATTTTTTTTTTGTTTTTTTTTTTTTATTTATTTTTTAATTATATATATATTTATATTATAAATATATTTATTTATATTTATTAATATATATTATTATAAAATTTTTATATTTTTTTTTAAAAATGTATATATATTTATATTTTATATAAAATTTTTATATATTTTATATATATATATATATATATATTTATATTTTATATTTATATTTATTATTATTTTTTATTTTATTTTTTTGTATTTATGTATTATATTATAGATATTTTTTTTTTTTATTAATTTTATTTATTATTTTTTGTTTATATATTTATTTATATTTTATTTAAATTTTTATTTATTTTTTTATTTTATTTTTATATTGTTTTTAATATTAAAATTTTATTATAAAATTATTTATTTATTTATTTTTAAATGTATATATTTTTTTTTTATATTTGTTTTTTTGGGGGTTATATATTATATATTTTATTTTTTTTTTATTTTATTTATATATTTTTATTTATGTATTTGTATTTTTTTATATGTGTTTTTATATGTATGTAAAATGTATATATTTATTTATGGGGGATTTATTTTATGTATAGGGTTATATATATTGTGTATATATGTAGGTATATGTAATATATTTTTGTTGATATTTGTATGTTTATGTTTTATTTATTTTGGGTATATATGTATGTTATGTATTTTTTTTAGGGTGTATATTGTTTGTTTTTGTTATTTTTATTTGTTTATTTTTTGTAGGGTTTTTGTTTATATTATATGTGTATTTAGGGTATGTTTTTTGTATATATATTTTTTGGGTATTTATGTATGTAATGTATATTTATATTTGTTTTATTTATGTATTTTTTGGGAATTTTATTTGTGTATATTTTGTTTGTATTTTTTTTATATGTGTTATATGTATGTTTATGAAATATTTATTATGTGAAATTTTTGTATGTATATGTTTATTTTTTATATGTGTTTTTATGTATGTTTTTTTATTTTTTTTATATATGTGTTATTTGTATGTTTTGTATATTTAAAATGGGGTATTTTATGTATTTTTTTTTTTTTTATTTATGTGTATTTTTTTGGGTATTTGTTTATATTTTTTTTGTTTTATTTTGTTGTTTATTTTTTTGTTATTTAATTTTTTTTTTTTTTTTTTTTTTTTATTTTATTTTTTTTATATTTTATTTTTTTGGGTTGGTTGTATTTTTTTTTTTTATTTTGGGTTATTTATTTATTTTTTATATTTTTTTTTTTATTTTTTTTTGGTTTAAATTATTTTGGTTTTGGGGGTTTTTGGGGTTTGGGGTTTTTTCGATTATTATTATTATTTTTTTTTTTTTTTTTTTTTTTTTTTTATATATTGTATTTTTTGGGGGGGTGTTTGGTTTGGGGTTTTGTTTTTTTTTTGGGTTTTTTTGTTTTTGGGTTTGTTTAATTTTTTTTGGTTTTTTGTTGTTTTGGGTTTGGGTTTTTGGATTTTGTGTTGTGTTTTGGGTTATGTTTTGGTTTTTTGTTTTTTTGTTGGTTTTGTTTTTTATTTTGGGGTTTTTGGGGTTTTTTTTTTTATTTTTTGATTTTGGGGGTTTTATGTTTGGGTTTTTATTTTTGGGGGTTGTTTGGTTTTGGGTTTTTTTGGGTAGATTTTTAAATTTGGTTTTTTTTGGGGGGTTTTTGTTTTTTTGGTTTTTTTTGGGTGGGTATAATGTTGGGGTTTGTATTTTTTTTTTTTTTTTTTTTTGGGGTTATGTTTTTTTTTTTTGGTTATATGTTTTTGGGGTTTTATTTTATGTGTATATTTGTTTATTATTTTTTTTATGTGGTTATTGGAAATAGGTATTTAATTTATGTGTATTTAGGTTTGGGGTTTTTAATTTTTTTGGTTTTTTTATATATATTTTATATTGTAATTTTTTTGGTGTTTTTTTTTATTATTTTTTATTTAATATTACCCCTCTTATTTATATATATTTATTTAATATATTTTTTATATATATATATTTATACATTTTTACCCTATTTTTATATATTTTTCCCCTATATATATATAATATATAAATTTATATTATAATATATATAATAAATAAAATTTTATACATATAAAACATATATTTTTTTACCATATAAAATATAATAAACATATATAAAAATTTTTTTTTTTTTAATATAATATTACAAAATTTTATAATTTTACTTTATAATATATACACATATATATATATTTTATAATTTTTTTACATTTTAAATATAACTTATAATATATTTTAATATAAAAATTTATATTTACCTTAAAAACATATAAAACCATTCTTTATAAAATATACATATTTTAATTTTATAAAAATTATATATATTAATAAAATTATATAAAAAATATATAAAAATAAAAATATTTAATATATATAATTATTTTATAAATATTTTTATAAAAAATATATTTTATATATATATATATATATTTATAAACCCCATTTAAAAATATTAGATATTTTTTATATATATTTTATTTTTTATATTTTTATATATATATATTTATATAAAATTTTAATAATATATAAAAATATTTTTAATATATATATTTTTATTTTATATAATTATATATATATTTTATTTTTTTATATTTATATATATAAAACTTTATTTTATATATATTTATATATATAAAATATTATATATATATATATTTATATACCCCTACATAATAAAACACATATATTTTAAAATCATATAAATAAATATATAAAACTAAAATTTTTTTTATATTAATTACATACTTTATTTACACAAATATATTTATATCCCTATACTTTCATTTTATAACATAAAATATTTTAAAATTATAATACATATATACAAATAAAACTTATCCCATAATTTTTTCCCCAAATTTTCCTTAAAACCCATACATATAAAACCCCAATTTATTCCCCCTTATTTAAAATTAACATATATACAATATATATATAATTAATACATATATAAAACCCATATTTTATTTTACATATACTACTATATAAAATATATATATATACATTAAAACTTTATTACAATATATATATTTTCTTAACTACTTATAAAAACCCCTTATAATATTTTCCCATTTCAACATATATAAAAACCATTTATTTATATACATATTTTACAAGGGTGTATTATTATATATATATAAAATTGTTGCTTTTTTGTATATATATATTTATTTGTGTTTTATGTATAATTTATGTGTGTGTATATTTTTATAAATATTTTTATGTGTATATATAAAAAACATAAAAACCCATAAAAACAAGGCCCCTGCAAAAGGGCCTACGGGCCCCAATGCGGGCAGGTCCACCCCCTTTCCGGCCCCTTAAGCCAATGCCCCCAAACCTTTGTCAGGTCAGGTCAATTGATTAAGGGGAGGAAAAAGGCAACCAACCGCTTTGCCAAGCTATCAGGTCCCAACCCACCCCACATCTACCCCATGTATTTACCCAAACCCTTTTTTTTAAAGTACACAACGTTTTTGGCCTCTTTAACGGCCCTTGGGAGTTTGTTCCAAATCCAAACTCTATTAAAAAAAGTTCCCCCCTTTCCTTTATCCCCCTGAATTTTAAATTTTTCCAATTTAAAACCCATTGCTCGAGTCTGTCTAGGTAGATTTTTTTCCCACCATATTTACATCCCTTTATTTTTTCCTGTTTTTAATTTTTAAAAACCTTTAAATATACCCCCTTAATTTACGTCTTTCTAGAGAGTGCAGTTTCGGGGGCCCTTAGTCTATCCTTTTTGGGAAGGTTTCTGTTTAAGGGATCATCTTTGTCATCCCCCCTTTGTAATTTTCCAGAAAATTTTTTATCCATTCTGAAATTTTACGGGGACCAAAACTGTCCCGCAAAATCAAAATGGGGCCCCAACCAAGGATGTTAGGGGTTGGGAAAAACCAACCTGGGGGACTCCTATTTTTTTATGCTTTTTTATATAAAAGCCAGGATTTTTTTGTTTTAATTTGGCAAAACCCTTTGCCACTTTTTGTCTTGGTTTCAGATTACTGCTAACCGGGAACCCTAAATTTTTTTTCGAAATTCCGTAATTTAAGATCAACATTTTTTTGGTTTATTTGTGGAAAGGTTTTGTCTTTCCAACTTTTAAAAATTTGTTTTGGGCTATATTTAAACTGCTTTCTGCCACTTCTCCGACCACTGCATTCGTCTATTAAAATTTCCCGGGGAAGTGCTCGAATGCCCTGTCAGAATGAATTCGCGGCCTATTTTGGTGTAATCGGCAATTCCCCCAAATGTCGCTTTTTATTCCCCTCATCAAATTCGTTTATGTAGATTGTGAACAGCAGGGGGAAAACCCCCCACTGCCCCCTTTGGAACACCCCCCGTGCGTTTCCCCAAACTCGGGATTTTCCCCTTTAGGGAAAAACTCTTGCGGGCCCTATTTGTAAACCCATGCCTTATCCGGAAAAAAATTTCTCCTCTTTTCCAATTGCTTTAATTTTCCTCAATAGTCTTGTTGTGGGACCCTTTTTCAAAAGCCTTATGAAGCCCATTTTACAAAATTTATCATATTCATTACTGATCTCCCTCCCAAATCCCCTTAGTAAAAAAAGTTAATAATTCTTTAAGGGGGAAAACCCCCCCTTTGTAAAACCTGTGAGTTTCTTTGTTTAAAAATTTATGTTTTTTAAAGGGGGCCCTAGGGAACTCCCTCGGAAATTATTGTTTCCCCAAAAAATTTTAAAAATTTTGGGAAAAGGTTTAGGCTTTTTGGGGTCTATATTTCGAATTTAAGGACCTGTCCCCGTTTTAAAAATTTAGGTATCACATTTCCCTTTTTTTCCCCACTTATCTGGCACCATCCCCTGTTTGTAGTGATTTGTTGAAAAGATTACCCCAAAAGGTGGCTAAGCCCCCTTTTAATTCCTTTAAAAACCTTTGGGCATCCGTTCATAAGGGCCTGGGGTTTTGGTTGGGTTTTTTAAATTTTATTATTTGCTAAGGACCATGTCACTTAAAAACCTAATATCCCACGTTTATTATGCCCTGTTCTACATAATTTATCATTATGGAATATCCGGGGTTTTAATCCCCCTGTGTAAAAACTGAGGGGAAAGTATGTTTTAAAAAAATTTAAAAAACTTTTCCTTTATAAACTGTCGTGAGCTGACCCGGGGGAAACCCCTTTTGTTTGGGCCTATTTTTGCCCCTGATTTTTACTTCTGTATACTAAAAAGAACCCTTTT
Organism: Cherax quadricarinatus; assembly: GCF_026875155.1. Taxonomy (NCBI): domain Eukaryota; kingdom Metazoa; phylum Arthropoda; class Malacostraca; order Decapoda; family Parastacidae; genus Cherax; species Cherax quadricarinatus. Next base: position 32,455,733 of record NC_069416.1, on the reverse strand, counting down.
GGGTTATTTCTTCGATTTCTTGAAAATTTTAAAACCTCATAATCTCTATTTGTTTTTTTCAAATTTCCCTTTTTTATTTTTTTTTAACTGAATATATCGTTTTTTTTTTGCCCCTCCCCTCTTTTGATTTCCCCTTTATATCCCTCTTTTTTGGACCAATCAGTTTTTTTAATCTATTTTTTCCATCCATTTGGCCCTTTTTTTGGTTTGATCTGATTTCCTTTTTGGAAAATAATTTTTTAAACTGGGAGCTCAAAACCCTAATGCCCTGGAAAGCATCATTTCGGCAACCATCCCACCTCCCTGCCCCCTAGTCAGGTCTTTCCCAGTTAAAGCCCACCTAAGTAATTTTTAAAGTCCTATGAAATCAGCCGGGCGAAACCCGGGGACGGGATTTGATTGCCATTATTGGGGGTTTTTCCCCCAAATGATATGTTAAACCTGAGGGGATTTTTTGATATTTCCCCCAAAGTCTCTTTAAACCTCAAGTTATTAATTAGTGTTTCCCTACGGGGCAAAAACCAAAGTAAGGGGGGTTATTTCCCAAGTTGGCTCTGTAAAAAAAAGGGTTTTAAAAATCAATCCTGGATTTTATAAAGAAAGTAAACCCCGCCTCAAAATTTTTCCTGTCAAATTGCTCCAGTCAATCTGTTATAGTTGAAATCCCCCATTCCCACAACTTTTTCGTATGTAAAACCCTTAACCAAATTTTCGTCCCATAAAAGTTTACTCCCACCCCCTTTTCAAGTTTTTGGGGCCCTTTTAAACACCCCCCAAATTAGTTTTTCTGGCCCCCCCTCGAAAAGCTGTAACCAAAAAAAGTTTTCAGGGGCGGGACGTTTTAAATTTTAAATTTTTTTGTTTTTAACACAATTTTAAATTGCTCTGACTTTAATTTCCCCTAACTCCACCCCCTTTCCCTGTTGCCCCCGGTCAGTGGGGGGAAATATGTTTTTGTATTTTTATTTTAATAAAATATTATATAAAATATATAATATATATAATGTGGGTGTGTGTATATGTATATATATTATATGTGTATATATATATTTTTTATTTTTTATTTTTTAATATTTAAATATTTTTATTTATATATTTTATATATTTTTATATGGGGGGGGTATATTGTTTATATGTATTTATATGTTTATTTATGTATTTATTGTATTATATGTAATATTTATATCCCCCAATATATATGCATATATGTTTTTAAACATATTTTTGGGCATATATTGTATATATAAAATATTTATGATAAAATGTATAATAAAAAATTTATATATGCAAAATAGTATATATAAAATATATATTCTTTATATATGTATATTTTTTACATATATATTTTTTTGTATAATATGTTATATATGTTTATATGTTATAAATTTTTTTTTTAAATATATATGTATAATTTTGTATATAGTATAATATGAATTTATTTGAAATATATAATATATATGTTATTTATAAATATAAAAGTTTTATATACATATATATTTTTATAAAATAATTTTAAATTTATGTATTTTTGTATATTATTATAGAAATTTTTATATTTTTGTTTATGTATAGGGATTTATATGATATATTTGTTTATGTTATTTTTTTTGTTTATATATGTTATGAAATTTAAAATTGTAAAATGTATATATATGTAAAAGTATTTTATGTATTTGTATATGTATATTTATGAAATTTTAATGTTTATGTATATATTGTATATATTGTTTATTATATATATGTATATTATGTTTTGGGTAATTATGAATATATTTGTATTTGTATTTTTTGGTTTTTTTGTTTGTTTTATATATGTATATATATTTAAAATGTATTATTTTGTTATATATGTAAAATTATTTTTTTGTTATATATGTATTTTTATTTTTTATGTATATATTTGTATATGTATAAAATGTATTTTGTATTTTAATGTTTTTGTATTTTTTATTTTCATTTTATGTAATGTATATATTATGTTATATATTTTAATATGAATATTTTGTTTATATATGTTATGTTTTATATATGTATATAATGTAATTTTATTATATGTTTATATATGTTTTATGTATATTTTGGGTATATATTTTGTAAAATGTATATATATGTATATATATGTAAAAGTTAAATAAAATATTATATTATGTATTGTATTTTAAAAATGTATATATATGTATATTTTTTGTAAGGTTTCTAAATGTAATGTAATATTTTGTATATATATTTTATGTTTTTTAAAGGGTATTATATGTTTATTTTAAGTTTATGTATATATATGTATTATATGATTTATATGTTTATATATGTATATGTAATATATATTTTAAAATTTATGTATATGTATATTTTTACGTTTATTTTATTTTTATGTATATTACTTTTAAATATATGTATATGTATATTTACGTTTATATATGTTTTTGTATATATATGTTTATTTAGGGATAAGTATATATTGTTTTATATGTTTTATGTATATATATGTTTTAATGTATATGTATATATAGGGTTTATATTTGTATTTGTATATTTATGTATATGTATTTTATATTTTTTTTAATATGTATATGTATTTTTAGGGTTTTTATGTATTGGGTTTATAATGTTTTTATATGTATATGTTTTATATATGTTTATATTTGTTTTTAAGGTATTACATGTTTATTGTATATATTTGTATTTTTGAAATATGTTTTATTTGTTATAAAATGTTTTGTTTTATATTTTATTTTATGTATTTGTTTAATATGTAATAAATGTAAAATGTTTTATATATTATGTTTTTTTATTTTTGTTTTTTGTAATTATATTTTATATATTTTATGTTTATTTTATATATATGTTTTTATTTTGTATATGTATATATATGTATATATATGTATATGTATATATTGTATATATATGTATATGTATATATATGTATTTATATGTATATGTATATATATGTAATATATTGTATATGTATGCATATGTATATATATGTATATGTATATATATGTGTATGTATATATGTGTATATATGTATATGTGTATATAGTTGTGTATATATGTATATATATGCAATATATATATATATTTATATATATATCATATATATATATATACATATATATATAATATATATTATATATTATATATATATATGGGGTGGTAGGGAAGTGGAAGATTCAAACGGCTTCAGGAAGAAATCCAAATATTCTTCCTTGAAGCCTTTTTTATTTACTTATATGTATTATATATTATATATATATTATATAATATATATATATTATATATATAAAATTCACACCCACACACGCACACGAAAGGTTGAAAATGCTTGAAAAATACCACAAGTGTCCCTTAACGATGCTAACAGTTCACCCAAAATCAAATACGGATAAAACTCATTAAGTAAAAAGTGAAACACAACCAAAAAAAAAAAAAAAGAATTGGTGGATAGGAGTGACACAGATACAAAATTTACCCCTGTCTTCCGCGATGGAAATTTATTGGTGAAGCGATATTTTTAGCAATGGTTTAAGTTATCTGTATTGTGTGTGAAGCGCAGTGAAGGCAATTTATAGTTAATCATTAATGATACACAAACAATATAAATATCTTCAATAAATACTTCAGCGAGAGATAGAGAGAGAGAGAGAGGGAGAGAGGGAGTGAGAGAATTTTGAACTTAAAATGCTGTAAAAAGACATGATAACTTGTAATATTCACTGCAGTCAACTTCTGACAGAAAATTATTTAAGCATGTTTGTCCTGCCTGTCTCGTGCCTATTTCAGCGTTTAACATCATTTTGTTACATTTCAACATTTTGCAACCGCTTTCAAAGGTAGCAACACTCAACACTAATTGTATGAGAGGTGTCCTCTGCGTGGCTCTCGTGTTTGTGCCCATATATTTATATTTTATATTGTTATTATATTAAACATTCCATCCCCGCAAAAAGTCAGGGAGTGAATTTGCAATGAGAGACAGTCATGTTTAAGGCAAACAAGGAGAGGAAAGCAACAGTTTCTTTTATCAAGAATCCTTCATCACCGTCGAGAACCTTCCTTCAAGGTACCAATTTCATGAACAAAAAATGTCTTATGATTCGATGTAGTGCATAAATGTATGTAATTTGAGTAATGTGAATGATATTAAGTTTACTACCATCATGCGGGCCCATTTAAATCCGTCAGGGTCATACAGAGCTTGGTAATAAAGTTTGGTAATAAGAGTTGTGGATGAGTGGAACAAACTCCGAGTGATAAATAAGGCACATGTGCAACTCTTGGGTATCTTTATTGAGGAAAAGTTTCATCAATAAAGATACCCAAGAGTTGCACATGTCTTATTTATCAACCTGTGTCGGTTCTTTGAACATTGATCTACAAACGTCCGAGTACCGTCATAGAAGCTAAGACGTTCTGTAGGTTTTTAAAAATTGGTTGGATAAATACATGACGGATGCGGGTGGGTGTGAGTTGAACATAAGTGACGCGGGGGAGTGACGGAGGAGCACGCGGTGGAATGACTGAGGAGCACGTGGAGGAGTGACTGAGGAGCACGCAGGGCAGTGGCAGAGGATCACACGGAGGAGTGACTGAGGAGCACGCGGGGAAGTAACTGAGGATCACACCGGGGGAGTGACTGAGGAGCACGCGGTGGATACTAGAAGCACGCGGGGGGAGTGACTGAGGAGTACGCGGTTTAGTGGGTGTTTTATCACGCGGGGGGGTGTCTAGGGGCA
>NC_069416.1:32432363-32450500 GCF_026875155.1 Cherax quadricarinatus | reverse complement strand
CTGAGAATCTTCATTTCTGACGAGGACTCCAGTAGGGATCGAAAATATGCAGCCCAATTTTATTTCCGAGTTTCTCCATGTTGGTTATTAACATCGACAAGTATTCCTTACGCTTTTATTGCTTATGTGAGGATATTCATGTTAAAATGCAGTGTAGTTTTCCATTATGGCCTCAGCCAGTCTCTTCTGTTCAGCTCTTTTATTTTTTTTTTTTTTGGCGTGGATGTTCTGAGGCGAAACTTTCATTTTACCGATTCACTCACCTATCCTAAAATTTGGGACATATAAGAAATCCAAGAGTAGGTGCAGATAGTTTCAGGGACGTTCTGTAACTGGCTTCCTATACAGTCTAATCATATCTAAGCAGCTCTTTGTAGCATATATTATTATTACCCAGAACCCCATGGCACCACAAGCTGAAATGTTTGCCAGGCACTTCTGCCAACAACAGTCATTTTCCTTTTGCAATTTTTTTTTTTGGTTTCCAACATTTGGTCAGTCTGTGATCCATTAAAGATGTCTGTAAGTAGATATTTTCCAGCTGGGGTTCAGTAAATTCCGCTGTTGGAGACGAGATGTAAAAACCTCAGCACTGATTGTGATAAGACCTAAGTCCAGGACTAAGTCTTCTAGTTCTTGCTGGAGAGGAACTTGATCATGCTTCATTGAACAGAACATAATCGCCCTTTTTCACACGATATAGTTGCATTTTTTGAAGTCCCTTTCAAAGACGATAACCTGGTGATTGGCACTGGGACAATAGATGATATATTCAGATAATTATAATTTCTTCTTGAGTATTTGGAGTTCCACATATATGAGGTAACAGGGGTAAAATTTCACCGACAGTGTAAAGACTTTAATGGCAGCCGTGAGACTGGTGACATTCTACAAACTTTATTGGTAGTCGTGAATCTGAAGGTAGTCAAATCAAAATATTATTTCTTTGTGTAGTATACAAACTATAGTTTACATGTAATAAAGTATGGTTAAGCATAAAGAAAGCCACTTGCATGTATGAGCATTTCAGCTCTACAAGTAGTCATGAGTCTGGTGACAGTCTACAAGTTTTGCTGGCTACCTGCAGACACTTCAGGGAATCTCTGCTCCCGCGGCTCGGTCTCAGACCAGTAGCATCTTCTCCCTGAAACCAGGAAAATTTACTCAAATGATAAAAAAAAAAAAACAAAAAAACGAGCAATAAATATTATAAATTAAAATTAACACAGTTTAAATACATTAGGATATAATATTTAATTTTAATTTGTATAATTAGGATTGTAATTATAAATGTAATTGGAAATAACGGAATACGAAAACCTGGCAAGTTCAGTGCCAGGTTCGTAATCTGTATTCGCTAAGTTTATTACTAAAATTAGAAAGATTAATACAAAAAATAATTAGTGTAATTGGTAGAGAGGCGCTCTTCCTCCAGGCGCCGTTCCGCCAGGCGCTGTTCCGCCAGGCACTGTTCCACCAAGCACTGTTCCGCCAGGCGCTGTTCCGCCAGGCACTGTTCCACCAAGCACTGTTCAGCCAGGCGCTGTTCCGCCAGGCACTGTTCCGCCAGGCACTGTTCCGCCAGGCGCTGTTCCGCCAGGCGCTGTTCTGACAGGCACTGTTCCGCAAGGACACGTTCCGACGGGCACTGTTCCGCCAGGCCTGTTTCCGAAGGCATGGTTCCACCAAAGCCTGTTCAGCCAGGGCAGCTGTCGCTGTTTCGCCAAGCACTGTTACGCCAGGCACTGTTCCGCCAGGCACTGTTCGCCAGCACTGTTCCGGCCAGGGCACTGTTCGCCGGCACTGTTCCGCCAAGCGCTGTTCCGCCAGGCACTGTTCCGCCAGGCACTGTTCCGTCAGGCACTGTTCCGCCAAGCGACTGTTCCGCCAGGCACTGTTCCGCCAGGCACTGTTCCGCCAAGCGCTGTTCCGCCAGGCACTGTTCCGCCAGGCACTGTTCCGTCAGGCACTGTTCCGCCAAGCGCTGTTCCCGCCAGGCCACTGTTCCGTCAGGCACTGTTCCGCCAAGCGCTGTTTCACGGCCAGGCCACTGTTCCGTCAGGCACTGTTCCGTCAGGCACTGTTCCGCCAAGCGCTGTTCCGCCAGGCGCTTTGCCAATCGGCATCATCCCAAACTCCGATTCAATTTTAGCTTCAAAGGTCCAGTTGGGCTTCGTCAATCACGAGAGGGGAGGGAAGGGGTTGTGGGGAGGAGAGAGAAGGAATTGTCGGAAAGTGGGGAGAAGGAATTGTGTGGAGGAGACAGAAACTGTTGGGGATGGGGGAAGGAGGGAGGGAGAGAGAGAGAGAGAGAGAGAGAGAGAGAGAGAGAGAGCCGAGAGAGAGAGAGAGAGGAGGGAGGGAGGGAGGGAGGGAGGAGAATGAAATTGTCGGAAAGGGAGGAATTGTGTGAAGGGGGGCAGAAAGGATTGCGGGGAGTGAAGACAAGGGAATAGGAAGTGAGGAAGAATGTGAAAGAATGGAGCAATGGAATCCTAGAGGGGAAAAGAAGCTTGAAGGGGGTGAAAAACAGTAAGTAAAAAGGAAGGTTGTAGGACAACATTGTGCAGTAGACCAGGGAAGTAGGAGAGGTGAGGTGTAGGGAAAAGTGAGAGAAAACAAGTAAACAAAAGGGGTTGGAGGAGGAAGTAAGTGGGAAGGGGGATTGGAAACAAGGGGAAACAAGATATACTGGACGAGGGACAGCAGTTGTTTGGGTTGGTGGGGCGGAGGCAGTTGTTATTGCCGGCGATTGAGGGATCAGAGGGGGAAATGAGGGGTATTGAATATGGGACGCTTTTGTAAAAGTCTCACGAGATTGTAATCAGCGCGGAAGCCCCTACAGTTGGCAGTGTGCGGGGGAAGAAATGTGGGAGGGGGAGGGGAAGTGGGATGTTTGTAAGGGAGCTGGAAGAGGGATGTTTGTAGGGGGCGGGGAGTGAGGGATGTGGGAGGGGGCGCGGGACGAGGGAAGTGGGAGGGGGGGGAAGGATGTGGTGGGGTAGTGAGGAAGTGGGATGTTTGTAGGGGGAGGAGAGGGATGTGGGAGGGGGGCGGGGAGAGAAGGATGTGGGAGGGAGCGGGGAGGGGGCAGGGGGAGAGGGAATGTGGGAGGGGGGGTGAGGAAGATGGTTGTGGGAGGATGGGCGGGGCGAAGAGGGATGTGGGAGGGGGTGGAGGAGGAATGGGAAGGGGCGGGGAGAGGGATGTGGTGGGGGCGGGGAGAGGGATGGGGGGAAGGGAGAGGGTGTGGGAGGGGAGGGCTGGGATGTGAGAGGGGGCGGGGAAGAGCGATGTGGGAGGGTGAGCTGGGAAGAGGGATGTGGGAGGGGACGGGGAGTAGGAGGTGGAGGGGAGGGGAAATAACAGGGATGCGGGAGGGGGAAGGGACAGGGATGTTGGAGTGGCGGGGAAAGAGGGATGTGGGGGCGGGATAGAGGTTTGGGTGGGGTCGGGGACAGGGATGTGTGAGGGGTCGGGGAAGAGATGTGGGAAGGAGACGGGTCAGGTGAATGTGCGGGGGGGCGGGTAGAGGGATGGGGGAGGGGACGGGGAGTAGGATGTGGGAGGGGGGCGGGGAGAAGAAGTGGAATGTGGGAGGGGGCGGGGGATGTGGGAGTGGGGTAGGGGAAGAGGGGGAGGGGCCGGCAGGAAGAGGGAATGTGGGAGGGGGACGGGAAAAGAGGGATGTGGGAGGGGGGTGGGGAGAGGGTTGGGCACGGGGAGAGGGATGTGGGAGGGGGCGGGGAATGAGGTATGTGGGTGGGGGCGGGGAAAAAAGGGTGGGATGTGGGAGGGGGCGGGGGGAGTGGGATTGTGGGAGGGAGGGCGGGGTTGTGAGGGATTGTGGGAGTGGAGGGGTAACAGTGATGTGGTGAGGTGGGGGGATGAGGGATGGGGGTGGGGGCGGGGGATATTGAGGGATGGTGGGAGGGCAGCAGGAAGAGGATTGTGGCGATGGGGGCGGGGTTGATTGGTGGGGGAGGGGGCGGGGAGTAGGTGGTTTGTGGGAGCGGGGATGTGGGTGGTGGTGTGGGGGGGCGATGTGGGAGGGGGGTGGGGGCGGGGTTAGAGGTGGTGGGTGGTGGCGGGGCTGGTGGGTTGGGGGAGGGGGAAGGGTTGTGGGTATGGGGGGGTGGGGGTACGGGGTTGTGGGAGGGGGGTGGGGGGAGGGGTTTGAGGGGGTGGGGTGGGGGAGTGGGTTGTGGGTATCTCTCTGAGGTGCCGCCGCTCCGGGGGGGTGGGGGGGTGTCTGGGAAAGAGAAAAAGACCAATAAATTATGAAGAGGCAAAGCACCAACGAACTAGAAATAGGAACGAAAACGAAATATGAAAGAGGAAAGGCAAACAGAACTAATGAAGACGGAAAAAGAAGACACAAGACAATGAAAAAGACGGAAAAGACAAAAGAAATATGCAAGAGGAGAAGAAAAAGAAATATGGAAAGCGGAACAAGCAAGCCGAAGGTCTGACGGAGAGAACCAAGAAAAGAAATCTTGCATTGAGGACAAGCAACCGCGCTATGAAAGAGCGAGGAGGAAAAGAAATATCGAAAGAGGACAAGCAAAAGAAAAATATGAAAGAGGCAAAAGAAAGAAGAAATATGATTGGGGGAAAAAAAAGGTAGAGCAATATGAACGAGGAAAAGAAGAAGAAATCTCTATAGAGTATTGAAAGAGGAAAAGAAAAAAGAAATATGAAGGAGGAAAAAAGAAAAAAGACATATGGAAGAGGAAAAGAACAAGAAATCTGAAAGAGAAAAGGAATGAACAGAGAAACATCCACAGCAATCATGCCATAATTCCCGCCCCTCCAACTTCCCGCTTCCGCGGCCCCCCCCCCCCCTCCCCCCCACCCCCCCCGCCCCCTCACACTCTTCCCACCCCCTCCCACATCCCGCCCCCTCCACATTACTCTTCCTCGCCCCTCCCACTTCCGTCTTTTCCCCGGCCCCTCCACTAATCTCGTGTCTCTTCCGCCCCCTCGCACATCCCTGTCCCCGTCTCCTCCACACAATCTCTTCCCCGTCACCCTCACAACATCCCTGTCCCCGTCCCCTCCCAAATCCCTCTTCTCCGCCCCCACTTCCCTTTCACCGCCCCCTTCCCACATCTCCCTGTCCCTGTCCCTCCCGCATCCCTGTGCCCATCCCCTCCCACATCCTCTCCCCGTCCCTCTCACATCCTCTTCCATGCTCCCTCCCACATCGCTCTTCCCCGCCCCCCTCTCAATCCCTGTCCCCTCCACATCCCTCTTCCTTCCCACATCCTCTCCCCGCCCCTTCTCACATACCCTCTCCCCGCCCTTCACATTCCTCTCTCCACCCCCTCCATCCCTCTTCCCGCCCTCCTCCACATCCATCTCTCCTCACCCCCTCCAATCCTCTCCCGCCCCCTCCCGCTCCCTCACCTCATCCTTCTCCCCGCCACTCCCACATCCCTCTCCTGCCCCCTACAAACATCCCTCTTCCTCAACCCCCTCCACATCCCTTCCCCCCTCACACTTCCCTCGTTCAGCCCCTCCCACATCCCTCTCCCGCCCCTACATACATCCTCTTTTTTTTTTTTTTTTCAGCTCCCTACCAATCATCCCTCTTTCCCTCCCCTCCCACATTTCTTCCCGCACATGCCAACTGTAGGGGCTCCGCGCTGTGACAATCTCGTGAGCCTTTTACAAGCGCCATATTCAATCCTCATTTCCCCCTTGATCCTCAATCGCCGGCAAATATAACCACTGCCGGTCCACCCCACAACCAACAACTGCTGTCCCTCGTCCAGTATATCTTGTTTTCCCCTTGTTCCAATCCTCCTTCACCTTCTTCCTCCAACCCTTTTGGTTGGACTAGGTTTCTCTCACTTCACCTACATCCTCACCTCTCCTACCTTCCCTGTGTCTCTGCACATGTTTGTCCTACAAACTTCCTTTTTACTTTACTGTTTCACCCCCTATCAGCTGTCTTTCCACCCTCTCTAGGGAATTCCTTTGCTCCATTCTTCACATTTCTTCCTCATTCTTTCCCTAATCCCTGTCTCTCCTCCCCGCAATCCTATCTGGCCCCCCTTCACACAATTCCATCCTTCCGACAATTCTTCATCCTCCCTCCCTCCCTCCCTCCCTCCTCTCTCTCTCTCTCTTCTCTCTCTCTCTCTCTCTCTCTCTCTCTCTCTCTCTTCTCCCTCCCTCCTTCCCTCCTTCCCACAAATCTCGTTCTGGCTCCTCCACACAATTCCTTCTCCCCACTTCGGAACAAATTCCTTCTCTTCCTCCCCACAACCCCTTCCCTCCCTCTCGTGATTGACGAAGCCCAACTGGACCTTTGAAGCTAAAATTGAATCGGAGTTTGGGATGATGCCGATTGGCAAAGCGCCTGGCGGAACAGCGCTTGGCGGAACAGTGCCTGACGGAACAGTGCCTGGCGGAACAGTGCCTGGCGGAACAGCGCTTGGCGGAACAGTGCCTGACGGAACAGTGCCTGGCGGACAGCGCCTTGCGGAAACAGTGCCTGGACGGAACAGTGCCTGGCGGAAAACAGTGCCGGCGGAAAACAGCGCTTGGAGGAACAGTGCCCTGGCGGAACAGTGCCTTGGCGGAACAGCGCTTGGGCGGAAACCTGCCTGACGGAACAGTGCCTGGCGGAACAGTGCCTGGCGGAACAGCGCTTGGCGGAACAGTGCCTGGCGGAACAGTGCCTGGCGGAACAGTGCCTGGCGGAACAGTGCCTGGCGGAACAGTGCCTGGCGGAACAGTGCTTGGCGGAACAGCGCCTGGCGGAACAGTGCTTGGTGGAACAGTGCCTGGCGGAACAGTGCCTGCGAACAGTGCCTGGCGGAACAGTATGCTGGCGGAACTGTGCCTGGCTCAGAAACAGCGCTGGCGGAAACAGCGCTGGCGGAACAGTGCCTGGAGGAACAGTGCCTGGCGGAACAGCGCCTGGCTGAACGCTGCTTGGTGGAAACAGTGCCTGGTGCGGAACACGCTGGCGGAACAGTGCTTGGCGGAACAGTGCCTGCGGAACAGCGCCCTGGCTGATACGGCGCCTGGAGGAAGGAGAGCCTCTCTTACCCAATTACACAAATTATTTTTTTGTATTAATCTTTCAATTTTTAGTAAATAAACTTAGCGAATTCAGATTCGAACCTGGGCACTGAACTTGCCAGGTTTTTCGTATTCGTTATTTCCTATTTCAGTTATAATTACAATTCCCTATTATACAAATTAAAATTAAATATTAATATCAATGTATTTAACTGTGTTAATTTTAAATTTATAGTATTTTATGTCATTTGAGTAATTTTCCTGGGTTTCAGGGAGAAGATGCTACTGGTCTGAGACCGAGCCGCGGGAGCAGAGATTCCCTGAAGTGTCTGCAGGTAGCCAGCAAACTTGTAGACTGTCACCAGACTCATGACTACTTTGTAGGGCTGAATTGCTCTACATGCATGTGGCTTTCTTTATGTTAACCAATACTTTATTACATGTAAAACTATAGTTTGTATTATACACAAAGCAATAATTTTTGATTTGACTACCTTCAGATTTCTCGGACTACAATAAAGTTTGTTAGAATGTCACCAGTCTCACGGCTGCCATCTAAAGTTCTTTACACTGGTTGGTGAACATTTTACCCTGTTACCTCGATATTGTGGTACTCAAATACTCATGAAGAAATTATAATTTCTGAAATATATCTTATGTCCCAGGCCAACACAGGTTATCGTCTTTGAAAGGGGACTTCAAAAATTGCAACATATATTACGTGTGAAAAAGGGCGATTATGTTCTGTTCAATGAAGCATGATCAAGTTCCTCTCCAGCAAGAACTAGAAGACTTAGTCCTGGACTTAGGTCTTATCACAATCAGTGCTGAGGTTTTTACATCTCGTCTCCAACAGCGGAATTTACTGAACCCCAGCTGGAAAATATCTACTTACAGACATCTTTAATGGATCACAGACTGACCAAATGTTGGAAACCAAAAAAAATTGCAAAAGGAAAATGACTGTTGTTGGCAGAAGTGCCTGGCAAACATTTCAGCTTGTGGTGCCATGGGGTTCTGGGTAATAATAATAATATGCTACAAAGAGTTGCTTAGATATGATTAGACTGTATAGGAAGCCAGTTACAGAACGTCCCTGAAACTATCTGCACCTACTCTTGGATTTCTTATAGTCCAAATTTAGGAGTAGTGAGTGAATCGTAAAATGAAAGTTCGCCTCAGAACATCCACGCCAAATAAAAGAGCTGACAGAAGAGATGGGCTGAGGCCATAATGGATAACTACATCTGCAGTTTTAACATGAATATCCTCACATAAGCAATAAAAGCGTAAGGAATACTTGTCGATGTTAATAACCAACATGGAGAAACTCGGAAATAAAATTGGGCTGCATATTTCGATCCCTACTGGAGTCCTCGTCAGAAGATGAAGATTCCAGTTGAAGTAGAAATTAATTGACTTGCTTTATTTTCCGAATTTCTGTCTCTAAGAGGGTTATTAACACGAATAATCATGTTAAACAATAAGTAGAGCACTTAAAGTTCTCAACACTCTCTAGATCTGCTTGACCCATCTGGGTTTAGCATTCCCCTATGAATATTATAAAAGGTTCTGGACAAATAAAAAAAAAAAAACAATAACCATAAAAAAAAAAAAACCCAAATATCCACAAATTTTTTTCCCCCCCCTCTCCCACTCTTTTTTTTTCCCCCCCCCCCCCCCCCCCCCCCCCCCCCCCCCCCCCCCCCCCCCCTCTACAATTGATGATACAATGAGCACCACTAAAGATAAAACCTCTGTTCACAATGCTAATTTCAGTTTTGTCTTTGGTCCCAAATTTGAAACAAATTTAAAAGTATGATAAAAATGTAATTCAGAAATAACTGAGGATTTCATGTATAAAGATTATTTTCATTATGATTACGTAATTCATTATGAAAAATTACATACATAATTAGCATTTTTCCTTCTGACAAACTTTATCTAAAGTGAGAAAATAGATTGCTAACTTTCCATGATGTGAAAAATAAAACATACCAAAAACATCATAAAAAAAAATAAGATACACAGATCTTTCACTAAATTTTGTTATTCCACGTCCCCTTAACTGCCCCGCCATGCCCCGTGCCCCTCCCCCGCCCCCCTCCTCCCAGACCTGCCAAGCTCCCAACCTTCCACGCCTCCTACAAAGCCAGGCCAATACCCGACAACGCCCCTTACCCCTCTAAGCGCCACCGCCTCGCCCATACCCGCCACGCACCATCCCGTCCGCACACCATTTCTTGCCCCGAAAACGCCCCCTAACTTGCCCCGTCACCTCACCTGGCCTCATCCACCGCTTCCCCTTCACTCTTCTAAGCCATGCTACCTTACCCACCCTGTACTCTTTCTCGCCCAGCGCCATTCCCCACTAAGAGCTGTTCCTCACACACCCGCTTCCCCGCCCCGTCTCACCCACTTCCCTGCCCCGTCTCACCCACTTCCCCGCCCCGCACGATTATCGAGGCTGCCACAAAGAGAGGGAGGCTTTCAAAAGCCTCATTCATCGGATAATGAAAAACCATCCCACATCTCCCTGAACTCAGCAGGGATGGGATCCTTAGGTTGGAGCCCCAAGCTTGTAGACTTGTACCAAGCCAGATGACGAACACGAGAGAGAGAGAGAGAGAGAGACAGAGAGAGAGAGACAGAGAGAGACAGAGAGAGAGAGACAGAGAGGAGACAGAGAGAGACAGAGAGAGAGAGACAGAGAAAGAGAGACAGAGAGAGACAGACAGAGAGAGGCAGACAGACAGAGACAGAGGGAAAGAGAGATACTGACTGATTTATATAAAGGAAAGGCTCTTTGAGGGGGGCGAGTTTGAAGATGGAGACAGTGTCTACCTGGAGGTCGTTCGGGGAGGTCAATGCCCCCACGACCCTCTCCTCGACCAGGCTTCTCGGTGGATCAGGGCCTGATCAACCAAGCTGCTAATGCTGGCTGCGGGCAATCCAACGCATGAACCACAGCCTAACTGATCAAGCAATGACTTAAGGTATCTGTCCAGTTCCCTCTTGAAGACAGAGAAGGGTCTATTGGTAATTCCCCTTACGTATGATGGAAGGCTGAACAGTCTTGGGCCCTGGACACTTACTGTGTATTCTTTCAGTGTACTCACGGAGCCCCTACTTTTCATTGAGGGTATTTTGCACAGTCTGCCTAGTCGTTTGCTTTTATAGGGAGTGATTTTTTTATGCAGATTTACGACCAGTTCCTCTAGGATTTTTCAGGTCCAGGTGTAGATTATAATGCGCCTTTCTTGTCTGCGTTCCAAGAAATACAGGCCAAGGGACTTCAAGCGTATCCAGTAATTAAGGTGCTTGATTGAAATTATACTTGCAGTGAAAGTTCTCTGTACATGCTCTGATCTGCAATTTCCCCTGCCTTGAATGGTGCTGTTAGTGTACAGCAGTAGTCCAGCCTAGAGAGAACAAGCGACTTGAAGAGGATCATCACTGGCATGGCATCCCTTGTTTTGAAAGTTCTCATTATTCATCCTAGCCATTTTCCCCGCAGAAGTGATAGTGACACTGTTGTGATCCTTGTAGGCGAGATCCTTTACACTACTTTTCCGCTCTGTGTAGTTAGAGTTTGCTTTATACTCAGTTATAGCTATATTTCCCTCAAATTTTCCATAGCAGAGTATCTGAAATTTGTCCTCACTGATCATCATATTGTTTTCCGTGGCCCATTGGTTAATGTCCGCTTGGAGATTTACCGCGTCCTCATTGGACGACACTCTTACGAAGATTTTAGCATCTTCTGCAAAAGAAGAAACGTTGCTTTAGTTTACATTTCTGTCTATGTCTGATATGAGGAAGAACAGATTGAGGGCGAGTATAGTACCTTGTGGAACAGTTTTTCACTGTGACAGCCTCCGACTTAACTGTTTATCATTATTACTCTGTGTTCTATTGATTAGAAAGTTGAAGATCCATCTGCCCATCGGTCACTACGAGGCTTAAGGGACAGGTTCACCCTATGCGGCGCGTAGATAAGAAAATAAATCGAAAAAATGGAAAATGAGTTTTAACCCAACTGCTTGGAGAGAGGATCATGGGTGCTACAACTAACGACATACTGGAAAATGACAGTTGAGTACAGTTCAGAGCATTTAATAACGGAAACATTTCGCCATGAGCGGCTTCATCCACTCGAGGCGAAACGTTTCCTTTAATAAATGCCCAGAAATGTTCACAAATGTCCTTCCCATAGTTTGTCGGTGCCACCATACCATTAACAACTAACGACATTGTTTCAGTGACCGCACTCACACCCTGCCTTGTATTTAGTGGAATCCGATATTTGCAAACGCTTGTCCAACCAGTTTTAAATAACTTTTTTTAATTTACAGCTTCAGAGTGCAGTCTGTTTCATTGGTTTATAACTTCAAAATCACTGCAAACTTTTTGCATTGGTAAACCACCTAACACTTCATGTAACTCTTCGTGTTTGTTAATATGTTTATCGTCAAAATGAAGGTTTGAATGAGGTCTCCTAGCCCGGGTTTCTAAAGGCGAACTCAGTTAATGCTTTGAGTCTGTCTAAATGGGGAGCTTTCTTAATGAAGGTATGGGTTTCAGTGGCCTTTTTCTACAGCCTTCTTCCTTCATCTTACCTACTTTTCATGTATTTGGGGATCAAAACTGGAAAGAAGCTTCAAGATGAAGTCTTGTGTCAGTATTGTTAACACCTGGTGTTTTGTACTCCAAATTTTCTGGCTGTAAAACGCAACATTAATATCGCGTCACTACCTCTGTAGCCGGTTCTTCTCCCTCCGCAGCTCGTACTTTTGATCAAGGTCTCAGGACCGATACGTTTTCTAATAACAATGTCCTAGTATTTGCTCAGGCGTCCTTAATAAAAAGAACTTGTCGGTATCAATTATCGGAGTTAATACCATTATGCATTCATGTCTCTCAATACTTTGTACTTGTCCACGTAGAAACTGAACTTTCATATCTCCAATCACGGCGTCAATCTTGTTTCATCCACTAATTTTAGTAACTTTAGATATTAATAGTTTCAAGATCATCTTAGTACATTGTGAGGATTAGACAGATCAATTCCAGATCACTTCACCAGAGAGAGAGAGAGAGAGAGAGAGAGAGAGAGAGAGAGAGAGAGAGAGAGAGAGAGTGAGTGAGAAAAATAGATGGCAAGTAACATTTACACCTGAGAAAACACAAATGATGATGATCTCTAGGCACCATGAGGGTAATGCCGGTGCAGTAGTAAGGATGAATGGGAGGGTGTTGGCACCTGGGGAAGAAGTTGATATCCTTGGGGTGAAATTTGACTCTAAACTGACCATGAAAAACCACGTTGTAAATCTTGCAAACAAGGCAGCCAGGAAGCTTACAGCACTTAGCCGTATCTCGCATCTGCTTGATAGCAGGGGTTGCAAGATTTTGTACGAGGCACAAGTATGCTCACACCTTGAGTATGCTCCACTTTCTTGGTTCGCCTGCTCCCCCTTCTCATCTGCGACTGCTTGACTGAGTAGAGAACAGTTCAAGACGTCTCATCTCTCGCCTGGACCAATCCTGGATAGATCTGTCATTTCAACAGAGCCTTCAACACAGGAGGGATGCGGGTGGCCTTACTGTTATGTACAAGGCCAATATTGTCAAAGTACCACACTTGGAGCCACTTCGAGGACAGCGTGAAGCAAGCTTCTATACCACAAGATGGGCAGAGAGCAGCAACTTCACTCTGGCTGTACCCTTCTCCAGAACATCACTTCACCTGAAATCATTTATCCCCAGGGTGACTCGAGTATGGAACACATTCGTACAGCATTATGATGTCAACGAGATAAAGTCAGTTGATGAGATGAAAATGCTGGCCAACAGATGGCTCCAACTTCATCCTGTTCCCTACTTGTATGTTTTACAACAGTAAAAATGCTTTCAAATGAGCTGATGTAGGTAATAGCTCTTAGCTTGTCAATAAAGTTAGGAATCCTTATCTTGTCAATAAGGTAGAGATCCTTAACCTAACCTTGTCAAACCCTGTGTAAAAGAGAGAGAGAGAGAGAGAGAGAGAGAGAGAGAGAGAGGAGAGAGAGAGAGAGAGAGAGAGAGAATGCATACACTTTGTGCTGCCAATGTTAGTCAGCAGTTCTATTGTAAGTCACGTGTATGTTCGTGATGCCTCCTCTGCCAAGCAGTTTCCTTCCCTTTTTTTCTAATGATGAACTCATTCAGCACTTCAGATAGTTTTCCATGTTTGAGCTTGTCGAAGCCATTCATTGTCTTCAAGATTTGAATGAGATCTCTTAGACTCTATTTCCTAAGAGAATATAAAAGGCTAAATGCTTTGAGTCTTACATAAGTGTTTCTCAGTGATGGTACGAGTTTGGCAAATCAACTTTGTCAGATCCGATGTAAATGGTTTAGAAAACCGACAAGTTGAAGATTGAGACACTTGTGCAACATCTGGTAATCATTATTAAGCAAACTTTTCCGTAATAAAGTTTCCCAAATGTCTAATTCATCATCACATCATGTCCTCTCTAATGTATCCTCGTCCTTTATGTAATCTGGAGACCAAAATCGGAAGGCATATTCAGGCTGTGGCGGAACAAGTGCATTATGAGGAGTCAGTGTGGGTAAGGTTAGGTAAGGTTTGTCAGGAAACAGGACAAGTGCTTCCTGACGCGGATCTCAGTCATCTGATGACCTGCAGTTCGAGCATTTGGTCATCTGATCGAGGCCTTCCACCCCATTAAAATTTATGGTTATATGCTGGGTCAATATGGTGTCTGGTGTTTTGTGCTCAGAGTTTATAGCTATGAGACTAACATTTTGTTGGCCTTGCTAAGAAATTGGTCGCTTATGGGTACTGCGAGGTTCTTTTCTTCACCTGTTTCGATAAGTTTGTTGACAAACGAGAGAGAGAGAGAGAGAGAGAGAGAGAGAGAGAGAGAGAGAGGAGAGAGAGAGAGAGAGAGAGAGAGAGAGAGAGAGAGAGAGAGAGAGAGAGAGAGAGAGAGGGGGCATGAATGGGGGTGGGGGAGGAGGTAAAGGTGAAAAACAAACATAAAAGAGAAACAGACATCGTCATAGAACGAGGAATTGCAAAGTCATTAACAGATTGGTCCTCTTTCAGATTCAATAGCTGACCTCGCCTTCCCGTCCCACCTCCTCCCACACCCTTTTCCCTCAAGTTCCACTTGCCTTCCCTTCCCCTTCCCTTGCCGCACCCACCAGACCCTTTCCCCCAAGTGCCACTCGAAGCTGGAAGAGCAAAGGGGCAACCAAAGGGAGGAGTTAAGGAGCTGGAAGGGGAGTTTCATACAAGAGTTTCCATTTACCTAAGAGATAGAGTTTAGACCCGCAACCTTCACTTGTGACAGCCATCTGTCGCACAGCGGCCAGTCGTATGTAGGGAGGAGGGGGAGACGGAGAAGAATAAAGGAAAGGAGAATGTAAGGAGGAGGAAGAATGGGGGATAGAGAAGAGTGTAACTGACACGGATTAGCTAATGAGGAAGAAGCGAGAAGAGATAAGACGTAAAATTGCCGTATCTCGCATCTGCTTGACAGTAGGGGTTGCAAGATTCTGTACGAGGCAAAAGTACGCTCACACCTTGAGTATGCTCCACTTCCTTGGTTTGCCTGCCCCTCCTCTCTCATCTGCGACTGCTTGACAGAGGGGAGAACAGAGCAAGACGTCTCATCTCTCGCCTGAACCAATCCTGGATAGATCTGTCATTTCAGCAGAGCCTTCAACACAGGAGGGATGTGAGTGGCCTTACTGTTATGTACAAGGCCAATACTGTCAAAGTACCACACTTGGATCCACTTCGAGGACAGCGTGAAACAAACTTTTATGCCACAAGACGGGCAGAAAGCAGCAACTTCACTCTGGCTGTACCCTTCTCCAGAACATCACTCCATCTGAGATCATACATACCTAGGATGACTCGAGTATGGAACACATTCGTACAGCATAATGATGTCAACGAGATAAAGTCAGTTGATCAAATGAAAATGCTGGCCCACAGATGGCTCCAACTTCATCCTGTTCCCTACTTGTATGTCTCATAACAATAAAAATGCTTTCAAATGAGCTGATGTAGGTAACAGCTCTTAGCTTGCCAATAAAGTTAGGAATCCTTAACCTGTAAATAGCCTGTTAATAAAGCTAGGGATCCTTAACCTTGTCAAACCCTGTGTAAAAGAGAGAGAGAGAGAGAGAGAGAGAGAGAGAGAGAGAGAGAGAGAGAGAGAGAGAGAGAGAGAGAGAGAGAGAGAGAGAGAGAGAGAAAACCTTAAGAAAATAAGAAACGGAGGTAGAAGAGTTGATCAAATTGCAGAACTAGAGAATGTACAGAGAACCTTTACTGCACGTATAAGTTCCATCAAACACATTAACTACTGGGAGCGCCTGGAAGCACTTGACTTGTATTCACTGGAGCGCAGGTGAGAGATATCATAATCTACACCTGGAAGATTCTGGAGGGACTGGTCCCTAATATGCACACAGCAATCACTCCATACGAAAGCAAAAGACTTGGCAGGCGATGCAAGTTACCCACAGTGAAAAGTAGGGGCGTCACTGGTACACTACGAGAAAACGCAATTAGTGTCCGGGGCCCAAGACTGTTCAACAGCCTCCCACCAGCAATAAGGGGCATTACGGGAAGACCCCTGGTTGTCTTCAAGAGGGAGCTGGACAGATACCTAAAGACGGTGCCGGATCAGCCGGGCTGTGGTTCGAACGTTGGACTGCGTTCGGCCAGCAGTAACAGTCTCGTTGATCAGGCCCTGATCCACCGGGAGGCCTGAGCGTGGACCGGGCCGCGGGGGCGTTGATCCCCGGAATGACCTCCAGGTAGACTCCAGGTAGACACATCTTCCAAAGCAGAGGTGAACGTGAAGGTTATAACGGCGTAAAGTACACGCGTAATTCAAACCACCAAACAACAAGGGATTTAAAAATGTCTCACAGGAAGTGGAAGAACTCGTTGAAACCCGCCCGAGGGTTCCTTAATGTCTCTAAACACAAGATTCACCCACCAACAGTGTGTCGTTCTGCCCCTACTTCCCCCTTGCGTGTATTTTATAAACAAAGGAAGATGAATAAAAACGTAATAAACCGGCTATAAACTCCGTTCTGTTGTAATTCCCGGAAAAAGGGGAAAAAAATATTCGAAAAATGCGTCGCGCGCGCGCATTTTTGCTAGACCGAAAACAGTGGCGTTCTTATAAGCTCCACTAGGATTCAGAATCCGATTCGTTCTTATAAAGTAATCCAGTCATAGCCAGATTACCTCAGCTAAGAAAGCTGAAGTAATCTACTCAGCTGTCGGTGATTTTCTTCCTCTCTTAATTTTCCTGAAAAATATTATAAATTTATATAAAAAAATTAAGAAAAAAATGCAGGTTCTTATAAGCCTGGCAAATGAGAGGTGGAGTAGGAAGGTGTGGGAGACATGGGAGGAGTGGAGAGATAGGGAGAGAAAATGGAAGTAAAAAGGAAAACAGGAAGAGGAGACAAACACATTTAGGAGAAAGAGAAGAAACAATAGGTGGGTGGGAACGGGAGGAGGTGGGAGGACGCGGAGGATGAGGAGATGGAGGAGGAGAAAAAATGAGAAGGAAGAAAAGGTGGAGGAGTATGGACCAAGGCTCCCACAATACTTAGACCAAAATACTTTTCTAACTGTTATTGGTGCTGGCGGGGCTGCCACCATCCCCGGCAAGACAACACGATACTGGTGCTTTGTTGGGAGTGGGAGGGGGTGGAGAAAGGGGAGAGGGGCGGTGGGGAGAACGAAGTGTGAAAGAGAAAGGGGAGAGGGGCGGTGGGGAGAACGAAGTGTGAAAGAGAAAGGGGAGAGGGGGGCGGTGGGGAGAACGAGTGTGAAGAGAAAGGGGAGGAGGGGGCGGTGGGGGAGAAAAGAAGTGGGGAAAGAGAAAGGGGAGAGGGGCGGTGGGGAGAACGAAGTGTGAAAGAGAAAGAGGAGAAATCATAGAGGTTGAGAGAGAAGATGAGGAAAAGGCTGCACTTCATAGCTGCTGGAAAAGAGGCTGCGTAGGTTCATGTACAGCAAATGTCTCGATTCTCCTTCGAGTCGAGAGACTTCAGAGAAGGTACATCATGACTGTCACAATTATTAGATCAAAATGACAAAACGGAGGTTCTGGAAGGAAATCAAAATTCATCACAGAGACTGGGCAGTAAACAAAGTAAAATCTGCTCTTAGTAAAGTAAAAAAAAAAAAGTCATGGTGCTCCCATGTAACCTCGCACCATCCTGTTGCAGTCGATTTAAGTCGCTTCAATTGAACACAGAAAAATTGCAAACATGTATCACCAAACTGTTCCAGCGGGCAAAAGACAATAATATAATGCTCAATGGTGAGAAATTTCAGCTGCTTAGATAAGGAAAGAACGAAGAACTTAAAATAAACATAGGATATAGGACACGGGCAGACGATCTCAGAGTTCGAAAGAGAACGCGTAAACGACCTAATAATAGTCATTAAATACCCCATTGTTTCGAGAACACCGAGGTAAATGCAGCAAAAGCCAGGAAAATGAATCACATCAATGTTGGTTCAAATAACTTCTATCCTCAGGTCTGGTATATTGGTCTGAGCCTCAAAGTTCTTGAAATGTACTCTTTTTGAATGAAGACGGATGATATACCTTTGATGAGTTTCGAGTTTTTCAAGCCAGATCTAGGGCCGGAGTCTGGTCCTAGGCCAGGCTTATCTGGTGTTTCCCTGGTCAACCAGGTTGTTGCTTCTGGCGGCCCGCAGGCCCACACATTCATCAAAGACTTATCTGGAATCGAAAAAAACACAACACCGCCTGGTTAAGGTGAAGAAGTGTTGGCGTGGGGGGGGGGGGAAGAGCGGTGAGTACCCACGTAAAGGTATCGTAAAGGTATCGTTTACATTACACTTAACATCTGTTGTTCCCTCCCCAGCCTCTTCCTTCCTGTGATAGTCAGCTGTTGTTGCCTTCCTCCTTTTGCTTTTCTCTCTCACCACCATTCTTCCTCCTACACCACCACATCAAGTCCTCCACCATACCCACATGCTCTTTCCTCCTTCAGAACATCCACCAACTCCTTTCTCCACTACC
>NC_069416.1:32376085-32431863 GCF_026875155.1 Cherax quadricarinatus | reverse complement strand
CCCCCTTTTTTCACGGGGTAACTTGCATCGCTGCCAAGTCTTTTGCTTTCGTATGGAGTGATTGCTGTGTGCATATTAGGGACCAGTCCCTCCAGAATCTTCCAGGTGTAGATTATGATATCTCTCACCTGCGCTCCAGTGAATACAAGTCAAGTGCTTCCAGGCGCTCCCAGTAGTTAAGGTGTTTGATGGAACTTATACGTGCAGTAAAGGTTCTCTGTACATTCTCTAGTTCTGCCAATTTGATCAACTCTTCTACCTCCGTTTCTTATTTTTCTTAAGGTTTTCTCTCTCTCTCTCTCTCTCTCTCTCTCTCTCTCTCTCTCTCTCTCTCTCCTTCTCTCTCTCTCTCTCTCTCTCTCTTTTACACAGGGTTTGACAAGGTTAAGGATCCTAGCTTTATTAACAGGCTATTTACAGGTTAAGGATTCCTAACTTTATTGGCAAGATAAGAGCTGTTACCTACATCAGCTCATTTGAAAGCATTTTTATTGTTATGAGACATACAAATAGGGAACAGGATGAAGTTGGAGCCATCTGTGGGCCAGCATTTTCATTTGATCAACTGACTTTATCTCGTTGACATCATTATGCTGTACGAATTGTTCCATACTCGAGTCATCCTGGGTATGTATGAAATCAGATGGAGTGATGTTCTGGAGAAGGGTACAGCCAGAGTGAAGTTGCTGCTTTCTGCCCGTCTTGTGGCATAAAAGTTTGTTTCACGCTGTCCTCGAAGTGGATCCAAGTGTGGTACTTTGACAATATTGGCCTTGTACATAACAGTAAGGCCACCCACATCCCTCCTGTGTTGAAGGCTCTGCTGAAATGACAGATCTATCCAGGATTGGTTCAGGCGAGAGATGAGACGTCTTGCTCTGTTCTTCCCTCTGTCAAGCAGTCGCAGATGAGAGAGGAGGGGCAGGCAAATCAAGGAAGTGGAGCATACTCAAGGTGTGAGCGTACTTTTGCCTCGTACAGAATCTTGCAACCCCTACTGTCAAGCAGATGCGAGATACGGCAATTTTACGTCTTATCTCTTCTCGCTTCTTCCTCATTAGCTAATCCGTGTCAGTTACACTCTTCTCTATCCCCCATTCTTCCTCCTCTTACATTCTCCTTTCCTTTATTCTTCTCCGTCTCCCCCTCCTCCCTACATACGACTGGCCACTGTGCGACAGATGGCTGTCACAAGTGAAGGTTGCGGGTCTAAACTCTATCTCTTAGGTAAATGGAAACTCTTGTATGAAACTCCCCTTCCAGCTCCTTAACTCCTCCCTTTGGTTGCCCCTTTGCTCTTCCAGCTTCGAGTGGCACTTGGGGGAAAGGTCTGGTGGTGCGGCAAGGGAAGGGGAAGGGAAGGCAAGTGGAACTTGAGGGAAAAGGGTGTGGGAGGAGGTGGGACGGGAAGGCGGGGTCAGCTATTGAATCTGAAAGAGGACCAATCTGTTAATGACTTTGCAATTCCTCGTTCTATGACGATGTCTGTTTCTCTTTTATGTTTGTTTTTCCCTTTACCTCCTCCCACCCTATTCATGCTCTCTCTCTCTCTCTCTCTCTCTCTCTCCTCTCTCTCTCTCTCTCTCTCTCTCTCTCTCTCTCTCTCTCTTTCTCTCTCTCTCTCTCTCTCGTTTGACAACAAACTTATCGAAACAGGTGAAGAAAAGAACCTCGCAGTACCCATAAGCGACCAATTTCTTAGCAAACTGGGACCAGGTAAACCATGTCCTAAACGAAACATGTTGGGAAGATGTTTTAAATGGAAATGGATCCAAACCAGTGCCTTGAAAGGATCAACTTCCTGGTAGCCCGAAGCATGTTCTAGGCATATTCCCCTAAGAAAGAAGAAGAGCAGGAGTAAACTGGAGAGAAAAAGACGCTCCCTCCACAGAAGACGACGAAGAGTCACTGAGCTTCTCGGGAGTGCTAGAAATATCTGATACACGAAAGGAGGCGCTGCCCAGGGAAGTGGAAACTATCGAACTTAAGCTAAATGACTCTTACAGGAACCAGGGAGAGGCAGGAGGAGCTTAAAGAAATTAGTGAAATTAAAAGAATTCAAAATATTTCTTTTCATATGCAAAAAACAAGGCAAATACCACATCTAGTATCGGGCCCTTACTCAGACAGGATGGGACTTACACAGTGACAACAAGGAAATGAGTGAAATATTGAATCCAGTACGACTCTGTGTTTAGTGAACCACTAATGGGTTGAGGATCGACGACCCAAAATGTTTCTTCATGAATGAGCCTCAAAACTCCATAAATGTATGCCAGATTTCCGACATTCCCCATAACTCCGATAGATTTCGAAAAAGCCTTTGAAAACATCCCTATGCACTCAGCCCGGGCCCGGGACTCGTGGAACTCTGTTTTCATTAAGAACTGCAAGAAACCCCTCTCGCGTGCCCTAAGTACACTATGGAGGAGGAGCTTGGAATGGGTTGAAATTCCACAGTCACTTAAAACAACGGTATAGCCCCACTCCATAAAGGTGGCAGCAAAGGCATTAGCTAAGAAATTAGACCAATAGCTCTTTACGTCCACATCATTAAAAATCTTTGAAAGAGTGTAAGAAGCAGGATTGCAAAAACACCTGGATTCCCAAAATCTGCACAATCCAGGGCAAAAATGGGTTCAGGGCAGGTCGCTCCTGCCTCTCACAACTACTGGATCACTATGACATGGCCTTGGATGCACTGGAAGAAAATCAAAAATGCAGATGTAATATACACAGACTTTGCAGAAGCATTTGACAAATGCGATCATGGCGTAATAGCCCCTAAAATACGTGCTAAAGGAATAACTGGGAAAGTGGGGGGATGGATCTTCAATTCCTAACAAATCGAAACACAAGAGTAGTGGTCAACGAGTTAAATCGGAGGCTGCCATAGTGAAGAGCTCTGTTCCACCCAAGGCACAGTACTCGCCCCCATCTTATTCCTTATCCTCATATCAACATAAACAGAGATATACACCACAGCACCCTATCATCCTTTGCGGATGATATAGGATCTGCATGAGGCTGTCAAACTGTGAGGACGCGGTTAACCTCCCAAAAAGATTAAACAAAGTTTTCCAGTGGGCAACGGTAAAAAAATATGATGTTCAATGAGGACAATTCAAATACTCCGTTATGGAAAACTGGAGGAGTTTAAATTTGACAGAGTATATACTGACTCCGGCCATACAATAGAGCAGAAAATAATGTAAGGACCTGGGAGTAGTAATGTCTGAGGATCTCACTTTCAAGGTCCCCAACAGTGCCACGATCGCACGTTTCAAAGAAAATGATAGGATGGATAATGAGAACTTTCAAAACGAGAGATGCCAAGCCCATGATGATCCTTTTCAAATCACTTGTTCTCTCTAGGCTGGAATACTGCTGTACATTAACATCTCCATTCAAAGCAGGTGAAATCGCAGATCTAGAGAGTGTACAGAGATCCTTTACTGCACGTATAAGTTCTGTCAAGCACCTTAACTACTGGGAACGCTTGGAAGCACTTGACTTGTACTCGTTGGAACGCAGGAGGGAGAGTATATCATAATCTACACTTGGAAAATCTTGGAAGGAATGGTCCCAAATTGCACACAGAAATCACTCCCTACGAAAGTTAAAAGATGGGCAGGCGATGCAAAATCCCCACCAATAAAAAGTAGGGGCGCCATTTGGTACACTTAAGAGAAAACACCATAAGTGTCGGGGCCCAAAACTGTTCAACAGCCTCCCATCAAGCATTAGGGGAATTGCCAATAAACCCCTGGCTGCCTTCAAGATAGAGCTGGACAGATACCTAAAGTCAGTGCCGGATCAGCCGGGCTGTGGCTCGTACGTTGGACTGCGTGCGGCCAGCAGTAACAGCCTAGTTGATCAGGCCCTGATCCATCGGGAGGCCTGGTCATGGACCGGGCCGCGGGGGCGTTGATCCCCTGAATAACCTCCAGGTAACCTCCAGGCCAACAAAATGTTAGTCTCATAGCTATAAACTCTGAGCACAAAACACCAGACACCATATTGACCCAGCATATAACCATAAATTTTAATGGGGTGGAAGGCCTCGATCAGATGACCAAATGCTCGAACTGCGGGTCATCAGATGACTGAGATCCGCGTCAGGAAGCACTTGTCCTGTTTCCTGACAAACCTTACCTAACCTTACCCACACTGACTCCTCATAATGCACTTCTTCCGCCACAGCCTGAATATGCCCTCCGATTTTGGTCTCCAGATTACATAAAGGACGAGGATACATTAGAGAGGACATGATGTGATGATGAATTAGACATTTGGGAAACTTTATTACGAAAAAGTTTGCTTAATAATGATTACCAGATGTTGCACAAGTGTCTCAATCTTCAATAACTTGTCGGTTTTCTAAAACCATTTACATCGGATCTGACAAAGTTGATTTGCCAAACTCGTGCCATCACTGAGAAACACTTATGTAAGACTCAAAGCATTTAGCCTTTTATATTCTCTTAGGAAATAGAGCCTAAGAGATCTCATTCAAACCTTGAAGACAATGAATGGCTTCGACAAGCTCAAACATGGAAACTATCTGAAGTGCTGAATGAATCATCATTAGAAAAAAAGGGAAGGAAACTGCGTGGCAGAGGAGGCATCACGAACATACACGTGACTTACAATAGAACTGCTGACTAACATTGGCAGCACAAAGTGTATGCATTCTCTCTCTCTCTCTCTCTCTCTCTCTCTCTCTCTCTCTTTTACACAGGGTTTGACAAGGTTAGGTTAAGGATCTCTACTTATTGACAGATAAGGATTCCTAACTTTATTGACAAGCTAAGAGCTATTACCTACATCAGCTCATTTGAAAGCATTTTTACTGTTGTAAAATATACAAGTAGGGAACAGGATGAAGTTGAGCCATCTGTGGGCCAGCATTTTCATCTCATCAACTGACTTTATTCGTTGACATCATAATGCTGTACGAATGTGTTCCATACTCGAGTCACCCTGGGGATAAATGATTTCAGGTGAAGTGATGTACTGGAGAAGGGTACAGCAGAGTGAAGTTGCTGCCTCTGCCATCTTGTGGTATAGAAGCTTGCTTCACACAGTCCTCGAGTGGCTCCAAGTGTGGTTACTTTGACAATATTGGCCTTGTACATAACAGTAAGGCCACCCGCATCCTCCTGTGTTGAAGGCTGTGTTGAAATGACAGATCTTTAAAAGGAAAATTGGCCAGGGAAAATTTTCACCTTCTTGATTTTTCTTACATAAAGGCGTCGAAGTGATGGAAGGGGGAAAAGCAGGTGGGATTAGGAAAGGGAAAACCAAAGGGTGAATTGTGCCCCCCGCCCCAAATCGGGGAAAAAATTTGTTCAACAGTCCCGAGTGGTTAAGTGGGGTTATTTTGGGAAACTTTGGCCTTGTTTCAATTTTAACCCCCCGTTTTTTAAGGCGTTTGAATTTTCCCCGGGTTTAAAAAACTTTTCCCAAGGGATAATTTTTTTTATCTAGGCTTACTTTGGGCTCGAGATAAAACAGGGAACCAAAAGGGGGAAAATGGTTACCCCACATTTTTATCAAAAATTTTCCCCCTTTTCCCCAAAAATCTCCTTCTTTTTCCCCTTCCTTTTTAAAAACCTTCAACTGGTTTTTTGGTAAGATTGAAAAATTTCCCCTATAAACTTCTTGGGTGAAACCCCCCTTAAATTTAAATTTCTAAAGGATTTAAAAATATGGTGCAAAGATTCCCGTGTTTTGGGAAATGAATTCATTTTTCTCTTTTTTCTTTTCCCTTTATTTTTTTTCTTTTATCCTTTTTTTTTGGGTGAATTTACTGGAAATTGATTGAAAAAGTACGGCCCTTGAGAATTTAAAAATCAAATTTAAAAAATTGGGGGGGGGAAAAAGGTTACGGGTAGTGGGGATTTTAAAGTTCGTTTTACGGTTTGGAAACAAAACAAGTTTTAAAACATAAAAAGTTATTTGGTTTTTCCGGTTTTTTGATCCAAATTTTTTTTAAATTAAAGGAAGATAAAGGGAAAAAGGTTTTGAAAGAAAAAGGCCTAAAAACCCTTTTTTAAAAGTCCCCTTTTGGGGAAGAAAAAGGCTTAACTGGGGTTTTTTGGGGAAAGGGTTTTAAGACCTAAAAATTTTTTTGGAGAAAACCCCTTTTAACAAAAACACAAGATTACTTGAAGTTTTTTGGTTTTGACCAAAATCAAAAAGGGGTTGAAGGAAAAAGGGTTAAATAAACCATGAAATTCCCTGCATTGGAAAGCTTTTAAATTAAAAAAAGTTTTTAAAGGGGGTTTGGAAACCCTTTTCTTTTTGACAAACAATTAACAAACACGGAGGGTTTTTGGGGGTTTTTCCCCTGAAAAAAGTTTCAGTTTTAAGGTTATTAAACCGAAACAGGGAAGGAATTTGTAAATTTTTTTTAAAATTTAAAGGGGAAATTGGGTTTCCCTTTTCAAGGGGGTTTTGGAAGGCTTCAGGGGAAAAATTTTTCCGTTATTTGTTAAGGGTACTAAAGGGTCAAAAAATATGGGGGGGTTGTGAAAATTTTTCCGCATTTTTTTTAAAAAACCTTTTCCATTTTTCAAAATTTTTTTTAAAAATCCTAACGCCCGACCATAGGGTTTTTGAAACCCCTGCCCCTTCCCCCAAGGAGTGGGCAAATATTTTCCTTTTTTCTTTTGCAACCCCCCCCCCCCCCCCCCCCCCCCCCCCCCCCCCCCCCCCCCCCCCCCCCCCCCCCAGAGTAAAAAATGAAAAAACAGTAAGTGGGGAGGTGTCACGTGAAAACTTTTCCCCCAAGGTACTATATGCCCTCAATCTGTTCTTCCTCATATCAACATGGGACAGAAATGAAAAAAAGAAACGTTTCTTCTTTTGCAGAAGACCCCTAAAAATTTCGTAAGAGTGTC
The DNA here is from genome assembly GCF_026875155.1 of Cherax quadricarinatus. NCBI lineage: Eukaryota > Metazoa > Arthropoda > Malacostraca > Decapoda > Parastacidae > Cherax > Cherax quadricarinatus. The sequence continues at coordinate 32,424,958 of NC_069416.1, read as the reverse complement.
GTCCAAGGGGGGACGCGGTAAATCCCCAAGGGAAAAAAAAACCAATGGGACGGAAAAAAAAATATGATGATCAGTGGGGAAAAAATTTCAGTTACTTTGCTTGGAAAATTGGGGGAAAATATATTTTAAAACGGGAAGTATAAAGAAAAAATTTAACAACGGGGGAAAAAGTGTGAAAAAGGATCTGCCTAAAAGGGGTTAAAACCCGTGTCTATCACTTTGGGGGGGGGAAAATGTTTTGGATGAAAATGAAAAAATTTCCCCAAAAACAAGGGTGCCAGGCCGTGTGATCCTCTTCAAGCGCTTGTTCTCTTTTGGTGGACTATTGCTGTACACTAGCAGCACCATTAAAAGGGCCGGGGGGAAATTGCAGATCTGGGAGCATGTACAGAGAACTTTTCATAAAAGTATAATTTCAATAAAGCCCCCTTTAATTCCGGGAAATCGCTTAAAAGTCCCTTGGCCTGTATTTTTGGGAAACGGGGACAAGAAAGGCACATTATAATCTACACCGGGAAAACCCTTTAGATTTAAAGGGGTGAAAATTCGAAAAAAAAAAATCACCCCCTATAAAAGCAAACGACTGGGCCCCGGGACTGTGCAAAATACCCTCAATGAAAATTTGGGGTCCGTGATTTACACTGAAAGAAAAACCCCAGTAAAGTGTCCGGGGCCCAAGCGGGTTAAACCCTTTCCCATCATACGTAAGGGGAATTCCCATGCCCTTTTCGCTTTTCTTCAAGGGGGGAAAAGGGCAGATTCCTTTTGTCATTGTTGATCAGTTAGGTGTGGTTTTTGCTTTGGGGATTCCCCGCAGCCAGCATTAGCGTTTGGTTGATGGGCCCCTGACCCCACCGAGAAGCCTGGTCGAGGAAGAGGGTAAATGGGGGTTTGACCCCCCGGGAAACGACCCCCGGGTTTAGCCCATTTCCCCATCTTAAAAATCCCCCCCTAAAGATTTTCCTTTACAAAAACCCGTCAGTATCTCTCTCCCCCTGTGTCTGTCTTTTTCTGCCCTTTCCTCTTTCTCTCTCTCTTCTCTCTTCTCTCTCTCTCTCTCCTCTTTTCTTCTTTCTCTTTTTCTCGTTTTTCGTCTCTGGCTTGGTACAAGTCTAAAAGGGTTGGAGCCCCAAACACAAAGGAAATCCCATCTGCTAAAGTTCAGGGTGATTGGGAGGGTTTTTTCTTTTCCCGAAAAAGTGGGGCTTTTGAAAGCCCCCCTCTCTTTTTTGGCGCCTCGAAAATCGTTGCGGGGGGGGGGAAAGGGGGTTTGGAGACGGGGGCGGGGAAAAGGGGGGTTTTTGGAGGAACACCCTTTAGGGGGGAAAGGCGTGGGGCGAGAAAGAAGGTCCCAGGGTGGGAAAGGGTTTCCCCAGGGGGGGGGGCTTAAAAGAGTAAAGGGGGGAAGCGGTGGATGGGGCCCAGGTGAGGGGGACGGGGCAAGTTGGGGGGGCTTTTTGGGGGCAAGAAGAGGGTGTGACGGAGGGGAGGGGGGGCCCCTTGGGGGGAAAAATGGGCGAGGGGGGTTGGGTTTAATAGGGGGTATGGGGCGGGGTTCGCGTTTTGGGCCCTGGTTTTTTGTAGGGGGGTTTGGAAAGGTTGGGGGGGGCGTGGTGGTCTGGGAGGGGAGGGGGGGGGGGGGGAAAGGGGGTCGGGGCATGGGGGGCATTTAAAGGGGGTGGAAAAAAAAAATTTAGAAAAAGATTTTGTTTTATTTTTTTTTTTTTTATGTTGTTTTTGGTATGTTTTTTTTTTTCACACAGGGAAATTTTGAAATCTATTTTCTAAACTTTTTTCAAAAGTTTGTCAAAAGGAAAAAACCCAAAATTATGTAGGTAATTTTTCATAAGAATTCCCGTTTTCTTTAATGAAAATAATTTTTACATGAAATTCAGTTATTTCTGAATTACATTTTTATCTACTTTTAAAATTTGTTTAAAAATTTGGGGCCCAAAGACAAACTGAAATTAGCTTTGGGTGACAGGGGTTTTATCTTAGGGGTGCTCATTGATTCATATTGTACAAGTATCTCATTTCCCTTTTTAATTTTCATGGGGGGAATGCAAAACCAATTGGGGTCAAGCGGGTTTTTAGGGGAGTGTTGAAAAATTTAAAGTGTCTACTTATTTTTTAAAACATGATTATTCGTGTTAATAACCCTTTAGAGACAAAAATTTGGGAAAAATTTAAAGAAGTCAATTAATTTCTATTTTAAAACGGGAAAATCTTTTTTTGACGGGGGACCCAGTAGGGTTCGAAATATGACCCCAATTTTTTTTCCCGATTTTTCCCCCTTTGGGGGTTATTAACATCGAAAGTTTTTCCTTTAGGGTTTTTATTGCTTATGTGAGGTTTTTAAATGTTTAAATGCAGATGTGGTTTTCCATTAGGGCCCCTCAGCCATTTTTTGTGCTTTTTTTTTGGGCGGGGATGTTTTTGAGGGAACTTTCATTTTACGTTTCCCACTAAATATCCAAAAATTTTGGGGATATAAAAAAACCAGGAGTAGGTTGGATATTTTCAGGGACGTTCTTTTAAAGGGGCCTTCCTATACAGTCAAAACCCTATTTTAAGCAGCTTTTGGGTAGAAATTTTTTTCTTTTTCCCCCAAAACCCCATGGCCCAAAAGCTAAAAAGGTTTGCCAGGCACTTCTCCCAACCCGCAGTCTTTTTTCCTTTTGAAATTTTTTGTTTTTTTCCCAAACTTTTGGGTTTCAGTCTGTGATCCTTTAAAAGATGTTGTAGTAGATTTTTTCCCGCGGGGTTAAAGTAAATTCCCTTTTGGAGACGAAAATTTTAAAAACCCTTTCGCACTGTTTGGGGAAAGCCCAAAAGCCCAGGACAAAGTCTTCTAGTTCTTGTGGAGGGGAAAAATTGATCGCTTCATTGAAAATAAAACATCATCCCCCTTTTTCAACGATTAGTTGTTTTTTTGGGAAGTCCCTTTCAAAGAGTAACCGGGGTGTTTGGGCCCGGGGGAAAAAAATTAGATGAATTTTTTTTCAGATAATTATAATTTCTTCTTGAGTATTTGGATTTTCCCAATATATGAGGAAACGGGGGTAAAATTTCACCGACATTTGTAAAGATTTTTAATGGCAGCCCGGGATTTGGGGGCCCATTTAAAAACTTTTTTGGGTTTGTCGTGAATCTAAAGGTTTCCCCAAATAAAAAATTTTAAATTTCTTTGTGTAGTTTCAACTTTTAGTTTCCCAGGAAAATAAAGAAAGGGTTTTAAGCAAAAAGAAAGCCATTGCATTTTATGGCTTTTTCAGCTCTAAAAGAAAGTCAGGGTTGGTGACATTTAAAAAGTTTTGTGGTCCCTGCAGCACTTCGGGGAATTTGCTCCCGCGGCCCCGGTCTCGGGCCCCAGTAGCATCTTTCCTGAACCGGGGAAAATTTTAAATAAAATGAGCAAAAAATTTTTAAAAATTTTAAAATTAACACATTTTTAATACTTTAGGTATAATTTTTTAATTTTAATTTGTAAAATTTAGGATTGTAATTAAAAATGTAATTGGAAAAAAAACGGAATACGAAAACCGGGCAAGTTCGTGCCGGTTTCGAAAATCGGGTATTCGCTAAGTTTTTACTAAAATTGGAAAGATTAATAAAAAAAAATAATTAGTGTTTTTGGTTTAGAGAGGCGCTCTTCCTCGGGCCCGCCGTTCCCCCAGGGTTTTTTCCGCAGGCCTGTTCCCCCAAAAGACTGTTCCCCCCAGGCGCTGTTCCCCCAGGCATTTTTCCCCCAAAGCACGGGTTCAGCCGGGCCCCTTTCCCGCCAGGCCTGTTCCCCCAGGCGCTTTTCCCGCCGGGGCACTGTTCCGCCGGAACTGTTCCCCCGGGCGCTGTTCCGCCAGGCGCTGTTCTGCCAGGAAATGTTCCCCCAGGCATTTTCCGCCAGGCACTGTTCCCCCAGGCACTTTTTCCCCCAGGACTGTTCCCCCAAGCACGTTCCCCGGGCGCGGTTCCCCCAGGCACTTTTCCCGCCAGGAATGTTCCGCCAGGCACTGTTCCGCCGGCACGGGTTCCGCCAGGCACTTTTCCCCCAAGGAACTGTTCCCCCAAAAGCGCTGTTCCCCCCGGCACTGTTCCGCCAGGAAATGTTCCGTCAGGCATGTTCCCCCAAAAGCGCTGTTCCGCGGGGGCACTTTTCCGCCAAGCGCTGTTCCCCCAAGGCACTGTTCCCCGGGCACTTTTCCCGCCCGGGCACTTTTCCCGCCGGGGCACTGCCCGTCAGGCACTTTTCCCGCCAAGCGCGGGTTCCGAAAGGAATGTTCCCCCAAAGGAAATTTTCCCGTCGGGGCACTTTTCCCGCCAGGCATTTTCCCGAAAGGCACTTTTCCGCAGGCATTTTCCCGCGGGCCCACTTTTTCCCACCAAGAACTGTTTCCCCCAGGCGCTGTTGCCAGGCACTTTTCCCGCCAGGCACTGTTCCCCCAGGCTGTTCCGCCAGGCGCTTTTCCCGAGGCCCCTTTTCCCGCCAGGCACTTTTCCCCGTCGGGGCACTTTTCCCCCAGGCACTGTTCCGTCGGGCCCGCTGTTCCGCCGGACTGGCCCCCAAAGGCCATTTCCGCCGGCACTGTTCCCCAAAGGCCCTTTGTTCCCCAGGCGTGTTCCCAGGCCTGTTCCCCCGGGCATTGGTTCCCCCAAGCATTTTCCCGCCAGGCGTTTGTTCCCCCGGGACTTTTCCCGGGGCAGGCACTTTTTACCAAGCACGGGTTCCGCCAGGCGTTTGTTCCGCCAGGCCCCCCTTGTTCCCCCAAGGCACTGTTCCGCCAGGACGGGTTCCCCCAGGCGCTGTTCCGGCCAGGCACTTTTTCCGTCAGGAAACTGTTCCCCAGGCATTTTTCCTCAGGCACTGTTCCCCCAAGCGTTTGTTCCCCCAAGGCAGGGTTCCGAAGGCCTGTTCCGCAGGCATTTTTCCCCAAAGGCACTGTTCCCCCAAGGGCAGTTCCCCCAGGCCTGTTCCCCCAGGCACTTTTCCCACCAAGCACGTTCCGCCAGGGGGGGTTCCGCCGGGAAACTGTTCCGCCAGGCACTGTTCCCCCAGGCCCCTTTCCCGCCAGGCATTTTTCCGCGGGGCAGGTTCCCGCCAGGCACTGTTCCCCCAAGGGGTTTTCCCGCCAGGCACTGTTCCCCCAGGCCCTTTTCCCCGTCGGGGCCCACTGTTCCCCCAAGCGCTGTTCCCCCGGCACTGTTCCCCCAAAGCGCTTTCCCCCAGGCACTTTTCCCGCCATGCACTTTTTCCGTCGGGCACTGTTCCCCCAGGGACTTTTCCGTGGGCCCACTGTTCCCCCAAGCGCTGTTCCCCCAGGACTTTTCCCGCCAGGCATGTTCCCCGTCAGGCACTTTTTCCCCCAAGGGCATTTTTCCCCCCCAAGGCACTGTTCCCCAAGCCCCTGTTCCGTCAGGACTGTTCCGCCAAGCGCTGTTCCGCCAGGCGTTTGCCAATCGGCATCACCCCAAAAACCCCAAATTAATTTTTGGCTTCAAAGGCCCAGTTGGGCTTCGTAAATCAAAAACGAGAGGGGGGGGGAAGGGGGTTTGTGGGGGGAGAGAAAAGGGAAATTGCGGAAAGGGGGGAGAAGGAATTTGTGGAGGAGACGAATGATTGTGGGAAGGGGGGAGAGAGAGAGGAGAGAGGGAAGGGAGAAGAGAGAGAGAGAGGAGAGAGAGGAAGAGAGAGGGAGGGGGGGAGGGAGGGGGGGGGATAAAGGGGAATTGTCGGAAAGGAGGAATTGAAAAAGGTTAAAAGGGGGGGGCAGAAGGATTGGGGGGAGGAGAGACAAGGGAATGGGGGGAAAGATGAGGAAAAAATGTGAAGAAGGGGAGCAATAAAAACCCTAGAGAGGGGAAAAGAAGCTTGAAGGGGGTGAAAATTTAAAGTAAAAAGGAAGTTGAAGGCAACTTTTGGGAGTGAAACAGGGAAGGTAGGAGAGGTGAGGAGGGAGGGGGAAAATGGGGAGAAAAAAATCAACCAAAAAAGGGGGTTGGGGGAAGGAAGTGGAAGGAGGGATTGGAAAAAGAGGGGAAAAAAAGAAAATACTGGACGAGGGAAGCAGTTGTTTGGGTTTTTGGGGTGGACGGCCAAATTGTTTTTTTTGCCGGGGGTTGGGGATCAGAGGGGGGGAAATGAGGAATTTGAATATGGGCTTGTAAAAGGCTCACGAGATTTTCAACAGGGGCGGAGCCCCCAAATTGGCAGTGTGGGGGGGGAAGAAATGTGGGGGGGGGAGGGGGAAGAGGGATGTTTTTTTGGGGGCCCGGGAAAAAGGGGTGTTTGTAGGGGGGGGAGGGGATTTTGAGGGGGGCGGGAAGAGGGAAGTTTGGGGGGGGGGAAAGGGGTGGGGAGGGGGTGAGGAAGAGGGAGTTTGTAGGGGGCGGGGAGGGATGTGGGAAAAGGGGGGGGGGAGAAAAGGGTGTGGGGGGGGCGAGGGGAAAAAAGGGTGTGGGGGGGGTCGGGAGAGGGGAAAGTGGGAGGGAGAAAGGGGGGGGGCGGGGGGGAAGGGGTGTGGGAGGGGGGGGAGGAAGAGGGGTGTGAAAGGAGGGGGGGGAAGAGGGATTTTGGAGGGGGGGGGAGGGGTGGGGAAAGTGGGGGGGGGGAGGGATGTGAGAGGGGGGGGGGGAAAAGGGATGTGGGGGGAAAGGGGGGAGGGTGGGGGGAGGGGACAGGGAAAGTGGGGGGGGGGGGGGAAAAAGCGATGTGGGGGGGGGCGGGGAAAAGGGGGTGTTGGGGGGGACGGGGAGAAAGGATTTTTGGGGGGGGGACGGGGACGGGGTTGGGGGGGGGAAGGGACAGGGGTGTGGGAGGGGGGGGGAAGAGGGATTTTGGGGGCCCGGGAAGAGGGGTTTGGGAGGGGAGGGGAAGGGATGTGTGAGGGGCGGGGAAAAGGGTGTGGGACGGGGGGGGGGAAGAAAGTGGGAGGGGACGAGGGGGAGGGTTTTGGGGGGGGGTCGGGGGGCAGGGTGTGGGAGGGGCGGGGGGGGAGGGGTTTTCGAGGGGGCGGGGGAGAGGATGTGGAAAAGGGGCGGGAAGGGGTGTGGGAGGGGACGGGGACGGGGGTGTGGGAGGGGGGCGGGGGAAAAGGGTTTTTGGGGGGGGGGGAAGAGGGATGGGGGGGGGGGCGGGGAGGGACGGGGTTTTTGGGGGGGCGGGGAAAAGGAAAGGGGAGGGGGGGGGGATGTGGGAGGGGGTGGGGAAAAGGGATGTGGGGAGGGGGGGCGGGGGAAAAGGGGTGTGGGAGGGAAACGGGGAAGAGGGTGTGGAGGGGCCGGGGGGAAAAAGGATTTTGGAGGGGGGGGGGAAAAAGGGGGGTGTGGGAGGGGGGGAGAGGGGGTATAGGGGGGCGAGGAAAGGGAGGGGGGGAGGGGGGGGGGGGGGGAATGTGGGAGGGGGTGGGGAGGGGCAGGGGGGGGGGGGTGGAGAAGAGGAGGGGGGGGGGGGTGGAAAGAGGGGGGTGGGAAAGGGGGGGGAGAAGGGGGGTGTGGGAGGGGGGGGAAAAAGGGATGTGGGAGGAGGCGGGGAAGGGGAAGGGGGGAAAGGGGGGGGGGAAGAGGAAAGTGGGGGGGGGCGGGGGTGGTGGGAGGGGGGTGGGGGAAAAAGGGAGTGGGGGGGGGGTGGGGGAAAAGGGTTGGGAGGAGGGGGAAAAGGGGTGGGGGGGGGGGGGGGGAAGAAAGGGTGTGCGAAAGGGGGGGGGAAAAGGGATGTGGGAGGGGGGAAAAAAGGGAATAGGAGGGGGCAGGGAAAAAAAGGGGTGTGGGAGGGGGGGGGGAAAAAAGGAATGTGGGAGGGGGGGGGGGATGTGGAAGGGGGTGGGGGGGAAAAGGGATGTGGGAGGGGGGGGGGGAAGAAAGGGAATTTGGGGGGGGTGGAGAAAAGGGGTGTGGGAGGGGGGGAGAGAAGAGGGTGTGGGAGGGGGGGGGAAGAGGATGTGGGGGAGGAGGGAAGGGGATGTGGGGGGGGGGCGGGGGGAAAAGGGGGAAAGGGGGGGGGGGCCGGGGTTTTTGGGAGGGGGGTGGGGGGAGGGGGTTTTGGGGGGGGGGTGGGGAAGAGGGTTTTGGAAAGGGGGGGGAAGGGGATTTTGGGAGGAGGCGGGGGGAAAAGGGGAGTTTGAGGGGGAGGGGCAAAGAGGGATGTGGGAGGGGGGCGGAAGGGGATGTGCGGGGGGCGGGGAAAAGGGGTGTAGGAGGGGGCGGGGAAGGGGGGGGTGGGGAAGAAAAAGGGGATTTGGGAGGGGAGGGGAGAAGGGGTGGGGGAGGGGGGCGGGGAGGGAAAGTGGGAGGGGGCGAGGAGAGGGATGTGGGAGGGGGGGGGGAAGGGGGTGTGGGGAAAAGGGGGGGAAAAAGGATTTGGAGGGGGGCAGGGGTGTGGGAAGGGGGACGGGGACGGGATGTGGGAGGGGGGGGGGGGAAGGGGATGTGGGGGGGGGGAAAAGGGATGTGGGAAAGGGGCCCGGGGGGGAGGGATGTGGGAAAGGGGAAGGGGGGAAAAGGAATTTTGGGTAGGCGGGGAATGGGGGGGGGGGGTGGGGAAGAGGGATGTGGGGGGGGCAGGGAGGGGATGTGGGGGAGGGGGGGAAGAGGGTTGGGGGAAGGGGGGGGGGAAGGGGGATGGGGGGGGCGGGGGGGGGGGGGATGTTTGAGGGGGGGGGGGAAGGGGGGATGTGGGAGGGGCCGCGGGAAAGGGGGTGTGCGAGAGGGGGGGGAAGGGGGGATGTGGGAAAGGGGGGGGGAAAAGGGGGTGTGGGGGCGGAAAAAGGGATTTTGGGGGGGGGGGGAAGGATGTGTGAGGGGGGGGGAAAAAGATTTGGGGCGGGGGAAGGGGGGAAAAGGGTGGGGGAGGGACGAGGAGGGGATGTGGGGGGGGCCCGGGGGAAGGGTTTTGGGAGGGGACGGGGGAAGGGGGTAGGAGGGGGGGGAAAAGGGATGTGGGGGCGGGGAAGGGGATGGGGAAACGGGGAGGGAGGGTGTGGGTGGGGGGGCGGGGAAGAGGGGTGTGGGGGGGGGGGCGGGGGAGGGGATTTTTTGAGTTTGGGGGGGAAAGAGGGTTTTGGGGGGGGGGGATGAGGAATGTTTGGGAGGGGGAGGGAAGAGTGATGTGGGGGGGGGCGGGGAGAGGGATGAGGGGGGAGGGGGGGATTTGGGGGGGGTGGGGAAAAGGAAGGGGGGGGGAGGGGGGGGGGAAAAGGGTTTTGGGGGGATTTCGGGGAAGGGGGTGTGGGAAAGGGGGGGAGAAGGGGATGTGGGAGGGGGGGCGGGGAAGGGGATGTGGAAATTTGGGGGGGAAATGGATGTGGGGGAGGGCGCGGAAGGGGGGATGTGCCAGGGGGGAGGGGGACGAGGGAAGGGGGAGGGGGGGGGGGAAGGTGTATTAGGGGGGGGGGGAAAAAGGGTGTGGGAGGGGGCGGCGAAAGAGGGATGTGGGGGGGGGCGGCGAAGGGGGATGTGGGGGAGACGGGGAAGAGGGGTGTGGGGGGGGTTTGGGGGGGGGATGTGGGTGGGCGGGGAAGGGGGGATGTGGGAGGGGGGGGGGAAAAGGAAAGGGGGGAGGGGGGGGGGAGAGAGGGAATTTTGGGGGGGGCGGGGAGGGGGATGTGGGAGGGGGCGGGGGGGAGGGATTTGGAGGGGGCAGGGAAGAGGGATTTTGGGGGGAGGGGGGGAAAAAAAGGGGTGTGGGGGGGGGGGAAAAAAGGGGATGTGGGGGCGGGGGGGGAGGGAATTTTGGGGGGGAGGGGGGAATAGGGATGTGGGGAGGGGGCGGAGAAGAGGGTGGTTGGGGAGGGGGGGGGGGAACGAGGAATGAGGGAGGAAAAGGGGGGTAAGTTTTGGGAGGGGGCGGAGAGAAGAGTGGGGGAGGGGGGGGGAAAAGGGTGTTTGAGTGGCGGGGGAAAAGGGGGTGTGGGGGGGGGGAAAGAGGGTGTGGGAGGGGGGGGGAAAGAGTGTGTGGGGGGGGGGGGGGGGAGGGGGGTTTTGGGGAGGGGACGGGGACTTGGGAATGGGGAGGGGACGGGGCAGGGGGGTAGGGGGGGGGGAGGGGATGTGGGGCGGGGGAAAAGGGAGTGGGAAACGGCCCGGGAGAGGGATGTGGGGGGTGGGGGAAAAAGGGATGTGGGAAAGGGGCGGGGGAAGAGGGTTTTTGATGGGGGGAAGGGGGGGGGGGGGGGGGAAAAGGGGTGTGAGAGGGGCAGGGAAAAAGTGATGTGGGAGGGGGGCCGGGGGGGAGGGTTGAGGGGGAGGCGGGGTGTGGGGAGGGGTGGGGAAGAGGGATGTGGGGGGGGCGGGGGAAAAGGGATGTGGGAGGGGGGGGGGGAAGGGGATGGGGGAGGGCGGGGAAAGGGAAGTGGGGGGGGGGGGAGGGATGTGGGAAGGGGGGGGGGGAAAGAGGGGTGTGGGAGGGGCCCCCGGGAAAAAGGGGTTTTGCGGGGGGGGTGGGGGGAAAAGGGGTGTGGGGGGGGGCGGGGGGGGAGAAGGATGTAGGAGGGGGAAAAAAAAAAAAGGGGGGGGAAAAGGGGGTTGTGGGAGGGGGGGCGAAAAGGGGTGTTTGGGGGGGGCGGCGAAAAAGGGTGTGGGGGGAAAAGGGGGGGAGGGGTGGGGAGGGGGTGGGGAGGGAAAGGGGTGGGGAAAGGGGGGGGGAGGGGGGTGTGGGGGGGGGACGGGGGGGGAGGAATGTGGGAGGGGGGGGGGGGGAAGGAATTAGGAGGGGGGGGGAAAAAAGGGAGTGGGAGGGGGGGCGAAGAGGGGTTAGGGAGGGGGGGGGGGGAGGGTTTTGGGAGGGGGGGGGAGACGGGTGTGGGGAGGGGATGGGGTCAGGGTTGGGGGGGGGGGGGGGAAGAGGGGGTGTGGGGGGGGGCGGGGATGTGGGAGAGGGGTGGGGAAAAAAAAGGGGGGTGTGGGAGGGGGGGGGAAGGGGATGTGGGGAGGATGCGGGGAAAGGGTGTGGGGGGAGGAGGGGGGGGGAAGGGGATTTGGAAATTTGGGGGGGAAAAAATGGTGTGGGGAGGGGGGCGGAAGAGGGAAAGTGGAGGGGGGGGGGGAAGAGGGAGGGGGGAGGGGGCGGGAGAAGGATGTATAAGGGGGGGGGAAGAGGGTTTGAGAGGGGGCGGCGGAAAAGGGATGTGGGAAGGGGGCCCGGGGAAAGGGGTTTTGGGAGGAGAGGGGGGGAGGGATGTGGGGGGGGGGTGGGGGAGGGGTGTGGGGTGGGCGGGGAGAGGGGTGTGGGGGGGGACGGGGAAGAGGAATGTGGGGAGGGGGCGGGGGAGAGGGATGTGGGAGGGGGCGGGGGAGGGGATGTTGGGGGGGGGGGGGGAGGGGAATGTTGGGGGGGCAGGGAAAAGGGATGTGGGAGGGGGGGAGGGAAAAGGGATGTGGGAGGGGGGAAGAGGGAAATGGGAGAGGGGGGGAATAGGGTTTTTGAAGGGGCGGAGAAAAGGGATGTGCGGGGGGGGGTGGGGGAAAAGGGAAAAGAGGGGGAAAGGGGAAAGGGGGTGTGGGAGGGGGGGGGGAAAAAGGGGGTGGGGGGGGGGGGATGGGGATGTGGGGGGGCGGGAAGAGTGATTGGGAGGGGGAAAGGGGGGAGGGATGTGGGAGGGGAGGGGAAAAGGGATGGGGGGGGGGGGGAAAAAGGGGGGTTGGGAGGGTGCGGGGGGAGGGATGTGGGAGGGGCCCGGGGAAAAAGGATGTGGGGGGGGGGGGGAGGTGTGGGAGGGGAACGGGGAGAGGGATGTTGGGGGGAGATTGGGGGGAAAGGGGTGTGAAAACGGGGGGGAAAAAGTGTGTGGGGGGGGGGGAAAGGGGGATGTGGGAAATGGGGTGGAGAGGGATGTGGGGGGGGGGGGGGAAGGGAATGTGGGGGGGGGGGGGATGTGGGAGGGGGGGGGGGAAGAGGGGTGTGGGGGGGGGGAAGAGGGAGGGGGGGAGGGGGAGGGAAGAGGGATGTGGGAGGAGGGGGGAAAAGGGGAAAGTGGAGGGGCCCGGGGGAAAAGGGGGTGTGGGAGGGGGGGGGAAGAGGGTGTGGGAGGGGGCGGGGATGGGTATAGGAGGGAGCGGGGGGAGGGGGTGTGGGAGGAGATGGAAGGGCAGGGATGTGGGAGGGGCGGGAAGAGTGATGTGGGGGGGGCGGGGGAAAAAGGATGTGGGAGTGGGTGGGAGGGATGTGGGGGGGGGAAAGGGGAAAAAGGAATGTGGGAGGGGGGGATGTGGGGGGGGGGGGGAAAAGGGATGTGGGGGGGGGAAGGGGATGTGGGGGGGGGCAGGGGAAAAGGGATGTGGGGGGGAGGCGGCGAAGAGGGTGTGGGGAGGCGCGGAAAAGGGTTGTGGGAGGGGGGGGGGAAAAGGATGTGGGGGGGGGGCGGGGGAAAAGGGATATAGAAGGGGGGGGGAAAAAGGGATGTGTGAGGGGGGGGGGAAAAGGAAAGTGGGAGGGGGTGGAGGAGGGATGTGGGGGGGGGTGGGGAAAAAAAAGGGTTTTGGGAGGGGATGGGGAAAAAGGGATGTGGGAGGGGGTGGGGGAAAGGGGTGGGGGGGGGGCGGGGAAAGGGGGGGATGTGGGAGGGGGGGGGGGGAAGGAGAGTGGGAGGGGGGGGGGAAAGGGGGGGATGTGGCAGGGGGGGGGGGAAGAAGGGGTGTGGGAGAGGCGGGGAAAAAGGGGGTGTGGGGGGTCGGGGAAGAGGGATGTGGGGGGGGACGGAGAAAAGGGATGTGGAAGGGGGGGGGGAGAAGAGGGATGTGCGAGGGGGCGAGGTTTGGGGGATGTGGGGGGGAAAAAGGGGAAAGGGGGTGGGGAGGGGGCCCAGGGAAGAGGGTGTGGGGAGGGGGCCCGGGGAAAAAGGGGGGGGGGGGGGATTTTTGGGGGGGGGGGGGGGAAAAGGGGGTGTGGGAGGGGGGGGGAAAGGGGGGATGGAGGGGGGGGGGAAGAGGGATTTTTTTGGGGGGGGGAAAAAAGGGGGTGTGGGGGGGGGGGGAAGAGGGGGTGCGGGGGGGGCGGGGAAAAGGGATGTGGGAGAGGACAGGGGGTGTGGGGAAGGGGGGCGGGAAAAGGGTTTGGAGGGGGGGGGGGAGAGGGGGTTGGAGGGGCGGGGAAAAAAGGGGGGTGGGAGTGGGCGGGGAGGGGATGTGGGAGGGGGAAGGGGGAGGATGGGGGGGGGGGGAAGAGGAATTGGGGGGGGGCCCGGGGGGAAGGATGTGGGAAGTGGGGTGGAGGGGATGTGGGAGGGGCGGGGAAGAGGAATGGGGGGAAGGGGGGGGGGGAGGGAATGTGGGAGGGGGGGGGAAAAGGGAAAGGGGAGGGGGCGGGGAAAAAAAGGGGTGGGGGGGCGGGGGGAAAAGGGTGTGGGGGGGCAGGAAGAGGGATGTGGGGGGGGGCGGGGGAAAAGGGTGTGGGGGGGGAGAGGGATGGAGGGGGGGCGAAGGGGGAATGTGGGGGGGCGGGGAGGGGGTGTTTGGGGGGGGGCGGGGGAGGGGGATGTGGGAGGGGGGGGGGGAGGGAAAGGGGTTTGGGAGGGGGGGGGGGGAAGAGGGATGTGGGAAAGGGGGGGGGGGAGGGAGGGATTTGGGGGGGGGGGGGGAAAAAGGGATGTGGGGGGGGCGGGGAAAAAGGGGGGAAAGGGGGGGGCGGGGGAAAAAAAAGGGGTGTTTGAGGGGTTTGGGGGAAAAGGGATGTGGGGAGGGGCGGGAAAAGGGTGCGGGAAAGGGGGGGGGAAAAAGGGGGTGTGGGAGAGGACCCGGGTGTGGGGGGGGCGGGAAGTGGGATGTGGGAGGGGGGGGGGGAGAGGGATGTGGGGGGGCGGGGGAAAAAAGGATGTGGGGTGGGGGGGGAGAGGGATGTTGGGAGGGGAAAGGGGAGAGGATGTGGGGGGGGCGGAAGAGAATGGGGAGGGGCGGGGAAGAAGGGGTGGGGGGAGGGGGGGCGTGGAAGGGGTTGTGGGGGGGCGGGGAAAGGGAATGGGGGGGGGGGGGGGGAAAAAGGAATGTGGGGGGGGGGCGGGGGGGAGGGGGTGGGGGGGCGGGGGGAAGGGGGGATGGGGGGGGGCGGGGGAAGGGGGGATGTGGGAGGGGGGCCCGGGAATAGGGTGTGGGAGGGGGAAGAGGGGGTGGGGGGGGGAGAAAGGGTGGAGGGGGGGGGCGAAGAGGGAATTTTTGAGAGGGGGCGGGGGGGAGGGATGTGGGAGGGGGCGGGGGAAAAAAGGGTTTTGGGAGGAGGGGGGTGAAAAAGGGAAAAGGGGAGGGGCGGGGAAAAAGGGGGTTGGGAGGAGGGGGGAAGAGGGATGTGGGGGGGGCGGGGAAGAGGGTGATGAAGGGGGGGGGGAAAAAAGGGATGTGGGGGGGCAGGGGGGGGTTATGTGGGGGGGAGGGGAAGGGAATTTTTGGGGGGGGGGGGGCGGGAAAAGGGATTTTGGGGAAGGGGGCGGGGAAAAGGAATGTCGGAGGGGGGGGGAAAAGGAATGTGGGAAAGGGGGCGGGGGGAAGGAAGGGGGTGTTTGGGAGGGGGCGTTGAAGAGAGATGTGGGCGGGGGGGTTGAAGGGGTGTTTGGGGGGGGGGGCGGGTGATGTGGGAGGGGGGGGGGGGGAAGAGGGGGTGTGGGAGGGGGGGAAAGGGGTGTGGGGGGGCGGGGGGGAAAAGGGGGTGCGAGGGGGGGAGAAGGGGGATGTTGGGGGGGGGGGAAGAGGTTATAGGGGCGGGAAGGGAAAGGGGGGAGGGGGGGGAAGAGGGATTGGGGGGGGGGCCGAGGGGTGTGGGGGGAGGCGGGGGAAGAGAGAAGTGGGGGGGGGGGAAGAGGGATGTGGGATGGGGCGGGAAAAAGGGATGTGGGGGGGGGGGCGGGGAATAGGGGGTGTGGGGGGGGGTGGGGGGGAAGGATTTGGGTGGGGGCCCGGGAAGGATGTGGGGTGGGCCCGGGGGGAAAAGGGGTGTGGGGGGGGGGCGGGGGAAAAGGGGGTGGGGAGGGGGGGGGAAGAGGGAAAGGGGAGGGGGCGGGGGGGATGGGGGAAAGGGGGGGGGGGGAAGAGGGGATGTGGGAGGAAGGGGGGGGAAAAGGGTTTTTGGCGGGGGGGGGAAGAGGGTGGGGAGGGGTGGGGAAAAGGGTTTGAAGGGGGGGGGGAAGGAGAAGTGGGAGGGGGTGGGGAAAAGGGAAGGGGGGGGGGTGGGGGGGGATGTGGGGGGGGGGGGAGGGGGATGTGGGATGGGCGGGGAAAAGGGATGTGGGGGGGGGGGGGAGGGATGTGGGAGGGGGCGGGGAAGAGGGTTTTTGGGGGGGGTGGGGGAAGAGGGGTGTGGGAGGGGGGGGGGGAAAAGGGAATTTTGGGGGGGTCGGGGGAAGGGGGATTTTAGGAGGGGGCGGGGAAGAGGGATGTGGGAGGGGTGGGGAAGGGGGAATTCGGGGAGGGGGGCAGGGAAGAGGGATGTGGGGGGGCGGGGGGAAAAGGGGGTTTGGGGGGGCTGCAAAGAGGGGAAAGTGAGAGGGGGGGGGAGGGGAATTTTGGGAGGGGGGGGGGAAAATATATGTGGGAGGAGGCGGGGGAAAAGGGGGTGGGGGGAGGGGGGGGGAAAAAGGGATGCGGGAGTAGGCAGGGGAAAAGGGGAAAATTTTGGGGGGAGGCGGGAAGGGGGGATGATGGAGGGGGGGGTAAGAGGGGTTGGGTGGAGGGGGCGGGGAAAAAGGGATGATGGAGGGGGGGGGGGAAAAAGGGATGGGAGGGGGGGGGGGGAGAGGGTTTTGGGGGGGGGGGGGGTGAAAAGGGGTGGGGAAAGGGGGGCGGGGAGAGGGTTTTGGGGGGGGCGGGAAGGGGAGGGGGGGAGGGGGGGGGGGAGAGGGGGTGTGGGGGGGGGCAGGGAGAGGGATGTGGGAGGGGGGGGGGAGAGGGATGTTTTTGGGGGGGGCGGGGGAAAGGGGATGTGGGAGGGGGGGGGGGAAAAGGGGGGTGGAAAGGGGGCGGGGAGGGGGGGGAGGGATGGGGGGGGGGGGGGCGGGGAAAAAGGGATGTTGGAGGGGGCGGGGGGGGGATTTGGGGGGGGGGGGAACAAGGGGGGAGGGAACAAGGATCTTTAATTTAAATTTATCCCCTTCTTTCGCCCGCTTGTGGTAATGAATAGTGGGCCCCCATTATTCGTACGACAAGCAAGACAGCAGAGAACGTTGTTAAAGTTAAAGGGTCCAGCAAAATGTGGGCAAATGGAAAAACTGTTTTCAGTTAATGTGAATTTTGAACACTAAGCCCCCCTGTGAATTTATTATTAAAACCCCAGGTTTAAACGTCATTGGAAATTTCTCCTAACACCCCGTTTTACCATGGGCAACTGTGAACTTTCTCCCAACCCCCCCAGTTCAACACGTCATCTGCGAAAATTCTCCTAACACCTCAGTTCACCATGTCAACTGTGAACTTTCTCCTAACACCTCAGTTCAACACGTCATCTGCGAACTTTCTCCTAACACCTCAGTTCGCCATGTCAACTGTGAACTTTCTCCTAACACCTCAGTTCAACACGTCATCTGCGAACTTTCTCCTAACACCTCAGTTCACCATGTCAACTGTGAAATTTCTCCTAACACCTCAGTTCACCATGTCAACTGTGAACTTGCCTGGCCACTTCACAGCCTCATTTCGTCACCTTGTAGATTAGACTTTTTTTAGTACTTCAGCTGCCACTAAAGTTTTATTCAGAACTATTTAATGTTAGTTTGCTGCTAACCTCACATGATGACTGCATCAACATTGGAAAAAAAATGAAGTTTCAGGCGTAATCACTCTATGCCCTTTAGTAGCACCATGGTCTGTGTAGACTCCATGTCTAGACCATAGTGTGATCGTCAATAAAGTAAGATTAGTAGGTGCACCAAGAAAGGTAGGAAAATGAATATTCAGATTTCTAACACATAGTGTTAGTTAATAAGACAAAACTAGTCTGAGCATGGCATAATCCTTAACCCTTTTTTTATATCCTCATAGTAGACTTAGTCACCAGCCACTGATTCGTATCATTATTTGCAGATGATACAAAATTGATCGTCAGAGCTTCCACAGTGGAAGGAGCTGAAATATTACAAAAACGATATTAACAAGGTCTTCAAACAGACAGAAGAAAATAACTTGGTGTTCACCGGTGACGAACTACTCTTGGTGACATAAGAAAATCGCAGGAATTTGTCACTCCGGTCTTATGATGGTGTTACATTTATCTATTTCTCTTTATCGACTTATATTTAATTGTAATAAGACGAACATTAATTGGGTTATTTGTAAATATCGCAGAAGTGAAGGGAGAAGGCACGAGAAGAAAGGATTAAGGGTAGTGGAGAGAAATGGAATTAGAAAGGTAGGTCGAAGGCAGGAGGAAAAAGGCGGAGGGAACGATAGATGAAGGCGAAAAGCAAAGGGAGGAAAAATGTCAGAGGGAAAGAGAAATCTACAGTTGTAAAATACTGTAAAACAGATCCAATGTAAAACAGGTGTAACACGGGTACAATAAGGTAAGAGTGCCAGCATGCGTACTCGACTCTTCAATCAGTTTCCAGCAGATGCCAGAAATACTAGTTCTGCTATGCTCCAGATCATCCAGGCTTTGATATGTGGGCCGGGGGTTCACCAATAGTAAAAACCTGGTTGACCAGGCAATCAGAGAAAAGGTCTGGTCCCAGGCCGGGTCGCGAGAATAGGAACACTCTCGAAATGGGTCACAGGTAAATCATAGATAAAAAAAAAAGCTATTGATGTCATTTTTATTTAGCGAAATTAGGCATCCCTGAAAACTTAGGTGATAAGAATATCGTCAGATATTTCACTATTCCCAAGACTATGTATAATGTTCTTTCACTTCTATCCTTTCACAGTGGACGGGGCATGGTCGTCGTGGTCATCGTGGACGTCGTGCAGCAGTCGTTGTGGTCGTGGGACACAGCGTCGCAGTCGCACCTGCTCAGCACCGACGCCCCTCAACGGCGGAGCTGCATGCCAGGGTCTTGCGGTGCAGAGGACGGACTGCTCTCATCTTTGCCCTGGTACGTGGCTCTATACTTGATCCTGTACGTGGGCCTCGGCGTGGCTCGGTACTTAACCTTGTACGTGTCTCTGTAATTGATCCTGTACATGGCTTGGTGATTGATCCTGTACAGTACGTAGCTCAGTACTTAGCCCTGTACGTGGCTATTTACGCCGTCCTGTGCGTAGCTTGGTACGTGGAAAGCACATGGCCCAATCTCTGTCATTTATGTCTTCCTTCTTTCAGTCCCTTAATATAGCATTTAACATCCAGGTTAATCCCTCTCCCCAAACAAGTAGACTGAACTAAAAGAAGCTTGCCAGTGATAACATTATTTTACAAGTAGTTACGTTGTGATCCCATTGTCAATACATTTTACACCATGAGACTGACTAGCAGTGTAGTCCTTGGCGAAGCATTTTGAAGGATTGTCTGATGACCAGCAGAGTCTGGTCCCGGGTCCCTCACCTGAAGCGCCAACATCTACCTACTCAACTCTCATTATACTCAGTCTCATTGTCAAGTAGTTGTGTCGTTCTTGTAAGTGATCATGTGAGTGTCGTTGTATGTTCTCTAGCTTTGTGTGAATTAAGTACCCTTGTATTGTTCAATAGTAAGAATTATCTTTATGTATATTTTTATTTCTTAAAACAGAAAGTTCGCATCATCAGCACCCATATAGTTAATGACGTCTGCTCCTCCCCATCCCCCCAACACTTCTTACAAACTAACTACTAATTGATTCCCTCATCCCCTACTTTTATAAGGCTTCTTCCCTAACTAAACAGAGAAGTTTGTCGCCGCCCTTCCCTCCCCTCCCCCTTGTAGCCAGAGTGGTTTTGTCTGCTTCCAATCCTGGCTCAGTTACTAACCCGCTCGTCTTTGTCCTCTCCACCCCCGTGTGTTGCCGACGACCGTCAGGAGGTGACTGTCAAGATGAACCATGCGAGGAGGGTGAGTTGTTTAGGTCTCATTTGATAACCCCCCTTTCACTCCCTCCCTTATCCCTTTTCTTCCCCCCCTTCCCCTCCACGTAGTAATCTCCAACGCCACGCCTTTCTCCTTAAATCTTTTTGCAGTCACTGCTTGAAAGAAAATGGTTTACGTTTTCTTTTTTTTTTCTCTGTGAGAATGCCCATACTAACTTTCCCCTTGCCTTATATAAATAACATATAAAATAAATTTCCACTTTATTATTGCTTACTGTATGAATCTCACTTCATAATTTTATTTTATTAAAAAACTACTACCGCCCTTTTCCACCCTCATCACTTTGTAGAAGACGAGAAAATATTTTTAACTGCGATTATTTTTTTTTTTTTAAATTTAAGAACCACCACTCGCACGGTCTATCACCGCTGTCTTGTCTTATGCACCTGTTCCTCTTGTATAATATTCCCTGAGCTGCTTACTGGTATATTACTTTCATAATCCGCTTCTTTATTTGCTAAAAGTAAAAACTCGCTACATAACGCACTCAGGCACTCTTAATTCACTCTTGCACATTCTCTTGTCTTTGTTGTTTTTACTTATTGTTGCTGTAAGAAAGTTAATGTTATGATTACACTTTGTATATATTCTGATTAGTATATTATCTCTTGTGATGTGTGTGCACCGGGAGGAACAATGCTTGTACGTACGAAAGGGTATAACACCTTCGTACTGAGTTCACCTTTGAACTTTTAATAATTCTGAAGGATTTCGAGAATTTTCTCTATTCCTGGCCCATGTCTGGGATTGAAGTAAACATCCAGCCTTACTGACGCTCGTGTGTCTCTAGGCTTGAAGCCTTATTAAATAACCAACCCGATTGAACTCTCAAAGATGATTCTAATCGTCCTATCTCAACCTTGCTATTCCTAACCTCATTTCGTACATTTTATCACAACTTTTGCAATGAATATTTTTTGTTATAAATAATTTCCACACACTAGTACAGATTTCACATTGGATCTTTTACTTTAGATGTGTGCAAACCTTTTTACACTGCTACAACACTATTCCAAGATTGCAACTAGATTTTCCCTCAACTGGCATCATTCAACATAATCACCATTGAGAATGATCAGACCATACCACGGGCGGGGTTAGAACCCGCAATCAGAGAGTTTCAAAACTCCAGACCTTCGCGGGTTCTAACCCCGCCCGTGGTATGATCTGTTTGCAATCGTGTAATTACGAGAGAATGACCACTATTCGATCGACTTCAATCTATGGCAACCCTCTTGTCTCTGTCTTCTGGTTACAGCTGACCACGTTACTTTTATTTTAATACTTTTTTACTAGTCTAGTCATCCACTCTTGACTTGCAGTGTTCTCGCACCTGCAGGAGCGGAAATGGTGGTGTGTCTGCCACTCTGAATTTTACACAGACCCATAAAGTTAATGTGTAGTGTGTTATTTCGCCATTTTAAATCTCAACACGGCATACAGCTATATAGTCCTTGTGGCTTAGCGCTTCTTTTTGATTTATAATAATAATAAACACGGCATACTGTAATTTTTCATTAAATGACTGGATTGTCTCTCCTCAAGGCGGCATTGATGCTGCTGAGGATCTCTTAATCCTAAGAACTGGACTTACTCTCTCCTTCCTTGGATTGAATATGAATGCCTCCCATTCCCCAGCCACTATGGAATTTGTACGAGCTTAGCACTTCTCCAGATAAAAATAAAACATTTTTGATCTCCATCAGTATATAATGGCTCACGCATCTTATGAAATGGATGAAACTTTTGGGAGGTTTAGGTTGTTGGTGCACATGTTTTTTAATTATTTTTTGAACTTTGGAAATTCATCATGTGGTCGACTTCAAACTTTTAGTGCTGGTGTGTTTTCGTGGACGAAAGCTTCTCCTTAATTTTGGGATGTGTAAGTTTTACTATTGAAAATTTTATTAAATACATTGGTTTCCGTGAAATAATTGAGAATGTTTCTTCTGTTCAGGGATAAGTCAGTGTTTGATTTTATTTAGATTTAACCTAGTATAGTCCGGTAATGTAATTTTTATATCCCCAAAACACCTATGTGCCCTCAAAAATGTATGTTATATACTCAAAGCCTCGATAACATTTATTTACTTAATTACTTATTCATTAAACTCTCGCCGGTCTTAGAGAAAAGTTTGAATTGACTTTGACCTGTTTAGGACCCACTTTGCCTTTTATGGAAGAAATTGGAAATATTTAAATACTACTGTTTTTACTCGATTTCTGATAGCCTAATCCAATTGGCTGTAGCACTTCCATGCTGATAACTTGATAATGCAGCTTCTAACAGGTTTCAAACTTCATGTGCTAGTGTATTTTAGAATATTGATATCTCTGAGGTAAAATGAGCATGCGTCTTCAGTTCGACTTCATATCAGATGTCTCTTGGCGGAGGGTTTGAATTAGTTTTGGTCTTTGTATGTCCTAATTTGCTATATCCATTAAAGAAATCAGGATATTTTCCATTTGATATCGTGTAAATGCCTCTTCTGTTTCGTTTGTTCAATGATAATATTTAACCGCATTAAAAACTTATGCTTCACTCCGCACTCTTGCTCTCGCGTGCAGTGAAGTACAAGGAACCAGGGTTACCCCGGGATACCTCTCGGCTCGCGCAGGGACTGAAATACATCTAGTTGAACTCATGGTACTTGCAGAATTTTTGCTTGGAGAGCTTTGTAGTAAAACGAATTACAATTTGGTAAATATCTAATGATACTAAATGAGTAGATACTTATGTCGTTGCCTTCAGGAGTATTTTAGAATTATAGGTAGACGTATATGCACATTCTGATATATAGTGCTGTAGAGCATGTAAGTTGGAATGCCAACGTTGTTTTCATTGTGTTTGAAAAAAGATCGCCGTTGTAGGTGAGTTTATGTATTTTTATCCAAGCATCACTTGAACATGACTTACTCATAAACTAACATCGATCAGCAACAATTTCGCTACTCAAGAAACACAGCAGCTCGTCGGTGTGTATTACCACGGAGACTGGTTGTTGCTTACTAGGTTGCTCCTAGAAATTCTGGAGATTATTTGCAGTTCATTTCCCCCTCTACCTCACCAGTGCGGTTATGGAACAAGGCCCCACAAATAGCTCACACTATTTTGTTTAGTAAATTTGGCTGCATATCAACGCGAAAAGTATGGGCAGATCTCCTTAAGCCTGCTGTTTCAGTTCCCGTAGCAGCAAATAGTTACCTGGGTGTTAGTATTGTGGGTCGCATCCTGGAGGGGTGGTATACCTTTAGTAGGGTGATGCTTTGAGTAGCTGAGGTTGGACAACAGCTCCTCACCAGTGATGCTAAATTGTGTAAAATACATTGAGAATGCAAGAAACTGCACTGAGGTTAACGTGTTATAAAACTAAGTCGTTCATCTCTTTTCTAGAATTCAACGACACCCAGCCAATGTTTAACACCAGAGCACCAGTTGTATTTTCAACTGGCTTTAATTCTTTTGTAAACAGGCGTTTTCTTTTGGATAGTATTAAACCCAAAGTACAAGTTGTATGCGCGGAGGTGGTGTATTTCACCTGCTGTAACACCCACTTGTCACCAATTCTATTTTTTTTTATTTTTCTTACATGTTTTTTACGTCTACCTACGAGGCCACTGGGTATTGATATTCATGTTTTTAATACGTGAGTCACTCTCGTCTCACACTGTTATTATTACTCCCACACTGTTGCTCCCTTTGTACGTTGTTACGTCTTATACTCACAACCACACCAGGTGTTGAGCTCTGCACTTGGTGTATGTGTGTGTCACCTCACTCCTTGATTAGTAAGTCACCATAAACACACCAGGTGTGAAGTGCTCGCCCCGCTTGGTATAACACAAATAACTAAACTTCTCTCATTGTGTTGAAGTTGACGCTGTCTTCCTCATTGTCTTCTTTACTGGTAATGTGTCTGTCTATTCGTATTTGCGTTTCTCATTTTCTTTGAATTCATTTACACACATGCATTTTTTGTTTTAAATTGCGTATGTAGAGCTTTGTCATGCGTGTATTGGTAATGCATTGTGTGTGTGTGTGTGTGTGTGTGTGTGTGTGTGTGTGTGTGTGTGTGTGTGTGTGTGCGCGCGCGTGTGTATGTGTATGTGTGCGCGTGTGTGTGTTTGCTCGCGTGTGCATGTTCAGTAATATCTCATTCTGTCATATAGAAACTCATGGTGTGAATTTATTTTCTAAATAGGTATGCGGGAAAACTTTTTTAGAGGATATACAAATTTGACTTTAATATTTTTGTTTTTGTGACGTCTTCACAGAGTAGACAGCAAAAAAAAAAATGCAAGAAAATAGTTTCAAAATCTGAATGTGACATTATCTCGCACTGCTTCCATAATGTGTTGTGGTGGTGCTATCAGGAAGTGGTGCTGCTGGTGGTGCTAGTGGTGAAGAGAGGGCATTAGCAGCAGCAGGTGGTGGTGTGCTAACAGCAGGTGGTGGATAGGGGGGGGGAGGGGAAACATTAACAGCAGGTGGTGCAGCTCTTCGGCTGCCACGGCTCCCGTGGTGCCGTTCGTGTCCGCCCAAAAGGAGAGAATTTCCCAATAAAATTAAATAAATAGCCTTGGCGGCCATGTTGATGACATCAGCATGGAAAGTAAATAAATGTGCGTACTGTGTGCGCAAATACAAGGTAACATACGTACTGGTACCATTCCCATGATTAACCTTGTGTAAACATTTCATAACTTGCGTACTGTCACCACTATCATGGTCATCTAGCTGCTACTCATTTCCTAGTCATCAGTTTGTGGAAAGAAAGATGCAAACTTTATCAATCTTTACATAATATACACACAGTCTCTGTGAGAAATAACACATTGACAATCTCGAATAGAGGTTAATTAGGATGTAAGAACACGCGTGCATTTACATAGGACATATAGATATGTTTCAGTCCTGGGACCTTGGTCACTCCCAGTGATACACGAGTATGAGGGAATACAGAATATATAGTGGAGAAAGCATGTTACCGGTGTAGAATAGGTGAAGGCGTCAGATCAGTAATAGCTGTGTCATGTGGCAGCAAGGAATTAGTGTGGAGCAGTGTCATAAATGCAAGGACAGATGGGATGGTGTATTTGCAAGATCTTTTTTACTCTTTGGTGGAAGTAGCAGAGCGAGGGTGGAGGGGCTGCATCTGGCAGAGCAGAGAAGAAATTCCTCCCACTGCTTGTTAAGCAGCAAATATCAAGTTAGGCATTGTAGTCAGTTGGGGGAAAACTTGGGAGCACCACCAGTATCACCGACAAACCTAGTGTATTTACAATATAACACAATTGGTAATTAAAACAGAGGACCTTGTGATGCTCACAGATGTAACACCACGGCATGTATGTGCTACATGTCGCCATACCTGAAGGACGTGTTCCGGGGTCAACGACCCCAGGGTCCGGTCCCCTCATGGAGGGTCAGAACCTGATCAACCAGGCTGTTACTGCTGGCGGTACGTTGTTACTACTGGTGAGGCACTGATTTGAGGAACCTATCCAGTTCCCAAATGAAGACAGCCAAGGGTTTGTTGGTGATTCCCCTTATGCACGGGGGTTAGGGCCTTGAAGAATCGTGGACCTCTGACACTCATCGAGTTATCTCTTATCGTACTCGTCGCGCTACTGCTTTTTAGTGGAGACATTGTGCACCATCTGCCAAGACTTGTCATACGG
Source organism: Cherax quadricarinatus (assembly GCF_026875155.1). Classification (NCBI taxonomy): domain Eukaryota; kingdom Metazoa; phylum Arthropoda; class Malacostraca; order Decapoda; family Parastacidae; genus Cherax; species Cherax quadricarinatus. The sequence continues at coordinate 32,400,309 of NC_069416.1, read as the reverse complement.
AGTGATTTTTAACCCATTAGCCGTCTTCCATCACACTACATTGTGCGAACACTTGATAATGTGTCCGGTCACTACCACCATCACTAACCTTGTGTCAACACTTGATAACAATGCTTATGGTCACCTTTATAACATGTGTCCGGTCACCACTGCCATCATCCTTGTGCAAAGGATTCAGCAGGAAATTGCTAACTTATTTCGTGTCATTTTGACACCACTGGCTAGAGTGAGAGCTACAGTTAAGTATAAGGAGTTCACTCTCTTCGTCTGTACAACTGTACACTCTCGGTACAGTACACTCTTAGTACTAAAAGCCTTTTTAATAACAGCACAGCTGCTGTTTCTCATCCTCATAGCAGACATAGACAAAAACACCCGGCACACTTTTGTATCATCATTTGCAGATGACACTAAAATAAGCATGAACGTCAGTACAGTAGAGGACACTGAAAAAGTACAGAAAGACATAAACAGGGTTTTCCAGTGGGCAGTGGAGAACAACATGACGTTCAATGGTGATAAGTTCCAGCTGCTTAAATATGGAAAGAATGAAGAACTCAAAAGGGGCACTATATACAAAACTCAAGAGGGTCACCAAATAGAACGTAAGGAACACGTAAAAGACATGGGAATAATTATGTCAGCGGACCTTTCTTTTAAAGACTATAACAAGAGAAAGATCACGACAGCCAGGAAGATGACTGGGTGGGTATTGAGAACTTTCAAAACAAGGAAAATAATGCCGATGCTGACATTTCAAATCGCTAGTGCTCCCTCATTTAGAATATTGCTCAGTGCTGACGGCCCCGTTCAAGGCAGGAGAAATATCTGAGCTGAAACAAATACAGAGATCGTTTACTGCTCACATTGAGCTTGTAAAGCACCTAAACTACTGGGAACGCCTGCAAGTCTTGAACATGTATTCACTGGAACGGAGGAGAGAGAGAGGTACATAATAATATATACCTGGAAAGTATTCGAAGGCTTAATCCCAAATCTGCACACTGCCGTAACGACATACTGGAGTGAGAGATATGGGAGGAAGTGTAAAATAAATCCAGTGAGGAGCAGGGGTGCGGTAGGGACAATAAGGGAACACTGTATCAACATCCGGGGTCCCATACTATTCAACATCTTACCAGAAGATATCAGAAACACTGCTGGAACAAGTGTAGAAGCCTTCAAGAGGAAACTGGACAATATCTTCACCAGGTGCCAGATCAACCAGGCTGTGATGGATATGTGGGGCAGCGGACCTCTAGCAGTAACAGCCTGGTTGACCAAGCAAGCACCAGACGAGCCTGGCCCATGACCGGGCTCAGAGAGTAGATAAACTCCGAAAATCTTCAAAGGTATATCAAAGGTAAAGGTAGATTAGGTAAATGAATTTATATATATACGTATTTATATAGATATGTATCTTTGAATGTATGTATTTAAATAGGTATGTATGTCTCTAAATAGATTTATATAAGTATGTGTGCTTGTATGTACGTATGTATGCGTGGACGGTCTCTGCAGTGCTCTGGTCCCCAGCCCGCGACACATTTTGCACAGGACCTGCAACAGTGTGGCGTGTGTGCGTGTTTTTTTTTTTTGTGTGTGTGTACACTCACCTAATTGTGTTTGCAGGGGTCGAGACTCGGCTCCTGGCCCCGCCTTTTCACTGAGTACTACTAGGCCCTCTCTCTCCCTGCTCCATGAGCTTCATCATACCTCATCTTAAAGCTATGTATGGTTCATGCCACCACTACCTCACTTGCTAGGCTATTCCACCTCCTGACTACTGTGTGTGTGTGTGTGTGTGTGTGTGTGTGTGTGTGTGTGTGTGTGTGTGTGTGTGTGTGTGTGTGTGTGTGTGTGCGTGTGCGCGCGCCTGTTTCAGAGATGGTGTATGGAGTTGATGGTTGAAGATGATCATTATGTTTTGTTATAATTTTATTATACTGTTTATGTGTATTCGTAATATTTTATTGACTGTCAGTATTCAGCTTTCTTTGTTATGTTTTAATTACTGTTTTCCTTAGCACTGCAAGTTGAGGTATAAGATATTTGATAAGGAAATGTGAAACACTGGAAAAGAAACAAAGTTTAGCAAGTGAGTGTCCTGACCACGGGAACAGTGCCTCATAATCTAGGCCCTGACCACGGGAATAGTGCCATAGATTTCCATATAAGCTTTTGGAGAAGGTATGAATTGTGTCAGTAACTTAGGTCAGGGATGAATAATTTTTTTGAGAGAGAGATTGAAAAAAAAAAAAACTAAGTCCTGAAAATACTGTTACTAAGGAAGACTGGTCAAGCTAGGTCTATGAAAAGGCTTTTATCGAGTAATATTTTTTTTTCTCTTGTGTTGTAACTATCTAGTAAGTGTAAAACTAAATATATGTGTGATAATTTGCAATAGATGACACAATTTTTTTATTCAGTTTAATGATTTGTCTCCGTGGAGAAGTGGAAGGTGAGGAGCTACTGACTTACAAACATTCTCACAAATTTAGAAAATGTATCTTTTATTTCGGGATTTACTGTATAAATGTTAACTTCATGTATTTAGGTAAGTAAACAACTTTTGTTGATTTTTGTAACAGTTTACACACACACACACACACACACACACACACACACACACACACACACACATTGAATCAGCACCAACTAGCCACAGTCCCCCTTAGTGCTCACCTGAACTAGCCTTGATTCTGGTGCTTGATTTGTCCCCTTGTTTGGCTCCCCTTACTTTTCCACCTTGTCTGCCTTCTCTCCTTACTTTTCCCCCCTTTGTCTACCTTTTCACCTTAATCTCTCCCCTCATCTGGCTTTTGTCCTTACTTCATCCTCCCCCCTTGTCTTCCCCCTTTCTTTACCTTTTTTTTTTTTTGTCTTCACTCACGCCTGGTCACAGACCGGGCCGCGGGGGCGTTGACCCCCGGAACTCTCTCCAGGTAAACTCCAGGTAACGCCTTGTTTTCCATCTTGGACCTGGTCGTTCCCAGTCCACTTGCTACTTCCATGTCTTGGATATTCTCTGTTCTACTTTCTTTTGCTGCATAATGGCCACCACAGCTTTTCCCAATTACTGGTTTGTGCGCGACTGTATCTAGTCCATTCATTAATTCATTTCTCTCTCCCTTTCCCTTCTGGTAACCTTCCGCGTGGTCTCCTCTCCAACATTACTCTCTAATCTTCCCCCTTTTCACACTTCCCCTCTTCTGCATCCTCTTCTATAGTGACACACACACACACACACACACACACACACACACACACACACACACACACACACACCTAAAATGGTCGTATCTAACATATTCCTGTTTTTATTCCCACCCCTTCCACTCGATTGTCGCTGCCTCCTCTTCCATCTCTTCCTCCTCCTCCACCATCTTGCCCTCTTATAGCAGTGGATGGGTCGTGGGCGTCGTGGTCGTCATGGTCGACCTGTGGTCCTGACTGCCGCCACCACCGTCAGAGGTCGTGTTCAGCACCGTCACCCCAGCACGGAGGTCGTTATTGTTCCGGTGACGACTTCACTTCCTCCAACTGTACCGGAGGCATGTGCCGCAGTGAGTACCTCCCGTTGTCACTGTTGTTACCTTTTGTCACTGTTACCCATTGTCACTGCTATACTTGAGGCACGTGTCTCAGTGAGTACCTCCCTGTTGTCACTGTCTCCTATACTTGGGGCATGTGTTGCAGTATCTCCTTTTCTTACCTGTTGTCATTGTTACCTGTTATATACCTTTGAAGAGTTTCGAGAGCTTATCTACTCTCTGAGCCCGGCCATGGGTCAGGCTCGTCTGGTGCTTGCCTGGTCAACCAGGCTGTTGCTGCTGGAGGCCCGCTACCCCACATATCCACCACAGCCTGATTGATCTGGCACCTGGTGAAGATACTTGTCCAGTTTCCTCTTGAAGGCTTCTACACTTGTTCCAGCAGTGTTTCTGATATCTTCTGGTAAGATGTTGAAACACTGTCTTCTGCACCGTAGGTGTATCTCAGTTTTTCTCTGCAAAACTGACTATCGGACTGACCCATCTCATCTCTACCCACGTGTGTTAAGGTTCTGTGTATGTGTGGGTGTGTGTTTGTGTGTGTGTTTGTGTGTGTGTTTGTGTGTGTGTTTGTGTGTGTTTGTGTGTTTTGTGTGTGTTTGTGTATGTGTGGGGATGTATGTGAGTGGGTGTGTTTGTGTTTGTGTGTGTATGTATAGGGGTGTATGTGTGGGGGTGTATGTGTGTTTGTGTGGGTGTGTGTGTTGTGTGTAGTTTGTGGCTTCATATTGACTGTGGAACATATTATTTTTTTCTGTTCGATCGTGGCATCGGTTTTTGTTTACTTAAATCGCGAGGGAAAGTTTCATTTTTTGGGGTAGGTGTGAGAATAGTCTTCCGCTGCGGCCGGCAGTAGCAGCCTGATCCACCGCGAGGCCTGGTCATGGACCCGGCCGCGGGGGCGTTGACCCCCGGAGCACCTTCCAGGTATACTCCATGTATACACTCGCAGAGCAGTGACTATATCTATAAATGGTGAAGCTTCCTATGTCGGGGACACACATCATCACCTCGTTCCCTTTAAGCACATAATTATTTCGCTGTTGTACAGATAGTCAAATGGAAGACTGATGAAGGTTCCTTTAACGTCGAAATCCTGAGAGTTTCATCTACCGTGATCGGTGTCTGCGGTGTCTGCGTCTGTTCGTGCGTCTGAACTTTTTGTGTCTTATATATTTATATTTATTTCTGTTGTGGTATGTTATAACAGAAAATTACTGCATACCGTATGTGGGAACTCCATAGTTGCTGATTGGAGTTAAGAGGATGGCTTGATGTCACTGTATCTCCCCGTTGTTACTCCCTGTAGTCACTGTCTTCTGTTGGTATTCCCTGTTAGCTCGATCCCATAGATGTTACAACATATGCTGTTGGTATTCCCGTTGCTGCAAAGGAACGCCGCTGGTTGCTGACGTTAATTTCAAGTTTTCGCTCCCATACTTCGCCTCTTTCACTCTGATTTGTCTATTGACACTACTCAACTGAGGTAACTCAACAACTCTAATTACCCGTAGCGGCCGTCACTCGCTTGTGATAACATCCTTGTTTCCTTCCTGCCTCTCAAAACATACTGATTTATCAAAGCGAGAGAGAGAGAGAGAGAGAGACAGACACAGACAGACAGACAGATTGACAGCCAGCCAGCCAGCCAGCCAGACAGACAGACTTTGAAAGTGCCAAAGCTAAAAAGGCTAAAGCAGAATCAAAGCTGTTTCATGGCCCCAAAAAGAAATGACGGTGAAAAGGCTGAACAATAAAAATGGACTTCTTTTGCAGTAGATCAGCCAGTGGTTCTTAAACTTTCTATTGTGGCGGACAGCAGTTATTTTGCCAGTGTGTCAGACGTGTGGCTACCAAAATGGATTCCTGAAGGATGCCTGGAGGATGTTTTCAGTGATCAACTCCCAGACCAGTCTTCCTGGTGGATCAAGACCTGATCAACAAGGATATGTTTCTCTTAATACACGGAAGGAAGTTGTTGAAAAATCGGGGACCTGTGACATCGAGTTCTCTTGTGGCCAAGGCGTTGTTGTCCTCTTGAAAGTTCTCCGTCTTCGATTATGGTGTTAGCAAAAAAAATATTACAGTGCGATGATTTATGTCATTGTCTACGTCGCGTTTAAGTAGAATGAGTATTGTGCCTTGAGGATCAGATTTTTCATTATGGCAGCCTCTAACTTTGCTATGTTTACTACTGCTCTCTGGGTTATTGTTAAGAAGTTAAATATCCTTCTTGATTTTCCTGCTGTATCATTTGCTATCATTTTGTGCATTATCACACCATGATCGCACTTCTTGAAGGCTTATGCAAAATCATTGTGCTCATAATGGTCTATCAGTTGTGACACTCAGGAGTGACCTACTCCACTACCATACTGCCCTTGCCACATCCCGGGCAAGAAAGAACCCTTCTTACCTTCACTAATGTTAGTATGAGTAATGGTTAATCTATCTCGCATCACTACACTGCTGAGGACTTCATTTAATTCCACCTAAACATGTACTCAGAAATCAAGTCTGTTGCAGAACAACAAATGGGGGGGAGGGGATAAGTGAATACATTATCTCACACTTACAATTTACTAATACTTATTACAACAATATACATGGTCAAAGAGGAAGTGATCTTATACTAAGATAATTGGAAAGATATAAGATGATTGAGATAGGGAAATACAATTAGCTGACGAACTAGAATATTCACCTACCATCTGGTGAAGACTAAATTCTTTGTGTCTCCTGCAGGTGGACGAGGCTCCTCCGTCAAGATGTATGGAGACAAGAGCACAACTGAGGAAGGTAAGGAATGGCCGCACCGTCTGGAGTTCAGTCTTGCAATGTTTCTTGCATGCTCATTGTGCTCAGTAATGCTGTGTGTCTGCACTCCTGGATAATGTGAGAGGGGAAGTGAAGACAAGTAAATATCTGTAGAATGTAGGCACATTGTTCTTTCAAGAACTCAAGGCTACTAAGACTTAGAGACCGCAAGAAAAATCCTGTGAACAACCAATTTGTGGTTCTGAAAGAGTGTATGAGGTCGTCGTTGTTGGTATGCTTCCTATTAACTTCGAAGGACAAGGTATCCTTGAGTGTTCTGAAGAGTTTGTCAAGGAAGAGAAGAGTATATTCGGCTATGAGTTTAAGTGTAAAGTTTATGGTTGGTTCTACGTTGTTGAATTTATCATGGGGGGGGGGGACTGAAGGCCTTCAGGATCAATTCAGGGAACTGGAACACAGGTCCAATTCCCTAGATCAAGAGCCCTTCGCCAGCATCAAGGAACCACCATTGACCGGGGGGGGGGGAGGCAAGAGGTTAGGATACAGGTGTTACTACACTGCGTACCCTGTGGTAGTTAGGCAGTAGTCTACATTGCGTACCCTGTGGTAGTTAGGTAGTAGTCTACACTGTGTACCCTGTGGTAGTCAGGTAGTAGTGGTGGTGGAGCAGCAGTGGCAGTATTCACATATCACTTAGTGTTCAACACTGCACTTGATATAATAATGGTATATAACAGTTAGGTATATTCTGAAACATTTCGCCTACACAATAGACTTTTTCCGTCAAATACAGAGAAGGCACCGGAAGTGATGCAAAAACAATGTAAGCATTGCACATACTTAAAGGATGTTTTGGGGGTTAACGCCCCCCTCCGCCGTGTTCCAGACCAGGTCTCCTTAATACAAACTTTTTCTCTAACTTTATACTTTTGGCTCATAACGTATACGTTGCCTCAATTATTCAGTTTCAGTGACTTATCCAGGTGAACAGTGATTGCATAACACCAGGTAGTGCTTGACCGCCCAGTAGTGCTTGACCACTCAGTTGTACTTGACCGTCCGGTAGTGCTTGACCACCCAGTTGTACTTGACCGCCCAGTAGTACTTGACCACCAAGTTGTGCTTGACCACCCCGTTGTACTTGACCGTCCGGTAGTGCTTGACCACCCATTTGTACTTGACTGCCCAATAGTGCTTGACCACCCAGTTGTACTTGACCGCCCAGTAGTGCTTGACCGCCCAGTAGTGCTTGACCGCCCAGTTGTACTTGACCGCCCAGTAGTGCTTGACCACCCAGTTGTACTTGACCGCCCAGTAGTGCTTGACCCCCAGTATGTGCTTGACGCCCAGTAGTGCTTGACCACCAGTATGCTTGCACAGTGCTTGACCCCCAGTATGTGCTTGACCGCCAGTAGTGCTTGACCGCCCAGTAGTGCTTGACCACCCAGTAGTGCCTTGCCCAGCAGTGCTTGACCGTCCAGTAGTGCTTGACCGCCCAGTAGTGCTTGACCACCCAGTAGTGCTTGACCCCCAGTAGTGCTTGACCCCAGTGTGCTTGACCACCAGTTGTACTTGACCGTCCGGTAGTGCTTGACCACCCATTTGTACTTGACTGCCCAGTAGTGCTTGACCACCCAGTTGTACTTGACCGCCCAGTAGTGCTTGACCGCCCAGTAGTGCTTGACCGCCCAGTAGTGCTTGACCACCCAGTAATGCCTTGCCCAGCAGTGCTTGACCGTCCAGTAGTGCTTGACCGCCCAGTAGTGCTTGACCACCCAGTAGTGCTTGACCACCCAGTAGTGCTTTGCCCAGCAGTGCTTGACCGTCCAGTAGTGCTTGACCGCCCAGTAGTGCTTGACCCCCCAGTAGTGCTTGACCCCCCAGTAGTGCTTTGCCCAGCAGTGCTTGACTGTCCGGTAGTGCTTCACTTCCCAGTAGTGCTTCACTTCCCAGTAGTGCTTGACCGCCCAGTAGTGCTTGACCGCCCAGTAGTGCTTGACCGCCCAGTTGTACTTGACCGCCCAGTAATGCTTGACCACCCAGTTGTACTTGACCGCCCAGTAGTACTTGACCAAGTTTCTCGACCCACCTCTACTTACCATCACCCACTCTTCCCCAACTCACTGTCTAAACCTCTCCATCCATTGCATTCACTCCTCATTATGGAATGCATTCTGTGGGATGGATTATGAAAGGTAAACCGCTTTTGCTCCTCCTGTGTAACTATAATGTAGAAAGAGCTTAGATCTAGGCGAAATACCGGAGTCCTTAAAGAGTGCAGACATAGCTCCTTTGCATAAGGGAGGTAATAGCGCACTAGCTAATAATTACAGGCCAGTAGCCCTAACTTCTCGTATAAAATTATTCGAAAGAGTGATGAAACGACAGATTACAAATTTCATGGACCAGCACAACCAGCATAACCCGAACCAGCATGGTTTTAGAGCAGGACGATCATGTCTGTCACAGCTGCTGAACCATTATGACAGAATTACGGAGGCATTGGAAGAAGACCAAAACGCAGATGTGATTTACACAGATTTTGCAAAGGCGTTTGACAAATGCTATCATGGAGTGATAACGCACAAAATGAAGGCCATGGGCATTACGGGGAAGGTAGGCAGATGGATTTTCGGGTTTCTAACACAGAACACAAAAAGTAGTAGTGAACAGGGCAAGATCCAGCATCAGCGAGGTTAAAAGCTTAGTGGTCCAAGGCAGTGTCCTGGCACCTCTGCTGTTTCTCATCCACATAGCAGACATAGATAAAAACACCCGGTACACTTTTGTATCATCATTGCGGATGACTCTGAAGCACAAAGCCACTACGGTAGATGTCACTGTAAAAGTACAGGAAAAGATAAGCAGGGATTTCCAGTGGGCAGTGGAAAACATGACATTCAATGGTGATAAGTTCCAGCTGCTTAGGTATAGAAAGAAGAACTCAAAAGGAACACTGCAAACTCAAGAGGTTTACCAAATAGAACGAAAGGAACACGTAAAAGACCTAGGAATAATTATGTCAGCAGACCTTTCTTTTAAAGATCATAAAGACAAAGATCACGACAGCCAGGAAGATGACGGGGTGGGTATTGAGAACTTTCAAAACAAGGGAAATAATCTCGATGGTGACTCTTCAAATCGCTAGTGCTCCCTCACTTAGAATATTGCTCAGTGCTGACGGCCCCGTTCAAAGCAGGAGAAATATCGGAGCTGGAACAAATACAAAGATCGTTTACGGCTCACATTGAGCCAGTAAAGCACCTAAACTACTGGGAACGCCAAGTCTTGAACATGCACTCATTGAAGCGGAGGAGAGATGCATGATACTACATGTAGTGTATACCTGGAAAGTACTCGAGGGCCTGGTCCCAAATCTGGACACTGCTATAACAACGTACTGCAGTGAGAGATATGGGAGGAAGTGTAAAATAAACCCAGTGAGGAGCAGGGGTGCGGTGGGGACAATAAGGGAACACTGTATCAACATCCGAGGTCCCAGACTATTCAACATCTTACCAGAAGATATCAAAAACACGGCGGGAACAAATGTAGAAGCCTTCAAGATAAAACTGGACAAGTATCTTCACCAGGTGCCAGATCAACCAGGCTGTGATGGATATGTGAAGCAGCGGGCCTCCAGCAGCAACAGCCTGGTTGACCAGGCAAGCACCAGACGAGCCTGGCCCATGGCCTGGCTCAGAGAGTAGAGAAACTCTCGAAACTCTTCAGAGGTATGTCAAAGGTAAAGGTAGAACAGAGTAGCAGCACACTGCTGCTGTATCCACTTTACCTGTTAAAAACCCTGTTCTACTTCCCTCTCTTCCTCCCTTCCTCCTCCTTTCCCTCATTCCCTCACTTCTCTCCCTCACTCCTCTCCTCCCTCCCTTCCTCCCTCCCTCCCTCTCCTCCCTCCCTCACCTCCCTCACCTCCACATCTATAAAACAGGAGATGCCAAGCCAATGATTTTATAGTTTCTTGTTCTTTGTAGACTGTTATGCAGGCTCATTTAAATTCGGTCAAGCGCTAATTTTACTGGGAATGACTGAAATGCATTTAATGGGAATGACTGAAGTGCAATCTTACTGAGAATGACTGGAGTACCTTAATCTGCACTCCTTGGCACGTAGGCGAGAAAGAGACAACATAATTTACACATGGAAAATTCTAGAGATTACTTTCAAAATCTACTCTAGAGGGATTAGTTCCAAATCTGCAATACGAGAGCAAGAGGCTTATCAGACGATGCAAAATGCCACAGTGAAGAGCACTGGTGCAATGAGTACACCAGGAGACAATAAGCATAAAAGAACCAAGCCTTTTAAACATCTTTTATACACAATGGCCCTGGCTGTCTTTCAAGAGAGAACTTGATAAGTTCAAGTTCACCGCTGATCAGCCAGGCTTTGGTGTTGACGTTGGACTGAATAAAGACACCGGTAGCAGAGGATCTTTTATATACAACGTTTCGCCCTAGCCTTGAGCTGGGGTGAAACGGCCCGAGTGATCATGCAATTAATAAGGAAAAATAGTCTGAGATCAGGCCTCGGGGTCTGCAACTTCTGGAATTGGCTACAAATAACTTTCATGCTCACCATCCCCCCCATAATCAACCCCCTCCCGCCTATACCCTTTCCCTTAATAAACCCCCACCCTTTCCCTCACCAATATCATCTCTGCCCATTCCCTTTCCTTTCCTCCAGTCCAGCCTTTCCCTCCATCATTGCATTACCTGTCACACCTCCACCATACTCGTAGTCCCCTTTCCCTCGGGTTCTTTTAGACCTGCCTCTTTAGGATAAATTAAAATTCTACTCATCATCTCATTACACGCGGCATCCTGATGGTCGAGATTGGTTCAACCTGGCGCGGGATTCCCCACTTTCTTTCCTCAACCCTTCGATGATGGATACTGTCACGTTTTGTCAAGCTTTTATATATTAATTACTGATGAGGCTGCTAAGGTCCGAGGCTTGTTAGTAAGCAGACATTTCACTTCTCTTCAGCTTTTGATTGTTTTTCTGAATTTGTTTTTATGACGGCCTCTTTTTTTTTACATATTAATGTCAATTTTTATTTTGCCCTTATTAACTTCTTAGTTTGTATCTCCATGTGTCTTTTGAGGAGAGACATTAACAGAAAATTCTAAAGAATTTGTGAAGTAATTGGCAGCATGCCCAAGTACCCAGTTTTTGGACCAGTTTCTGGGACAAGTGAAAATTTGTGTATGCAATAATTTCGCCAGAATCATTCTGAACCTAACGAAAAAAATATATTTAACTATGTTTGTTTAGTTTTAAATTACTGTAAACAAATCTAAAAAACTTTTAAAAAAGTTGTGTTTTTAAAGAAATGGAAGACACCACTAATACAAGTATTCGAGAAGATGGCAAAAGACAGACTCGTAACATTAGTATCACGTACCAGAAAACAGCTTAGTGATTTTGTTGCTTAGTACGAGTTTTCTCTCTAAGCGAGTTATTGGTGGAGTGCACGAAAGTTATCTCACTAGAAGAATTTATAATTTACACCAATAAAATTGGCATCGAGCATTGTCTTTAAAATCTATGAAATTCAACCTGAAATATCCTGCTGTTTGGCGATTTTGAGTCACCACAAATAGAAGAATATAGCAAAGATTGTAATTACAAAGATTCCCTGGAGCCAATTTGGAGGAACAGTCTCGCCTGACAGAATTATTAAACCTCTGCGTCAATTCTTCCTTAGCCAACTGATTGATGAGCTAACCAGATTGGTAAGCACCCTTGACCTCATAATTACCAGCAATGTGGACTTGGTCCAGGACATAATAGTCAAAGACTGCAATATTAGACCACAACATAATCAAGGGCCAAACCTGTGTACACTATGGCCTTGGACAGAAACTCAGTCATGAGGGAAAATATTTTTAACGGGGACTAATTTTATTTGCTTCAATACAGAAAGTATCTAGAACAGGATTCAAAATGTATTTACATCAGGTTTTGGAACAAAAAAAAGTGAAAGATCTAAGAATATTAATGTAAGGTAACCTAACATTTAGTGAACACTAAGGAAATACAGCCAAGGAAAGAAAATAGTTTTGATTATGAGAATTTGCAAAAGAAGAGATGCCACGGTACTGGTGGTCAAAGATTCTTCGACCTTCTACCAGCAGATAAAATGCAGAAGCTCAGTTTTTAAATATGAAATCAGTTTTTTATATTAATATAAAAATGGGAGAAATGGAAGTTAATCAGGTTTGATCCAAAGAATAGGATACACAGTTCTTTAGATCAAGAGCCTTTAACAGTAACAAAGCACTTCCCTTGAAGGGAAAGGAAATTAGAAAAGTTCCTGGAGGGAGTCCCCTTCAAGTCCCTTGCCGTGTCTAAGGGCTCTTGATCCAAGGAACTGTTTTTGTGGAGGTGTGCAGTCGGGTTTCTTAAGTGACGGATGTAGAATAATACTTTTTGGTGGCTGTTTCTGGGTTAATTGGAAGAGTAATAAGTCTTTACACACGTCCTGTCTCGACCAAACCTGGAAGTCGACTGGCTGCTTGGGGTAAGCCAAGGCGCCATTCAAAAATACAAACTAACGGCTATCCAGTGGTTGCACTCGACATAATACCCAACGAATTTATATTATTGACATTGGACCTCCTCACTCTTTTCTTAAATTAAGTCTAAAAATACCCCATTCTTTTGGCCTTATTAGTGGGGATATTTTCCCTTTTTTGAATCCACCTATTAGACAGCTTCCGTTGATGGTGCTGTGAAGGTTGATGGTGCTGTGGTGCTTGATGGTGCTGTGGTTGACGGTGCTGTGGTCGTTTATGGCGCTGCGATGGTCGATGCTGTGGTGGTTGATGCTGTGCTGGTTGATGGTGCTTTGATGGTTGATGGTGCCTTGATGGATGATGGTGCTGTGCTGGTTGACGGTGCTGTGATGGTTGATGGTGCTGTGATGGGTGATGGTACCATGGTGGTTGATGGTGCTGGGATGGTTGATTTTACTGTGGTGGTTGATGGTGCTGTGATGGTTGGATGGTTGATAGTGCTGGGATGGTTGATTTTACTGGGGTGGTTGATGGTGCTGAGATGGTTGGATGGTTGATAGTGCTGTGGTGGTTGATGGTGCTGGGATGGTTGATGGTACTATGGTGGTTGATGGTGCTGTCCTGGTTGATGGTGCTGTAGTGATGGTGCTGTGGTCGTTGGTGTTGTGGTGGTTGATGGGGCATTTGATGGTTGATGGGGATGTGGTGGTTGATGGTGGTGTGGTAATTGATGGTACTGTGGTGGTTGGTGCTGTGGTGATCACTCTACGTGGTAAAAATTGCATCATCTTAGGACGTCAGGTAACCATTCCCTCCAGGAAGGTGCCTTGATGTCAATGATGGGCTCTTTATGGAAGATACTGAAGTTAGACTTCCCTTCTTGGATCGAAGCTGAATGCCTCCCTGGTGCTGTATAACTCCTACGGATTTAATGTTTCACCATGATTAAAATTAAAATCCGGCGAGACACCTGGTTTTCCTCCATATCTGATTGATTTCCCTTTTGCTTTTCGCTTCTTTTTCCTACTTCTCTCTCCTGCTTCTCCCTCCCGCTTCTGTCTACTGCTTTCCACCCCCTCCTCCTCTTTTTGAGAGAGTACTAGCCTGTTGCATCTTTTTGCAGTGCTCTGCTGTCACCAGCTGAGTTGGTATTTTAAGGTCCTGGATCTCGTTTTACATTAACAATAATAATAATTAATAATAATCTTTATGCGGAAAATTAGCTATAATTTTCCTATAATTAGTAATGTGTACGTGAAGTGTTAATATAATGTAAATATGAAGTATTAATGGTAATCACTACCAAACTACTTGTGAGGAAGCGAGTGAGTGATTCCAATTGAGTGGGGGAGGAGGGGGTTGTGTGGATGGCAAGAGGCAGTGTTGGTGACACGGGTGTAGAAGGTTGACTGCTGCTCTCGGCTCTCTGTTTGCCCAAGGAGAGAGTTAAAAAAAAGAAGGGGAAACTGAATCGAGTAAGGCCCGGGTAGCCGTCTTGAGAGGGAGTGTTGGCTCTCTCAAGGAATTGGGAAATCGGCTGAATCTTCCAGTGAAATCAGTCAAGGTGTAATAGCTATCGTCAGAAATTGGTGAAGTTGACATCACACGTAATGTACGCCTCCCAGAGTATTAATTCTCACACAGGTATGTTAATTTGTATTGGCCAATATAAATTACGTGCCGAAAGGGAGGCGTTAGGATATGACTAAATCTTAATTTGGTGAGTTGTATGGAAATCTCCTTTGTACTTTTTAATGTAGTTTGTTTATATAAAATTACCTAATTACCAAGTAATTGATATTGTCGAATATACAGTCCACTCATGTGTCAGTGTTACTGGCATAATTTTTTAAAAATAATTTTAAGAACTAATGTTCTAATAATACTTCAAGGTCCAGCCTTGAGAGACGTGATGACCTGAGTGGGCACGAAGGTGGGATATTATTGTGACCTGGTGACCTTAGTCCCACTTGACTCTGAGTGCATCAATATTAAGTATGAACTGTTTGTGTCAAAGTTACTTCACAATTATGGGGGTGAAATAATTCGGGACATTGCCTGTAAAATTTCCCCGCATAATTTCTCGCACTTTATCTCTACAAGTGTATGTACAAGGTAGAACGATATCAATGAAATGCTACTATATAGAAAGCCCCATTGTTAAGCAGAGCATTTCGGACAAATTAAGTTATAATAAAGTTGGTAGAATTACCGACAATATGTAAAGTAAAAGGACACAAGTGCAACTAATGTGACATTTTATTGTGGCAACGTTTCGCTCTTCAGGAGCTTTATCAAGCCATTACGGTAATGGCTTGATAAAGCTCCTGAAGAGCGAAACGTTGCCACAATAAAATGTCACATTAGTTGCACTTGTGTCCTTTTACTTTACACAAATTAAGTTAATTTTGTCCCCAGGATGCGACCACGATGCAAACACGTCCTAATGTTTCCACCCGTTCCCGGGATAGATCCCCGGACCTCTGTGTGTGAGTTGAGTGCGCTAATAATCAAGCTACGGGACATATACCTTACATTAACTCCTATAACCCAAATTAACACATCCCACATTCCAGAGGATAGTGAACATTAGATATTTAAATTTTTAGTTTAAATTTTACCTACGACAAAGAACATTTTAGTCAATGTATATATACTTAAAGAACTACTTTAAGGAAACATTATGCCAGGGACAAGTTCCTGCAGATGCAGTCGGCTAATAAACCACCGAGATAAGTGAGGTCAGTCTGTCTTTCTCCTGGTGTGTTGTGTGTATAAAATATCTCAAGCCTCGCCCAGACAAATACAATTTAGATCTAGCCGTTTCTCTAGAAGAGTCAAGACACAGGTAGACTAATCATCTTCGATTGGTTGAATTTTAAATATATGTAAGTTCCGCTTATGTCAATACAGGATACATTTTACTTCCACTTGGAGTAATTGCGATCTTATGTTTTAATTTCCGGTTCATGCCCAGGTGAGACTTGCAGAGTAAACTCACTCTTACTTTGCGGCTTTTCACAATGTGCAACGAGGACCAACACACTTCTATCTCCTGCCTGTTATATGTAACTTGAGTGTTGGGCGAAAAATAGGAATAATGACAGGACACTTCGTGTTTTCCTCTCGGAAGATTAACTGTATAGATCGAGATCTCGTCTGTAATGTTGTATTTACACCGTGTAGTGCTCTTCTGTTTTTCGTAATTCTTTCCTGCTTGTCCTTTTAATCTTTCCTTGTCTACCAGTCCTCCGGTAACCTTATCCTTCTCTCGTATCTTCCCATCCTCCTCCCATATCTACCCATTCTCCTCCCCACAAACAGCTGCGTTTTTTGCTGTTGGCGTGAGTGTTTTATGATGCCGATGCTGCTCCTGTGTATCAGAGCGAGGAAGAGGGGAAGGAAATGAGGGGGATAAATGGGTACAAATAGATGGACGTGCAGAGTGGATTGTAGCAGTAAGCGATGAAGAGGGGTCAACAATGCCTGGCACAGCTTTCTTTTCCCGCCTTGTTTTTTCTTTTTATTCTGACAATTTGCTTAAGAGACAATAGCGTGGGAAGGATGGAAGAAGTCTGTAGATGAGAGGGAGGAGAGCTAAAGGAGAGAGGGAACAGTAGGACGTAGTGGGAGGGAAGACTCTTCCCCCCTCCTTTTTAAAACAAAATTGGGTGTACATGGTCATTGTGCTGCTACTCGATATGACAAATTACATGAGACCAAAGCTAGGTATGCTTCATGCCAGTCCTTCCCAAAGGATATGTTATATATACAGGCTAAGCTGGGTGGCTACATTAGGACACTGAAGATATCTTCCAGTATTCCATTAAAAGTTCGTCAGCTACGGGAGCTTCAAAGGTTTCGTTCCAGCAGAGCTTGAGTTATTAATCTGGAATTACCATCTCTCAAATAGCCTATCCCTTACAAAGGAGAAATGGAATTTTTATGAGGGGGTATCTCCATTACAGAAAGAGGCAAAAAAAAAAAAATTATATAGGAGAGGAGGGAAGGGCAAAGGGAGATAAGTTTAGACTACATTAATCACATCTAAGAATATGAAAATACATTATTACATTACAATGCATATTCCTTGTTGCACTAGCTTCACGACAGCCATCATGAAATGCTCTACTTCACTTGTATTAAGATAAATTGGGCAGATCTAGGCTGCATTGCATTAATTTATCAGAGGCCAGGTCGCTAGGCTAGTTTGGTAATGAGGTTAGGCAAGGTTTATCAGGAAACAGTGTTTCCTGACCTGGGTCACATGCTGACCCGCCGCTGAAGCTTTTGGCCATATGACTGAGGCCTTTGCTGGCTTGCCGGTCCACCCCTTCAACAATTATGGTTATGATTAGTGTTGCATATTATACCCATGGGCACCATTATGTATTTGAGAAAGTCAGGCTACCATGTTTCACATTATATTGCGAACTTCATTAATAGCTAAAATAAAAATGTTTGACTATATTACCTGATGCCACATAAAATCGTGATGAACGGTTTTTAAAAGCAGACAGGTTGAAGATTGAGACAGTTATGCAACATATGTGAATCTTTATTTAGGAAACATTTCGCCACAGTGGCTTCATCAGTCCAGTACAAAGCAGAAAGGTGTAAGGAGAAGAGGAGTTTGAGGTAATCATTCCCTCAGCCTGGAGTCGGTGTTCAGTCCATCAATCTTGTAGAATATACAGCATAGGGCCGTAGACGTGGTTTATATACTGTAGTCGGGTGAGGCGAAGCAGGAGGCGGGGGGGGGGGTCATAGTGGTACCATCCACTAGTCGAAGTAGGTCTTCGTCCAGAGGTTGGACAAGTTTTGAAGAATATTTTGTATCAAGATCCCATGATGATGCAGTGTCTGACAGTTGTGATGAATGGTTTTTAAAAACCGACAAGTTGAAGATCGAGACACTTGTGCAACATATGGGAATCTTTTAGGAAACAGCCATATGCTGTACATTCTAAAAGATTGATGGACCAAACACATCGACTCCAGGCTGAGGGACTGATTACCTCAAACTACTACTCTCCTTACACCTTTCTGCTTTGTATTGGGCTGATGAAGCCACTGTGTGGCGAAACGTTTCCTAAATAAAAATTCCCATATGTTGCATAAGTGTCTCAATCTTCTATAAGAAAATCGTTGTCTATTGTAAATATTAGTATTAATGTATATGACAGGTTAATAGTGAAATTTGTTTACCCAGAATTGGGCAAGTGTTCTGGAGCACTAGTTAAATAGTCGGACACTGGTTCTGCTGCCAGCTTACCTCCTGCTTAGGTCGCCTGACCGACCTCGTGTAGTGTTACCTGCTACTGGTGCAGAGGTAGTAGGTTCAGACCCTCAGCCACAAATGCACCTCCCTTGCACCCTAGGTTACAAAGAGACCCCTTAGTGCTTTGAAAATGCGTGAATTTATTCTTAGTCTCTTCCATGAGACGATTCTGAATCTCTTAAAAGATCACTAGTCTGGGTTATCCCTTTGAAAACCTAAGTTTTCCTCTTAAATAGATTATCAATTAAATCTTGTCTGTATATAATTCTCAATTCTATTATCTGTATATAGATATAAATATTGTACATGACTGCTTTACTTCTAACGAAAGAAGTGAAACAGCCGTGATTTTAAAACTCGTATATTTATATACTTTATTTAATTTCAAAGGTATTGAAATTAAAGATTTTATTCTTGATTCTTATCCCCCCCCCCCATTTTTTTTTTCTGTAATGCAAATAAATCTTTGCTAATGAAGGGTTACCGTGGAACAGATTATTTAATAAGCTGCTGGTTAAGCAATCCAAGGTGAACCTGAACCTCAAGGCAACCATTATAACCACTTAATCTTTTTGGTAAAGAGGGGAAACTGCATACCATGTTAATTCAGAGAATTACATACAATGCACAACAGTCAGCATGAACACATCTTCATATAATTGCATACATGACTCAAGAAATCGTAATGACACGATTGCAAATAAACCATACCCCCGGCCGGGATTGAACCCGCGGTCATAGTCTCAAAACTCCAGCCCGTCGCGTTAGCCACTAGACCAGCTAGCCACAATAAGATTCATCCAACTAGGTATATTTCTACACCATAGGAAAGTTAGCACAGGCACCTCTGTGACCACAAATGCAAGTTTTTACAGACGAATCTCCAGCTAGCGTGGCCGTGACGAACTCTAGCTCAAGTCCCTTCACTGCCGTCAACATGACTCAAGAAATCGTAATGACACGATTGCATTTGTGGTCACAGAGGTGCCTGTGCTAACTTTCCTATGGTGTAGAAATATACCTAGTTGGATGAATCTTATTGTGGCTAGCTGGTCTAGTGGCTAACGCGACGGGCTGGAGTTTTGAGACTATGACCGCGGGTTCAATCCCGGCCGGGGGTATGGTTTAATTGCATACATATTGCACATAATTATATGTATACATGTCTTTACACTCACAATACTTACAGCTCTTCATAAATCAAACTTTCTTGCTTCATTGCGTTTTGTCTTGTGTTGCAGCTACGGCGGCGGCGGTACAGCAGGACATCACGTTGATCGTGGTGCTGGCGGTGCTGGTGCCGCTAGTGCTGCTGCTCCTCGTTGTCGTCTTCCGCAAGTTCAACCGCAAGGACCGCCATGACGGACCCTTGTACGAGATTGCTGCCTCAGGTGTGTTACTCATCCTTTATGATAGTCACTGTTTGGTGAAGCTCGATCTATGAAAGTGTATGTGAGAGTTGCCATTTTGTTCTAGGCACATGTCGATTAGACACTAGGCCTGGTGTGTGTGTGTGTGTGTGGTGTGTGTGTGTGTGTGTGTGGTGTGTGTGTGTGTGTACTCACCTAATTGTGGTTGCAGGGGTCGAGACTCGGCTCCTGGCCCCGCCTCTTCACTGATCGCTACTGGATCCTCTCTCTCTGCTTCCTGAGCTTTGTCATACCTCTTCTTAAAACTATGTATGGTTCCTGCCTCCACTACTTCACTTGCTAGGCTATTCCACTTGCTGACAACTCTATGACTGAAGAAATACTTCCTAACGTCCCTGTGACTCGTCTGAGTCTTCAGCTTCCCAGTTGACCCCTTGTCCGTGTCCCCTCTGGAACATCCTATCTCTGTCCACCTTGTCTATTCCCGCAGTATCTTGTATGTCGTTATGTCTCCCCTGACCCTTCTGTCCTCCAGTGTCGTCAGTCGATTTCCCTTAACCTTTCCTGTACGACATTCCCTTGAGCTCTGGGACTACCCCTTGTTGCAAACCTTTGTACTTTCTCTTAACTTCTTGACGTGCTTGACCAGGTGTGGGTTCCAGACTGGTGCTGCTTTACTCCAGTATGGGCCTAACATACACAGTGTACAGTGTCTTGAACGATTCCTTATTAAGGTATCGGACGCTATTCTCAGGTTTGCCAGGCGCCCGTATCGCAGCGGTTTTTTGGGTTTTGATGTGTGCCTCCGGTGATGTGCTGGGTGTTATGGTCCACCCCAAGGTCTTTCTCCCTGAGTGAGGTCTGTAGTCTTTGTCCCCCTAGCCTATATCTGTCTGCGGTCTTCTTTGCCCCTCCCCAATCTTCATGACTTTGCATTTGGCTGGATTGAATTCGAGAAGCCTTACTGGACCACAGTGTCCAGCTTCAGGTCTCTGTTGCAGTCCTGCTCATACTCTCGTTTAATTTCTTCTCATCACTTCACGTTCTGCGAGCAGGGACACTCAGTCTATTCCTTCCATCATGTCCGTCACAATATTATAAAATAGCACTTGGCTAGAACTGACTACTGTACCCAGACTCGTACAGGCGCCCATGTGATACCCTTCACGTACCATGACTCGTTGCTGCCTCCCTGTCAGGTATTCCCTTATCCATTGCAGTGCCCTTCCTTTTACGTGTGCCTGATCCTCCAGCTTCTGCACTAATCTCTTGTGGGGAACTGTGTCAAAGGCCTTCCTGCAGTCTAGGAAAACGCAATCTACCCAACCCTCTCTCTCGTGTCTTACTTCTGTTACCTTGTCATAAAACTCCAGGAGGTTTGTGATACAAGATTTGCCTTCCATGAACCCATGCTGGTTTTCATTTATAATCTTGTTCCTTTCCAGGTGTTCGACCACTCTCCTCCTGATAATCTTCTCCATGACTTTGCACACGATACATGTCAGACACAGGTCTGTAGTTTAGTGCCTCGTTTCTGTTTCCTTTCTTAAATATGGGGACTACATTAGCTGTCTTCATTTCTCAGGTAGTTGCCCAGTTTCAAGGGATGTGTTGAAGATTGTGGTTAGAGGCACACACAGCATCTCTGCTCCTTCTCTAAGGACCCATGGGGAGGAGATGTCCGGTCCCATCGCCTTTGAGGTGTCAAGGTCACTTAAGAGCTTCTTCACCACCTCCTCAGTTGTTCGTATGTCATCCAACACTTGTTGGTATATTCCCTCTTGATGTTCCCTTCTGTTCTGTCTTCCCACAGCCCTTCCTGTCTCTACTGTAAAAACTTTCCTTAAATCTCCTGTTCAGCCCTCGCATACCTCCTGATCATTTCTTGTGAGTTCTCCACCTTCTGTCCTTAATCTGATAACCTGGTCTTTGACTGTTGTCTTCCTCCTGATGTGGCTATACAACAGTTTCGGGTCAGTCTTGATTCTCGATGCTATGTCATTTTCATACTGTCGCTGGGCCTCCCTCCTTACCTGTGCATACTCATTCCTGGCTCTGCGACTGATCTCCCTATTTTCGTGTGTTCTCTGCCTTCTGTACTTTTTCCATTCTCTATTGCACTTTGTTTTTGCCTCCTTACACCGTCAGGTGAACCAGGGGCTTGTTCTGGTCTTCCCGTTGTTACTGTTGCCTTTGGGAATGAACCTTTCCACTGCCTCCTTGCATTTTGTTGCTACATATTCCATCATTTCATTTACTGGCTTTCCTGCCAGTTCTCTGTCCCACTGGACCTCCCGCAGGAAGTTCTTCAACCCTATGTAGTCCCCTCTTTTATAGTCAGGTTTTTCCCATTCTACTCCTGTTATTCTCTCCACTTGCAGCTCTACTATGTATTCAAAGCACAGAACCACGTGGTCGCTAGCTCCTAGGGGACTCTCATACTTGATGTCCTCAATGTCTGAGCTGCCCAGGGTGAACACAAGGTCCAATCTTGCTGGTTCATCCTCCCCTCTCACTCTGGTAGTGTCCTTAACATGTTGGTGCATGAGGTTTTCCAGCACCACGTCCAACATCCTGGCTCTCCATGTTTCGGGACCCCCATGTGGCTCCAGGTTTTCCCGGTCAATCTCCCTGTGGTTGAAATCCCCCATAACCAGCAACTTTGCTCTGCTGGAGTGAGTTCTTCTTGCCACCTCAGCAAGTGTGTGTGTGTGTGTGTGTGTGGTGTTGTGTGTGTGTGTGTGTGTGTGTGTGTGTGTGTGTGTGTTAGTATTTTGTCCTAGGCACGTGTGTGCGCGCGTGCTTTTTGTGTAAATTGTGTGTGCAGTGTTCACGCGTGCTAGTGTACTCGCCTAATTGTGGTTGCAGAGGTCGAGACTCGGCTCCTGGCCCCGCCTCTTCACTGACTGCTACTGGGTCCTTCCTCTCCCTGCTCCATGAGCTTTATCATATCTAGTCTTAAAACTATGTATGGTTCCTGCCTCCACTACATCGCTTGCCAGACTATTCCACTTCCTAACAACTCTGTGGCTGAAGAAATACTTCCTAACATGCCTTTGACTCCTCTGAGTCTTCTGCTTCCAATTGTGACCTTGTTTGTGTGTCCCATCTCTGGAACGTCCTGTCTCTGTCCACCTTGTCTTTTCCACGCAGTATTTTGTATGTCGGTATCATGTCTTCCCTGACCCTTCTGTCCTCCAGTGTCGTCAGGCCAATTTCACTTAACCTCTCTTCGTAGGGCATTCCCCTTAGCTCTGGAACCAGCCTTGTTGGAAACCTTTGCACTTTCTCTAATTTCTTGACTTGTGGGTTCAAAACTGGTGCTGCGTACTCCAGTATGGGCCTGACGTTGTGTATAAAGCCTTGAATGATTCCTTACTGAGTTACCAAACGCTTTTCTCAGGTTTGCCAGGCGCCCATATGCCGCAGCAGTTGTCTGGTTAATGTGTGCTTCTGGCGACATACTCGGTATTATACTCACCTCTAGATCTTTCTCCTTGAGTGAGGTTTGCAGTCTTTGGCCGCCTAGCCTATACTGTTTGTGGTGGTCATTGCCCTTCTCCGATCTTCATGACTTTGCATTTGGCGGGGTTAAATTCTTGGAGCCTGTCAGGTCTCTTTGTAGACATGTTTGGTCCGCATCTGATTTAATTCTCCTCATTAGCTTCACATCTGCAAACAGGGACACTTCTGAGTCTATCCCTTCTGTCATGTCGTTCACATATACCAAGAATAGCACTGGTTCCAGGACTGACCCCTGTAGGACCCCGCTCGTCACAGGTGCCCACTGATACCTCATCACGGACCATGACCCGCTGTTGCCTCACTGTTAGGTATTCTCTGATTCATTGCAGTGTTCATTACTGTTAATGTGCCTGATCCTCTTGCTTCTGTACTAAACTCTTGTGAGGAACTGTCAAAAGCCTTCTTGCAGTCCAAGAAAATGCAATCAGCCCACCCTTCCCTCTCATTTCTTACTTCAGTTAACTTGTCATAAAACTCTAGTAGGTTTGTGACACAGGACTTGCCTTCCATGAATCCGTGCTGGCTGTCGTTTATAACCTTGTTTCGCTCCAGGTGCTCCACCACTCTCCTGATAATCCTCTCCATGACTTTGCCTACTATACACATCAGTGACATTGGTCTACAGTTTAGTGCATTTCTCTCTCCTTTCTTAAAGATGGGAACTACATTTGCTATCTTTCATACTTCAGGTAGTTGCCCAGTTTCAAGGGATGTGTTGAAGATTGTGACTAGTGGCACACAGTGTCTCTGCTCCTTCTCTAAGGACCCACGGAGAAATGTCCTGTCCCACCGCCTTTGAGGTATCAACGTCACTTAGGAGCTTCTTTACCTCCTCCTCAGTTGTGTGTCATCCAACACTTGTTGGTATATCCCATGTTGGTGTACCCCACTGTTTTTTCTTCCCAGTGTCCCTTCAGCCTCCACTGTAAATACTTCGTGAAATCTCATGTTGAGCTCCTTGCATACTTCTTGGTCATTTCTTGTTAGCTCCTCACCTTCTTTCCTCAGCCTGATTACCTGGTCCTTGACTGTTGTCTTCTTCCTGATGTGGCTGTAAAGCAGTTTTGGGTCAGACTCGACTTTCGATGCAATGTCGTTTTCGTACTGCCGCTGGGCCTCCCTCCTTATCTGTGCATACTAGTTTTGGGCTCGTCGACTATGCTCTTTATTTTACCGA
>NC_069416.1:32195684-32375585 GCF_026875155.1 Cherax quadricarinatus | reverse complement strand
GGAGAGAGGGGGAGAGAGAGAGAGGGAGAGGAGGAGAGGGGAGAGAAGAGAGGGGGAGGGGAGAGAGAGAGAGAAAACTTAAAAAAATAGAAACGGAGGTAAAAGAGTTGATAAAATTTGCAGAACTAGAAAATGTACAGAGAATTTTTTACTGCACGTATAAGTTCCATCAAACACCTTAACTACTGGGAGCGCCTGGAAGCACTTGACTTGTATTCACTGGAGCGCAGGTGAGAGATATCATAATCTACACCTGGAAGATTCTGGAGGGACTGGTCCCTATATGCAACAGCAATCACTCCATACGAAAGCAAAAGACTTGGCAGGCGATGCAAGTTACCCACAGTGAAAAGTAGGGGCGTCACTGGTACACTACGAGGAAAACGCAATTAGTGTCCGGGGCCCAAGACTGTTCAACAGCCTCCCACCAGCAATAAGGGGCATTACGGGAAGACCCCTGGTTGTCTTCAAGAGGGAGCTGGACAGATACCTAAAGACGGTGCCGGATCAGGGGCTGTGGTTCGAACGTTGGACTGCGTTCGGCCAGCAGTAAACAGTCTCGTTGATCAGGCCCTGATCCCGGGAGGCCTGATCGTGGACCGGGCCGCGGGGGCGTTGATCCCCGGAATGACCTCCAGGTAGACTCCAGGTAGACACATCTTCCAAAGCAGAGGTGAACGTGAAGGTTATAACGGCGTAAAGTACACGCGTAATTCAAACCACCAAACAACAAGGGATTTAAAATGTCTCCAGGAAGTGGAAGAACTCGTTGAAACCCCCCCGAGGGTTCCTTAATGTCTCTAAACACAAGATTCACCCACCAACAGTGTGTCGTTCTGCCCCACTTCCCCCTTGCGTGTATTTTATAAACAAAGGAAGATGAATAAAAACGTAATAAACCGGCTATAAACTCCGTTCTTTGTAATTCCCGGAAAAAGGGGAAAAAAAATATTCGAAAATGCGTCGCGCGCGCCCCATTTTTGCTAGACCGAAAACAGTGGCGTTCTTATAAGCTCCACTAGGATTCAGATCCGATTCGTTCTTATAAAGTAACCCTAGTCATAGCCAGATTACCTCAGCTAAGAAAGCTGAAGTAATCTACTCAGCTGTCGGTGATTTTCTTCCTCTCTTAATTTTCCTGAAAAATATTTAAATTTATATAAAAAATTAAGAAAAAATGCAGGTTTTATAACCCTGGCAATGAGAGGTGGAGTAGGAAGGTGTGGGAGACTGGGAGGAGTGGAGAGATAGGGAGAGAAAAATGGAGTAAAAAGGAAAACAGGAACAGGAGACAAAACTTTTAGGAGAAAGAGAAGAAACAATAGGTGGGTGGGAACGGGAGGAGGTGGAGGACGCGGAGGATGAGGAGATGGAGGAGAAAAAAATGAGAAGGAAGAAAAGGTGGAGGAGTATGGACCAAGGCTCCCACAATACTTAGACCAAAATACTTTTCTAAATGTTATGGGTGCTGGCGGGGCTGCCACCATCCCCGGGAAGACAACACGATACTGGTGCTTTGTTGGGAGTGGGAGGGGGTGGAGAAAGGGGGGAGGGGCGGTGGGGAGGGAAAGAAGTGTGAAAAAGAAAGGGGAGAGGGGCGGTGGGGAACGAAGTTTTGAAAGAGAAAGGGGAGAGGGGGGGGGTGGGAGAACGAAGTGTGAAAGAGAAAGGGGGGGGGTGGGGGCGGTGTGGAGAAAGGAACGGTGGAAAGATGGGAAAAAAAGGGGAGAGGGGCGGTGGGGGGAACGAAGTGTGAAAGAGAGAAAAAGGAGAAATCATAGAGGTGAGAGAGAAGATGAGGAAAAGGCGCACTTCATAGCTGCGGAAAAGAGGCTCGTGGTTCATGTACGCAAATGTCTCGATTTCCTTCGAGTCGAGAACTTCAGGAAGGTACATCATGACTGTCACAATTTTTAGATAAAATACAAAAAGGAGGTTCTGGGAAAGGGAAAACAAAATTCATCACAGAACTGGGCAGTAAAAAAAGTAAAATCTGCTCTTTTAAAATAAAAAAAAAAAAATCTGGGGCTCCATGTAACCTCCAATCCTGTTTCAGTCGATTTTGTCGTTCAATTGAACACAGAAAAAATTCAAAAAATGTATCACCAAACTGTTTCCCGCGGGGGAAAAGACAATAAAATAATTTCTCAAAAGGGGAAAATTTCGCTGCTTAGTAAGGGAAAGAACGAAGAACTTAAAAATAAACATAGGATATAGGACCGGGCAGACGATCTCAGAGTTCGAAAGAGAACGCGTAAACGACCTAATAATAGTCATTAAAATACCCCATTTGTTTCGAGAACACGAGGTAAATGCAGCAAAAGCCAGGAAAATGAATCACATCAATGTTGGTTCAAATAACTTCTATCCTCAGGTCTGGTATATTGGTCTGAGCCTCAAAGTTCTTGAAATGTACTCTTTTTGAATGAAGACAGATGATATACCTTTGATGAGTTTCGAGTTTTTCAAGCCAGATCTAGGGCCGGAGTCTGGTCCTAGGCAGGCTTATCTGGTGTTCCCTGGTCAACCAGGTTGTTGCTTCTGGCGGCCGCGGCCCACACATTCATCAAAGACTTATCTGGAATCGAAAAAAACACAACACCGCCTGGTTAAGGTGAAGAAGTGTTGGCGTGGGGGGGGGGGGGAAGAGCGGTGAGTACCCACGTAAAGGTATCGTAAAGGTATCGTTTACATTACACTTAACATCTGTTGTTCCCTCCCCAGCCTCTTCCTTCCTGTGATAGTCAGCTGTTGTTGCCTTCCTCCTTTTGCTTTTCTCTCTCACCACCATTCTTCCTCCTACACCACCACATCAAGTCCTCCACCATACCCACATGCTCTTTCCTCCTTCAGAACATCCACCAACTCCTTTCTCCACTACCACCTTACCTTTGAAGAGTTTCGAGAGTTAATCTACTCTCGGAGCCCAGTCATGGGCCAGGCTCGTCTGGTGCTTGCCTGGTCAAGCAGGATGTTGCTGCAGGAGGCCCGCTGCCTCACATATCTATCACAGCCTGGTTGATCTGGCACCTGGTGAAGATACTTGTCCAGTTTCCTCTTGAAGGCTTCTACACTTGTCCCAGCCGTGTTTCTGATTTATGGTAAGATGTTGAAAAGTCTGGGACCCCGGATGTTGATAGTGTTCCCTTATCGTCCCCACCGCACCCCTGCTCCTCACTGGGTTTATTTTACATTTCTTCCCATATCTCTCACTGAAGTATGTTGTTACGGCAGTATGCAGATTTGGGACCAGGCCCTCCAAGTATATATTATCATGCATCTCTCTCCCTCAGCTCCAATGAGTACATGTTCAAGGCTTGCAGGCGTTCCTAGTAGTTTAGGTGATTTACAGGCTCAATGTGAGCCGTAAACGATCTCTGTATTTGATCCAGCTCCGATATTTCTCTTCCTTTGAACGGGGCCGTCAGCACTGAGCAATATTCTAAGTGAGGAGCACTAGTGATTTGAAGAGTGTCACCATCGGCATTATTTCCCTTGTTTTGAAGGTTCTCAATACCCACCCCGTCATCTTCCTGGCTGATCTTTGTCTTGTTATGGTCTTTAAAAGAAAGGTCAGCTGACGTAATTATTCCCAGGTCTTTTCGTGTTCCTTACGTTCTTCAGTTTTATATATAGTGTTACTTTTGAGTCTTTTATTCTTTCCATACCTAAGCAGCTGGAACTTATCACCACTGAACGTCATGTTCTCCACTGCCCACTGGAAAACCCTGTTTATGTCTTCCTGTAATTTTTCAGTGTCCTCTACCGTAGTGACTTTGATGCTTATTTTAGTGTCATCTGCAAATGAGGACACAAAAGTGTGCCGGGTGTTTTTATCTATGTCTGCTATGAGGATGAGAAACACCAGGCGTGCCAGGACAGTACCTTGGACCACTGAGCTTTTGACCTCGCTGATGTTGGATCTTGCTCTGTTCACTACTACTTTTTGTGTTCTGTGTGTTAGGAACCCGGAAATCCATCTGCTTACCTTCCCTGTAATGCCCATGGCCTTCATTTTGTGCGTATCACTCCATGATCGCACGTGTCAAACGCCTTTGCAAAATCTGTGCAAGTCACATCTGCGTTTTAGTCGTCTTCCAATGCCTCCGTAATTCTATCATAATAGTTCAGCAGCTGCGACAGGCATGATCGTCCTGCTCTAAAACCATGCTGGGTCGGTTATGTTGGTTGTCCTGGTCCATGAAATTTGTAATCTGCCGTCTCATCTCTCTTTCGAAGAATTTTATTATGTGAGCAGTTAGGGGTACTGGTCTGTAATTTTTAGCTAGTGCTCTACTACCTCCTTTATGCAAAGGGGCTATATCTGCATTCTTTAAGGCCTCCGGTATTTCACCTAGGTCTAAGCTCTTTCTCCAAAGAATACTGAGGGCTCGTGCTAGTGGTACTTTGCACTTCTTTAAACAGAGCATTCCATGAATCTGGTCCAGGTGCTGACTGAGTGGGCATGTTGTCCATTTCTTTTTCGAAAACTATGGGATTTGTACTAATGTCAGTTAGCTGGCCTGCGCGGCCTTCTTCTGGAGTGAAAAATATTTCTGCATTTTCTACCTTGCTGTCATTTAGTGGGTTGCTGAACACCGACTCATACTGTTCTTTTAGGACATCACTCATTTCCTGTTCATCGTCAGTATACGAATCTCCTCTCAGTAGTGGTCCAATTCTACAGGTAGTTCTTAACATGGATTTTGCGTAGGAATAGAAATATTTTGAGTTTCTTGAAATATCCTGTATGGCCCTTTGTTCCCTTTGTCCTTCTTTTGTGAGATATGACATCCTAAGTTTTAACTCGAATTCAGCTTATCTTTCCTCTGTTGTAGCATATTTGTGTTTTTAAGCAATTCAGTAACCCGTTTTCTTCTTCTGTACCATTTCCTAAGCTCTCACTCTATATCTGATCTTCTTCTGGGTTTCCTCAATGGTACGTGCTTCATACATACCTTGTATGTTTCTCTATTCAGCTTCTCTAGGCACTTGTGGGGATTTAGGTCGCTCATGTTCGATTCCCAGAATATGTTTGATAGCTCTTGGTTTATTTTTCCCCCAGTCAATTCTATGGTTGTTAAAATTAAACTTACTGAACATCCCGTCTTTAACATTAGTGACGCAGTTTCTTAACCCGGAGTTAATACTCGTTTGAACTTTATGATGTTATGGTCGGTGTATACACGCAACTTTAATATTAATAATATCTATTTCTACAAGTACATGTACAAGGTATACAGGCCTAGCTGACATCAATGACATATAGTAAGCCCCTTTGATATGCAAAGCATTTCGTGCAAGTTAGGTCAGTTTTGCCCCAGGATGCGACCCACACCAGTCGACTAACACTCAGGCACCCATTTTACTGATGGGTGAACATAGACAACCGGTGTAAAGAAACATGGCCAATGTTTCTACCCTCGCCGGGAATCGAACCTAGACGCTCGCCGTGTACCCTGCACATGTACTTGTGCAAATAAAGATATTGATATTGACTACACACACTTCCCTTCCTCCACGACAACATTCGCCCAACCTTTTCCCTATACCACAACCACACCCCTTTCCCCTCCCCAAGACAACACCCACCCTTCCATTCCTCCACCACCCAACTTGTCCAACATTAGTACCAGGCTCTGGTGGCCTGGTGGTTAACGCTCTCGCTTCACACGGTGAGGGCCTAGGTTCGATTCCCAGCCAGAGTAGAAACATTGGACGTGTTTCTTTCCACCTGTTGTCTATGTTCCCCAATCAGTAAAATGGGTACCTGGGTGTTAGTCGACTGGTGTGGGTCGCATCCTGGGACACTGACCTAAGGCCTGGTCACAGACCGGGCCGCGGGGGCGTTGACCCCCGGAACTCTCTCCAGATAAACTCTCCAGATAAACAACCCCCCACACCTAACTCCACACCCGTTCATCCCACACCACTATACACCTCAACAACCACTCGCCACCCCTTCCTCCAACACCAAGAAATCAAGACACAGGTAGCAAATAATCTCTTTTTAATGCAACGTTACACCAAATATATGAGAATATTTTGATGAGTTGTTGAATATTAGTCATGAAAAGGAGGCAGTGGATAGAATGAAAAAGGAGGTAAAACAGTTAGGACAGATATAGTTAGGAGAGAAAAGTTAGAAGCAAGCATGAATAAAGTTAGTAAAACATTTAAACCACTAGAAATGTCTTAAAGTCTTGAATATGTAATCAGTAGAGCGGAGGAGAGATACATGATAATATATATCTTGAAAGTACTGGAGGTCCTGGTCCCAAATCTGCACACTGCCATAACAATATACTGGAGGAAGAGATACGGAAGGATGTGCAAAATAAACCCAGTGAAAAGCAGGGGTACAGTTGCACAATGAGAGAACACTGCATCAACATTCGTGACCCCAGATTATTCAACATCTTACCAGAGGATATCAGAAACACTGCTGGAACAAGTGTAGAAGTCTTCAAGAGAAAACTGGGCAAGTATCTTCACCAGGTGCCAGATCAACCAGGCTGTGAGGGATACGTGGGACAGTGGGCCTCCAGCAGCAACAGCCTGATTAATCAGGCGAGCACCAGACAAGCCTGGCCCATGGCCGGGCTCCTGGAGTAGAAACTGTCGACACTCATCAAAGGTATATCAGAGGCAAAGGTAGTGTTGGAGTACTTGGCGTGTTTGTTCAATATATACGTAAAAGAAGATAATCTGGAGTTCACCTGGAGAGGGTTTCGGGGGTCAACGCCCCCGCGGTTCGGTCTGAGACCAGGTCTCGTGATAGATCAGGGTCTGATTAACCAGGCTGTTACTGCTGGTCGCACGCAAACTGACGTACGAACCACAGCCCGGTTGGTCAGGTACTGACCAACAAGAGGACTGACAAAGACTTCTCTTGTATAAGAAAAACGGGGACAATAGAAACTAAGTTTATAGAGGAATAAGAATGCTGAATATATCACAGATTTTATGGTAGAATTATTAGTGAATGGGTTAGGCCGGGTAAGACAGAGTAGGATTGCAGAAGAGCAGGGAGAATATAGGAAGTGTTACTTGAAAAAAAAGAGGGCAGTGAAACACTATATAGGCTTGCCTGATCAACCAGTCTGTTGTTGCTGGCGGCCCGCTGGCCCAAATATCCATCACAACTTTCATTATTCACACGTGTGTAGTATTAGTACTAGATGCCAGTGGAAATAATGTCAGTGTCACTGATTTCCTATGTAATATACTTGTGTAGTAGATGTTGATAGTACCAGCTATGTTATACATAGGCTATCTAAATAGGCTTCATGGCTATCTGTGACGTCACGCAGCGCGCGCATGTAAGCCCTAGGCCGCAGGCCTCCTCAGTCCCCGTTCCGTTCCCGTTACACCAAGCAGGACAAGGCAGAGGCTCCTGGGCTCCCTCACAAGGCTCTCTCAATATAAGTTACCAACCGTCCAAGTGCGTATTCCTTCAACGGTCCAATATCTCCAGAACACCCGCCCAACAATAAGTCTTACTTGGGTTATCCTAGATTATCTACACACATGATGCTATTTATGATAATTTATGTAATTGTATTTATGTGTACCTATACCTGAATAAACCTACTTACTTATTTACTTACTTTAGTCTTGTTATCTGCTACATTCTAAGCTGTGGCGCAAGTGTGTTTATCCTCCTCTCCATACACTTAACATTGTCTTTCCTCTCTCAGAGTTGCTAAACCAACCTGCCTTACACACAAGTGACCTAAACAGCTCCTGGCCACCACCGACACTACTCTTACATTTCCACCTTTCTTACCATTAACAGATGTAACAAAAAACTGGGAACCTCGAACCTGTTAATTCCCTTCACCCCAGAACCAAGTTCTGGATAAATGTTAACATCACTTTTTTTCCCCTCAGCCTTAAATTACGGCAAAAGGCTAAATATTTCGTAGGAGAATTGGCTGTGTAATTACACTTATCACAGGATAATGTATCCGGCCATTTAGACTATATCTTGTCTAACTGTCTACTTGGCTTACGAGGCCAAACTCAACTAAAATACAGAGGGTAAGTCTTACTTACTGATAATAAAGCTACAATTTTGATGCGAATGACACAAAAACTTCCGCCTTCTCCATTAAAAGTTGATTTAACATGAACGCGCTTCCTGGTTATGGTGCTCAGGGAGTTTAACTTACATAATTATGGTGCTATCACTTCTCGTGACTCAAAATGACCCTCTTTCTTTATTATTGTTAATTTCTATAGACAAAACATGCATAAAATCATCATTTTTAAAGGGATTGAGGAGGGTTGGGGGGGGAAGGGGAGGAGGGGGGAGCAGCAGAAGGGAAGATGGGGGGGGGAAAAGAGAAAGGAAAGAGGAAGAAAGTAGGGGAAGGGAAAGATGGGGGAAAGATGAGAGGGCAAAGAGAGGGAAAACAGGGGAGAGATGGGGCAAGAGAAGGAACAGGGGAGGAGATGTGAGGGGGCAAAGAAAAGGAAAAGGAGGAGGAGAAGATAGGAGGGCAAAGGGGAGCGAGGGAAAGACGAAAAAAGAGGAGTGGGTGGGCGGAAAGGGGATAAAGAGGGCGAAAAGAAGGACGAAAGGCGTGGTAGGAGAGTGGGTCAAATTATAAGGGAAAAAATTTTTTACCCTGATTTTTTAATTTAAATTTCCCCCTCACTGACCTTCTGATCCAGGGGAACACTCCCAAAAACCCTTCCTTCCCTATGACGTATATACCAAATTTCAGAACGCATTTAGTATAAAAGAGCTGTAGAAGGATGTGCCCTCCACGTAAACAATACCAATCCCTTTCCCCTCGAGGGGAAAAGAACCTTAATTAAAATTAGGAATTTCCATTGTCAAAAAAAAAACCTGTTTTGGGGTTTTGGTGGTTATATATATATATTTTATTTTAATTATATATATTATATATATATATATAAAATATATATATATATATATATTTTATATTGGATGGGTCCCCCTTGGTGAAATTGTGGGCCCCTACCCTCGGAAAAGTGGATAAAAGGCTTCAAGAAGAATATTTGGATTTCTTCCTGAAGCCATTTGGAATATTCCATTCCCCTACCCCCCCATCTTTTAAATATTTTTTTTCCAATAGGTATTTTTTTTACAAAATTTGGCCCCAAAAAGATTTAAAGAGTTACTGTTGATAAAAAGGTGGCTTATTAATATATTATATATATTTTATATTATATTATAATTTTATATATATTTATATATTTTATTACTTTTTGTAACGTGTGTATCCCCGATTTAAAGGCGAAATCTCTCCAGCTCCTCAGAGCGGGGGGCGTGTCCCCAAAAGACTTTGCATTCCCCCTTTAAACAGCCGCGCTGACCCGTTTGGAACAGAAAACTAGCTGCCTGGGATCCCTTTTCCCCGAGAGTTTTTTCCAGCCCTTAAAGGAAATTGATGCACTTTTTCCCCCATGACCCAAAGGGGGTCTCTGAGCTATGGGAACAAACATTAATGATGGGAAAGTTTCCATATTTTCTAGACTTTTGGGACCCCCTGAAGCTGGCAGCTCCCCCCTCCTTCCCCCCTGGTGTATTGGAGATGGTATCAGCCAAGGTTTTGTGCAATGTATAGTCCCACACCACCTGCTTCCTCTGTCCGGGCTTGAAGGGGGGGAACCATTGGACGCTTTGGCTGCCATCAGATCTGCATAGTTGGGGTGGCTCCCTTAGGGGGAAACCAGCTTTGTGAGGCCCCTCTTGAAAATGTTTTTAAACCCTTCATGTCTTGAAATCTTTCCCCGGTTTTTACGGCACCAAGCCCATGGTAACCCGAATGGGGTCGCTGCTTCATGCCCAAATACATCTGTGTTCGGGGGGAAAATGGGGCGGAAGTCGAAGGGAACACCGATGCGGATGGCTGTGGGTCGGGCGTGTCCCGGGGTGGATTTGGGGAAAACCCCAACAAAAAGTCCCGAAATGGGGGGCTCTCACTGCCAGCAGGCGGGCTCTGTTCCCTGACACACCCGAATCATCGTTGAGGTTTATTTTCCACTATTGGACCCCCAGTGCGATTGTTTGTGTTTTTGGGGGGAGAAATTTGGGTTTTCTGACCCCGTTAGTTTATCCAGATCATTGCTCGTCAATGAATTTTTGGTCCTGGGCTCCAATTTGCCCCTAAGATTTTCAGGGAAATCGCTGCCACAAGCTCTCTGGATGAAATAACGGGAAAAAAAGCGGGTTAACGAAATCTGTGAGACTTGCGGACACCAATGCCCCCCTAGTCTGACTGGAAGTGTGCTTGGTTCCCTGCCGTCTTCTAGGAAAGGTTAAGTATTTTCTTTAAAAATCTGCCTCAAAATACTGTCTATTCGTGAGTTAGGGTTATCATATGAAGGTGCAATCTTAGGAAATATGAAAACCTGGGCAGACTCAAGCACTTTGTGAAAAGGTAAAAGGCATGTGGGTGTCCAGTTTCCCCTTTTCGTTGTTTCATTCCCCTTAACTTTTCCCAATTTTTCTGGAATTGGGGTCAATGACATTGTTCCCCGAGGTGCTCCTACAAGACACTATTTGTGGGGGCAATGACTGCTGCCCTGGTAGTTTTGTCTCACTGCATTTATCACTTGTTGACTGAGTGATTTCACATTTGGATGGTTTCGGATGAGACCCATTTCTGTCCCGTGTCATTACCTGTTTTAAGGTATTAGGGGGGGATCCTTTGCCCTGCTAGGTCCCTTCATCGGGAAACCCCGATGTTTGCTCCCTGGCGTTGACTGTGTTTTCCCTAATGCAATACAGAAGAGAAAGGGGTGCAAGAGGATCCCCTTGTTGGCACCCCCCGATGATGTGATTTCTGCTCTCCAAAGAGAAGCTTTGATTCCTTGTTTTTCCCAGTGAAACAAAAGGGAAGAGACCGGAAAATGTTTTGTACTGCTGTAATACCACGTCTTTTTTCAGGAGATTAAAAACGATCTTGAAATTAAATTTTACCACGCATTGTCCTCGGCGGGTTTTGTTGTTATGCCCTTGTTGCATAAAACCGCTGCTTCATTCCCTTGAGAGCCCCCAAAACCCAAGCTGGTTTGGTTAAAGCATCATGGCTGCCTGTGACGAATATTCGGAACAGCAGCTTGGATACGAGGCGGGCGAAACGTGTTGCCTCTGAAATTTGGCCCGAATTCCTCCTCCTTTTTTTAAGTGCAAAAAGTGTTGCACCAAAAAAAGAAAGGTCTAATTTCTCAGAAAAAGCCCACCCAAGGAAATTTTTGACAAACCTTGTGATCTTAAAAGCAGTGTCCTGCAATTTCCCCAAAACGGGTTTAAACCCTTTTCCCTTTTAAAATGCTGTGGCCCTTATTCAGTGAAACCCCCCAGCAGGCCCAGAGGGAAGAATTTTTGCTTTGTAAATGTCTGGTCTTCCCAATAAGGGTTTCCCATAGTGGGGGACAGGGGTTTTGGGAACTGTTGGGCCAGGGTTTTCCCCGGGCAGGGTGCTTTCCTCTAAGTGCTTCAGCCTGTCAGCATCCATACTATATATCCATACATATATATATATTTATTATTAATAATATATATATTATATATATATATATATATATTATTATATTCTTATATTATATATATTATATATTATTCTTATATATTTTATTATATTATATATTAATATATATATTAAACGAGGTGCCAACCCAAGTGTCCTTCTAAATCACTTTTTTCCCCTTAGGTGGAATATGTGTACATTAACATCTCCTTCAAAGCAGGTGAAATCGCAGATTAGAGAGTTACAGAGACCCTTTACTGCATGATAAGTTCTGTCAAAACCCTTAATACTGGGAACGCTTAGAAGCACTTGATTTTGTATCGTTAGAACGCAGGAGAGAGAGAGATATATATCATAATTGCACTGGGAAAAAAACCCGGGAAAGGGAATGGTCCAGAATCTGCACACAGAACTCACTCCTACAAAAGTAAAGACTGGGAGGCGATGCAAAATCCCCCAAATTAAAGTAGGGGGCCCATTGGTACACAAAGGGAAAAACACGTAAGTGTCGGGGCCCAGGACTTTTCAACACCCTCCCATCAAGCATTAGGGGAATTACCAGTAAACCCCTGCTGTTCAAGAGGAGTGGACAGTACCTAAGTCAGTGCAAATCACCCGGGCTGGGTCGACGTTGGATGCATGCGGCCAGGTAAACAGCCGGTTGATCGGGCCCTGTTTCCCCCGGGAGCCTGGTCAGGACGGGCCGCGGGGGCGTTGACCCCCGGAATAACCCCAGGTGCAGCGGGGAACAGGCCCCATGCGCTATGAGAAAACTTCACTTTCAGTTGCAGCTTGAAACATAGAATAGCTCCGATTTACGCACTGGAGTGTGAATGAATAAAAAAAAGAATGGAAAGGGATCGAACCTTGGTCCTGACTGACAGCATATCACGCAGTGCTGTTTTTAAACTGTCCTATTGTAATCCTGTAACACGTGGTAAAACGCCGGACTTTTTTAGTGGCAAATCATTTAAAGTTCCTAACGAGTTCAAAAGCTATCAGTTTTCAAGATTTTAAGGGGAAAAAAAATGGCATTTTTTTTGGTAAGCCAAGGGTTGATGTTCGTGATTTTATGATTTATGATTAAGTCGGGGGGGGTTCCCCTGCTTGGTAGATTTTATTGTGATTTAAAGATGAGTTCTGGCCGGATTATGTTGGATAAATGGATAAAGGGGGGAGACTGACCAAACAGCTGAGTCGGGCATCCCTTTTGATAAATTTAATAGCTTTTGAGTCCGTTTTTAAAAGGGTTTTTTGTGCTTTTGTGAGGTTGTGACGTAAGAGATTGATGCTTTAAGCTCTTGGAACCCCGGAATAGGCACCCTTAAGTCATGGGGCAGGAATCACCGAGCTCCGTATAGACCCGGGAAAACACTCCCCAAATGCAATCACAACGGCATCAAAAAAACCGAAATGGCCCAGAATTTGGGGGGCCACAGCCCCGGAGACACGCACCAGGCGAGGCCTGGTCATGGACGGGGCCCGTGGGGGCGGTCCCCCCCGAAAACCTTCCAGCATACCCCAGCCTCAGCGTTGCCAATCCCCGGGCGCCATCAATACCTACTCAACACCCCTACAACCCGTCTCGACCCCGTTCATAAACGTTCAGTTTTGTTTTTTTTTTTTTTTCCGGGCCAAATCATTCCCAGTTTTACATTATCGTTTATTTTTTTTTTAGCTTCAATTTGTTTCTTTCTATTTACTTGTTTTGCTATTTATATTTAATCCCCCAAGGACACCGTCTTAGGAAACAAAGAACGGGAGAAAGGGAAACTTGAGGGAAAAGGGAACACTAGAAAAAGGGTTTTAAAGGGGGGGGGGTAGCTAAAATTGGGTTAGGGGAAGAGGAAGGAGGGAGGGGGCGGTGAGGGCCCAAAAGTGACAGTCCTCAAGGGAAACCCTTTTCCCTCACTGTGACGTCATTAATACGTCATTATGGGTTTTTCCCTTTCCTCACCCTCGTGCCCTCGGGGGACGCCCGGCGGCCAAAAGGGGTTTTGGAAAAAGATGAAACGAGGGGAAAAGAGAGGGGAAGAAAACAAAGGGGGGGGGGTGTTAAGGGGAGAAAAAGAGCAAAATACCCTTTCAAACATCACTTTCCCCTGTATATACTTCCCTTTTTCTCTCCTCTCTCTCCTTTTTCTCCTTTTTCTCTCTCTCTCTCCCTAATTTTAAACACAAATATTTTACATTTTTAGGTTTAAATGTTCCCACCGTTATTTACAAGTAAGACCTGTTTCCTACATCAGCCCATTTTAAAGTCTTTTTATTTTGAGATTATGTTTTGGTTAATACGAGTGGAGTTGAAAAAAAGAAGTATTGGGAATAAAAGGAAGGTTTTTGCAGGTTCTTCTCCGTCCTAGTGAAGTTAAAGGGGCGTGCTGATCGAGGGATTGCACCCTCCCAGTGTCAGTTTGTATTATAATCTAGGAAAAAAACAGAGAAAGGAAATAAAGCTGAGCACAACAGTAGTTTTTTTTAACAGATGCTGTCATTTAGGAAGGGTCGTTGCCCGTTAGACGGTAGAAAAAAGAGCCCCTTTCCTTTGAATTTCCCTTTAAGATTTCGAGAGTTTCATATCTCAACCGGCCTGGGCCAGGCTCGTCAGGTGCTCGCATGGTCAACGGGTGTTGTTACCGTTTTGCGTTTGAAATGGAATGAGTGTATGCAAATTTTAAATTTTAGTGTGAATTTTTTAAATTTTCTAGCAAGTCGTAGCTCATCGCCCATTATCTTTGGGTAAGGGAAAGGGAAGGGGAACTAGGAGGTCCGGGTGAGAGGACTGGTTGGGACAAGCAGCAAGGGCGCGACCCCCTTTGAATACTGTAGCAGGTCACCTGTTCAAACACCAATCAAGACTTTCTCTGGTATATAAATTCCCGTTATCTCACCAGATTAGAATGTTTTATCCTTATACTCATATTAAAGCTAGTCGTCTTACTCAGAGAAATTTTGGGGGCTGATTTTAAACCGTGTAGGGTCAAAAATTTCTTTTAATGAAATTGGAAAAATTTAAAATCCGATGTTTCTTTTATACTTTTGAACGTCAATATGATTAATTTTACCCTTCCCCGCTGATAGTTAGTATTTAATTTAACTTCTGAAAAAATTCAAAAACCCAACGTGCTTGTGTATTTTAAAAAAATTGGCCCCATGGTCCTTTTGAATGGTTTTCATTAGATTAGGGTGTATTTGTCCTAATTTTTCCATTTTTTTTGAAAAAAATTTTAATATTAGTTTTTCCCTTGAAAATTTTTGATTTTGATCCCCTTCAGATCTTCGTATGATACGAGGTGCATTATCAACTTGAGTGCTCTCACACTATTCCAAACACGTGCCAGAGGCACAGGGGATTGTGTTTTGGTACGGGGTACCTTTCACAGCGGGGCAGCGACAGAAAAAATCTGGAGGGGGGGGTTTGGGGGGTTTAACGCTCCCCAGACCGGTCTTTGACCCCGGCCTCGCGGTGAAAAAAATACATTTGTTATTTTCTTAAACACACACTATTTGATGACAAAATGGAACGTATATTTTTTAAGAAAGATGGTAAGTGAATGTATGGTATTACGGGGATAATCAAAGGGAAATACCGAAAGAAAAGGCAGTCAAAAACATACCAGAGGGGCCCTTAAGTAGTTTACTGTGTCAGTGTTATCACTACCCCATGAAAATCTTTAAGTTGTTGTGCCACGACACTATGAATGTCAGAGAGGTGCCTAATGTGAGTGCCAGGGAGCTTTTGTGGGTGTCTGGTGGGTGTTAACCAATCATGTAAGAGCCCCCGTTGGGGGGGGGGCGAGATGTGGTGCCTGGGGGACCGACCCCCGCCCCCGGGGGAGAGGAAAAGAGAGATTAGGTTAGAAAAAAGGGAAAACGAGGGGAAAGGTGAGGAAGATGAGGTGGGAAGAGAGAATGAGGGAAAGGAAGGAGGGAGGAGGAGAATTGGAGGAAAAGGGAAAAGGGGGGTGGGGGAAGTGCTGGGGGCGGTAAACTATAATATGTTACCATTGCTGAGAGAGGCAAAACAACCCCTTTCCAAGGGTGTATTAAGAGAAGTGCATGTCGGTATAATAAGAGAAAAAATTTTTATCGGCTGCTCAGGAAAAGTTATTTGTGAGAAGCCCCCCAATATTTCGAGGAGAGAGGGGAGGCAGACAAAGAAAATAAAAAAAACAAAGAGTCCCAAAATCTATTAAACCACTCAGGGCCTCCCCCGGGAAACAAGCCTCCCATTCACGTAAGAAAAATCCTCTCCCTTCTCTGAACCCCCATGGTATTATCACCCCCTGCCGATATTTCACTTTTAGTATTTTAAATCCGCAGTTTTGACTCCCGCAACTTGGCTACCGGTAAAAATTTTACAGTCGTCATTTTTAGTCCCTTTCCCCACTAGGAAAAAAAATAGTTTAGTAGCTTGTGAATAGTGAATGTCGTTATAGTGTCTCGCCCAGTGTCCCCCCCGTGCCCGCCCAGTTCCCGCCTGTGTCTCTCTAGGTTCGTCAGTGTCTCATTGTGTTGCCCAGTGTCCCGCTAGCGTCTCATCTAGGTCTCGCCAAGTCTCGCCCGGTCCCGCCTGCGTCTATCTTGTCTCGATCTTGTCCCCTCCAGTGTCCCGCCCAATGTTCGTCCCGGGGTCTCGCCGGGGTCTGCCCGGGGTCTCGCCCGGTGTCTCGCCCGGTTTTTCCCGCCCCCTTTCCCGCCCCGTGTCTCGCCAGGTCCCGCCCGTGTCCGCCAGTGTCCCGCCCAGTGTCCCGCCCGTGTCCCGCCCGTGTCTCGCTCGTGTTCACTAGTGTCTCGCCCCGTGTTCCCCCCAGGTCTCGCCCAGTTTCCCGCCAGTGTCCCGCCCGTGTCCCGCCTAGCGTCTCATTGTGTCTCGCTCAGTGCCCCGCCCAGTGTCCCGCCGTGTCCACCTAGTGTTCACCTAGTGTCTTCCCAGTGTCTCGCCAGGTCTCGCCCCGGTCCGCCCCAGCGTTATTTGTGTCTCGATCAGTGTCCCTCCGTGTCCCCCCAATGCTCGCCCCGGTGTTCGCCCAGTGTCCCCCGTGTTGCCCCAAGTCCCCCGTTTCCCGCCCCGTGTCCCGCCCAGCGTTCATCTTGTTCGTCAGTGCCCCCCCCAGTGTCCCGCCCAGTGTTCCCTAGGTCTCACCCGTGTCTTCCCAGTGTCTCGCCCCGTGTCCCCAGTGTCTCGCCCCTGTCCCCCTAGGTCTATCTGGTCTCGACGTGTCCCCTCCAGTGTCCCGCCCAATGTCTCGCCCGGTGTCTCGCCCCGTGTCCCCCCCAGGTCCCCCAATGTCCCGCCGGTCTCGCCAGTGTCCCCCCCGTGTCTCCCCAGGTCCCCCCCAGTGTCCCCCCAGTGTCCCGTCTAGTGTCCGCCCGGTCCCTCCCCGTGCTCGCTCAGTGTCTCTCTAGTGTCTCGCCCAGTGTCTGCCCCGTGTCCCCCACAGTGTCCCGCCCAGTGTCCCGCCCAGTGTCCCGCCTAGGTTATTTGTGTCTCGTCAGTGTTCGTCCAGTGTCTGTCAGTGCCCCGTCCCGTGTCCCCCCCAGTGTCTCACTGGTGTCTCCCAGTGTCTCCCCAGTTTTCCCGCTATGTTCTTAGTGCTATCTAGTGTCCCGTCCGGTGTCTCGCCCCCGTGTTGCCCAGTGTCTGCCGTGTCTCGAGGGCCCGCCCAGGTCCCCCTCTGTGTCCCCCCAGTGTCTGTCTAGTGTCCCGCCCCCGTGTTTTCCACCCAAAGTCTCGCCAGTGTCCCCCTTAATGTCTGCCAGTTTTTCCGCCTAGGTCTTGCCCAGGGTCCCCCCTAGGTCTTGGCCGGTCCCCCCTAGCGTCTTGCCCCCCCGTGTCCCGCCTAAGGGCTCGCCCATGCCCGCCTGCGTCTTGCCCAGTGTCCCCTGGCTTTCCCCCTGTCCCACTTCGTCTTGCCCAGTGTCCCGTGTGTCTAATTGGTCCGCCTAGTGTCTATTTTGGTCCCCCTAGTGTCTCATCTAGTGTCCTCCGGTGTCCCCCCCCAGTGTCGGTTGTGTCCGCCCAGTGTCCCCCCCCAGTGTCCCGCCCGTGTCCCCCCCAGTGTCGCCCCGTGTTTTCCCGTCTAGGTCTCGCCCGTGTCCCCCCAGTGTCTCGTTAGTGTCCCGGCCGGTCCCGGCCGTGTCCGTCCAATGTCCCCTCCAGTGTCCCCTCCCCGTTTCCCGTCTAGGTCCCCTTATGTCCCCCCCAGTGTCCCCTCTAGTGTCCGTCTAGGTCCCGTCTAGTGTCCCCCCCAATTTTCCCGTCTAGTGTCCCGCCCAGGTCCCCTCGTGTCCCGTCCGTGTCCCGTCTAGTGTCCCGCCCCGTGGCCCCTCTGTGTCCCCCCAGGTCCCTTAGTGTCCGCCCGTGTCCCCCTAGTGTTCATCAGTGTCATTAGTGTCCCCCCCTAGTGTCTCGCCCAGTGTCCCCATGTCCTCATTAGTGTCTCGCCTAAAAGTTTGCCCAGTGTCACGCTCAGTGTCCGTCTAGTGTCCCGTCTGTGTCCAGTTAGTGTTGTCTAGTGTCCGTCTGTGTCCCGTCTAGTGTCCGCCAATGTCCCGTCTAGCGTCTGCCTAACGTTTAGCCTAGTGTCTCGCCAGTGTTCCTCTAGTGTCACGGGTTTTAAAGCCTGTCTGTGCCCGTCTAGTGCTAGCCGTAAGATGGATCTTGGAATACGGAATTTTTCCCTTTTGATTTTGAAGGGTGCTAGTATAAATGGTAAAAAAATTTGGAAACTGTGAAGAATCAATTCACTTTTTTTTTGTTTTATGGTCCCCCGGTTCGACTCATCGTTGAAAAAAAAGAATAACTGTATCATTATCAAACTCAAAAAACTTCGCCCGTACTGAAGAACGCTTCTGAGGGTCAAAACCCTCAAGGCCTGACCAACCAGGGTGTTTCTGTTGGTTGCATGCGTACCCTGTAAAAAGAAACCCCAGCCCGGGGTGGTCAGGAATGATCTGAGGAAAAGTAAGTTCCCTCTTGAAGACAGCAAGAGGTTTTATAGTAATTTTCCCGTTATGCAGGGGAAGGGGGGATGTTGAAAAGTCGTGGTCCCCTGAAAGTAGTTAAGGAATCCCCCAAGGAAAAAAGAAGAGAAGTAAATGGAGAGACCTCCCTCTACGGGGAAAGGGAAGAATAACCGTACTCCTTAAAAAACCTTTGATTATCTGAAATACGAAGAAAAAAGGGTATTCTGGTAAGTGGAAAAATTTAATTAAAATCAAGATGAGCTAAAAGCGATTGTGAAATTTAAAAAAAATTTTAAAATTTTTTATCTATGCAAAAAAAAAGGCAAAGAAATCTGATCGGGCCCCTTTCTCAGACAACAAAGAAAAAAGATGAAGCCTAATAAGACTGTTTTTGCGAGCCCCAATTTTGTCTAAAGTCGACAATCCAAAATTTTTTTTCCCTAATGAACCCCAAAACCATGTCAGTTTAGGGCAAATTCCTGATATAACCCCAACTCCCCTGATTTAGAAAGCCATTGAAACATGCCCATGCCTCAACCCCAGGCCGCCCGACTCGTGGAACTCTGGTTTATTAAGAACTGCAAAAAAACTCCTTTCGCGGCCCTTAGTTGATTCCTGCTATAACCCAGCAAACAAAGGGAAGAGACCAGGGAAAATGTTCTTGTACTGCTGCTAAATACCACGTCTCTTTTCAGGAGATTGAACGCATTCTTGAAATCTAATTTTACCACTGCATTGTCCTCAGGCAGGTTGTTGATATATGCCCTTGTTGCATGAACCGCTGCTTCACTTCCTTGAGAGACCCAAA
This sequence comes from Cherax quadricarinatus, assembly GCF_026875155.1. NCBI lineage: Eukaryota > Metazoa > Arthropoda > Malacostraca > Decapoda > Parastacidae > Cherax > Cherax quadricarinatus. The sequence continues at coordinate 32,356,301 of NC_069416.1, read as the reverse complement.
GCCAAGCTGGTTTTGGTTGAAGCATCATGGCTGCCTGTGCACGAATACTTCGGACAGCAGCTTTGGATACGAGGCGGCGTAACGTGTTGCCTACTGCAATTGGCCGAATTCCTCCATCCTTCTTTTTAAGTGCACAAAGTGTTGCACCAAAAAAGAAAGGTCTAATTTCATCAGAAATCAGACCAGCCAAGGAATTGTTGACGAACCTTGTGATCTCTGAAAGCAGTGTCTCTGCAATTTCCCCAATAACTGGATTAACCATTTCCTTTAAATGCTGTGGCCTTATTCCAGTGTAACGCCCAGCAGAGCCAGATGGGAACGACATTATTGCTTTGTAAATGTCTGAGTCTTCCACAATCAATGGTTCCATAGTGGGGACAGAGGTGTTGGAACTGTTGGTGCCACTGGTTTCCCTGGCAGGGTGCTTTCCTCTAAGTGCTTCAGCCGTGTCAGCATCCATACATATATATCCATAATATATTTTATATATATATATATATATATATATATATATATATATATATATATTATTATATATATTTTTATATATATTATATATAATAATATATATTTATATATATATATATATATATATTATAATATATATATAACGAGAGATGCCAAGCCAATGATGATCCTTCTCAAATCACTTGTTCTCTCTAGGCTGGAATACTGCTGTACATTAACATCTCCATTCAAAGCAGGTGAAATCGCAGATCTAGAGAGTGTACAGAGATCCTTTACTGCATGTATAAGTTCTGTCAAACACCTTAACTACTGGGAACGCTTAGAAGCACTTGACTTGTACTCGTTAGAACGCAGGAGAGAGAGAGATATATATCATAATCTGCACTAGGAAAATCCTGGAAGGAATGGTCCAGAATCTGCACACAGAAATCACTCCCTACGAAAGTAAAAGACTGGGCAGGCGATGCAAAATACCCCCAATTAAAAGTAGGGGCGCCATTGGTACACTAAGAGAAAACACCGTAAGTGTCCGGGGCCCAAGACTGTTCAACATCCTCCCATCAAGCATTAGGGGAATTACCAGTAAACCCCTGGCTGCCTTCAAGAGAGAGCTGGACAGATACCTAAAGTCAGTGCCGGATCAGCCGGGCTGTGGCTCGCACGTTGGACTGCATGCGGCCAGCAGTAACAGCCTGGTTGATCAGGCCCTGATCCACCGGGAGGCCTGGTCATGGACCGGGCCGCGGGGGCGTTGATCCCCGGAATAACCTCCAGGTAGCAGCAGGGAACAGGCCCGCACTGCGCTATTGAGAAAACTTCACTTTCAGTTGCAGCCTTGCAACATAGAATAGCTCCTGATTTACGCACTGAGAAGTGTGAATGAATAAACAAAAGAATGGAAAGGGACTCGAACCTTGGCCCTGACTGACAGACATATCACAGCAGTGCTGTCTAAAACTGTCCTATTGTAATCCTCGTAACACAGTGGTACAACGCCGGACCTGTTTAGTGGCAAATCATTTAAAGTTCCTAACAGAGTTCAAAAGCATATACAGTGTTCCAAGATTTTAACTGGGAAAAATGACATTTTCTTTGGTAAGCCAATGGTCAGATGTTCCGTGATTTTACTGATTTCGATGATTAAGTCAGGGGGTTACCCTGCTTGAGTAGATTTTATTGTGACTTAAGATGAGTTCTGAGCCTGAGTTATGAGTGGATAAATGGATAAAGGGAGACTGACACAAACAGCTGAGTACAGCATCCCTTTTGACTGAATTAATAGCATTTGAGTCCGATTTTAACAGGTTTTGTGCATTGTGAGGTTAGTGACGTAAGAGATTGATGCTTTACAGCTCTCTGGAATCCCGGAATAGGCATCCTTAAGTCATAGGGCAGGAATCACCGAGCTCCAGCTATAGAGCCGGAACACTCCACCAATGCAATCACAACGGCATCAAAATACCTGACCAATAGGGCCCAGAATCCTTGCGCATCAGCCGGAGACACAGCACCAGGCGAGGCCTGGTCATGGACTGGGCCGTGGGGGCGGTCACCCCCGAAACACCTTCCAGACATATCCCAGCCTCAGCGTTGCCAATCACCGGGCGCCATCAATACCTACATCAACACTCCTACAACCCAGTCTCGCACCCCGTGTCATAAACGTTCAGTTTTTATTTTTTTTTTTTGTTCTCGGCCAAATCATTGCCAGAATTACATTCATCGTTTATTTTATTTTAGCTTCAATTTGCTTCTTTCTATTTACTTGTTTCTGCCTATTTATAGTTAATCACCCAAGACACACGTCTTAGGAAAACAAAGAACGAGGAGAAAGGGAAACTTGAGGGAAAGGGAACACTAGAGAAAGGTAAAAGAGGGGGGTAGCTAAAGATTGAGGGTTACGGAGGAAGATGGAAGGAGGTGAGGGGAGACAGGTGAGGTGCCAAGAGTGACAGTCCTCAAGGGAACCTTCTCCCCTCACTGTGACGTCATTAATACGTCATTATGTGTTTACCTTCCTCACCCCTCGTGCCCTCGGGAGACGCACGGCGGCCAAGAGGTTTTGGAGAAGATGAAACGAAGGGGAAAAGAGAGGGGAAGAAACAGAGCGGGTGTTAAGGGAGAAAAAGAGCAAATACCATTTCAATCATCACTCTTCCTCTGAATATATACTATCCTTTCTCTCTCTCTCTCTCTCTCTCTCTCTCTCTCTCTCTCTCTCTCTCCCTAATTTTAAACACAAATATTTTACAATGTTAGGTTAAGTGTTCCTACCGTTATTTACAAGCTAAGACCTGTTTCCTACATCAGCCCATTTTAAAGTCTTTTTATTATGAGATTATGTTATGGTTAAATACGAGTGGAGTTGAAAACGAATGTATTGGGAATAACAGGAAGGTTAAGCAGGTTCTTCTCCGTCCTAGCTGAAGTTAAGGGACGCTGCTGATAGAGCTGCATTCGCACCACCTCCCAGTGTCAAGTTAGAATATATAATCTAGGAGTAAACAGAGAAAGGAAATAAAGCCTGAGCACAACAGTAGTTTTTTTTATACAGATAGCTGTCATTTAGGAAGGCTCAGTTGCCCTGTTAGACGAGTCAGAAAAACGAGCCTTACCTTTGACATTCCTTTGAAGAGTTTCGAGAGTTTCACTACTCTCGAAGCCCGGCCATGGGCCAGGCTTGTCAGGTGCTCGCCTGGTCAACCGGGCTGTTGTTAGCCGTTTTGCGTTTGAAATGGAATGAGTGTATGCAAGGTTTATAATTTGAGTGTGCAAGCTTTATAATTTGCATAGCAAGTCAGTATGCTCATCGCCCATTATCTTATGGTCTAAGGAAGGAAGGTCCAACTAGGAGGTCCGGCTGAGAGGACTGGTCTGGGACAAGCAGCAAGGTCGCTGACCCTTTGAATACTGTAGGCAGGCTCACCTGTTCAACACCCAATCAACGACTTGCTCTGGTATATAAAATTCCCGTCTATCTCACCAGGTTAGAATGTTTTATCCTTACTACTCATTAAATGCCAGTCAGTCTAACTTAGAGAAATTTTGGGGCTGATTTTAAACCGTGTAGGGCTCAATATTTCTTTTAATTAAATTGGAAAAATTGAAATCCCGATGTTTCTTTCTATACTTTTGAACGTCACATATGATTAACTTCTACCCTTCCCTGCTGATAGTTAGATATTTAATTTAACTTCTGAACACTTCAAACCTAACGTGCTTGTGTATTTTAAGATATTGGCCTCATTGGTCCTTTTGAATGGTTTGCATTAGAGTTAGGCTGTGTTTGTCCTAATTTACCATTTTTGTTGAAGAAATTTTAATATTAGTTTCCGTATGATAATTTGTGATTGCTGATCCCCTTCAGATCTTCAGTACTGATACCGACGTGCATTATCAACTTGAGTTGCTCTCACACTATTCCAATCACGTGCACAGAGGCACAGGGACTCTGATGTTATGGACTACGGTGATACCTTTCACAGATGGGGCAGCGACAGAATATCTGGAGGGGGTTCGGGGGTCAACGCCCCCGAGACCCGGTCTGTGACCAGGCCTCGCGGTAGATAAAAAATACACTTGTTATTATTCTTAAACACACTATTATGATGACAAAATGCGAACGTATATTCTCTAAGAATGATGGTAAGTGAATGTATGGTATTACGGTGATAATCAAAGGGAAATACCGAAAGAAGGACAGTCAAAACATACCAGAGGGGCCTTCAAGTAGTTTACTGTCGTCAGTGTTATCACTACCCGATGAAGTCTTTAAGTTGTTGTGCCACGACACTATGAATGTCAGAGAGGTGCCTAATGTGAGTGCCAGGGAGCTTATCTGTGGGTGTCTGGTGGGTAGTTAACCAATCACTAGTAAGAGCCCACGTTGGGGGAGCGAGATGTGGTGCCTGTGACCGACCCTCGCCCTCGAGGGGAGAGGAAAAGAGATGATTAGGTTAGAAAGGAAGACGAGGGGAATGGTGAGGAAGATGAGGTGGAGAAGAGAGAATGAGGGAAGGAAGGAGGGAGGAGGAGAATGTGGAGGAAGAGGGAAGGGAGGGTGGGGGAAGTGCTGGGGACGGTAAACTATAATATGTATACCATTAGCTGAGAGAGGCAAAACACACCATCTTCCATAGGGTGTATATACAGAGAAGTGCATGTCGGTATATATACAGAGAAATTTATATCGGCATGCTCACGGAAAAGTATATTTGTGAGAAGCCCGCCAATATTTCGAGAGAGAGAGACAGAGGCAGACAAAGAAAGTAAAAGAACAATGATGTCCAATATCTATTAATTCCACATCAGGGCCTCCCCAGGGAACACAAGCCTCGCATTCACGTAAGAGAATCCTCTCCCTTCTCTGAACCCCCATGAGTATTATCACCCGGTGACCGATAATTTCACTTCTAGTAATTTAACTCCAGCAGTTTGACTCCCGCTAACTTGACTACCGGTAATTTGACAGTCTGTCATTTTTAGTCCTTCCGCACTAGGAAAAAACGTAGTTCTAGTAGCATTGTGAATAGTCGAATGTACGTTCATAGTGTCTCGCCCAGTGTCCCACCCAGTGCCTCGCCCAGTGTCCCGCCTAGTGTCTCATCTAGTGTCTCGCTCAGTGTCTCATCTAGTGTCTCGCCCAGTGTCTCGCCCAGTGTCTCGCCAGTGTCCGTCTTTCTAGTGTCTCGTTTCCCCCGAGTCTCGCCCAGTGTCCCGCCTAGCGTCTCATCTAGTGTCTCGATCAGTGTCCCGTCCAGTGTCCCGCCCAATGTCTCGTCCGGTGTCTCGCCCGGTGTCTCGCCCGGTGTCTCGCCCGGTGTCTCGCCCGGTGTCTCGCCCAGTGTCCCGCCCAGTGTCTCGCCCAGTGTCCCGCCCAGTGTCTCGCCCAGTGTCCCGCCCAGTGTCCCGCCCAGTGTCCCGCCCAGTGTCTCGCTCAGTGTCTCATCTAGTGTCTCGCCCAGTGTCTCGCCCAGTGTCTCGCCCAGTTTCCCGCCCAGTGTCCCGCCCAGTGTCCCGCCTAGCGTCTCATCTAGTGTCTCGCTCAGTGCCCCGCCCAGTGTCCCGCCCAGTGTCTCACCTAGTGTCTCACCTAGTGTCTCTCCCAGTGTCTCGCCCAGTGTCTCGCCCAGTGTCCCGCCTAGCGTCTCATCTAGTGTCTCGATCAGTGTCCCGTCCAGTGTCCCGCCCAATGTCTCGCCCGGTGTCTCGCCCAGTGTCCCGCCCAGTGTCTCGCCCAATGTCCCGCCCAGTTTCCCGCCCAGTGTCCCGCCTAGCGTCTCATCTAGTGTCTCGCTCAGTGCCCCGCCCAGTGTCCCGCCCAGTGTCTCACCTAGTGTCTCACCTAGTGTCTCTCCCAGTGTCTCGCCCAGTGTCTCGCCCAGTGTCTCGCCCAGTGTCCCGCCTAGCGTCTCATCTAGTGTCTCGATCAGTGTCCCGTCCAGTGTCCCGCCCAATGTCTCGCCCCAGTGCTTATGTCTCTCCCAGTGTCTCCCCCCTGTGTCTCGCCCAAATGTCCCCCCCCAGTGTCTCGCCCAGTGTCCCGCCCAGTGTCTCGCCCAGTGTCCCGCCCAGTGTCCCGCCCAGTGTCCCGTCTAGTGTCTCGCCCAGTGTCCCTCCCAGTGTCTCGCTCAGTGTCTCATCTAGTGTCTCGCCCAGTGTCTCGCCCAGTGTCCCGCACAGTGTCCCGCCCAGTGTCCCGCCCAGTGTCCCGCCTAGCGTCTCATCTAGTGTCTCGCTCAGTGTCTCGTCCAGTGTCTCGTCCAGTGCCCCGTCCAGTGTCCCGCCCAGTGTCTCACCTGGTGTCTCTCCCAGTGTCTCGCCCAGTGTCCCGCCTAGTGTCTCATCTAGTGTCTCATCTAGTGTCCCGTCCGGTGTCTCGCCCAGTGTCTCGCCCAGTGTCTCGCCCAGTGTCTCGCCCAGTGTCCCGCCCAGTGTCCCGTCTAGTGTCTCGCCCAGTGTCTCGCTCAGTTGTCTCGTCTAGTGTCCCGCCCAGTGTTCCACCCAATGTCTCGCCCAGTGTCCCGCTTAATGTCTCGCCCAGTGTCCCGCCTAGCGTCTTGCCCAGTGTCCCGCCTAGCGTCTTGCCCAGTGTCCCGCCTAGCGTCTTGCCCAGTGTCCCGCCTAATGTCTCGCCCAGTGTCCCGCCTAGCGTCTTGCCCAGTGTCCCGCCTAGCGTCTTGCCCAGTGTCCCACCTAGCGTCTTGCCCAGTGTCCCGCCTAGTGTCTCATCTAGTGTCCCGCCTAGTGTTTCCCGCCCAGTGTCTCCTAGTGTCCCGCCCAGTGTCTCGCCCAGTGTCCCGTCTAGTGTCTCGCCCAGTGTCCCGCCCAGTGTCTCGTCTAGTGTCCCGCCCAGTGTCCCGCCCAGTGTCCCGTCCAGTGTCCCGTCCAGTGTCCCGTCCCGTGTCCCGTCTAGTGTGCCCGGCCAGTGTCCCGCCAGTGTCCCGTCAATGTCCCGCCCAGTGTCCCGTCCAGTGTCCCGTCTAGTGTCCCGTCTAGTGTCCCGCCCAGTGTCCCGTCTAGTGTCCCGCCCAGTGTCCCATCTAGTGTCCCGCCCAGTGTCCCTCTAGTGTCCTCACTAGTGTCCCGTGTCCCGTCCAGTGTCCCGTCCAGTGTCCCACCTAGTGTCCATCTAGTGTCGCCGCCCAGTGTCCGCTCAGTGTCCCGCCAGTGTCCCCGTCTAGTGTCCATCTAGTGTCCATCTAGTGTCCAGCTAGTGTCTCGCCCAGTGTCCCCCATGTCCCTCTAGTGTCTCGCCTAACGTTTGCCTAGTGTCACGCCCCAGTGTTCCCTCTAGTGTCAGGGGTTTAAAGCCCGTCTAGTGTCCGTCTAGTGTCACAGTCTAGGTCTTGACTAGTGTTTCCTTCCATGTTCTAGCGGTCTCGATAAATGTAATATATTTCGGCCAAGTGTGAAGAATCTAGTGTCACTGTTGCCTCGTCTATGTCCCGTCAGGTGTCCAGCACTGATGATCTTGGAAACATGAATTATCCTTATGATTATCAAAGCGTGCTAGTAAATTGCTGTAAACTAAAAAGTTTGGGGTGTCAAGCCCTCAATTCCAACCCGGTTTACGTTGTTCATGTGTACCAGTGTACCGACCACAGCCCGTGGTAAATGATTTAAAACTGTATTCCATTTGAAACAGCAAAGGGGAAAATTCCCCGTTATGCAGGAAGCGGAGGTTTTGAAAAGCCTCGGCTCCCCTGGAAAGTTTTGTTGGCATTGCAAAGAAAAAAATGAGAAATAAACGGGAAGAAGCCCGGCTGGTCAGGGAAATGATCCCAAAATGTCAAGATTCCTCTTTTAAACAGCAAGAAAGGTTTTGGATAGTAAAAAATTTGTTAAGCAAGAGAGCAGGATAGTGAAAAGTCTTTTTTCTTGAAAAAATGTCAAGTCATTTTATGCCCCAAAAAAAAAGAAGAGGGAAATCAATAGAGTTACGCCACTACAGCTAAAGGCGAAAGAATTTTCCGTAACTCCTAAAAACCATGTCAGATTAAATTCCTGAAAATACTCCAAGAAAGCGCTATTCTGGTAAGTGGAAAATATTGAACTTAAGTCAAGATGAGCTAAAAGCGATTAGTGAAATTTAAAGAAATTCTAAATATTTCTTATCATATGCCAAAAAACAAGGCAAAGACTACATCTAGTATCGGGCCCTTGCTCAGACAACAAAGAAATGAGTGAAGCCTCAATAAGACTGTTTAGCGAGCCACTAATCAGTCTAAAGATCGACAATCCAAATTATTTTTCCATGAATGAACCTCAAAACCATGTCAGTTTATGTCAAATTCCTGATATAACCCTAACTCCACTAGATTGAGAAAGCCATTGACAACATGCCCATGCACTCAACCCCAGGCCGCCCGACTCGTGGAACTCTGTGTTCATTAAGAACTGCAAGAAACTCCTTTCGCGTGCCCTTAGTATGCTATGGAGAAGGAGCATAGACATGGGTGGAATTTCACAGACACTAAAAACAACGGATGTAGGCCCACTCCATAGAGGTGGCAGCAAAGCATTAGCTAAGAACTATAGACCAATAGCTCTAACGTCCCACATCCTAAAAAATCTTTTAAAGCCAGGGCAACATGGCTTTAATGAAGGTCGCTCCTGTCTTTCGCAACTACCGGACCACTATGATATGGTCCTGGATGCACTGGAAGACAGAATGTAGATAAAGTATACACAGATTTTGCAAAAGCCTTAATGGTGTAATAGCGCACAAAATGCTTGCTGAAGGGATAACTGGCAAAGTGGGCATATGGATCTTGAACTTTCTATCGAATCGAACACAAAAAGTAGTGGTAAACAGTTAAATCGGAAGCTGCCATAGTGAAGAGTTATGCTCCACAAGGAACAGTACTCGCCCCCATTCTGTTCCTCATCTTCATATCAGACAGAGATATCAGACATCCTTTGCAGACGATACTAGGATCTGCATGAGAGTGTCGTCCATTGAGGACACGGGAAATCTCCAATAAGATATAAACCAAGTTTTCCAATGGGAAACGGAGAACAATATGATGTTCAATGAAGACAAATTCCAACTACTACGATATGGAAAACTGGAGGAAATAACAGCTAGAATTGAATATACTACAAACTCTAATCACACAATAGAGCGGAAAAATAATGTTAAGGACCTGGGAGTGGTAATGTCCGAGGATCTCACCTTCAACGATCACAACAGTGCCACTATCAATTCGGCGAGGAAAATCATTTGTTCTCTCTAGGCTGGAATGCGCTGTACATTAACATCTCCATTCAAGGCAGGTGAAATTGCAGACCTAGAGAATGTACAGAGAACCTTTACTGCACGTATAAGTTCCCTCAAACACCTTAACTACTGGGAATGTTTGGAAGCACTGGACTTGTACTCACTGGAACTCAGGCGAGAGAGATGCATCATAATCTACACTTGGAAAATCCTAGAGGGACTGGTCCCTAATCTGCACACAGCAATCACTCCTTACGAAAGGAAAAGACTGGGCAGGCGGTGCAAAATACCCCCAGTGAAAAATAGGGGCGCCATTAGTACACTAAAAGAGAACGCAATAAGTGTCCGGGGCCCAAGACTGTTCAACAGCCTCCCACTAGGCATAAGAGGAATTGCCAATAGACCCCTGGCTACCTTCAAGAGGAAGCTGGACAGATACCTGAAGTCAGTGCCGGACCAGCTGGGCTGTGGTTCGTACGATGGACTGCGTGCGGCCAACAGTAACATGCTAGCTGATCAGCCCCTGAGCCACCGGGAGGCCTGGACATGGACCGGGCCGCGGGAGCGTTGATCCCGGGAATACCCTCCAGGTAGACTCTAGGTAGGTAGACCCATCAACTTTCCTCTTAGTACACTCGTCTCCCCCCTGCTTTTTCATCATTGGAGGTACTCTGTACCGTTTACCAAGTCTCGTTTTCAACTGGAGTGATTTTTATGTGCAGGTTTGGTACAAGTCCCTCGAGGAATTTCCATGTGTAAATTATGCTGAGACTTGCTCACCTAAGTTATATAGTTGAAGACAGTTCAAGCGTTCCCAGTAGTTCAGATGTTTGATTGAACGTATACGAGCAGTGAAAGTTCTGAGTATGTTTTCTAGCTCAGGAATCTCGCCTGCGTTGAAGTGGGCCGTTAGTATACCGCAAGGAATCTCAGCAGGAATTTTATTGCCACAGTTATTCTGGGTGACTGGAGGAGCACCTACTTTTGCTTGAGGCCATTTCCTTAAATTCCAACTTTAACACGAAGTGGATGTTAGCTCTGCCGTTGTATTTTCACCCAAGCTTAAATTAGCAGCAGTTTCATATATGTAATTCACATTATCTAAAATTTCTTTCTTCACCGGATGCTGTTAACATGCGGCATAGAAGAAAGGATGAACAAATTACTGCTGCTTACCAGTTACCTATCAACAGCAGCTGCACGATGGAATGCGTTAAATCTCGCCACGGTATATTTATTTGTTAGGCACTGCGTCCTAACACGGGTCTTGATCCAGTGATGACTATGTAACAGTTTTGACTGTTTATAAACAGTTTGCAGTACGATTGTTTCTTGGTATGATGGGCTGCGATATTTTTTTGTATCTTCCTTAAGTCTCCCAGCTTCACACTGACATTTTCACACTATGCATGAAATCACCCTACGTGATGAAATAAGTTACCACTGCGTAACTATCATACAGACTAGGGTAGCAGTACATGGTTGATGTATCCAAGGCTCTTCCATCCCCTCCAGTCTTCCCATCCACTGTATAAGGTAAAGGGAGGCGCAACTCACCCTGCCAGGGATGCTTTCCCTGGAGAATGCCACCGCCTTCACCTGTCATCCACCCTCTTCCCCCTGGATCCGAGCACCATATCCTATGCAACAGTATGTGGGGCAGAGACAAGAGATGAAGGACAAGGGAGTAGGGACAAGGAGCAGAGACAAGGGGGTAAGGGCAAAGAAGTAGGAAGAAGGGGGCAGAGATAAGATGGTAAGGACAAGGGAAAAGACAGGAATATGGGATCAAAAAGAATAGATGGAGCACCACATTGGACCAGCAATGAGGAAGAACAAGAGGTAAGTTAGTGACTTGTGTCAGTGCTGGTTGTCTTAAAAGCCTTTACATCACCCCCTTACAAATACACATACCTTTGATATACCTTGAAAAGTTTCGAGAGTTTCTCTACTCTCTGAGCCCGGTCATGGGCCAGCTCATCTGGTGCTTGCCTAGTCAACCAGGCTGTTGCTGCTGGAGGCCCGCTGCCCCACATACCCATCACAGCCTGGTTGATCTGGCATCTTAAGGACTGTGTGTGTGGGGAGGGTGGAAGGGGGCACTGTGCCGTGACGTGTGTGTTAAATTAAATTGACATCTTTAGTGGACAGTGACTTGTGCGTACGGCACCAAGTTCTTGCTACGACGCGCCTCCCTCCCTCCCTCTAGTAATCAAGGAATAGCAACGTTTAGCGGGTTGTAGAAGCTGCACTATACTGGTAACTGCGTTATACAGGGAGCTGCGCTGTACAAAGAAGCTTAAGACTCGCACAGAGGCAGATAAAAGGCCGAGGATGAGAGTAATATGGCGTGACAGGATCAAGGAGATGCCCGTGTCACACGAACCCCCGGCTGTCTTTAGTGGCTGCTGTGACACGCACCAACTCTTTCCCCATCTCGACCCACACACACACACACACACACACACACACACACACACACACACACACACACACACACACACACACACGAATCCGCAAGTTGATACATGTATTCTAATATTCCTATACACTAACTCACAGGACAGGACCACAGTGATCCGCCACATGCAGTCCAAAATATGCAACCCACCCAGGCTGATGAGGAAAGTATCAAGTTCTTTCTTGAAGACAACCAGAGGGTTGCTAGTAATTTCCCTTATGCACAAAGGTAGTGCGCTGAAAAGTCGAGGACCTCTGACACCTACCGAGTTAACTCTAAGTTTTCTAGCTCAGGAATCTTGCCTGCCTTGATGGGGGCCATTAGCGTACAGCAGTTTTTCATCCTGAAGAAAACAAGTGACTTGAAGACTATCATTTGCTGAGCCTCTCTTGTTGTGGACGTTCTAGTTATCTAGCCTAGCACTGTCCTTGTGGTCACGATAGTAACATTGTTGTGATCCTTGAATGTGAGACCTGCTGACATCACACCCAAGTCTAGAACATAGAACTTCCGCTTTAGTGAATGGTTTGAGTTTGGCCTGTACTCCGTCTCAGCCTTTATTTCTTTCACTCGTCTCATAGCGAACCGCGACTTGTCCTCATTGTGCATATTGTAGTCTGAGGCCTTTGGAAGACTCGTTTAATACCAGCTTAAATAATCGACGTGTCTTAATAATATTATTATTTTCTTTATTTCCATAAATACATGATACAAGTTATACAAAACTAGCTGACATTATTGACATACCTTGTAGAAATACCAGGGTTATGCAAAACATTTCGGTCGGGCTAAGTTCATTTTGTCCCCCAGGATACGACTCACAACAGTTGGCTAAAATCCAGGTACCTACTTACTGCTAGATGAACATGGAAGCAAGTACCTGTAAAACATGCCTAACGTTTCACTTGTGCCGGGGATCGAGCCCGGATTTGCAGTGTGAGAGCTGAGAACGCTGCTAACCAAGTGGTCTCAGAGATTCTGGTGTCATCAGTAAAGGATATTACAGTGATAAGATTTACGTCTTTGTCTATGTTGCATACGAGAATCTGAAAAAGAAGTGGGGCAAGTACTATGCCTTGAGGAGCAGAGCTTTTCTGTAGCGTACTCTGACTTCGCTCTGTTTACTGCTGTTTTCTGGGTTAAATTAGTTAAGAATTTAAATGTCCATCTGCCCATTGTTCCACCTATTCTTTTTGCACCCATTTTGTGCGCTACCACAACATGGTCGCACTTGTCGAAGGCTTTTGCAAAATCGTGTACATTTAGCTTGATTGCAGTGCATCCAAGACCATGCTATAATGGTCTGGAAATTGTGAAAGGCAGGAGCGACCTGCTTTAAAGTCATGTTTCCCTGGATTAATTCTTGCGATTCCTTGTGACTGGCAATCTTGCTTCTTAAAACCCATTCAGATATTTTAATAAACTGTGAACCAGTCCTCCAAGGATCCTTTTATTTGTTATGGTGTTTCTTAGTATCACTTTGTTTACTTGGTTACTAGTATTGATTTCACGATTCATTGCACGCGATCGTCCTCTAGATTCTAGAGGGCCTTGAGCCATTACTATGTGGATATCGAGAAGTGTCTTTCTGGAAACTTACCTGTCTTCCCAGAAACCGCAGATTAAACTTAGGTCAACCAGCGGTGACTTTAGTTCTTGCCAAAGAGAAGTGATCGATTACCTCATTCCTTTGCTGACCAGTGCTCCATCTACACCACAGGTCTACCGAGCACAACTACCATCTTCAGCGAAGTCGCCATATACCTTCTTTATCATCGGAATTACAATTCTGTTAACCAGGCTGTTCCATCAACAACCTTGGTTTTCCGTTAGCAATCTGGATTCACCATCAACAACATTGGTGTACCATTAACAATCTCGGTGCACCATCAAAAACCTGGATGTACCAACCTGACGATGGAGACGTACTCCTGCCTCACTTGTGATACCATTTCCTCAGAAGCCCTAACTGCCTAACCGTCTGGAAGAATATAATTTTATATCTCTCCTGCTTGATTTAGTGTGTGCTCGCCTAGTTGTACTCATCTAGTTGTGGTTGCAGGGGTCAAGTCATAGCTCCTGGCCCCGCCTCTTCACTGGCCGCTACTGGGTAACTCTCCCTGCACCATGAGCTTTATCAAACCTCTTCTTAAAGCTATGAATGGATCCTGCCTTCACTACATCGCTTCCCAAACTATTCCACTTCCTGACTACTCTGTAACTGAAGAAATACTTCCTAACATCTCTATGATTCATTTGAGTCTTCAAGTTTCAACTGTGTCCCCTTGTTGCTGTGTCCCATCTCTGGAACATTCTGTCTCTGTCCACCTTGTCAATTCATCTCACCATTTTATATGTCGTTATCATATCCCCCGATCTCTCCTGTCCTCCAATGTCGTCAGGTCGATTTCCTTTAACCTCTCGTCGTAGGACATACCCCTTAGCTCTGGGACTAGTCTTGTTGCAAACCTTTGCACTTTCTCTTGTTTCTTTACGTGCTTGGCTGGGTGTGGGTTCCAAACTGGTGCCGCATACTCCAATATGGGCCTAACGTACACATTATTAAATAAGAAGCGCTAAACAACAAGGGCCATACAGCTCTAACGTACACAGTGTACAGGGTCCTGAACGATTCTTTATTAAGATGTCGGAATGCTGTTCTGAGGTTTGCTAGGCGCCCATATGCTGCAGCAGTTATTTGGTTGATGTGCGCCTCAGAAGATGTGCCTGGTGTTATACTCACCCCAAGATCTTTTTCCTTGAGTGAGGTTTGTAGTCTCTGGCCCCCTAAACTGTACTCCGTCTGCGGTCTTCTTTGCCCTTCCCCAATTTTTATGACTTTGCACTTGGTGGAGTTGAACTTCAGGAGCCAATTGCTGGACCAGGTCTGCTGCCTGTCCAGATCCCTTTGTAGTTCTGCCTGGTCCTCGTCCGATTGAATTCTTCTCATCAACTTCACATCAACTGCAAACAGGGACACCTCAGAGTACGCTGAGGTCAGTGGTTTGAGAGTACGCTGAGGTCAGTGGTCAAGTGCGGTCATACCTGCAAAGCTCTTGGGAGTTAGCGTGGGCTGTTACCAAGCACCATGGCTTGTTGTAGTGCTTTAGAATCCCAGGTTCATGTGTTGAAGAAGGAGATTCTACTTCTTCAGGAGGAAAATAGGAAGCTGAAGCTTCGCATAGATGAGTTTGGGAGCGAGTGTGAGAAGGATTTAGCTGGTAAGGAAGGAATTGTCACCAGCAGTGATAGTGGCAGCTGCTTTAAGTGGCAAGTGGTTCACAGTTCAGGAAGAAGGAAATGAGGAGAGTTAATAGAGAAGATGTGAAGGTAGGAAATCGATTCTCTGTTCTCCAAGACGAGTGTACTTCAGTGGTTAGTGAGGTTGAAGGTACCACTGATTCCCCTGCTAATCAAGGTAAGAATATTTTAATAGTAGGTGATTCTCAGGTAAGATATATGGACCGTGCATTTTGTAACAGACAGAAAGGTCAGAGTGTCTTCCTGGAGCTGGTGTTGGCGACATAGTCAGCAGGTTGGATAACATTATGGCAGGTAATGGGAACAAGCCCATTATCTGTCTTAGTGCTGGGGGTAATGACATTGGGAAGGGCAGGAGAGAGGAGCTGCTGGATAAGTACAGGTCAGCCATAGATGTAGTTAGGTCTAAGGGAGGGATCCCAGTCATATGTAGCATCTTGCCTAGAAAGGGAGTGGGCAATGAACAGATGCCTAGGGCAATTGGTATAAATCGCTGGCTAGACAGGTACTGCAAGGAACTTGCAATCCCATTCATTGATAACTGGGACCTTTTTTTTTGGCAAACGTGATATGTATGCAAGGGATGGGGTTCATCTCTCTGGGGATGGAATGGTTGCATTAGCCAATTCAATTGAGAGGGTAATTGATGACTTGTCTAGGAATTTAAACTGATAGATTATAGAGGTATGGGTGCTTGTGGGAAACAATCAGGCTGCAGTATTAGGGTTAAAAACAGCAGTTATTACCGGGATACCTCAGGGATATGTTTAAAAGACAATATTCAAAATAAAGTTGCTAGTAATGGCAAATCAATTGATCAACAAACAGAGAGAGATAGTAGAGGGCAACGAGTGACTAGCTCCCTAAAGGTTTACTATACAAATAGGAGGAGTCTAAGAAATAAGATAGATGAGCTAAAATTACTTGCAAGTGTAGGTAATATAGATATTATTGGTATAACAGAGACCTGGTTCAACCTGAAAGATAGAGAAATGCCTTCTGAATGCAACATACAGGGTTATAAACTATTCCACACTGATAGGGTCAACAGGAAGGGTGGTGGTGTGGCGATGTATGTCAGAGAAAATTTAAATTGTCTTAGACATGATATAAGATTAGAAACATCGAACACAGAATCGGTTTGGCTATAGTTTCTCGAGGGACGTGACAAATTAATTTGGGTGTGATTTATGGGCCCCCCAAAAACCTTGACAGGGAGGGCAGTAAGCTGTTATGGGACGAAATTCATAAGGCATCTAGTTATGAAAATGTTGTGATAATGGGAGATTTTAACTTTAGACAAATTGATTGGAACAATATGACAGGAAATCTTGAGTCTAGTGACTTTCTTGATACGGTTCAGGATTGCTTTTTAGAACAGGTTGTGACGGAAACAACTAGAGGAAACAATCTGCTTGACTTGGTTCTTGCCAACAAAGATTCACTAATTAATAATCTTGAGGTTAATGATGAGCTTGGGGAAAGTGATCACAAATCACTTAGTTTCAATATATCATGGAATTACCCAGATAACTGCAATCAAATCTCTGTCCCAGATTTTCGCTTGGCCGACTTCATGGGCCTGAAAAATTACTTGGGTGGGCTAAATTGGGATGTACTGACTATGGGTTAGGTAGGTGATCTTGGTTGCCAATATGAGGTTTTTCAGAGCATAGTTCTAGCTGCCCAGACAACTTTTGTTCCGAGAAGGGAAATTAGATCTAACAAAAATGATCCCAAATGGATGAACAATAGATTAAAACGTCTTATTGGTCAAAAGAGAGGCATATATAGGCGTATCAAAAGAGGGGATGGGAAGTTAAGCAATCAATATATTCAATTAAAGAGAAATAAAAAAAAGGAAAAAGAAAAGCAAAAAGGGATTATGAGGCTAAGGTCGCAAGGGATTCAAAAGGGTTTTTTCAGGTATACAGAAGTAAGATTAGGGACAAGATTGGCCCACTTAAGAGTAACTCTGGTCAGATCACTGACAGTGATAAGGATATGTGTGAAATTCTAAATACCTACTTCCTCTCAGTTTTCACCCAGGAAAATACTAGCAATATTCCTGAAATAATAGATTACGTAGAACAGGATGATAATAAACTATGTACGATTGCGGTAACTAGTGACATGGTCCTCAGACAAATAGAGAAACTAAAACCTAACAAATCCCCAGGTCCTGATGAACTGTTTACAAGGGTGTTAAAGGAATGTAAAGAGGAACTTAGCATACCTTTGGCTAATCTTTTTAACATATCACTACAAACTGGCATAGTGCCTGGTAAGTGGAAAATGGCAAATGTAATACCTATTTACAAGGCAGGTGACAGGTCCTTGGCTTCGAACTATAGACCAATAAGCCTTACCTCCATAGTGGGAAAATTTATGGAATCAATAATTGCCGAAGAAATTCGTAGCCATCTTGACAGGCACAGATTGATTAATGATTCTCAACACGGTTTTACAAAGGGGTGTTCCTGTCTTACGAATTTACTAACTTTTTTCACTAAGGTGTTTGAGGAGGTAGATCATGGTAATGAATATGATATTGGGTATATGGACTTCAGTAAGGCTTTCGATAGAGTTCCACACCAGAGGCTATTGAGGAAACTTACGGCACACGGAATAGGAGGAGAAATTTTTTCCTGGGTAGAGGTATGGCTGACAAATAGACAGCAGAGAGTTTGCATAAATGGGGAGAAATCAGAATGGGGGCACGCCACAAGCGGTGTTCCTCAGGGGTCAGTGTTGGGCCCGTTGTTGTTCACAATTTACATAAACGACATAGATGAGGGAATAAATAGCGACATAAGCAAATTTGCTGATGACACCAAAATAGGCCGTCCAATTCATTCTAATGAGGACATTAGAGCACTCCAGGATGATTTGAATAGACTGACGCAATGGTCGGAGAAGTGGCAGATGCAGTTTAATATTGACAAATGCAAAGTTCTAAATGTTGGACAGTTAAATAACCATGCCACATATAAGCTAAATAATGTAGATCTTAATACTACCGATTGCGAAAAGGATTTAGGAGTTCTGGTTAGCAGTAATCTAAAACCAAGACAACAGTGCATTAGTGTTCGCAATAAAGCTAACAGAATTCTTGGCTTCATATCTAGAAGTATAAATAATATAAGTCCTCAGGTTGTTCTTCAACTCTATATATCCTTGGTTAGGCCTCATTTAGACTATGCTGCTCAGTTCTGGTCACCGTATTACAGAATGGATATAAATGCTCTGGAAAACGTACAAAGGAGGATGACAAAGATGATCCCATGTATCAGAAATCTTCCCTATGAGGATAGACTGAGGGCCCTGAATCTGCACTCTTTCGAAAGGCGTAGAATTAGGGGGGATATGATCGAGGTGTATAAATGGAAAACAGGAATAAATAAAGGGGATGTAAGTAGTGTGCTGAAAATTTCCAGCCAAGACAGGACTCGCAGCAATGGTTTCAAGTTGGAGAAATTCAGATTCAGGAAAAGGATTAAAAGGAAAGCATGGTTTGGTAATAGAGTTGTGGATGAGTGGAACAAGTCCCGAGTACAGTTATTGAGGCTAAAACGTTGTGTAGTTTTAAAAATAAGTTAGATAAATACATGAGTGGGTGTGGGTGGGTGTGAGTTGGACCTGACTAGTATGTGCTCCTGGGTCTGGTACAGTGCTCCATCCTTGAGTGGGGATGACCAGACTGGGTGGATCATTGGGATAATCCGGGGGGTGGGTCATTGGTCTAATCCGGGGGGGGGGGACATGAATCTGCTCCACATGGGTCAGTAGGCCTGTTGCAGTGTTCCTCTTTCTTATGTTCTTACGTTCTTATTCAGTCTGTCATGTCATTCACAAATACCAGAAACAGCACTGGTCCTAGGACTGACCCCTGTGGAACCCCACTCGTCATAGGCGCCCACTCTGACACCTCGCCACGTACCATGACTCGCTGCTGTCTTCCTGACAAGTATTCCTTGATCCATTGTAGTGCCTTCCCTGTTATCCCTGCCTGGTCCTCCAGTTTTTTGCACAAATCTCGTGTGTGGAACTGTGTCAAACGCCTTCTTGCAGTCCAAGAAAATACATTCTACCCACCTCTCTCTCTCTCTCTCTCTCTCTCTCTCTCTCTCTCTCTCTCTCTCTCTCTCGTCTTACTGCTGTCACCCTGTCATAGAACTCCAGTAGGTTTGTGACACAGGATTTCCCGTCCCTGAAACCGTGTTGGCTGTTGTTAATGAGCTCATTCCTTTCTAGGTATTCCACCACTTCTCCTGATAATCTTCTCAATGACTTTGCATGCTATACATGTCATTGACACTGGTCTGTAGTTTAGTGCTTCATGTCTGTCTCCTTTTTTTAAAAATTGGGACAACATTTGCTGTCTTTCATACCTCAGGTAATCTCCCTGTTCCGATAGATGTGTTGAATATTGTTCTTAGGGGTACACACAACGCCTCTGCTGCCTTTCTCAGGACCCATGGAGAGATGTTATCCGGCCCCATCGCTTTTGAGGTATCTAGCTCACTCAGCAGCCTCTTCACTTCTTCCTCGGTTGTGTATACTGTGTCCAACACTTGGTGGTGTATCCCACCTCTCCGTCTTTCTGGAGTCCCTTCTGTCTCCTCTGAAAACACTTCTTTGAATCCCATGTTGAGTTCCTCGCATACTTCGCGGTCGTTTCTTGTTGTCTCTCCTCCTTTCCTTAGCCTGATTACCCTGTCCTTGACTGTTGTTTTCCTCCTGATGTGGTTGTATAACAGCTTCGGGTCAGATTTGGCTTTCGTTGCTATGTCGTTTTCATATTGTCACTGGGCCTGACTTCTTGCCTGTGCATATTCATTTCTGGCTCTACGTGTGTTCTCCTTATTCTCCTGGGTCCTTTGCCTTCTATACTTCTTCCATTCCCTAGCACACTTGGTTTTTGCCTCCCTGCGCCTTTGGGTGAACCATGGGCTCATCCTGGTTTTTTCATTACTCCTGTTATCCTTGGGTACAAACCTCTCCTCAGCTTCTTTGCATATCATTGTTACATATTCCATCATCTCGTTTACCGACCTCCCTGCCAGTTCTCTGTCCCACTGAATCCCGTCCAGGAAGTTCCTCATTCCTGCATAGTCCCCTTTCTTGTAGTTGGCTTCATTCGCCCGTCCCTTCTGCTTCCCCCTCCACTTGTAACTCTACTGTGTATTCGAAGCTTAAAACCACATGATTGCTGGCCCCAAGGGGTCTTTCATATGTGATGTCCTCAATATCTGCACTACTCAAGGTGAATACTAGGTCCAGTCTCGCTGGTTCATCCTCTCCTCTCTCTCTCTCTCTCTCTCTCTCTCTCTCCTCTCTCTCTCTCTCTCTCTCTCTCTCTGGTAGTGTTCCTTACGTGTTGGTACATGAAGTTTTCCTGTACCACTCTATCTTAGCCCTCCACGTTTCTTGGTTCTCATGTGGCTCCAAGTTCTCCCAATCAATTTCCTTGTGGTTGAAGTTACCCATGATCAGTAGCTTTGCCCTGCTCGCATGAGCCCTTCTGGCCACTGCAGCCAATGTGTCAACCATCGCTCTATTACTCTCATCATACTCGTCTTGGCCTCCTGCTGTTCTGTGGTGAGTTATACATCACTGCCATTACCACCTTGGGGCCTCCTGAATGTGTTCCTACTATGTAATCTCTTGCTTCTCCACTGTCTCCTCTCTCCAGCTCATCAAAGTTCCATCAGTTTTTGATCAGCACTGCCACTCTGCCACCCCCCTGTTCCCTCTGCCTTTCCTCTGGATCTGGTATCCCATTGGGAAGACGGCATCTGTTATCATACCTATGAGCTTGGTTTCTATGAGAGCTATGATGTCCGGTGATACCTCTGACTCTTTTGTGCCACTCTCCCACTTGTTATTCCATCAGTGTTTGTGCACCATACCTTCAGTTTCCTCTCCATCACTGTTTTGGGGATGTCTGTGAGGGTGGGGACCAGGTAGTGTACTGTGGGATTCTATATCTGAGTGCTGGGTGGGAGCTGTGAGTGTGGATTGTAGTTTGTGTTGGGATAGCATGACTGGTTGTGGGGTTCTGGGGATGGTTCTGAGTGTGCATCGGTTAACATTTTTCTTTTACCGTTAAGAAAAGTACTGAATTTAATCTTATGTAGCTGCTCTTTTGTTTATTATATTTCTCTCTTTTTTCATGAACGTGTGAATACAACTTTATATCAGGCGACCCTTTCCCTTACACTTAGCGAGATAATTACCTCAAAGGCAGTGGGACCTGACAATATGTCAGGGCGGGTTCTGAGAGAGACTATAAGCATTGTGTAAATCATACAAGGTCAGACACGTGGGGGAAAAAAAGTGAACGTACTCGCAGTATTAAAAAAAAGGTACAAAGACAGAGTTAAAAAATACATGGCGGTATCGTAAACATGTACATTATATATGGTAATGGAGAAGATAATCAGGAAAGTGGCGACGCACCTCGAGAGGTGTTCCATAAACAAGCACCAGCACAGGATTAGAGAAGGTAAATCCTCTCTTACGAACCTGCTGGAGTTCCGTGAATAGCTCACGAGCCTCATAACCGTGACCGGTTTAGGGGGCTCAACCATCCAAGCCTGGCCTGAGGCTAGACTTCATTTTGTGGCTGCCTGACCAACCACACTCTTGCTGTTAGTGGCCCGCGAGCCGAAACCACCATCACAACTTGGTTAATGAGACACTTCCATAAGTGGTGGTCCAGTTTCCTCTCTAAAACTTCTTCCTTTGTTCCGACAATATCTTCAGCATCGCTGGTAGCAAGAGATTAATCATGTTCCACGTTCACTGAACCTAATTAGGTCATTCATTATCTTTTTTTTTATGCACAGCTATGCATATTTCACTGTCTTTTTATTTCTAAGTTTTTCTTGATTTTCGTTTGTTGGCCAAACTTGACTGTCACAAGAAATAAATTTACAAGCGTCATCTGCAAACGAGTAATATTCATTGAGAATACAGCAATTCGCCAAGCTGTTAAAATCAAAGCATTCCTGTGATATAATGTTCAATGAGGACATGCCAATTATTGCACTATGGAAGAAAGTGAGAAAATTGAAGCTAGAACTAATTTTAACCGTTCAAAAGAACGAAAAACTAACATGAAGGACGTAAGAGTTATAACGTCAGAGAATCTCACTTCCAAGGATCACAACCGTATCATTGTTACTTCCAACCGCCAGAAAAATGACAATGGATCATGAGAATCTTTAAAACAAGGGATGCAAAACAAACGATGATCCTATTTAAATAATTTGTTCTCTCTTGGCTGGAATACTTCTGTACACTAACAACCCTTAAAGGCAGGCGAAATTGCAGATCTAGAGAATGTACAAAAACGTTCAGTGAAGTACCTATATTACTGGAAACATCTGAAGTCCCTTGACCTGTGCTTCTTGGAACGATGGCATAAAATGTACATCATTATATACCCCTGGAAAATTCTAGAGGCAGTGGTCCCACGTGTGCGCGCGCACGCACACACACACACACACACACACACACACACACACACACACACACACACCACACACACACACACACAACATTCCCTACGAATGTATGAGGTTCGGCAGACGGTGCAAAATGTCCCAAATAAACAGCAGGGCTACCTGGAGTAACGAGAAAGACAATACATGTAAGGAGCCCAAGACTGTTCAACAGCCTCCCATCATACTGTATTCAAGAAAGAAATTGATAAGTTCATAAAGTCAGTTCCTGATCAGCTGGTCTGTGGTTCGTACACAGTAGTGTGTGTTGCCACCAGTAACAGCCTGTTTGGTCAAACCCTGAACCACCAAGGGACCTGGTGTGAGACCAGGTCGCGGGGGTGTGGACCCTCGGAACACTCGAGGCTTCCCTGCTCGAATATACGAGTGTTCTGCTTTGTAAGTCTAACAATGTGTTAGGTAAAAGGACACAAGTGCAAGGAGCTTTGTCAAGCAGTTACTGCTTGACAAAGATTCTAAAGAGTGAAACTTTGCCGCAATAAAGTGTCACATTACACTTGTGTCCTCTTACCTAACATATTGTCGGTAACTCTACCAACATTAATACAAGTCTAATAATACTTAATTGTTCCTGCAAAAGTTTTAGTATTTGCTGGCAGCAGGATCACAGGTGTTACTACAGTGACAGTATTCACTTGTGCCTAGGGTGCTCTGCTTTTCACCTGGTTTACGCTGTCTCTCTTCCAATATCTCACTCCAGTAATGCATGGAAAGCGGGCGAGCACTCATCATAGCCTTTAAAGGCGGCGGGTATTTACCACAGACATTAAGAAGAGCAGGTACTCACCACAGACACTGAGGGCAAGTAGGTACTGTACTTACCATAAACTTTAATATGGACAGGTACTCACCATATACTTTAAGAAGGGCGGGGTCTGAGACACGCTTGGCTGCCACATTGTCAGCTACACAGGTGTAGTTACCAGAATCCTCGGGCCGAGCAGACAGGATCAGCAGTGATCCCTCAGACGAGATCCTGAAATTGATGCACGTCCACAGGGTTAATTTTTGTGGGTATTAGAATATGGGATGTCAGGGAGATTATCATTATTATTGGTGTGAAGGCATCAGAGAGAGAGAGAGAGAGAGAGAAAGAGAGAGACTTATTACTAACATACAATCGTTACCGGGAGATCATGTAAATGAAATTGTAAGAAATGCATATGCTACATTGGCGAATTCTAAAGCAGTTTTTAAATATATAGAGGGAAAAATACTGACAAGACTGCTTACTGTATAACACTGAGCCCAGACTAGAATACGTTGGTAAGGTCTCATTTAGATTATGCTGCTCACTTCTGGTCTTCATGTTACGGAATGGACATAATGCGCTGGAAAGTATACAGGGAACGACGACGAAGTCGATATTTTGTATGGGAAGATAAGCTAGTCAGAAAAAGGTCTAAAGGCAAGCTACCCAATAGCTACCAAAACAGAAAAAGAAATGAAAAAATAAACGACTTAAAGCATTAAAGATGGCAACATTGGTTCTTAGGTCAAACAATGACTTGAAATAGTGGACAAGAAGGATTTCTTTGTCCCTTCAACAAGGATACCAAGAGGCCACAGTTGTAAATTAAAAGAGCAAAAGGGATAATATCTTTTCTTCCAAGAGTGGCTGACCAATAACACTGTGCTGCGAACCTAAAACATTAAATAAAAATCATGATGAACAAATTATTGAGGACAGCGTATCAAGAGCATAGCTCAGCGCCTGTACCTACAGAAAGTAATAAAAGTAACTATGCACACAACAACAATAATACAATATAAACATTTTGTACGGAGAGGACGACGATTCCAGCAGAGTCTATAGCTGAGATGAATGACATAACCTCAGCAGCTAGCAGGAAATCCTCTCATAGTGATAGAGAGAGAGAGAGAGAGAGAGCTGGTGCTTTCGACCGGGTGTGGCACCAGGGCCTCTTAGCAAAACTTCAAGTATTGGGAATTGCAGGCTCTACGCTATGTCTCCTCGGTGATTACCTTCATGGTAGATCTCTAAGTGTAGTTTTCAATGGAACGGGATCAGCAAGACATCCTATTGGGGCAAGTGTTCCACAAAAAAGCGTGCTGGGACCATTGTTATGGGATGTCTACTTCAATGACCTCTTTCATCTCATCCCAGAATCAAATGCATATGCAGACGACTATACACTGACATTCACTTATCCAAGAAATGCCAGCTGCTCTAAGCTACATCAATCACTAGCTAAGAGCTATATCAGCTTGGGGAAATAGACGGCAAGTAACATTTGCACCTGAGAAAACGCAAATGATGGTCTCTAGGCACCATGATGGTAATGCTGGTGCAGTAGTAAGGATGAATGGGAGGGTGTTGGCACATGGAGAAGTTGATATCCTTGGGGTGAAATTAACTCCAAACTAACCATGAAGAACCATGTTGTAAATCTTGCAAACAAGGCAGCCAGGAAGCTTACAGCACTTCGCCGTATCTCGCATCTGCTTGACAGTAGGGGTTGCAAGATTCTGTACGAGGCACAAGTACATCCGCACCTTGAGTATGCTCCACTTTCTTGGTTTGCCTGCCCCCCTCCCCCTCCCTCTCATCTGCGACTGCTTGACAGAGTAGAGAACAGAGCAAGAAGTCTCATCTCTCGCTTGGACCAATCCTGGATAGATCTGTCATTTCAGCAGAGCCTTCAACACAGAAGGGATGTGGGTGGCCTTACTGTTATGTACAAGGCCAATATTGTCAAAGTACCACACTTGGATCCACTTCGAGGACAGCGTGAAACAAGCTTTTATGCCACAAGACGGGCAGAAAGCAGCAACTTCACTCCATCTGAGATCATATATACCCAAGATGACTCGAGTATGGAACACATTCGTACAGCATGATGTCAACGAGATAAAGTCAGTAGATCAAATGAAAATGCTGGCCCACAGATGGCTCCAACTTCATCCTGTTCCCTACTTGCATGTCTCATAACAATAAAAATTCTTTCAAATGAGCTGATGTAGGTAACAGCTCTTAGCTTGCCAATAAAGTTAGGAATCCTTAACCTGTAAATAGCTTGTCAATAAAGCTAGGGATCCTTAACCTTGTCAAACCCTGTGTAAAGAGAGAGAGAGAGAGAGACGGAGACGATTTAAGTATCTACTTGATCTGGGATAGTCGATTAAAATCACTCGATTCAAGATATTTGAACTTGGCTAAATCCCTCTACTGGTGGCAAGAGAGGGAGGAAGATGACTACGGCGAGGAGAAAATGTATAAAGAATAGAACGAGGGGGACAAAAGAGAAAGTTTTAATGGCAGCTAGTTTTCTGTTCCAGCGACTCAGCGTTGCTGTTCAGAGGGGTAATGCCTGCTGTATTTTGAGCACGCGCCCCAGTTCTGAAGAGCTGGATGAGTTTTTCGCATTATAATCAGTGACAAACACGTAACAATATGTACTAGACATGTATCTCTCACATTTCATGTACTGTATATGCCATCTTTATATCAACAATGGGATGGGGTTCATCTCTCTGGGGCAGGGGTGGTAGCACTTGCAGACTCGATTGAGAAGGCCATTGGTGAAATGCCTATGATTTTAAACTGATGGAAGATAGAGGTATGGGTGTGTGTGGGAAACAAGCAGGTTGCAACACTAGGGTTGGAAACAGTAAATGTATAAAAGGCATTCAGCATGAAGTTATAAATAAAGACAATAGAACAGGTCAGCAAACAAAGGGGGACAGCAGAGGGCAGCAAGGGACTAGCTCCCTTAAGGTTTACTATACTAATAGCAGGAGTGTTAGAAATAAGATAGATGAGCTAAGATTAATTGCAAGTTTCAGGAAACATAGATATTATTGCTATAACAGAGACCTGGCTCAATCTGAAAGATAGAGAGATGCCCTCTGAATGTCACATACAAGGCTATAAATTATTCCACACTGACAGGGTCAACAGGAAAGGTGGTGGAAGTAGCGATGTATGTCAGAGACAATTTAAATTGTTGTGTTAGACAAGATATTAAATTAGAAGCGTCAGCCACTGAATCTGTTTGGTTACAGCTTCTCGAGGGCCGAGAAAAACTAATTTTGGGTGTGATTTACAGGGCCCCAAATCTTGATAGGGAGTGCAGTAAACTTCTATGGGACGAAATTCGTAAGGCATCTACATACGAAAATGTTGTGCTAATGGGAGATTTCAACTATAGACAGATTGACTGGAGCAATTTGACAGGAAATTTAGAGTCGGGTGACTTTCTTGATACGATCCAGGATTGTTTTTTAAAACAAGTTTGTGACAGAGCCAACTAGGGGAAATAACCTCCTTGACTTGGTTCTTGCCAGTAGGGAAACACTAATTAATAATCTTGAGGTTAATGATGAGCTTGGGGAGAGTGATCACAAATCACTCAGTTTTAACATATCATGGAATTCCCCTAATAATGGCAATCAAGTCTCCGTCCCTGACTTTCGCTTGGCTGATTTCATAGGACTGAAAAATTACTTAGGTGGGCTGAACTGGAATGACCTGACTAGGGGTCAGGTAGGTGGTGATGGTTGCCGATATGATGCTTTCCAGGGCATAGTTCTAGCTGCTCAGTCAAATTATGTTCCAAATAGGGAAATCAGATCAAACAAAAATGATCCTAAATGGATGAACAATAGATTAAAATATCTGATTGGTCAAAAGAGAGGCATATATAGGCAAATCAAAAGAGGAGAGGGGCAATTAAGAAATCGATATATTCAGTTAAAGAGAGAAAAAAAAAAGGGAATTAGAAAAGCAAATAGAGATTATGAGGTTAAAGTTGCAAGAGAATCGAAGACTAACCCAAAAGGATTCTTTCAGGTATACAGAAGTAAGATCAGGGACAAGATAGGCCCACTCAAAAGTTCCTCGGGTCAGCTCACTGACAGTGATAAGGAAATGTGTAGAATTTTTAACACATACTTCCTCTCAGTTTTTACACAGGAGGATACCAGCGATATTCCAGTAATGATAAATTATGTAGAACAGGACGATAATAAACTGTGCACTATTAGGGTCACAAGTGACATGGTCCTTAGGCAAATAGATAAATTAAAACCTAACAAATCCCCAGGCCCTGATGAACTGTATGCAAGGGTTCTAAAGGAATGTAAGAGGAGCTTAGCACACCTTTGGCTAATCTTTTCAACATATCACTACAAACTGGCATGGTGCCAGATAAGTGGAAAATGGCAAATGTGATACCTATTTTCAAAACAGGTGACAGGTCCTTAGCTTCGAACTATAGACCAATAAGCCTAACCTCCATAGTGGGAAAATTTATGGAATCAATAATTGCCGAGGCAGTTCGTAGCCACCTTGAAAAGCATAAATTAATCAACGAATCTCAGCATGGTTTTACAAAGGGGCGTTCCTGCCTTACGAATTTATTAAACTTTTTTCACTAAGGTATTTGAGGAGGTAGATCATGGTAATGAATATGATATTGTGTATATGGACTTCAGTAAGGCTTTTGACAGGGTCCCACATCAGAGACTATTGAGGAAAATTAAAGCACATGGAATAGGAGGAGAAATTTTTTCCTGGATAGAGGCATGGTTGACAAATAGGCAGCAGAGAGTTTGCATAAATGGGGAGAAATCAGAGTGGGGAAGCGTCACGAGCGGTGTTCCACAGGGGTCAGTGTTGGGCCCCCTGCTGTTCACAATCTACATAAACGACATAGATGAGGGCATAAAGAGCGACATCGGCAAGTTTGCCGATGACACCAAAATAGGCCGTCGAATTCATTCTGACGAGGACATTCGAGCACTCCAGGAAGATTTGAATAGACTGATGCAGTGGTCGGAGAAGTGGCAGATGCAGTTTAATATAGACAAATGCAAAGTTCTAAATGTTGGACAGGACAATAACCATGCCACATATAAACTAAATAATGTAGATCTTAATATTACGGATTGCGAAAAAGATTTAGGAGTTCTGGTTAGCAGTAATCTGAAACCAAGACAACAGTGCATAAGTGTTCGCAATAAAGCTAATAGAATCCTTGGCTTCATATCAAGAAGCATAAATAATAGGAGTCCTCAGGTTGTTCTTCAACTCTATACATCCTTGGTTAGGCCTCATTTAGATTATGCTGCACAGTTTTGGTCACCGTATTACAGAATGGATATAAATTCTCTGGAAAATGTACAAAGGAGGATGACAAAGATGATCCCATGTATCAGAAACCTTCCCTATGAGGATAGACTAAGGGCCCTGAAACTGCACTCTCTAGAAAGACGTAGAATTAGGGGGGATATGATTGAGGTTTATAAGTGGAAGACAGGAATAATTAAAGGGGATGTAAATAGTGTGCTGAAAATATCTAGCCTAGACAGGACTCGCAGCAATGGTTTTAAGTTGGAAAAATTCAGATTCAGGAAGGATATAGGAAAGTACTGGTTTGGTAATAGAGTTGTGGATGAGTGGAACAAACTCCCAAGTACCGTTATAGAGGCCAGAACGTTGTGTAGCTTTAAAAATAGGTTGGATAAATACATGAGTAGATGTGGGTGGGTGTGAGTTGGACCTGATAGCTTGTGCTAACAGGTCGGTTGCCGTGTTCCTCCCTTAAGTCAATGTGACCTGACCTGACTAGGTTGGGTGCATTGGCTTAAGCCGGTAGGGACTTGGACCTGCCTCGCATGGGCCAGTAGGCCTTCTGCAGTGTTCCTTCGTTCTTATGTTCTTCTTATGTTCTTATGTATCTCTTAAACCTTTTGTACCATATTATGTAATAAAATATACCTATTGGTAAAAAAGAATGAAAAGATGGGGTGGTAGGGGAAGTGGGATATTCAAACGGCTTCAGGAAGAAATCCAAATATTCTTCCTTGAAGCCTTTTTATCCACTTCTCCGAGGCTATGGGTCCCACAATTTACACCAGAGGTGGACCCCATCATATATATATATATATATATATATATTATATATATATATATATATATATTATATATATATATATATATATATATATGTCGTGCCGAATATGTAAAACTGGTCAATTAGCAAGAACTCATTTAAAATTAAGTCATTTCCAAAATTTTCTCTTATACGTTTAAAGATATATTTTTTTCATTAATGATGATGTAAAAATTTATAATTTTGCACCAAAAGGAACTTAGAAAACTTACCTAACCTTATTATAACAAGAAAAATTTATTTTAGCCTAACCCAACTAAATATATTTTAGATTTGTTTACAGTAATTTAATATTAAACAAACACAATCAAATATATTTTTTTCGTTAGGTTCAGAATGATTTTGGCGAAATTATTGCATACAGAAATTTTCACTTGTCCTATATGGCAAGATGAGCGTTGCTGTTTAAGCCAAGATCGCAAGTTCTGCCTATTCGGCACGACATATATATATATATATATATATATATGTGGAAGGAAGGCGGGGTAGGGGTCGGCCTAGGAAGGGTTGGAGGGAGGGGGTAAAGGAGGTTTTGTGTGCGAGGGGCTTGGACTTCCAGCAGGCATGCGTGAGCGTGTTTGATAGGAGTGAATGGAGACAAATGGTTTTTAATACTTGACGTGCTGTTGGAGTGTGAGCAAAGTAACATTTATGAAGGGATTCAGGGAAACCGGCAGGCCGGACTTGAGTCCTGGAGATGGGAAGTACAGTGCCTGCACTCTGAAGGAGGGGTGTTAATGTTGCAGTTTAAAAACTGTACTGTAAAGCACCCTTCTGGCAAGACAGTGATGGAGTGAATGATGGTGAAAGTCTTTCTTTTTCGGGCCACCCTGCCTTGGTGGGAATCGGCCGTGTTGTGATAATAAAATAAAAATAATAATATATATATATATATATATATATATATATATTATATATATATATATATATATATATATATTATATATATATATATATATATTATTGTAATTATTATTGTAACCACGGACGAGTGGTATTGATCAATAACAACACTGCGCTAGCCAAGGATTCGAACCCATGTTGTACTGGCCTGCCTCATGGTAAGCGAAAATTACATGACACTTTAAACCATAGGACCACCCAACCCTACAAGAATGGCGCAGCCAGCACACAGCTAGGTGTTGGGCCGCCATCCGAGGGCATACGGAGGTGTGGGAGCTTCTAAGCTAATTTCAGTCTCATCCCTGTTTGGTGTACTAGCCTCACGAGCAGCATTTATATATTATTGTAACCACGAACGAGTGGTATATATACAGTGGAATCTCAGCTTATGTGCTCGTATGCTGAATCAATTTTCCTTATTTAAATTAAGTGAAATGTCATTAATCTGTTCCAGCAGAATTCCAGGCACGACAAAATACTTGAATATGACACTATTGTCAACTCTACGGCTTATTCATCTATCACAATTAATATAATATGTCATAAACAATATTAATAACATCGAAACATGATATATATACACTAGAATGAATAAAATATGTCATTACGTACGTGGCTTGTGGGGATGGAGGCACAGTGGCCATTGTTGTCGTTGGGGTTTATAGGGCCACCACAGTGGCCATTCCTGCTACTGACTACATACCTTCCCATGCTCTTATTATAACAGAAAACAGTGTTTGTGAGGCAAACTGCATTAGATCACTATGTAGTTTCATAAGGAAAACAATATAAAGAAATTATGTAGTACTACAGCATTTACTTTGGAGAAGAAATGTTGGCAGTTGATAGTGGAGAAGAAATGCTGGGCACAGCGGCGTATGCTGTCATGAGTTCGTTTCGTCCTTTTTCTATCGCTCTTAATACTACACATAATTGCTACACTCTTAGTGCTACACTTTGTCACTGAACTTAACTGCTACAATTTTTTTTTAGATCGCTTCACTATTCACTGACTTTTGGCTTTTTCTCCATGCTTTTCACACTGTCATCTGCAGGGCATTTCAATAAACTGTAAGGTTTGTTTCTTACTCCCTCTCAGAATGTTTTGGAAATGAGTTATGCAAGTGCCATTAAATAGCTGCAACGCATGACCACTGGAAACACTCCTTCTGCTTTATTTAGTATTGTACATATCCTAGAAGTGGTAAGCTGGTATTGCCTGGCCATGTCCTTAACCCTCGAACTTAGTTTGTGTTTATCTATGATTTCCTGCTTTAATTTCAGGGAAATCATCCTTTTTTTTCTTCTTAGCACTGTCCTTTGCACTCGCTTTCTTAGGACCCATGGTTAGAAACACGAAATTTCACAAAATAACGTAAGGAAAACACGAGAAGCACACGTACACTCAGCGTTGTTTTGATACTATGCCATCTGGTGGTGGCGTTCTGGAACTCACTTACAGTATTATTATAATTATAGTATATTATTATTATACATATTATATTTTACGTAGTATTATTATTAGTATGTACATATTATAATTTATATTATGTAGATTATATAATTATATTATACGTATTATTGTTATTTATTAGTACGTACATATTATGGTAATTATTATTAATTTAGGAAACTGGCGCACAGATCCAATTCCCTAGATCAAGAACAAGAGCCCCTGACCAGCATCAAGGACCCTCCCTTGAGGCCCGCTCACATCCTGAAATTTCACTCGTATACAGCAAACAATCGACCGAGCTCGTATCCTGAAAAACTTACATGGTGAGGCACTCTTTAAGCCGAGGTTCCAATGTGTGTGTGTGTATATATATATAATATATATATATATATTTTATATATATATATATATATATATATATATATATATATATATAGGTAGGGGGGGTGTGGACCAGGTGTTTACAGTGAAACATATAAGTGAACAGTATTTAGATAAGGCTAAAGAGGTCTTTGTGGCATTTATGGATTTGGAAAAGGCGTATGACAGGGTGGATAGGGGGGCAATGTGGCAGATGTTGCAAGTGTATGGTGTAGGAGGTAGGTTACTGAAAGCAGTGAAGAGTTTTTACGAGGATAGTGAGGCTCAAGTTAGAGTATGTAGGAAAGAGGGAAATTTTTTCCCAGTAAGGTAGGCCTTGACAAGGATGTGTGATGTCACCGTGGTTGTTTAATATATTTATAGATGGGGTTGTAAGAGAAGTAAATGCGAGGGTCTTGGCAAGAGGCGTGGAGTTAAAAGATAAAGAATCACACACAAAGTGGGAGTTGTCACAGCTGCTCTTTGCTGATGACACTGTGCTCTTGGGAGATTCTGAAGAGAAGTTGCAGAGATTGGTGGAATGAATTTGGTAGGGTGTGCAAAAGAAGAAAATTAAAGGTGAATACAGGAAAGAGTAAGGTTATGAGGATAACAAAAAGATTAGGTGATGAAAGATTGAATATCAGATTGGAGGGAGAGAGTATGGAGGAGGTGAACGTATTCAGATATTTGGGAGTGGACGTGTCAGCGGATGGGTCTATGAAAGATGAGGTGAATCATAGAATTGATGAGGGAAAAAGAGTGAGTGGTGCACTTAGGAGTCTGTGGAGACAAAGAACTTTGTCCTTGGAGGCAAAGAGGGGAATGTATGAGAGTATAGTTTTACCAACGCTCTTATATGGGTGTGAAGCGTGGGTGATGAATGTTGCAGCGAGGAGAAGGCTGGAGGCAGTGGAGATGTCATGTCTGAGGGCAATGTGTGGTGTGAATATAATGCAGAGAATTCGTAGTTTGGAAGTTAGGAGGAGGTGCGGGATTACCAAAAACTGTTGTCCAGAGGGCTGAGGAAGGGTTGTTGAGGTGGTTCGGACATGTAGAGAGAATGGAGCGAAACAGAATGACTTCAAGAGTGTATCAGTCTGTAGTGGAAGGAAGGCGGGGTAGGGGTCGGCCTAGGAAGGGTTGGAGGGAGGGGGTAAAGGAGGTTTTGTGTGCGAGGGGCTTGGACTTCCAGCAGGCATGCGTGAGCGTGTTTGATAGGAGTGAATGGAGACAAATGGTTTTTAATACTTGACGTGCTGTTGGAGTGTGAGCAAAGTAACATTTATGAAGGGATTCAGGGAAACCGGCAGGCCGGACTTGAGTCCTGGAGATGGGAAGTACAGTGCCTGCACTCTGAAGGAGGGGTGTTAATGTTGCAGTTTAAAAACTGTAGTGTAAAGCACCCTTCTGGCAAGACAGTGATGGAGTGAATGATGGTGAAAGTTTTTCTTTTTCGGGCCACCCTGCCTTGGTGGGAATCGGCCAGTGTGATAATAAAAAAAAAAAAAAAAAAAAAAATAATATATATATATATATATTATATGCAAAAACAACCACTCTGAAAGAATAGAGAAATTCCTTGATAATGTGAGTAGTCACGAAAGCGCTTGGAATTTCTCTATTCTTTCGGAGTGGTTGTTTTGCATATTCTGAAATCACCTGTTTACTGTGATCTTATTGCATATATATATATATATATATATATATATATATATATATATATATATATATATATATATATATATATATGTCGTCCCGAATAGGCAGAACTTGCGGTCTTGGCTTAAATAGCAATGCTCATCTTGCGATATAGGACAAGTGAAAATTTGTGTATGCAATAATTTCGCCAAAATCATTCTGAACCTAACGAAAAAAAATATATTTCACTGTGTTTGTTAAGTATTAAATTATTGTAAACAAATCTAAATTATATTTAGTTGGGTTAGGCTAAAATAAATTGCGCTTGTTTTAATAAGGTTAGGTAAGTTTTCTAAGTTCCTTTTAGTGCAAAATTATAAATTTTTACATCAACATTAATGAAAAAAATATATCTTTAAACGTATAAGAGAAAATTTTAGAAATGACTTAATTTTAAATGAGTTCTTGCTAATTGACCAGTTTTACATATTCGGCACGACATTATATATATATATATATATATATATATATATATATATATATATATATATATATATATATTTATTATATATTATTGGGTCCACCTCTGGTGTAAATTGTGGGACCCATAGCCTCGGAGAAGTGGATAAAAAAGCTTCAAGGAAGAATATTTGGATTTCTTCCTGAAGCCGTTTGAATATTCCACTTCCCCTACCACCCCATCTTTTAATATATTTTTTTTTACCAATAGGAATATTTTATTAATATTATATATATATATATATATATATATATATATATATATATATATATATAATATATATATATATATATATATATATATATATATACATAATCTTACGGAGTCCTGCATTAAAATATTTATATATAAAATAACGCTCCATATATGTCATTTTCCGTGTAGTATACTGGAAGCGGACGTGTATTATTCCCTGAAAGTGATCTTGTTTTATTCCTGTCGGTCAGGCAGTGGCCAGGACAGGAGCAGATGAGATGTTTTTTTTAGCTCAGTATGGGTAGGAAGGAGGCTTGGTGAAGTAGTCTTGGGTTGGTGTTAGTTTCAGTAGGTAATTTTGGCAAGTTTTTAAGTGCATACATGTTTATGTTTAAGTGTTTTCGTGTTTATCTGTAAAGCTCTAGTATGCAGGGTCCTGTGTTTTGGAGACTAACGTTTCCACTGTAGGCTAAGTAGCCTGCAGAAAGGCTGGGGTGTCATGGAGCCTCCCTGTTCATAAATGTTCATTTAGTAGCAGTTTATTAGTAGCAGTGTGCTAGTGAGCTAATGTGAACTGGAGTGTAGTGTTTTTTTGTAGTAGTTATAAGTTTTATATAAGTTACCTATATAAAAATATATCTATATTAATAGTGAGTTTTTGTTCTTCCTTGCTGGCACAAGGTTTGCTGTGTATTTCAGTGCCAGGACCATTTTATTTACGTTAAGACATCAAAGTCGTAACAGTGAGCGAAAATCACACGACGCTCTAACCCACAGGACCACCAAATCCTACAAGAATCAACCACCCAGTAGGATTTGGTGGTCCAGCGGGTTAAAACGTCATGTCGTTTTCGCTCACCATGAGGTGAGCCAAAACAACATGGGTTGGAGTCCTTGGCTAGTCGCAGTGTTGTTATTGATCAATACCACTCGTTCCTGGTTACAATTACTATATTATTTATATATATATATATATATATATATATATATTATATATATATATATATATATATATATATATATATATATATATACAGTGTGGAGCGTAAACATACTGAAGGCAACATGCACAGGGTTAGAGCCTAACACATAATTCATAACAATAGTACACATTAGAGTCAACTTTCTGAGCTACGGAACAAGCTATTTTCCATATGAATGTTGCTTACTGGCTTCTCGTAACCTCAAATTGCAGCAGTTCAGGTATGGCCTGCTAAGTGGGGTCGAGTGTAGCAATGGTAATAGGGAATGGAGGTAAGGCGGGCGAGAATGGAAAGTAGGAGAAGGGAAAGAAGAATGGAAAGAAGGAAAAGGTGGGGGGCAAAAAAAGAAAGAAATGAGAGAAACAGGGATGGATGGATGAAGGGAAGGCAATGGAAATATTTAATGAGGCAGAGTGGAAAATAGGGACGACGACTCTCATCATACAAGAGGCCACCAACACACTGAAAAAAAATTCCCGTGCAAAGGAGGACTGGACTCACTTGTAGCTGGGGTGGAGGTTGAAGTCGATGGGGAGGTTATCCTTGTGCCAGGTGGAGGTAGGCTGAGGCCGACCCAAGGGAGGCAGGCAACGTAGCTCAACATGTTGCTCCAGTGGCACCGACTGTGAGTATGGTGGCTCCTCGAAGTATCGACGCAGATCTGAAACAGAAAAAGATGACATTACTCGCCTGTATCCTAATGGAGACTACTCGAAGTGTTTTAATGGCGATTCCTCGAAGTACCTTAATGGTGGCTCCTCGAAGTATCGACGCAGATCTGCAACACAAAAAGATGACATTACTAATGAAGACTACATGAAGTGTTTTAATGGCCACTCCTCGAAGCACCCTAACAGCTCTACCTCGAAGTACCGATGCAGCTCTGCAACACAAAGATGTTAGCAGCATTCTCTTCTCGAAACAAGAGTTGCAGATTCAAAACACAAAAGTTATTTATAGCATGTAGTGGCTACTTGTTTTAATATTGACTATTCGAGTACCTTACTAGCAGTGCCTCGAAGTACCGACGGAGATCTGCAACGCAAAGATGATAAATAGCTCACCACTAACTTACAGTGTACCTTTAGTAACATTATATCTATCTGTAATTCCGTTTGAACCTTCAACAATAAACAAACTCGTAATAAAAACTGGATCATCATCATGTGACAAGTTGATGAAGACCCAAAAAGAAAAAGTTGATGATGACCTAAATGTTGTCCAGTTTTCATTTAAAATTTGTGGAATAGTCATGTTACTTTTGTTTTATAAGGTTCCAGTAATATAACAAAAACTGCTCTAGCGGAGCATTGTTATATCTTGTTTGTAAAGAATGAGGAAATTTGATGCATTAGATGTTATATAAGAGGAACAGGATATACCATCAGGAGTGTTCTGAAGATTTTGTAAGAATATAAGTAGGCTGATGAATACAAGGAAAGGTAAAGATGATTCACTGAATGGCAAGGAATGGTAAGGGAGCAAGAGACTTGCTAAGATGGTTAAGGTTAGCGGAAAAGAGAGGCGGGACACCTAAAGGATGCCTGAAGAATGATTCAGGGGTCAATGCCCCAGCGGCCCTGTCTCAGACCTGGCCTCCTGGAGTATTAAGGCGTGTTCAACCTGACTAAGTACTGGCCGAACGCAGTCCGACGTAGGAACTACAGCCCAGCCGGTCAGGCACTGATTTGCCTGTTCCCTCTTGAAGACCGTCAGAAGGTTAGACGGTAATTTCTTGTATACATGAAGGGACGGCGTTGAAGAATCGGGGACTTCTGATACTCATGGGGTTCTCTCTCAGTGTATTCGTAGCGCCACTTTTTAGTGGGCCCAAGACTGTTCAACAGCCTCCCACCAGCAATAAGGGGCATTACGGGAAGACCCCTGGTTGTCTTCATGAGGGAGCTGGACAGATACCTAAAGACGGTGCCGGATCAGCCGGGCTGTGGTTCGTACGTTGGATTACGTGCGGCCAGCAGTAACAGCCTCGTTGATCAGGCCCTGATCCACCGGGAGGCCTGGTCGTGGACCGGGCCGCGGGGACGCTGATCCCCGGAATGCCCTCCAGGTAGCCTCCAGGTAGGTATTTTTTGCACCGTTTGCCAGGTCTCATGTCATAAAGAGTGATTTTGGTGTTCAGGTTTAGAACCAGTCCCTTGAGGATTTTCCACGTGTACATTATGTACCTCTCTCGCTTACGTTCCTTTATTGAGTGTATGCAAGCAGTGAAAGTTCTCAGTGCATTTTCCAGTTAAGCAATCTCGCCTGTTTTGGAAGGGGCCATCAGTATACAGCAGTATTCCCAACTGGAGAGAACAAATAACTTGAACAGTATCATTACCTCAGCATCACTTCTCTTGAAAATTCTAGTAATCTAGCGTATCCATTTTTATGAGGTAACACTGGCAACATTGTTCTGATCCCTGACTGCGAGTTCGCTCATCATTGCTACTAAGTCTCGCCCATGAATTTGTCCTGTACTCCGTTAGTCTTTATTTCCTCCATTCTTCCACAGAGGAGCAATTGAAACTTGTCCTCTTTACACATCATATTGTTGATTGATGGTGTACGCTATAGGTAAGAGAGATCGAGATAATGAGTATAATGGGTAAGGATGAAGGCAAGGAAAGGTCGACTTACCTGTCAGACAGGGAGGGAAAGAGGGAGATACATCATAAAAGGTATTTTTACATCATCATGGGCAGGAGGCCTACGTCGAGGAGAAGCTCCATAAATTATTATCAATCATGGAAAGCTGCTAAACACCTAGTGACAGACAGGTTGATGGTGCTGGCTGCCCGCAAGCCAACGAAGTCATTACGACTGTACCTACAATGAAGAACACTACCATAACACTACTACTGTAATTACTATAAACAACAATAGAAACCACGAACACAGTGCCACTTCTGTATTTATATTCATTACAGAAGACTGTAACCCACCACGATCACGTCACTGCTACTGTAATACCTAGAGTCCTAGACCCTCTAGATTACAAATAAACAACGACACCCAGGCCGCTATGAAAAAAGCTTAAAACCCAAATATAGAAGAACATTAACGTTGGCATGAAGAGTATTAACTCTGGCCTGGATAAGGGATGACACCTGCCTCATCCTGCAACACCTGGACGTTAGTATTGCTGCTGCTGCCTACGTCTCCAGTGTAGGACATCTGGCAACTCTGTCCGCCTTAATTAATACATTCTCCCTTCCTCGCCTTCTGCAGACCTGCTCTGTTGAGCGGTAGCATATTGCGCCCTCTAGGTAATGGGTCATTAGGCCTGGAGCGGTGTTGGGGTGTGGGTGGACAGTGTGGGGACGTGGGTGGGCGAGAGCTGATGGTGGTGTGGGAATGTGAGTGGGTGTCACTGAGATGGTGTATAAACCTACTTATATGCATGCATGTTCTATGGATTTATGTACATGTATGTATGCAAGTTCTATAGATATAAGTACATGTATGTGTATATCCGTGCAATCATGTCCAATACATGGGAATATCTACGAACATGTGAGCTTATATTTAAGAACGTATGAATCATGCATTCAGGAATGCATGAATAATACGTTTAAGAACGTCTGAATAATGCATTCAGGAATGTATGAATCATGCATTCAGGAGTATGAATAATGCATTTAGGAACATGAATCATGCATTTAAAAACGTATGAATAATGCATTTAAGAACATATGAATAATGCATTTAAGAACGTATGAATAATGCATTTAAGAACGTATGAATAATGCATTTAGGAACGTACGAATAATGCATTTAGGAACGTATGAATAATGCATTTAGGAACGTATGAATCATGCATTTAGGAGTGTATGAATCATGAATTTAGGAACGTATGAATCATGCATACGTGTATTTAGGTATGCCCATAGCCAGGTCTTTAAGAGGTCGTCTGAATTTCAATTTTTTCCCCTCCAACTTTCCGTTCTTATTATGCTCATGATTCGAGAACATCTCATCCAGTCGGCTTCAAATTTTCAACACTTGTGTACGGTAACGAGGACCAGATTCTTGGAACAACTGGTATGTTGACATGCAGCCCCGTGTGTAAAGCTGATGCACCCACTCCAGGCATCCTGGGATGGCTGGGATAACTCGCAAAATTCTCATTATTATAATCAAAAAGAAGCGCTAAGCCACAAGGGCTATACAACTGCAAAATTCTCAGTGGCGGAGCTTATTCAAACATTCAAAGACAAAGTGACTCCTACTTTGATGACAGCTGTGAGTGGAATTCAAGTAAGTTGACGTAGATTTTGACCAAGTTTATGCTTAAAATAGTTTGAAATTTCCATTTACGTTAAATTATGGTAAGTAAATTTGAGTTTACTTCTTCTGAACGGCTTTCATATTTAATGGCTGACGCATCTTACAACCAAGATATTAACAATTAAGTTTTGTTTGCGTGGATGCAAATTTGTTGTAGTAAAATAGTTAAACAAGAATTGGTACCGCTGGAATCCATGCCATAACTGGAGAATGACTCGTCTGATCGGTTTCAAATCTTCACTACTGGAGTAGAAGTTCCAATTTGCCAGTTTTATTGAATATATGATGACATTTCTTTTTTTAATAACTCAAGAATTCTTCTTCTTCTGACTGCTTTCTCAGAATTATTGACGATGCCGTCTCTATAAGGATGTTACTCCTTAAGTTTAGTCCCAGTACGTGCAAATTTGAAATTTTAACTGGACATTAAAAAATGGAATTGTTGCTTTTAGAGCAATTGATGGAAAAAATGCCCTTTCCGATCGGCTTCAAACTTTTATTATCATGGTCTGAAGACAAACAGGGAAAAAACAATCTGAAGAAAATTATTTTTATGCACTCGGACCAATGACACGGATCTTCATATATAATTTTAGAAAGTCACTCTTCATCACTGCCCAGTTACATATACATATGCACATACATGCATATACGTATACATAAGCACACACATACGTGTAGCCACAGGTATACATTTGCACATCAAGTACACATATACACACAAACATATGCACAAGAGTTCATATATAAATACGCACAATATCAACACAAGAACACACATGTATAAACAGTATATATTCTTGTATGCATACCTTAACTTTGAAATACACTGCGAGGGTATCGAGAATCTAATCTACTCTCGCAGCTTGAACTTATTCCAGACCTGTCTGGTGTTTGCCTAATCAACCAAGCTGTTACTGCCGGTGGTCTGATGGCCCACATGCCCATCACAGCCTGGTCGATCTGGCACTTGGCACTTCAATTTTCTCTTGAAGACTTCTACACTTCCTCCGGCAGTTGTTTCTGATATGTGGTAGTGTGTTGAACAGTCTGGGCCCACGGATGTTAATATATATTTTTTGTGCCAATGGCGCATGTACACAAAACTGTACATACATGCATATACACAAGAACACATGCATTCACGTACATGCACACATTATATATTGCGTAGTCCTGTGGGTTAGGGTGAAGTGTGCTTTCGCTCATCATGAGGTGGACCAAAACAACATGGGTTCGAGTCCTTGGCTAGTCACAGTGTTATTGGTTTATATATATATATATATATATATATATATATATATATATATATATATATATATATATATATATATGTATATATATATATACATGTATATATATATATATATATATATATATATATATTATATATATATATATATACACATGTATATATATATATATATATATATATATATATATATATATATATACATGTATATATAATACATATATATATATTATATATATATATATATATATATATATATACATATATATAATGTGTGTGTGTGTGTGTGTGTGTGTGTGTGTGTGTGTGTGTGTGTGTGTGTGTGTGTGTGTGTGTGTGTGTGTCGTGCCGATTTTGGGTTAAATAGCAACGCTCTTCCTGCCGAATAAGGCAAGCGAAAATTTGGGTATGCAATAATTCCGCAAAAATCATTCTGAGCCTAACGAACAAAATATATTTCATTGTGTTTGTTTATTATTAAATTATTGTAAACTTATCTAAAATATATTTATTTGGATTAAGCTAAATTAAACTGTGCTTGTTATAATAAGGTTAGGTAAGTTTTCTAAGATTCTTCTGGTAAAAAATTAATTCTACATAAACATGAAAAAAAAAAGTTTAAACCTATAAGAGAAAATTTTAGGACCTAATTTTAAACGAGTTCTTGCTAACTGACCAATTTTACCTATTCGGCACATTATAAATACATACATAGATACACAAATTAATACGCAATACGCAAATGTATACATACACACATGCATACATAGATACATATTTTTGTACCATGTTTCGTAAATGTTTTATCACCTTCCTGCACTATTCGTTTGCGTGTATTAAGGCAGAGGCGGCTGGCCTCATGGAATATTGTGATACCTTTCTGGGATCTCGCAGCGAGTGAAATATATCTAGCTGACAGTATGTTTACCGAGGTGCAAGAGGCAGGAAGGTCCTATAGTAAATAGGAATCTTAATTAACGTGCTGAGGCCTCGTTACTTGCCTTGAATCACCTTATTTAATGACCCGTGGAGAAGGTACAAGTGGGGGTGAGACACGAACGGAAGACACAGAATAATGAGAGACGAAGAGGAGGAAGTACAGTAGGGAGAGATGATGCCGAAACAACATACAATAAAAACCATCAAATAAAATAAAACACTGTCTCTCTCCTCCTCTCTACACTCAAGAAGTTATCTTACATTCCCCCTCTGTACATCTTACCTTATTT
This sequence comes from Cherax quadricarinatus, assembly GCF_026875155.1. Classification (NCBI taxonomy): domain Eukaryota; kingdom Metazoa; phylum Arthropoda; class Malacostraca; order Decapoda; family Parastacidae; genus Cherax; species Cherax quadricarinatus. The sequence continues at coordinate 32,314,114 of NC_069416.1, read as the reverse complement.
GTCTTGTGGTAAAGCAACAACGTTAGCCTTGATCCTTCTCCTCTCATTATCAGGTTCACATCCATCATCCTCCACTCCCTCAGTACCTTAATGTCCCCTTATCACCTTATGAATGTCACTTGCAAGCGGCACTATCCAGCACTTGCGGCCATTCAACTTGTCCAACTTCTACACCAGCAACTTTAAAGGCGGAGGAACCTTAAAGTGAACTCTTGGATTAACCTTGACACTTGGTGCTTTTATCTTAACTAAAACTCTTAGAGAGAACTCTTGTAAGGGCAAACCTTGCCACCTGACCCCATCATGTAAGTGGAAAAACCACCTGAAGGTGAGCTTCTGTAAGTGTAAATCTTGTCACCTGATTGTGTATTCAGATATGCCTGTGGTTTACATTTGCCTTCTGCACTACCTGAAGCAATATGTAAATTAGCTCACTTTGGAAGCCTGAACCGGGCCGCAGGAGCGATGACCCTCAGAACCATCAACAGGCAGGTAGACGTGGTGGTCCAAGTAGATAGCAGTTTTTTATTTGAATATGAAGACGATATACGTTCGTGCATAAGCTGCCTTGATGTCAGGGAAGAGCATTTATCTCAGGAACTGAACTTGACTTCACCTGTCTTGGATCAAACTGACTGCCCCCTAATCCTCAGGCGCTGTATAACCCCTGTATAACTTAACCATGATTGAAAATAATAATAATAATAATAATAATAATAATAATAATAATAATAATAATAATAACAACAGTAATAATAGTGTGTCAGCTGTTCTTGAAGCCAAGTTTCAATACACGCAGCCTCGTGATGGGAACAGCAGCGCAGGCATCGTGATATCTCTCACTTTCTCGAGGTAACCCACCAAGGAACATAAACGGACAAAATTTTTGCTGGAATATAAACAAGCAACAATATTGCCGCTGTAAAAAAAAAAAGTAAAGGCAGCTAGGATTATGGCATTTGCAAAACCTCGTGACCAGAACGTTTACGACGTACGAAAATTCCTGGATTAAGCTCGTGTGAAAATACACTTAAAACGTATACAGATTTTTTTTTTTTTTGCCAAGTGTTGCCTCAAGCTGAGAAGACTTAACTACACATGCACAGCCTCAGCCACAGCCTCAGCCACAGCCACAGCCACAGACACAGCCTCAGCCACAGCTAACACAAAGCTGGGGATAGTAATCTTGAGGGAGTTTTTAGTACCATTAGCAGCTGGACTTAAAGTTCTTTGTTTATGCTTAAATTTTGTTGGTGTGTGGGAGCTTACATGAACGCCTGAGTTAATCCTCCTTCAGATGGTACGAGAGAGAAGCAAGGGGAGGAGGAATAAGAAAAGAATGAGAAGTAGAAAGAGAACGAGAGCAAGAAGAGAATGATAACGACGACAATAGCTGCAGTGTGAAGATTAAGCGAGACAGAGACAGAGACAGAGAGAGAGAGAGAGAGAGAAGAGAGAGAGAGAGAGAGAGAGAGAGAGAGACAGAGACAGACAGACAGACAGAGACAGACAGACAGACAGAGAGACAGAGATAGGACACACGAGAGAGACCACTGGGCGTGTACCGGTTATCTAGCTCGGAATGACACTCTCTTTGACGTGGAGCAACTTAAGAATACTGACACAGTCTTGCACATAAGTTAAGCTAGATTTTTGGTTGTGCATATGTATATTCTGTCATCCTTGCACATGCTAAGATTGGCTAAGTTTTATTTAGATCTAATAAACCAAATATTTTTTTACAATTGTTTTATAGAGTAACTAATGGAAAAATGAACCCAGGTTAACCCAATAAGATGAGCACTGTCTTACCTCCCTTGAGAAGGAGTGATTATACTTTGTCCTCAATAGCCAGACCAACGAACAACTTTCAATAGGTTTTAAAGTTAAACTGTTTGATTTTAAGAATTCTGCTTATTTTCAGGTATGTGATAATCAAGCCAGTTGAATCCTATAGCACACGATATCATGAAAGGAAATTAGAAGACTCTCTTCCTACCCTCCAGCTTATAATCCCCCCCAAATAAAAAGACTCTCCCCCCACCACCACCTCCAACCACCACCACTACCGCCACCATTCTGACAATCTGGCCACCTCGCCTGGTGGTACTCGTACCAACAGTTTCTCAAAGTTACTACACTGCTGTTACGTGGCAGTCCTCACCCTCCTCCCCACACAACACTGTTGCTACGTCCCCCTACAACAATGTTGTTACGTCTGAGGGTAGCAGCACTTAGAACAGTAAACAATTTTAATAAGATCTATATTTGCCTACATCACGTCATTATTTGATGACTATGAGGCTTGTCTCCTTTTTTCTCTTTGGCTACAAGGAGAGTTTGTAGAGTTTGAAAGATTGTTGAAGGAACTTAATACTCCGAGCATCAGAGATCACATCACAAACATCCTCGTTGGTGTTAATATGCTCATGCAAACAACTACACAGAAGCTCTCCAAACTTTCTTCACCACAGACACGCACTCCACTGAATGCGTCACAAAAACTGGAACTGACCTTCGTATGAACCAGATACATTATCAAGTAATGAGACAGCGGCACTTCCCAGCACCATGGTATATTACCTCTTTCCCAATCACTATGCCTCATTCTCCCCCAAAGAACCTTAATCAAAGCTAATTTAGGTTGTATTGACATCTTAGTCATAGGATTCTTTTCCAAAAATTATGTATGTTGATGGTTCCGTTCACCACCCTGCTGTTGCAACTGGTAGTGCCGTTGTCTTACAAAGCGATGGCTCCCAGAGGGTACCTGGAGCCATCGCTCCCACTCCGAAGGCCCAGTCCTACACCAAGATTGCTAGTGGATGGCAAGATCAACCAGGCTGTTGGTGACAGTCGCACGAGGTCTAACGTAAGCATAATAGCCCAGCTGATCAGGAACTGGCGTGAGGAATTTATCAAGTCCCTGCTTGAAGACAGCCTTGTGTCTGTTGATAATCCCCCTCATATATGAAGTGTGTTGAGAAGAATTGTTCCTTAGAGTGCTCACTGTACCCCTTGTTCATTGACTTTTACCTTTAATATAACCTTCACGGGTTTCGAGTTTCCTTCTCCCGTAGTGCGGCCCTGGGCCAGGTTTGTCTGGTGCTTGCCAGACTGTTGTTACTGGCGGCCCGTTGGCCGCATTAACAACTGAGCTTCCACCCTTCAAACTGAATTTTATGCTTCACCTTTCACTATAATGTATATATGTATCTAAAACTGACACTTTAATTCCAAGTTATTCTGTTTTCATGTTACAGTTAACACAACGAGTGTTAAGTGTGACACGCTCCTGTTAGAAGCCAGACACAGGTATTGTAAAACTGTGGCAGTGAATTCAGATTCCCTCTCACACTGGCATTCAATTGCAAGAAATAGCTGATGAATTGGCAAATGCATATGCCTTCAAGAATGGAGTAGACTACAACTTCAGGCTTTCAACTAGAAGCTTCAGAACAATAAAACAAAGAACTCATCGGAATTTCAATAACTTGAGACAGGGGAACTAACCCCAGTCAGTCCATCTATTATTCTATGATGCGGAAAGAGCCGCATTTCCATTTCCAACAAAATCAGCAGACTCCCGGCTGTCGCCACTGTCAGGCTTTGGCTGGGCTGCGAACACCTCTAACACTACCAGCTGATGTAGACCTAACTAAATATAAACTTTGTCAAAGGAACTATTGTCACACCTTGCGTCATCTGCTTGAAAGCGAATAATTTATGAATTCAGAGACAACTCACTCACAAAGGTTAAGGAAATTCCAAAGTATTTTATCTCCGGTGATGTATTCACAATAATTCTGGAAAAACACCCTGACTTTTGCTTTTGCTTATTACAAATAAACCATAACCACTTTAACTTGCCTAAATACTACCGCAACACAACCACAATACAACACAACCACTCCACATGGTACGTCTCTTCACATATTCCACATTGTAAATCTCAGATGTTTCTCCTGAGTTCCCTCTCTTACGGTCACCGCATATCCCCACGGCTGGCGCTGACAGCCGGTGACATGCTGGCCCTATTTTCGTTTACTAATTCCTAGTCTCTGAGCTTTTAACGGCTGTACTAGCGGCTCACTGATTGACAGGCTGAGCTGGAGAGCAAAACTTTGAATAGTTACTTAAACTCTGCGAAATAATTGGTGTCTAAAAACTTGCAAACTAGGAGCCCTGAAACCACAGGCAACGGAAACCTGAAATGTGCAAATTCTGTTCTTGGGGCATCTGCAAATACAGCACTACTGGAATTAGCAAAAAGTGAAGCTGCATATACGACCATCCCAAGAGATGTAGGAATCTCCTAAATGAAGGTACATGTTGCCCCAGGTCCTGAAAGCTCTTCCACCCAGAAATGTGTCATAGCTCAGTTGATGAGGGACGGTGCTATGATACAAGCTGTCTGGCCTTTCACGAGAAGGTTACGAGGCATGCAAAGCCCCTTGAACGACAATTTGAACATGTAAACTATAATTACACAACCATCTGCTCGATCATTACGACGTGGTCCTGGATGCTCTGGAAGACAAATTAAATCCCAATGTCGTGTACATCGATTTTGCAAAATCATTCGACAAGTTAAGCCATAGTGTCATAGTGCACAAAATGCGTGCAAAAGGAATAATTGGAAAAGTGGGCAGATGGACATTTAACTTCTTAACAAATAGAACCCAGAGAGTATTAGTAAACAGAGTAGAGTAAAAGGGTGCCACAGTGAAAAGCTCTGTTACACTTGTCAAGGTATTCGCCCCATTTCTGGTTTTCTTTATTATTTCTGACATCATTAAGGATGAATTAGACACATGTGCGACACTTGGGTATCTTTAATGAGGAAACGTTTCGCCACACAGTGGCTTCATCAGTCCATACAAAGTAGAATGCTGAAGAACAGAAGGAGTTTGAGGTAATCAGTCCCTCAACCTCGAGTCGTTGTAATTAGTCCATCAATCTTGAAAAGAATACAGCATATCTGCGAAGAAGTGGCTTATATACTTTAGACAGGTGAGGTGCAGCAGTCGTAGGTGGTATCACAGTTGACAAATCCAAGTGTTAGGCATGTGAAGAATTGTGTGTGTGGAGAAACGTTTCCTCATTAAAGATACTCTAGTGTTGCACATGTGTTTAAGTTATCAACTTGTCGGTTCTCTGAGCCATTCATCTACATCATTAAGGATATAGATTATAGCACTGTAATATTCTTTGCTGATAACACCAGTCTCTCTATAAGAGCGGCATCCGTCGAACACAAAGCAGATCTTCAACTGGATATAAATCAAGTTTAGTGGGCTTCACACAGCAATATGATATTTATCGAGGATAAGTTTCAAATACTCCGCTATGGAAGGATTAAGAAAATAAAGGCTTTAACAGAGTACGAGATAAACTCAAATCGTTCAACAGAGAGAAAGTCCCACGTGCGAGATATACGAGTAATGATGTCATAAGATCGCACAATCAAAGATTTCACCAGTGTTTCCAATGCTACGGTAAGGAAAAAGATAGGCTGGATAACTAGAACTTTCAAAGCTAGAATACTGCTGTATATTTACAGCTGTCTTCAAGGCAGGTGATACTGCCGAGATAGAAAACGTACAGAGAACTTTCACTGCCCGTATACATTCAATCACAATCATCTGAACTGCTACTGGAAACGGCTGAAGTCTCTTCAACCTATTCCATGGAACGTAGGCAAGAACGTTGCATCATAATTTACACCTGGAAGATCCTGGAAGGACTGGTCTCAAACCTGAACACCGAATTCACTCCGTTATGACAAAAGACATCAGACAGTGTAAAGACACTTCATTAAAATGCAGAGTGACGAGTACACTGAGAGAACTCGTCGAGTGTCTGAGGTCCCTGACTCTTCAACTCCCTTCCTCTAGATGTCTTCACGAGACAATTGGACAAGCTTCTAAAATCAGCTCCTGATGAGCTTGGCTGTGGTTCATACGTTGTACTGTTTGGAGCCAGCAGATTAACCTCGATGATCAGGCCTTAATCCACCAGGATCAAGGGAGCATTGATCCCCGGAAGCATCCTTCAAGGATGTGGTTACTACGGGATAAGGAGAACCATTCACACTCCTTCCTAAATAGTGGTATACAACTAATAACTATCAGAAGTGATTAAATAAATGGGTTATAATATATAACTTGAAAGGGCTGTAGCTCTGAATTATCTATGTTGTTTTACTCCATACTGTATTCTTCTCAATGTATTTTGTCAATGAATCTTGTTTTTAAATAAACCATATGTATAATATATAGGGGTGGTAGGAGAAATTTTTCAAAAAGCTTCAGGGAGAACCTTGAGTTTACCCTGAAGCAAGTATATTCTTTTCTCTGAGGATGAGGGTCCCCAGGACAGTTCTAGAGGTGGTACCTCCCTATATTTTTTACTTGAAAGGGTAACTATATTTTAGCATATTAAAGTGTGAATACCGAATGCTAGACACATGGGGCTTCCTTTCTATTTACTGCATCACGTATACCCGGAGGGTATACCTGACAGGTATATTTGGAGGGTGGTCCGGCGAACCTTTTTCCACATTAAATTTATACTGCAAATTTTTGTTTCTAATATATTATCATACACAATTTGGGCATTCTGTTTCAGTTATCGTATCAGTTGGTATATCTGCTTTACAAAGTGGAAAGACTGATTGATTCTGATTATTCTTTAATTGGCCGCAACTCACCATGGCCAGCGGTCTGAATTTATTCTCTTGTTGGCACTCGGCACATTGGAAAATTTATAATTTACTTTCCTTTATGGGAATACACCAATGTTTACTGCAGTTTGTTGATAAGACTGTTCTATATTCTACGAGTTCTCTAGCATATTTTAGTCATTCTAACACATTAACAATATAACAACACTTACTGTAGCTGACAGTATTGAATTTATTCTACACTTCCTCTCGTATCTTTCATTTCAGTAAGTGTATATTAGAGCTCTGGCCTCCTAGTAGTCTCCCTTTATATGTTAAGTTTTTACCCGCCGTTCGAGGATCTCTTTCTAGGTACTGCTAGGTATTCCAATGGATGAAACGTCTGATAGCATCTTTGGTTTGGATTCCCTTATTTTAAAAATGGTGTCGATTCGTTTTTATACTTTCCAAGCCCGGGATACATTGGCTTTGTTGTGCTCTCTGCCTGTGATCTATCTGTGATGTAATTGTGATATACCTCTGATGTAACTGTGATATACCTCTGATGTAACTGATCTACCTCTGATGTATCCGTGATCTACCTATGATCTATCTGCGATCTGCCTGTGATCTGCTTGTGACCTACCTGTGATCGGATTCGAGAGGTCACCTACCCTCGCAGGTCAGCCTGAGGCCAGGCTGTTGATCTCCAAATCAACCAGGTAATGTGACACCAGGCAAAAGATAACTGAACTTTCTCAAAACGCCCAATCCCACCCCACCGAACACAATTCAATACAATCCAACCCCATCTCCCCCAATCCAACACGAGCCATCGCTGCCTTTCTCGACGCCATTCCGCCAACATTCTAAAGATGCATCAAAACTAAAACTAATGCAACACCGCAATACATTTCAAGAGCAACATCCAGCGACAGTTACCGCCACGCCTTCAAAACACAAACCAAATATATAACTCTACACACACACACAGCCGTCAAAATATTACAAAGCGGCAACGTCTTTCAACCACACTTCCCTCCCTTCCCCATTTCCACCCATCCCCACAAGGGAAACGTAATGTATTTGAATATAACCATCCAAACTATCCTCATTTTACAATTTGCATTTTTTACGCCGCTGTTTGCGTCATTTTCCGAACGTTCCCCGCAATTTAAAAAAACTTATTTCTTGGTTAGGTAAACTAATAGAAATGTATATTTAGCCACCAAAAAAAAATTAATAAAAAGACCGCGACATGTCTTGACACATGGTTACGTTACCGGAAAGTCCTTGGCAACGTACACTTGTGCACGCCTGTCAGGTGTACCGTCAGATGGGATTGCACCCACTGCAAGAAATTAAAAAAAAAAAAGCTAAATATATAAATAAAAGTACATTTTCTATCCAACAAGGACCAGGTACCAGTTGACAAGAGAGAGACGGGAGCTAACAACACAGGTGTGCCACAGTAAGTTTGGAAATACTTCTTATCAGTTTCCGAGTGTTAAGTAAACGAAGCCAAGACTCGACTCCTCGCAAACACAAATGGGAGAGCGTACGCGGAACATCACGTGCTCACAGTGTCCCTGCGCGGAAAACGAGGTAATTTTAACATATAAGCGGTGAGTATGTTGGAAGGCAGGTGCCTAAGTTACTACAGCTGTTACTCACTTTCTGCAATTTGATTACATAGGGTTAAAATAGACTTGTGTGTGCCTATAATTATATATATATAATATATATATATATATATATATTATATATATATATATATAATATATATATATATATATATAAAACCAACTGATGGACTGAACACATCAACTCCTGGCTGAGGGACTGATTACCTCAAACTCCTCCCTCCTCATCTTCCACCTTTCTTACCAGTCATGGACTGAAGAAGCCACTGGCTGGCAAAACGTTACTGCAATCAAGATTCCCAACTGTTGCACAGGCGTCTCATTCTTCAAGGTTCTTTATATTAAACTTTATAACTATGCACTTGATATTTATGCTTCTCTGTTAATACCATAGTCATAGCAAAGCGGTAAACCCGTAGGAGTCATCAATTGTCCGGGGAATGCAAGCACATCCCCTCAAGACACATCCCTTCAAGACACATCCCTTCAAGACACATCCCCTCAAGACACATCCCCTCAAGACACATCCCCGTCCTTAAAGCTGTATGCTTCCTTGTTAATAAATATATTTTAAAAGCAGATGCACGAAAATTCCTGAATACAATTATCATTCATGAAAATGTAGGACACCCAGGGACTTCATATTCATTTATTCTTATTCACTCTCTCTCTCTCTCTCTCTCTCTCTCTCTATATATATATATTATATATATATATATATATATATATATATATATATATATATATACGTATATATATACATATATATATACATATATATACATATACTATATATATTCCTTGTTTTGAATATGTCATCATCGTGGCTGTCGTGACATTTACCTTACTGTGTTCTCTGAAAGAAAAGTCGGCCATCATAATTACACCCAGGTCTTTCACGCGTTCCTTCTATTTGATATTCTTCTTGGGTATTGTATACTGTCTCCTTTTGAGTTCGTTATTCTTTCCATATCTAAGAAGCTGGAATCCATCACCATTGTTGTTCTCCAGAAGAATGGACGCAGACCATAGCCGTGGCTCGTGCGTATATCTGGATCCACAACTCGGTAACTAAGGTTACATGGATGCTGCGTATTGTTCAGAAAGCTGAACAACTTCTGGGTCCAGCATACCTGCTACAAGCAGGTTGCTAGTACCAGAACTCGTCACCTGAAAACTAGCCCAGACCTCGGCTCATGGAGAAGGTAGCCTTCATGGGAAGAAAATGCTTTTTTTTTTTTTACACAGGGTTTGACATGGTTAAGGATTCCTAGCTTTATTGACAAGCTATTTACAGGTTAAGGATTCTTAACTTTACTGGCAAGCTAAGAGCTGTTACCTACATCAGCTCATTTGAAGGCATTTATGTTGTTACGAAACATACAAGTATTTTTATTGTCAAAGTTACTTATAAGATTAAAACGGCAATTTCTTAACTTTCTCTGCAAATTTAGAAATATTTCCTTTAAGTTTTGTTAAAATGGATTATCCTAGGTTAAGTTATGGTGGGTTAGGTCAGGTTATCATGGGTTAGGTCAGGTTACGCTGGACTAGGTCAGGTTATGCTGGGTTAAGTCAGGTTAAGATGGGTTAGGTCAGGTTATGCTGGGTTAAGTCAAGTTATGATGGGTTAAGTCAAGTTATGATGGGTTAAGTCAGGTTATGATGGGTTAGGGTAGGTAATGCTAGGTTAACTTGGTTCAGTTAGTTGGGTTACGTTGAGTTATGCTTGGTTAAGCTATGTTGCGTTATGCCGAGTTAGGTTTAATTGGGGTGGGTTGTGTAAACCTATAAATATTTAGCCACAGATATGCAAATTAAAAAATCAGTTGCGACACATCTGGCAAGGAGGTGGCTGAGCGTAACTAGGAAACGGTGACACGTGTACGAGCATCACCGTGACGCCAGGCGCTGTAGGTGAAGGTGTCAACACCTGAGTGCCAGACGCTAGCAGGTGCACAAGGGTGCCAAGTCTCAGTTAATTAGTACGTGGCACTGGGGCGAGGGAGTCTCATAGGTGACGCCGCCTTCCAGGAATGGTGCCACCTCGCTACCTGGGTATGGTGCCATCTTTGGTCACCAGGAATGGTGTCATTTCTGCTCACCAGAAATGGTGCCATCTATGCTCTCCATAATGGTGCCACCTCTGCTCCCCAGGAATAGCACCACTAGCGTTCTCTGGGAATGGTGCTACGTCTGCTCCCCGGGAAATAGTGTCGCCTCTCCTTCCAAGGAATGGGTCACTTCTCCCAGGAATGGTGCCACCTCTGTTCTCAAGGAATTGTACCTCTTCCCAGGAATGGTGCCATCAAGGCTTCTTGGCGTTGATGCAACCAGTGTTTCAAGGGAATGGTGCTAGAGCTGTGTAACTGGGAATTCCTCCATCGCATCCCAGGAATGATGCAACCACCATCTCTCATTGAATGGTGCCGCCACCACCACCTCTCATTGAATGGTGCCGCCACCACCACCTCTCATTGAATGGTGCCGCCACCACCACCTCTCATTGAATGGTGCCGCCACCACCACCTCTCATTGAATGGTGCCGCCACCACCCTCTCATTGAATGGTGCCGCCACCACCACCTCTCATTGAATGGTGCCGCCACCACCACCTCTCATTGAATGGTGCCGCCACCACCACCTCTCATTGAATGGTGCCGCCACCACCACCTCTCATTGAATGGTGCCGCCACCACACTCTCATTGAATGGTGCCGCCACCACCACCTCTCATTGAATGGTGCCGCCACCACCACCTCTCATTGAATGGTGCCGCCACCACCACCTCTCATTGAATGGTGCCGCCACCACCACCTCTCATTGAATGGTGCCGCCACCACCACCTCTCATTGAATGGTGCCGCCACCACCACCTCTCATTGAATGGTGCCGCCACCACCACCTCTCATTGAATGGTGCCGCCACCCCCAAACCTCTCATTGAATGGTGCCGCCACCACCACCTCTCATTGAATGGTGCCGCCACCACCACCTCTCACTGAATGGTGCCGCCACCACCACCTCTCACTGAATGGTGCCGCCACCACCACCTCTCATTGAATGGTGTCACCACCACCACCACCACCTCTCATTGAATGGTGTCACCACCACCACCTCTCACTGAATGGTGTCACCACCACCTCTCACTGAATGGTGTCACCACCACCACCACCTCTCACTGAATGGTGTCACCACCACCACCTCTCACTGAATGGTGTCACCACCACCACCACCTCTCATTGAATGGTGTCACCACCACCACCACCTCTCACTGAATGGTGTCACCACCACCACCTCTCACTGAATGGTGTCACCACCACCACCTCTCACTGAATGGTGTCACCACCACCACCTCTCACTGAATGGTGTCACCACCACCACCTCTCACTGAATGGTGTCACCACCACCACCTCTCACTGAATGGTGTCACCACCACCACCTCTCACTGAATGGTGTCACCACCACCACCTCTCACTGAATGGTTGTCACCACCACCACCTTTCACTGAATGGTGTCACCACCACCACCTCTCACTGAATGGTGTCACCACCACCACCTCTCACTGAATGGTGTCACCACCACCACCTCTCACTGAATGGTGTCACCACCACCACCTCTCACTGAATGGTGTCACCACCACCACCTCTCACTGAATGGTGTCACCACCACCACCTCTCACTGAATGGTGTCACCACCACCACCTCTCACTGAATGGTGTCACCACCACCACCACCTCTCACTGAATGGTGTCACCACCACCTCACTGAATGGTGTCACCACCACCACCTCTCACTGAATGGTGTCACCACCACCACCTCTCACTGAATGGTGTCACCACCACCACCTCTCACTGAATGGTGTCACCACCACCACCTCTCACTGAATGGTGTCACCACCACCACCTCTCATTGAACCGTGTCACCACCACCACCACTCATTGAACCGTGTCACCACCACCACCTCTCATTGAACCGTGTCACCACCACCTCTCATTGAACCGTGTCACCACCACTACCTCTCATTGAACCGTGTCACCACCACCACCTCTCATTGAACCGTGTCACCACCACCTCTCATTGAACCGTGTCACCACCACCTCTCATTGAACCGTGTCACCACCACCTCTCATTGAATGGTGTCACCACCACCTCTCATTGAATGGTGTCACCACCACCTCTCATTGAATGGTGTCACCACCACCTCTCATTGAATGGTGTCACCACTACCTCTCATTGAACGGTGTCTCCACCACCTCTCATTGAACGGTGTCTCCACCACCTCTCATTGAACGGTGTCACCACCACCTCTCATTAAAACGGTGTCACCACCACCTCTCATTGAACGGTGTCACCACCACCTCTCATTGAACGGTGTCACCACCACCTCTCATTGAACGGTGTCACCACCACCTCTCATTGAACGGTGTCACCACCACCTCTCATTGAACGGTCTCACCACCACCTCTCATTGAATAGTGCTACCACTACCTCCCCTTATATAAACTGCAGCATCAGTTAGGACATTCCTTTAGGTGGCTAGACAAGTTGACAATATGACTGTCTAGACATGTTGACAGTATGACTGTCTAGACAAGTTGACAGTATGACTGTCTAGGCAAGTTGTTGACAGTATGACTGTCTAGGCAAGTTGTTGACAGTATGACTGTCTAGACAAGTTGACAGTATGACTGTCTAGGCAACTTGTTGACAGTATGACTGTCTAGGCAAGTTGTTGACAGTATGACTGTCTAGACAAGTTGACAGTATGACTGTCTAGGCAAGTTGTTGAAAGTATGACTGTATAGACAAGTTGTTGACAGTATGACTAGACAAGTTGTTGACAGTGACTAGACAAGTTGTTGACAGTATGACTGTCTAGACAAGTTGTTGACAGTATGACTGTCTAGGTAAGTTGTTGACAGTATGACTGTCTAGGCAAGTTGTTGACAGTATGACTGTCTAGGCAAGTTATTGACAGTATGACTGTCTAGGCAAGTTATTGACAGTATGACTGTCTAGGCAAGTTATTGACAGTATGACTGTCTAGGCAAGTTATTGACAATGACTGTCTAGGCAAGGTATTGACAGTGACTGTCTAGGCAAGTTATTGACAGTATGGCTGTCTAGACAAGTTGTTGACAGTATGACTGTATAGGCAAGTTGTTGACAGTATGACTAGACAAGTTGTTGACAGTGACTAGACAAGTTGTTGACAGTATGACTGTCTAGACAAGTTGTTGACAGTATGACTGTCTAGGTAAGTTGTTGACAGTATGACTGTCTAGGCAAGTTGTTGACAGTATGACTGTCTAGGCAAGTTATTGACAGTATGACTGTCTAGGCAAGTTATTGACAGTATGACTGTCTAGGCAAGTTATTGACAGTATGACTGTCTAGGCAAGTTATTGACAGTATGACTGTCTAGGCAAGTTATTGACAGTATGACTGTCTAGGCAAGTTATTGACAGTATGACTGTATAGGCAAGTTGACAGTATGACTGTCTAGGCAAGTTGTTGACAGTATGACTCTATAGGCAAGTTAATGACAGTATGGCTGTCTAGACAAGATGTTGACAGTATGACTGGCTAGACACGTTGACAGGAGAGCTGCTCAGACAAGGGTATTATACTTAGAAATACTCTTGAGAGTTTCGAGAAATTTCCTCCTTTCCCAGGCCGGCCCTTGACCAGGCTTGTCTGGTGCTAGCCTGATCAACCAGTTTATTACTGCAGGTGGCCCGCTGGCACTTAACACCAGCCCTGACACAAAAATGCACACTCCCTTTTTATACGTATATTTATAATAAAAGTGTTTCTAACCATACATGTTTTAGCTTGTGTTTCAATATAATACAAGCAGGTACATTTAACCAGTGCTAATGGTATTGGAGGAGGAGTGAATAGCATTACTGAGTGGTCAATGGGTACGAGCAGGTCAGTACCAGCAAGCCAGTACCAGCAAGCCAGTACCAGCAGGTCAGTACTAGCAAGCCAGTACTAGCAAGCCAGTACCAGCAAGCCAGTACGAGCAGGTCAGTACTAGCAAGCCAGTACCAGCAAGCCAGTACGAGCAGGTCAGTACTAGCAAGCCAGTACGAGAAGGTCAGTACTAGCAAGCCAGTACGAGCAGGTCAGTACTAGCAAGCTAGTACTAGCAAGCCAGTACGAGCAGGTCAGTACTAGCAAGCCAGTACGAGCAGGTCAGCACTAGCAAGCCAGTACCAGCAAGCCAGTACCAGCAGGTCAGTACGAGGAAGCCAGTACGAGCAGGCCAGTACGAGCAGGCCAGTACTAGCAAGCTAGTACTAGCAAGCCAGTACGAGCAGGTCAGTACTAACAAGCCAGTACGAGCAGGTCAGTACTAGCAAGCCAGTACGAGCAGGTCAGTATGAGCAGGTCAGTACTAGCTAGTATTAGCAAGCCAGTACGAGCAGGTCAATACGAGCAGGTCAGTACTAACAAGCCAGTACGAGCAGGCCAGTACTAGCAAGCCAGTACGAGCAGGTCAGTACTAGCAAGCCAGTACGAGCAGGTCAGTACTAGCAAGCTAGTACTAGCAAGCCAGTACGAGCAGGTCAATACGAGCAGGTCGGTACTAACAAGCCAGTACGAGCAGGTCAGCATTAGCAAGCTAGTACTAGCAAACCAGTACGAGCAGGTCAGTACTAGCAAGCCAGTACGAGCAGGTCAGTACTAGCAAGCTAGTACTAGCAAGCCAGTACGAGCAGGTCAATACGAGCAGGTCGGTACTAACAAGCCAGTACGAGCAGGTCAGCATTAGCAAGCTAGTACTAGCAAACCAGTACGAGCAGGTCAGTACTAGCAAGCTAGTACTAGCAAGTCAGTTCTAGCAAGCCATTACGAGCAGGTCAGTTCTAGCAAGCCATTACGAGCAGGTCAGTACTAGCCAGTACTAGCAAGCCAGTACGAGCAGGCTACTAGCTACCTTCACCTGCTCCCTCCACAAACTCACTACTGATGTTAACACTAGGCTCACGTTAAAATTTTAATGGGGTTTTAATTGAAGTTGGTTATTTCAGCTTGGTATGTTACCTTTATCTCTGATATACCTTTGATGAACTTCGAGAGTTTTCTACTCCCGGAGACCGGTCTTGGGCCAGGCTCTTCTGGTGCATGCCTGGTCAACCCTGGTTGATCTGGCATTTGACGGATATACTTATGCAGTTTTCCCTTGAATATTTCTACACTTGCTCCAGCTGTGTTTGTGTTGAGTGTTTATGTTCGTTGCTCTTATTGTTTGCTCATTTTTTCCTTGTTTTCGCTGCGTTGTATATTTTTTTGTTACACTGAAGTGACATACGAGGTCTGCTTCCTCTGTATGAGAAGTACAGAGAGATTCTTGCCTGTAATACCTCGGTGACTATACAGTATGCTGGTTTAATATTACGCGATGCCACTGCTACCTCCGTGATGCCACCGCTGCCCTGTCAACAGCCTGGTTGAACTGCCAATCAACCCCAAAAAAAAAGGGAGGGGGGGGCTATCAGGCCGGGATACCAGTGTAGCAATACTCTCAAAACGAATCATGTGTATCACGGGCACATCGGTGCCTCCTGGGAATGTTGCCACCGCCGTTCTTTGAGGTGGTTGAGAAAGCGTTAGAATCCTTTGGTTAATAAGCACGTTGAACATATACCATTCCCAACATTATCAGATTTACACTACCATTATCAACTTTCTACTGTCGTAATCATTTCACTCTCTTATTACTGAAATCGTGATCACAAAGCAACCTCAGGTATTCGACGTCAGCTTCTAACAAACCACAATACATGAGACACATGTGCAACACTTTGGTATACCTTTAACGAGTTTCGAGAGTCTTGCTACTCTCGGAGCCCGGCCATGGACCAGGATCTTTATTGTAGAAACGTTTCGCCACACAATGGCTTCATCAGTCCAATATAAAGAAGAATAGTGAAGATCAGAAGGAGACTGAGGTAATCAGTCCCTCACCTGAGGTACTCATTACCTCAATGTGGTAGTAGTAAACTGCTTGTAGTCAAAATAGCAGTAGTAAAGGAATAGTGGTAATCACAATAGTAACAGCATTCAAAATAGAACTAAAACATATAGTAGTAATCAAAGGAATAATAGTCAAAATGGTAATAGTCAAAGAAGCAGCAGCAAGAACAATAATGGGAAGAATCTAGAGCTGTGAAAAATGATAGTCCTTCACAGCAGTGGTGAGTATAATGGACACTAGTGTACCTATGTGTGGGGGAGAGGGTACGGGGGACACCCATGATGGAACCATGTAAGGGGAGAGGGTACGGGGGACGCCCATGATGTACCCATGTAAGGGGAAAGGGTATGGGGGACACCCATGGGGGAAAGGGAACAGGGGACACCCATGATGTATCCATGCATGAGGGAGAGGGTATGGAGACACCCATGATGTACCCATGTATGGGGGCGAGGGTACGGGGGACACCCATGATGTACCCATGTATGGGGGAGAGGGTACGGGCGAAGTGAATAGGGAGAGAACAGGATTAAGGCGTGGAGGATAGGAGCGTGAAAAAAAAAAGATAGGGAGCGGAAAGACAATAGGGGAAGAGGAGGAGGTAGAGGGATGAGGAAGGGGAGAGAGGGGGAACAGGATAGATGGAAGAGGGAGTAAGGGAAAAAAAAATGCTGGTATGACAGGAATAATGAATGATAAGGAAGATGAGTAGGAGAGGGGGAGGAGGACTAGAAGAGAACTAAAAAGGGAGGGGCAGGGGGAGGGAGGGAAGGAGGGAGTGGGTGTAATACAGGGAGTGTTGGGGGAGTGTTGGGGGAGGGTTAAGAGGGAGGGGGACCTGCACCAGGTTACACCAATTAACCTGAATAATTCAATTATAATAGTTGTGATTATAGAGAGGTGGCTGTAAAGTACCGCTCTTTATGACACCCATTTAGCACTGCTGAGATGGTGGTTGGTGGTGATGGTGGTGGTGATGGGGTGGTGATGGGGTGGTGGTGATGGGGGTGGTGATGGAGGGGTGATGGGGTGGTGGTGATGGGGGTGGTGATGGGGGTGGTGGTGGGGTGGTGATGGGGTGGTGGTGATGGGGGTGGTGATGGGGGTGGTGGTGGGGTGGTGGTGATGGGGTGGTGGTGATGGGGTGGTGGTGATGGGGGTGGTGGTGGGGTGGTGGTGGGGTGGTGGGGTGATGGGGTGATGGGGTGGTGATGGGGTGGTGGTGATGGGGTGGTGGTGATGGGGGTGGTGATGGGGTGGTGGTGATGGGGGTGGTGATGGGGTGGTGGTGGTGATGGGGTGGTGATGGGGTGGTGATGGGGTGGTGGTGATGGGGTGGTGATGGGGTGGTGGTGGGGTGGTGGTGATGGGGGTGGTGATGGGTGTGGTGGTGATGGGGTGGTGATGGGTGGTGATGGGGTGGTGATGGGGTGGTGGTGATGGGGGTGGTGATGGGGTGGTGGTGATGGGGGGTGGTGATGGGGTGGTGGTGGTGATGGGTGGTGATGGGGTGGTGATGGGGTGGTGGTGATGGGGTGGGGATGGGGTGGTGGTGGGGTGGTGGTGATGGGGTGGTGGTGATGGGGGTGGTGATGGGGTGGTGGTGGTGATGGGGTGGTGGTGATGGGGTGGTGATGGGGTGGTGGTGATGGGGTGGTGGTGATGGGGTGGTGGGTTGGGGGATGATGGGGGTGGTGATGGGGTTGTGGGGGGGTGGTGATGGGGTGGTGATGGGGGGGTGGTGATGGGGTTGGTGGGTGGGGGGTGATGGGGGGTGGTGTGAGGGGGGTGGTGATGGGGTGGTGATGGGGTGGTGGATGGGGGTGGTGGGGTGGGAGTTGGGGTGTGGGGATGGGGTGGTGATGGGGTGGTGATGGGGGTGGTGGTGATGGGGTGGTGGGAGGGTGTGGTGATGGGGGGGGGTGATGGGGGTGAGGGGTGGTGATGGGGTGGTGGTGATGGGGTGGTGGTGAGGGGGGGTATGGGGGGGTGAGGGGGTGTGGGGGGGTGGTTGGTGATGGGGTGGGGTATGGGGCGTGATGGGGGTGGTGTGATTTGGGGTGGTGGGTGGAGGGGTGGTGATGGGGGGTGGTGATGGGGTGGTGTGGGGTGGTGGTGATGGGGGGGTGGTGATGGGGGGTGGTGGGGTGGTGGGGGTGGTGATGGGGGGGTGGTGATGGGGTGGTGGTGATGGGGTGGTGGGGGTGATGGGGTGGTGGTGATGGGGTGGTGAGGGGTGGGGGTGGTGGTGATGGGGGTGGTGGTGATGGGTGGGGGTGGTTGGGGTGGTGATGGGGTGGAGGGTGGGTGGTGGGGGTGGGTGGGGGTGGTGGTGGGGTGGTTGGGTGCTTGGGTTGGGGGGGTGCTGGGTGGTGGTGGTGGTGGGGTGGGTGGGGTGGGGGTGGTGGTGGTGTGGGGTGCTGGGGGTGGTGGTGGGGGTGCTGGGGGTGGTGGTGGGGGTGGTCGTTGCGGGGGGGGGTGGTGATGGGGGGGGTTTGGGGTGACGTGGGTGGTGGGTGGTGGGGGTGTTAAATTGGGGGTGGTGGGGGTGGTGGGGGGGGGGTTGGGGGTGGGGGTTGGGTGACGGGTGGGGGTGGGGGGTGGTCTTGGTGGGGGGGGTTTTTGGGGGGGTGGGGGGTGGTTTGGTGGTGGTGAGAGTGGGGGTGGGGTGATGGTTGTGGATGGTGATGTGGTGGCAGTGGCGCGGGGATGGTCTACCTGGAGGGTTTTCCCGGGGGTCTGGAGTTTTACCGGGGCTTTCCGGGGATCAACGCCCCCGCGGCCCGGTCTTGACCAGGCTCCCGATAGACAGGGCCTGTTTAACCGGGTGTTACTGCGGGCCGCACGCGTAACGTCGAACCCACCCCGGCTGACCCGGCATGACTTTGGTATCTTCCGCTCTCTCTTGAAAGCGCCAGGGGTCTTTGGTAATTCCCCCTAATGTTTGATGGGAAGTGTTGAACAGTCTTGAGCCCGGACACTTATGGTGTTTTCCTTGGGTTCCCAATGGCGCCCCTATTTTAAATTTGGGGGGGTATTTTGCTCGCCTGCCCGTCTTTTCTTTCGTGGGAGTGATTTGGTGTGCAGATTTGGGGGCCATTCCTTCCCGGATTTTCCAAGTGTGATTTTGATATATCTTCCCTCTGGTTCCAACGAGTACAAGTCAAGTGCTTCCAAGGTTCCCCCTTGTAAGGTGCTTGGGCAGAATTATTTTGTGCAGTAAAGGATCTCTGTACACTCTCTAGATCTGTAATTTCACCTGCTTTGAATGGAGATGTTAATGTACAACGGCCCCTGTGGATCAAGGCCTGATCTACTAGGCTGTTACTGCTGGCCTCATGTAGTCCAACGTACGAACCACAGCACGGTTGACTCTAGGTATCAATCCAGCTCCCTCTTGAAGGCAACCATGGTAATTCCCTTTATGCTTGGTGGGAGGGTGTTGAACAGTCTTGGGCCCCGAACACTCAATGTGTTTTCTTTTAGCGTACAAATGGCGCCCCTACTTTTCATTGGGGGGTATGTTGCATCGCCTGCTCAGTCTTCTGCTTTCGAAGGGAGTGATATCCGTGTACATATTAGGGATCAGTCCCTCTAGGATTTTCCAGGTGCAGATTATGATGCATCTCGCCTGGGAGCACAAGTCAAGTGCTTTCAAGCGTTCCCAGTAGTTGTTTAACGGAACTTATACGTGCATAAAGGTTCTCTGTACATTCTCTAGTTGTGCGATTTCACCTGCTTTGAATGGAGCTGTCTGTGTACAGCAGTATTCCAGCCTAGAGACAACAAGTGATTTATAAAGGATCATCAATGGCTTGGCATCCCTTGTTTTGAAGGTTCCCGTTATCCATTCTATCATTTTCTCACAGATGTAATAGTGACACTGTTGTGATCCTTGAAGGTTAGATCCTCTACTGATTACTATTGGTGACGGTGGTAGGTAGATAAGGGTGGGGGTGGTGGAGAGGTTAGGTAAGGGTGGGGGTGGTGGAGAGGTTAGGTAAGGGTGGGGGTGGTGGAGAGGTTAGGTAAGGGTGGGGGTGGTGGAGAGGTTAGGTAAGGGTGGGGGGTGGAGAGGTTAGGTAAGGTGGGGGTGGTGGAGAAGTTAGGTAAGGTGGGGGGTGGAGGAGAGGTTAGGTAAGGGTGGGGGTGGTGGAGATGGTATGTAAGGGTGGGGGTGGTGGCGTTAACAACGTGTAAATATTCAGAGGCATAACAATCCCTAACACAATACACTTACATCACAATACACTCAAGTGGGAAAGTCAAACAAAGGAGAACTTAAACAACAGTTAACATGAGGAAATGTTTAAGGAAATTCAAGAAACAGACAACTGACTGGAACAGCAAACAGGTCACTACTGAACATTCCTGGGAAACTGTCTTAATCTATCCCCTAAACAATATATACAGAAGCGTACATGGCCTGTATAATGTTCAAATGGAAAATCCTGAAAGATAATGCGTAGCGCAATAACTTGAAGACTTGACTAAAGAATAAAGAGGATTGCTCAACTGCTTATTAGACCACAAGTATCACAAGACAGAAAGACAGTCTACAGCGAGAAATTGTCGATGTAGTACAGAAACTAAAGCATTCACATCAGATAGAAGACACACACACACACACACACACACACACACACACACAAAGAATCATTAAAGTAATCGGGTAAAAATTAAAAATATTCTTTATATACGCAGAATCCAAGTCATTAGCATCTTTCAGTATGCGTCCTTCCTTCGTAGTGGATTCATACACAGATGACAACAAAGAAGTGAGAGAAGTCTTGAAATTCAAGAACAGCATGAATCAATTTTCAGTAATACTGTGAGACATGAAGGCCCTAACAGTGTTTTTATAAAGTCTGCCAATCCATCAAATCAGAAATTATATATCTGATATTAACACAAATCAATGATGGCCACATAAAAGAAATAGACAAATGCCCACGCACGCAGGACCTGAGCCTGAGTTATGGAATGCGTTTTTATAAAGGAATGCAAAATGCCAATAGCGAGAGCACTCGGTGTTCACTGGAGGAGGAGCCTTGATTCAGGTAACATTCCAGAGACCCTAAAATGTGCAAACAATGTAAGCAACAGAGCGATGTCAAAAAAAAAGTGACCAGTAACAATGACATCACATATCATAAAAGTCTTTGAATTGATGCTGAGGTTTTAAAGAACAACATGAGCTACACAGCCAAGTCAACATGGATTTAGAGCAGGAAGATTATGTCTCTCACTACGATTAAATTATGACAAAATCAGCGAGGTTTGGGAAGGAAAAAATGCAGATATGTCCACAAGGATATTGCAACGGCTTCTGACAAATATGACGGCGGAGTGGTAATCTATAAAATAAGGTAAATGGATATAACAGGAAAATAAGAGAAAGGAGTTTTTAAGAGTGGCAACAAACAAAACCAAATCAAGTTTTATCAGAGTAAAAAGGTTAGTAAAACTAGACACGATCATGACTCATTTACTGTTATGTTGCTAATGGTATAAAATATCAAGTTGATGATTAGAACACATGGGCAACTGTTGGGTATCTTTATTGTTGATACAGATAAAGATACCCGACTGTTGCCCATGTGTCTTAATCATCAATTCTTCTACTGATTTCTTTCCTCGTTCCCTCAAAGTTCGATGGTGACAAATTTCAACTGCTTAGATATGGGAAGAATGAAGAATTCAAACTAGCACACAATTCAATACACAGACGGACCATCTCGCTGAACGTGCGAAACAGGTAAATTCAGACGATCACCCATTTGGAGAACACGAAACAGCAAAAGCAGCAAAGGCCAGAAAAAAATGACAGGGTGAATACTGAGAACTTTCAAAACAAGAAACACCAGCGATGGTACTATTCAAATCGTGCACTCACGTCTAGAATAATATTTTGTACTCACAGCTCCGCTCAAGGCAGGAGAGATATGCATGCATCGTCTAATATCAACAAAATTAATAAAGCATTTAAACAACTGGGAACACTTCCAAATACTTGCAATATACTCTCTGATGTGAAGAAGAGAGAGATGCTAATACATACATGGAAGAAACTGAATGATCTAGTCCCAAATCAACACTACCGTAACAACTTACTGGAGTGGAGAAGTGGGAGGAAGTGTAATAAAAGACTCGGTGAAAACCAGCGGCACCATGAGCACAATAAGAGAACGCTGGGTCAAAATCCGCGGTCATAGCCTGATTGGTCCTTGACTGGTGAACCTGCTACTAGCAGGTATCAGAAATGCCGGGGGAACAAAGGTAGAAATATTTAAGAGGAAACTGGATCACTACCTTAGCCAAGTGCCCAATCAACCAGGCTGTGATGGCAATTTGTCCCAGCGGGCTACTAACAAGAAGAGCCTAGTTGACTATGTAATCAGAAATAAAGCCTGACCAAAGGCCGAACTGCAAGGATAAAAAGAGCTGTTGAAACCAAAACGCACATGCGGTATACACAGATTATGCAAAGGCATTTGTCAAATGTAATCATGAGGTGACTGCACACAAAATGAGGGCCACAGGCATAACGGGGAAGATTGGATGGATGGATTTTCAAGTTTGTAACATATAGAACACAAAAAGTTACAGTAATCAGAGCGAGATAAAGAGCTCAGTGCCCCAAGGCACTGTCCTGACACCTCTGTTAACATGACCTCTGTTAACACCCATCAAAAGTTTGTATTATCATTTGCATATGACCCTAAACTCAGCATGACAGTCACCTTGGCAAAAGCCACTGAAAAAATGCAGGAAGATATAAACAGGGTTTTCCAGTGGGCAGTAGAGACCATGACGTTCAACAGTGATAAGTTCCAGCTGTTTATATGGAAAGAATGAAGAATTCAAAAGGGATACTGTATATAAAACTCAAGAGAATCATCAAACAGAACGAAAGGAACACGTAAAAGATCTGGAAGTAGTTATGTCGGCTAACCTTTCTTCCCAAGAACACAATAAAGGCTAGTGTCACAAGAGCCATATAGATAACAGGGTGCATACGGAGAACTGTAAAAACAAGGAAAATAGTGCTAGTGGTGACACTTCAAATTGCTTTTATTCTCTCGTTAAGAATATTGTTCAGTGCTGGCGGCGTCATTCAGGGAAGGAGAAAGAGCTGGAACAAATACAAAGATCGTCTACGCCCCGCATAGAACCAATAAAGTATTTAAATTACTGGGAACACCTTTAAGTCTTAAATATGTACCTTACCTTTGATATACTTTTGAAGAGTTTCGAGAGTTTATCTACTCTCTGAGCCCGGCCATGGTCCAGGCTCGTCTGGTGCTTGCCTGGTCAACCAAGCTGTTGTTGCTGGAGGCCCGCTGCCCCACATATCCATCACAGCCTGGTTGATCTGGCACCTGGTGAAGATACTTGGCCAGTTTCCTCTTGGAGGCTTCTACACTTGTTCCAGCCGTGTTTCTGATATTTTCTGGTAAGATGTTGAATAATCTGGAACCCCGGATGTTGATATAGTGTTCCATTATTGTTCCCACCGCACCCCTGCTCCTCACTGGGTTTATTTTACACTTCCTCCCATATCTCTCACTCCAGTATATTGTGATGGCAGTGTGCAGATTTGGGACCAAGCCCTCGAGTACCTTCCAGGTATATATTATCATGTACCTCTCTCTCCTCCGCTCCAATGAATACATGTTCAATACTTGCAGGCGTTCCCAGTAGTTTAGGTGATTTACAGGCTCAACGTGAGCAGTAAACCATCTCTGTATTTGTTCCAGCTCAGATATTTCTCCTGCCCTGAACGGGACCGTCAGCACTGAGCAATATTTTAAGTGAGGGAGCACTAGCGATTTGAAGTGTCACCATCGGCATTATTTCCCTTGTTTTGAAAGTTCTCAATACCCACCCTGTCATCTTCCTGGCTGTCGTGATCTTTGTCTTGTTATGGTCTTTAAAAGAAAGGTCCGCTGACATAATTATTCCCAGGTCTTTTACGTGTTCCTTACGTTCTATTTGTTGACCCTCTTGAGTTTTGTATATAGTGTTCCTTTTGAGTTCTTCATTCTTTCCATACTAAGCAGCTGGAACTTATCACCATTGAACGCCATGTTGTTCTCCACTGCCCACTGGAAAACCCTGCTTATGTCTTCCTGTACTTTTTCAGTGTCCTCCACAGTCAACTCAGTGGAGCAGAGTACTTGATAATATATACCTGGAAAGTACTCGAGGGCCTGGTCCCAAATCTGTACACTGCCCTAACAACATACTGGACCGAGAGACATGGAAAGAAGTACAAAATAAACCAAGTAAAAAGCAAGTGTGTTTGTGGACCCAGACTATTCAACATCTTACCAGAAGATATCAGAAATCCTGGTGGGACAAGTGTAGAAGTCTTCAAGAGTAAACTGGTTAAGTATCTTCATCAGGTGTCAGATCAATCAGGCTGTGATAAATATGTGGGCCAGTGGGCAGCCAGCAGCAACAGCCTGGTTGACCAGGCAAGCACCAAATGAGCCTGGCCCTGGAACAGGCTCCAGGAATAGAAAAGGTTTAGGTTTAGGCAGGTTTCCGAGGACAGGTCCTGGCCCGGGTCTTGCGTAGGAGAAAAACTCTCGAAACTCATTAAAGGTATGTAAATCCCATCCGGCCTGGTGCTATACCAGGCATCCTAGTTGACAGCCTGATTAATCAGGCTGTTGTTGTCGGTACCGGCGTTGGTGGAAATGTTAGAGACCGTAAAGACTGCGGCAACAAGGACGGCAGCCAGCCTGTCACGTACGCGCTGCTCAAGACACGAGCACAACTCCAGCTGATTGACTGGATAAGGTGACACGTGTGGTTGGTCACTTCGTTTCAATCTCTTACCACTTTATCTCCCCCCCCCTCTCTCTCTCTCTCTCTCACACACACACACACACACACACACACACACACCTACTGCGGGGAAGGGGGGGTGGAGCGGGTGGTCAGTAATGACAACTGTTGCGGATAGAGAAAAGTATTATTTTGTCATGACTGTAACAATAATGAACAATTCTGAGACCACAAGGCTTTGTCCATTGTTTCCAGATTTAATGACCCAGAGGATTCTGTTCCGTATTTCCGAAGTCTGTTAAATAGAGGATTTACAAATATCCAAGTGGTAAGAATATGGAAGGAACACTCAGGGTAGAGAAGAGAGGTATGAAAGGCACTAAACAGAACATTCAGAGAAGTATTCTCAGAGGAACAAGAACTTATGTCAGGGAATTTGGCTCGTCTGTGCCCGTGCCTGTGCCTGTGCCTGTGCCTGTGCCTGTGCCTGTGCCTGTGCCTGTGCCTGTGCCCGTGCCTGTGCCCGTGCCTGTGCCTGTGCCTCAGATTCTTCAAGACGACAGTGTTCTTCAATAACTCCAAGGCTGAGGGACTGATTACCTCATCTTATGTATATAATTCTACATTTTTCACATGTTATTGTACTGATAAAGTCACTGGTTGGCGAAAAGTCTTCAGATAAAGATACCCAGATGTTGCAAATGTGTCTTAACTCTTCATCTTGTCAGTATTGTATAACATTCATGTACAACATTTACCGTTGATAAGCAAGAAAATCACCTCGCTAGAAGACACGGAAAATTACAGAAATATATAAATATATCAAGTCTTTCAGTGAGTAGTGGAAAATAACTTGACGTTCATTGGTGACGAGTTCTTACTACTTAGGTATGGACAGAATGAAGAGCTCAAAAGGGGCACTCTATACAAAACACAAGATCAACAAAAAGAACACTTGAAGGGCCTGGGTGTAATAATGTCAGCTGACCTTTCTTTAAAAAAAAACACTAAGACAAATGTCGTGAAACCCCGGAAAATGACGGGGTGAATAATGGGAACTTTCAAAACAAGGTAAATAAAGAAAATGGTGACACTTTGCAAATCACTTGTGTTCTCTCGTGTACTTCTGCACTTCCGTGTTGTCGGCTCTGCTCAGGACGGCGCCATTCAATGCACGAGAGATATCAGAACTAGAACAGATACAGATATCATTTATATTACCGAGATTGCGAAGGAGAGGATATATGACAGATATGTAGAAGATACTTAAGGGCTTTGTCCCAAACCTACACACTATCGCAACAAAAGTACCAGAGTGAAAGGTACGGGATAAAACGTAAAGTAAACCCAGTGAAAAGTAGGGGCTCCTTGGGCACATTAAAAAAACATTGTATCAACATGCATGGGCCTTGAATATTCAGTATCTTACCAGAAGATACCAGGAACACTGCCGAACCAAGTGTACAATCTTCAAGAAGGCATTCGACAGATACCTCTGCCAAGTGTTAGATCAACCTGGGAATGATGGATATGTGGGCCGGGTAAAACCTGAAATAAACCAAAACATTGTTTCGGGGTTTACTGTGCACTCTGGCAGGTCCGGGACCAGTGGTGGTCCCGGACCTGCCTGGTGCTCCCTGGTGGTGCTCTCTGCATGCCCTCTGATACACGCACCACAGCCTGACTGATCAGAATCTTAGGGTACAGGGGAAGGAAAACAGATTAGTTTAGACCAGTGATCAGTGTTTTAATCCCTAGACGCTGTGTTCCACTTATCGAGTGGAACATAGACTGGGAAACTCTGAGTCCACATCTTAAAGACAAGAGAGGCATTGTATTTTAAGGTCTGCAGAATTTGGTTAAGCACCTAAAGTCGGTTCCTGACCAGCCGGGCTGTGGCTCGTACGTTGGTTTGCGTGCAGCCAGCAGTAACAGCCTGGTTGATCAGGCTCTGATCCACCAGGAGGTCTAGTCACAGACCGGGCCGCGGGGGCGCTGACCCCCGGAACTCTCTCCAGGTAAACTCCAGGTAAGCAATAACCTGGTTGACCAGGCAAGAACCAGACAAACCTGGCCCTGTACCGGGCTGCAGGAATAGGAAAACTCTGTAAACCGGTCAAAGGCATATCAAAAACTATCTAGCTAGGGACATGACCACCGAGGCGATGACTCGTGGAACCCACAAGAGGTAAATAAACCAATCAACAAAAGATTACATCCACACAACAAAGAAAATAAAGTAGAGAGGAAAATAAAAGAACTGGAAGGCCACATGACCTGATAAAATACCCTGGATTCTGAGGCTAGCAGCAGGAACGCATACCTGGGATTGGTTTCCAGGGCTAGTTTACCTCCGTATCCCTGTCTGGGGCCACTCTTCCTTGAAGAGACATTTGTACAACATTTATTGTGGCATCGTTTCGCCAGGCAGTGGCTTCATCAGTCCAATACAAGGAAGAACGATGAAAGACGAGACAGACTTTGAGGTAATCAGTCCCTCAATCATTCATCAAAAATCGATATGCATAAAAAAAAAATATCAAGATTGACGGACTGAACACATCTCCAGGCTGAGAGACCCATTACCTCAAACACCTCGTTTTTCACCGTTCTTCCCTGTATTGGACTATAAAACCATTGGTTACCAAAACGTTCACACAGCAATGTTACCTAAATGTTGCACAAGTGTCTCATTCTTCAACTTTACTGTTTTCTCACCCATTTACATACCACGCTGTTTACATACCACCTGGTTAACTGGGCTGTTGGTGACAGCGGCCCACCTGTCCACGTAGCCATCACAATCCGGCTGATCAAGCTCTTGCAAGAGATATTGATCCAGTTTCCTGGTGAAAACTTTCAAGATTGTTTTAGCAATATTTCTGAAATCTTCAGGTAATAAGTTCACCTCAAGAGTCTAGGATGTTGATACAGTCATCTTAATTATCCTTACGGTACCTCTTTTCTCCACTGGGTTTATTTTACACTTTCTTCCGTATACTTCACTGCAGTAAGTTATGTGTGACTAGTTAACCCTTAAACTGTCCAAACGTAGATCTACGTTTTGTCAACATTTGAATGTAAAAGAAGTAGATTTTTTTTTTTTTTTACATTTGAAAATGTGTAAAAAAAACTTTGATCTACTTTTTTTTGTTATATTTGAAAATATGTAAAAAAAAAAAAAAAAGTAGATGTACTTTTGGAGCACTACGCATGTGAACGTAGATCTGCTTGGACAGTTTAAGGGTTAATGGTACAAGTCGGACCGAAACGTCGTAATAAGTTTCAGTTTACTATGTAAGGATTACTTCTGTACTGTTCGAACACTAATAAATAATAATAATAATAATAATAATAATAATAATAATAATATATATAATTTATAATCTATTTCTACAAGTACACGTACAAGGTATACAGTCCTTACTGACATCAATAACATACTACTGTACAGAAAGTCCCTTGATATGCAGAGCATTTCGGGCAAATTAGATCAATTTTGTCCCAGGATGCGACCCACATCAGTCGATTAACACCCAGACACTTGTTTTACTGACAGAAGGTGTCTTAAGAAAACACGCCCCACTGTTTCCACCCGTATGGGGATCGAACCACGGACCTCAGTGTACTGTGCCTTTTTTATTCTTTATGCCTGAGCTTATGGCAAATATCTTTAACAAAGTCACTGTTGACAGGATAACTATAAGGCAGCTGAAGATGACTGATGCAGTCCCTAGATTTAGAGAGGAAACAGATTTGGGGCAGAAACACAACAATGAAAATATTGACAAAGGAACGCTTCGTCAGAGAAAACCAACACACGAGTCATCGGGGATGCGAGAATTTCACTGACAAACCTATTTGAGATCTATGTCAGAGTTTCTGAAAAAAGAAAAAATAGTTTTCACTGTGAATTGTATTAAATGCGAGAGAGCATTTAATACAATTCCCAGTGAAGACTTGGCCACAAGCCAGAAGAACAAGGTTAGGTAAAATGTTAGGTAAAAGGACACAAGTGCAACTAATGTGACATTTAATTATGGCATTTTATCTTGTCACAATAAAATGTCATATTAGTTGCACTTGTGTCCTTTTACCTAACATATTGTCGTTAATTCTACCAACATTATTACAAAATCTAAGGTGAACAATACAGCAAGAAGGCTCTGTGACAATAAGTTATGGAGTGTGAATTCGGGCAAGGGTAACATGTGGGATTCCCCAAGGATCAATACTAGGGTCACTAATGATCCCAAATGACCTGCAAGATGGGATCGAATCCTGCGTGTCTGTTTTAAGACGATGTGAAACTAATGAAAAATACACACACAGGACAGGAAAAAGATGGCCTCTAGGGAGACCCAGACAATTTACAGGTTGGTCTAACAAGTACCTGCTGGAAATCCATCTGATTATTTACAAAAAGATGACTTAGTGCATAATGAAATTAAACATCTACACAAATATTCAAACAACTTTCATTAAAGGCAACAGGTACACAAAACGTTATTTTCTTGGCTGTTGATGGTTTCTGGTATCACCACCCCTACTTGGTGACGGCAAAGACCTCTGAAGGACCCACTACAAATAATGGGTGACTCAGGAAAAAGAGGGCAAAAATTTTAAATTATCCAGGACTACTAGACACCTATTTGGTGGTGTGCAAGGAGGGACCATGCTTGGAACCCCTCATCCAAGATGAACAGCTCCTGATCAACCGAACTGTGGCTTGTACTTTGGACTACGTGAGACCAGCTGCAACAGCATGGCTGATCAGATCTTTATCTATCAGATCTGGTCTGGGACCGGACCACGGAGGCGTTGACCCCCAAAAACATCCCTTAAGTATCCTTCAAGTTTTAGGGCTTATACAATCCTTACAGAGCAGGCAGAGCCACCCTGGGGTCATCGTCTTGCAAGGAAGATGAGCATTAGAGAAAGATTGAAACAACCTCGATTTATGCGAGTAAAATACCTACTGCTTACAATTACCAGAAGTTAAAATGACAAACTTATTTATACGGAGGGAAAGAGGAAGGGTGATAAAGAGTATCAATGGAGACTAGGGGGGAGACAGTGAGAGAAAGGGGAAAGGGGTTGGAAAGGGTGCCAAGGGAAATAAGGAGAGAGAAATGGGCTGCCAAAACGCAGAAGAGAAAGAGACGGAAGGGGGCAAAAACAAAGCAGTGCCAATGGAAACTTTGTGCCTTTATCATTATATCTTTGATGAGTTTCGGATGGGCGTTGTACTGGCAGAAAAATTGACAGGTAGGTAGGTAGGTAGGTAGGTAGTAGATTCGCCAGTATAATCGCCCGGCCAGGGACTTTTCCAAGAGGTGGCCCGGCCTTGGCTCCCTTTCTTGGGAGTCTCAGACCAATGTCTGACGAGGAGGTTCATGTACTTGTACCTCCTCGTCTTTTGGAACCAGTTGTCTCCAGGCCTTGCCCCATTCCCCGCCCCCACAAGACTCGGAGGGAGAAGCTAGGCACCTACGGCTGCCACACACCTCGTCCACACTGGGCTCTAAGGGTGTGGCAGCTGCATAGCAGCATACGATGTCAGGAGGTGCAAAGGCAGCAAGCACTACAGGATACATTTGGAGCCACACCCCAGCTTTGGACTGAAGCCCGAACGCTGGGGAAGCTCAAGAATGCCGTGGGTGTTGCTGCTGCTACTTCACTTGTCCACTGCACTCCTTCTGTCCAAGAGACAGTAGAGGAGAGGAACTGAAAACATTAGTTAAAAACTACTGATTTTCAAGTCTAAAAACTATTTTTTTTTTAATTTGTGATGAAAATTGCACTTGGTACTGAAATGTTCCTGCAATGTTGCCGTATCCATCAGCCAGCAAGCTTGGTCAGGTAGTACAGCTCCCTGAACTAAGACAGTGATTGCCACAATAAAAAAAAATATTTATTCCCTGGTTATTACGTCAGTAATTAATGGGTCTCGTCCACGCGACTGTCGTCTGTCGACTCCTGTGATGGTGACCCCTGTGCTGGTGACCCCTGTGCTGGTGACCCCTGTGCTGGTGACCCCTGTGCTGGTGACCCCTGTGCTGGTGACCCCTGTGCTGGTGACCCCTGTGTTGGTGACCCCTGTGCTGGTGACCCCTGTCCTGGTGACCCCTGTGCTGGTGACCCCTGTGCTGGTGACCCCTGTCCTGGTGACCCCTGTCCTGGTGACCCCTGTCCTGGTGACCCCTGTCCTGGTGACCCCAATGGGAAAGTGTTGTGGTGGTGGAAGTAACTTCGGAAGGAGGGTAGTGGAGGCACCCTTGGGAAATGGGAGGTGGATGAAGCACCCTGAGAAAGAGGGAGACAGACACACCCTGGGGAGGAGGAGGTAAGGCACCCTGGGGAGGAAGGAGGTAAGGCACCCTGGGGAGGAAGGAGGTAAGGCACCCTGGGAAGGAAGGAGGTAAGGCACCCTGGGGAGGAAGGAGGTTAAGACACCATGGGGAGGAAGGAGGTAAGTACACTGGGGGGAAGGGGGTAAGGCACCTGGGAGGAAGGGGTAGGCACCCTGGGGAGAATGGAGGGGATAAGGCACCCTGGGAAGAGAGGGGGACAGACACACCCTGGGGAGGAAGGAGGTAAGGCACCCTGGGGAGGAAGGAGGTAAGGCACCCTGGGGAGGAAGGAGGTAAGGCACCCTGGGAAGGAAGGAGGTAAGGCACCCTGGGAAGGAAGGAGGGTAAGGGCACCCTGGGGAGGAAAGGAGGTAAGGCACCCTGGGGAGGAAGGAGGTAAGGCACCCTGGGAAGAAGAACTATCTGAAATTTGACTAAAGACAGTTTCGTGGTTACCACCGCCGCTGCCTGGTCTCAGACCAGACCGAAATCACTCTGCATGAAATTAGAGACTCGGCAGATGATGGAAAGTGTCTCCAATGAAAAGGAAAGTCGTGACGAGCAGAATCACTGGGAACATCATGATCGTCAGAGGTCCCCGACTCTTCAACGCCCTTTACCTGGATTACAAGTTCCTTTTTTTTTTAAATCAGCCTGGCTGTGAGTCCTTCGTTGGCCTGCTTGCGGCCAGCGATAACCTGGTTGATCAGGCCTTGATCCACCGGGAGGCCTGGCCAGGAAGCGGGCCGCTGGAGCGTTGACCCCCAGAAACATTCTCAGTATATCCTTCAGGTACCCTGGGTGATGACTCCCTCAGGGGGGTAGGGATGGTGAATTCCTTCCCTAGTGGAGAGAGTGGTGCTCGGGACCCCTGGGGTGGATCCCTGGGGAAGTATGTAGACCCAAAGGATATGTGGTGCCCCCTGGGGAGATTGTAGCGTCCCCCTGAGAGAGATGGTGGTAGTGACCAGGGACAGGGTGGTGAAGAAATCCTGAGGAAGAGGGGGTAGTGGTGGTGGAGGAATCCTGAGGAGGAAGGGTGGTGGTGGTTGAGGAATCCTGAGGAAGAGGGGGTGGTGGAGGCATCCTGAGGGAGAGGGGTGGTGGTGGAGGAATCCTGAGGAAAAAGGTGGTGGGGGTGGGACTAGAAAGGGGGGGTGGTTGAGGAATCCTGAGGAAGAGTGGGGGGTGGTGGTTGAGGAATCCTGGTGATTAGGGGGTGGTGGTGGAGGAAGCCTGGGGAAGTGGGTGGTAGTAGTGGCATCTTTGGGAAGAGGGTAGAAGTAGAAGTATCCCGGGAAAGAGGGTGGTGGTGGAGGCATCCCGGCAAGAGGGTGGTGGTGGACGCATCCTGGGGAAGGTGGTGGTTACCTGGAGGTTATTCCGGGAATCAACGCCCGCGGCCGTCATGACAGGCTCGTGGATCAGGCCTGATCAACTAGGCTGTTACTGCTGGCCGCAGTGGTGGTGGTGGTGGAAGCATCCTGGGGAAAAAGGTGGTGGTGGACGCATCCTGGGGAAGAGGGTGGTGGTGGATGCATCCTGAGGAAGAGGGTGGTGGTGGATGCATCCTGAGGAAGAGGGTGGTGGTGGATGCATCCTGAGGAAGAGGGTGGTGGTGGATGCATCCTGAGGAAGAGGGTGGTGGTGGATGCATCCTGAGGAAGAGGGTGGTGGTGGAGGCATCCTGGGGAAGAGGGTGGTGGTGGAGGCTCCCTGGGGAAGAGGGTGGTGGGGGAGGCACCCTGGGGAAGAGGGTGGTGGGGGAGGCATCCTGGAGAAGAGGATAGTGGGGAAGGCATCCTGGGGAAGAGGGTAGTGGGGGAGGCATCCTGGGAAAGAGGGTGGTGGGGAGGCATCCTGGGAAAGAGGGTAGTGGGGGAGGCATCCTGGGAAAGAGGGTGGTAGGAGAGGCATCCTGGGGAAGAGGGTGTAGTGGGGGAGGCATCCCGGAGAAGAGAGTGGTGGTGGAGGCATCCTGGTGAAGAGGGTGGTGGTGGAGGCATGCTGGGGAAGAGGGTAGTGGGGGAGGCATCCTGAGAAAGAGGGTGGTGGGGGAGGCATCCTGGGAAAGAGGGTAGTGGGGGAGGCATCCTGGGAAAGAGGGTGGTGGGGGAGGCATCCTGGGGAAGAGGGTAGTGGGGGAGGCATCCCGGGAAAGAGGGTGGTGGGGGAGGCATCCTGGGGAAGAGGGTAGTAGGGGGAGGTATCCTGGGGAAGAGAGGTAGTAGGGGAGGCATCCTGGGGAAGAGGGTAGTGGGGGAGGCATCCCGGGAAAGAGGGTGGTGGGGGAGGCATCCTGGGGAAGAGGGTAGTGGGGGAGGCATCCGGGAAAGAGGGTGGTGGGGGGGAGGCATCCTGGGGAAGAGGGTGTGGGGGAGGGGACACCCGGGGAAAGAGGGTGGTGGGGGAGGCATCCTGGGGAAGAGGGTGGTGGGGGAGGCATCCTGGGGAAGAGGGTGGTGGGGGAGGCATCCTGGGGAAGAGGGTAGTGGGGGAGGCATCCCGGGAAAGAGGGTGGTGGGGGAGGCATCCTGGGGAAGAGGGTGGTGGGGGAGGCATCCTGGCAACGTGGGAATAGAGGAAGTTTTAATATATAGTATAAAGGGTGTGGGACCCGTTGAGAGCAGATAATCATTCAGTGCCCAACACCATAATTAGGTTCACACTATCATAGGCTTAACACAACACCAACACAAGCCTGCCGACCATCCTACACTCTGCGGTCACTTACTAACACAAGCCTGCCAACCATCCTACACTCAGCGGTCACTACTAACACAAGCCAGAAGACTATCTTACACTCAGAGGTTACTTACTAACACAAGCCTGCCAACCATCCTACACTCAGCGGTCACTTACTAACACAAGCCAGAAGACTATCTTACACTCAGCGGTCACTTACTAACACAAGCCAGACGACTATCTTACACTCAAGAGGTCACTTACTAACACAAGCCAGAAAACTATCTTACACTCAGAGGTCACTTACTAACACAAGCCTGCCAACCATCCTACACTCAGCGGTCACTTACTAACACAAGCCAGAAGACTATCTTACACTCAGAGGTTACTTACTAACACAAGCCAGACGACTATCTTACACTCAGCGGTCACTTACTAACACAAGCCAGAAGACTATCTTACACTCAGAGGTCACTTACTAACACAAGCCAGACGACTATCTTACACTCAGCGGTCACTTACTAACACAAGCCAGACGACTATCTTACACTCAGCGGTCACTTACTAACACAAGCCTGCCAACCATCCTTGTAAAGGACCTGCCTAGTATGGGCCAGCAGGACTCCTGCAGTGTTCCTCCTTTCTTATGTTCTTATGTTCTTATGTTCATCCTACACTCAGCGGTCACTTACTAACACAAGCCAGACGACTATCTTACACTCAGCGGTCACTTACTAACACAATCCTGCCAACCATCCTACACTCAGTGGTCACTTACTAACACAAGCCTGCCAACCAGCCTACCTGGAGGTTACCTGGAGGTTATTCCGGGGATCAACGCCCCCGCGGCCCGGTCCACGACCAGGCCTCCCGATGGATCAGGGCCTGATCAACTAGGCTGTTACTGCTGGCCGCACGCAGTCCGACGTACGAGCCACAGCCCGGCTGATCCGGCACTGACTTTAGGTATCTGTCCAGCTCTCTCTTGAAGGCAGCCAGGGGTTTATTGGCAATTCCCCTAATGCTTGATGGGAGGCTGTTGAACAGTTTTGGGCCCCGGACACTTATGGTGTTTTCTCTTAGTGTACCAATGGCGCCCCTACTTTTTATTGGCGGCATTTTGCATCGCCTGCCCAGTCTTTTACTTTCGTAGGGAGTGATTTCTGTGTGCAGATTTGGGACCATTCCTTCCAAGATTTTCCAAGTGTAGATTATGATATATCTCTCCCTCCTGCGTTCCAACGAGTACAAGTCAAGTGCTTTCAAGCGTTCCAGTAGTTAAGGTGCTTGACAGAACTTATACGTGCGGTAAAGGATCTCTGTACACTCTCTAGATCTGCGATTTCACCTGCTTTGTATGGAGATGTTAATGTACAGCAGTATTCCAGCCTAGAGAGAACAAGTGATTTGAAAAGGATCATCATGGGCTTGGCATCTCTCGTTTTGAAAGTTCTCATTATCCATCCTATCATTTTCTTTGCACGTGCGATCGTGGCACTGTTGTGATCCTTGAAAGTGAGATCCTCAGACATTAGTACTCCCAGGTCCCTTACATTATTTTTCCGCTCTATTGTATGGCCGGAGTCAGTAGTATACTCTGTTCTAGTTATTATCTCTCCAGTTTTCCATAACGGAATAGTTGGAATTTGTCCTCATTGAACATCATATTGTTTACCGTGGCCCACTGGAAAACTTTGTTTATATCTTCTTGGAGGTTAACCGCGTCCTCAGCAGATGACAGCCTCATGCAGATCCTAGTATCATCCGCAAAGGATGATACGGTGCTGTGGTGTATATCTCTGTTTATGTCTGATATGAGGATAAGGAATAAGATGGGGGCGAGTACTGTGCCTTGTGGAACAGAGTCTTCACTATGGCAGCCTCCGATTTAACTCTGTTGACCACTACTCTTTGTGTTCGATTTGTTAGGAAGTTGAAGATCCATCTCCCACTTTCCCAGTTATTCCTTTAGCACGTATTTTATGGGCTATTACGCCATGATCGCATTTGTCAAATGCTTTTGCAAAGTCTGTGTATATTACATCTGCATTCTGATTTTCTTCCAGTGCATCCAAGGCCATGTCATAGTGATCCAGTAGTTGTGAGAGGCAGGAGCGACCTGCCCTGAACCCATGTTGCCCTGGATTGTGCAGATTTTGGGAATCCAGGTGATTTGCAATCCTGCTTCTTAGCACTCTTTCAAAGATTTTTATGATGTGGGACGTCAGAGCTATTGGTCTATAGTTCTTAGCTAATGCTTTGCTGCCACCTTTATGGAGGGGGCTATATCCGTTGTTTTAAGTGACTGTGGAATTTCACCCATGTCCAAGCTCCTCCTCCATAGTGTACTTAGGGCACGCGAGAGGGGTTTCTTGCAGTTCTTAATGAAAACAGAGTTCCACGAGTCTGGGCCCGGGGCTGAGTGCATAGGCATGTTGTCAATGGCTTTTTCGAAATCTATCGGAGTTAGGGTAATGTCGGAAATCTGGCATACATTTATGGAGTTTTGAGGCTCATTCATGAAGAAATCATTTGGGTCGTCGATCCTCAGACCGATTAGTGGTTCACTAAACACAGAGTCGTACTGGGATTTCAATATTTCACTCATTTCCTTGTTGTCGTCTGTGTAAGTCCCATCCTGTCTGAGTAAGGGCCCGATACTAGATGTGGTATTTGCCTTGTTTTTGGCATATGAAAAGAAATATTTGGAATTTCTTTCAATTTCACTAATAGCTTTAAGCTCCTCCTGCCTCTCCTGGTTCCTGTAAGAGTCATTTAGCTTAAGTTCGATAGTTTCCACTTCCCTGGTCAGCGCCTCCTTTCGTGTATCAGATATTCTAGCACTCCTGAGGAGCTCAGTGACTCTTCGTCGTCTTCTTCTACACTCAGCGGTCACTAACACAAGCCTGCCAACCATCCTACACTCAGAGGTCACTTACTAACACAAGCCTGCCGACCATCCTACACTCAGCGGTCACTTACTAACACAAGCCAGACGACTATCTTACACTCAGCGGTCACTTACTAACACAAGCCTGCCAACCATCCTACACTCAGCGGTCACTTACTAACACAAGCCTGCCAACCATCCTACACTCAGAGGTCACTTACTAACACAATCCTGCCAACCATCCTACACTCAGTGGTCACTTACTAACACAAGCCTGCCAACCAGCCTACACTCAGCGGTCACTAACACAAGCCTGCCAACCATCCTACACTCAGTGGTCACTTACTAACACAAGCCTGCCGACCCTCCTACACTCAGCGGTCACTTACTAACACAAGCCTGCCAACCATCCTACACTCAGCGGTCACTTACTAACACAAGCCTGCCAACCATCCTACACTCAGCGGTCACTTACTAACACAAGCCTGCCAACCATCCTACACTCAGAGGTCACTTACTAACTTGGGGTAGTAAGTGACCAAACAAATTTTTATGTAATAATGTTAGTAGAATTACCGACAATTAGGTTTAATTCCTTAAGGTAACATATTTGGTTCATCTGTCATCTATATCCCCGAGCTGCCTCTCCTTATTTGCCTCTTACAATACCTGTCCCTGTCCACAGGTATTGTATATAGTTCCCTAATCACTTTCGAAACCATGATCATGCCCAACGTGCTTTTACTCTTCAAAAGTTATGTCAGTGACTCTGGGGGACTACATTCGCCACTACCAGGTCTCAGATCAGGCGTCCTAGGATTAGGATGATACCTAAAGTCAGTGCTGGATCAGCCGGGCTGTGGTTCTTACGTTGGAACTGCATGCGGCCAGCATTAACAGCCTGGTTGATCAGGCCCTGATCCACCGGGAGGCCTGGTCGTGGACCGGGCCGCTTGGGCGTTGATCCCCGGAATAACCTCCAGGTAGACTCGAGGTAAGGTTTACCTGTCACGTTGTGTATTCCTGAACCAGAAACGATCAGCAGTCCTGTCCAGGTACAAAAAAATAAAAGGTTTCCTTTTTACCCTTATCCGAGAGGTTGAGTTCCTCAAGTCTCTGTTCATGGTACTTTTTCTTCAGTTTGATTTACAAATTTAGCGTAAGTCTCCACATCTCAATGTTCTTCCACATGCCGGATCATATGTGGGCTTCATATTGGTGTGTCATACCTTTGGATGTGTAAAAAGGCTCTATATTAATCTTCATTAGGCTTTTTTTTTAGAACACTACTAACGTTATCTAGTTTAATACATCGCTGAAATTAAATAAAAAATTAAAAGGCACAATACTGTGCCTGAAACAATATATAAATAAGAGATCTAAGTCGGTATGAAACGTCTTCAAAAGTTTCATTCTTCTATGTGCGGGTTGTGTATTGAAATTAAATGGCTGACAAGATCTGTCGATATGCTAACCTATCAGATCTTTCTCTTTTACACTGTCTATTGTCTCTCTCTTCCAGGCTGTACTGTGTCTGGTCCTCTTACACTCTTCCCTATTTCCATTACTTTGCACTTAAAATTAAATTCTAGTAGCCACTTTCCTTACCACGTTTGCAATTTGTTCATCTCATACTGGAGTCTCTCACTGTCCTTGCCTAGTATCTTCCTTATTGAGTTTCACAACATCGAAAGGACTGTATTTATTCAGCGTACAGGTGCTCGAAAATGTTCAGCCTTTCTTGTCAATCTCCATTGTTAATCCCTTCCACACGTACATTGTGTGTTAATCCTCGTTACCTCTCTGCCATCCAACGCCTCTTTCCTAAATCCAACACCCCTTCGTCTCCTCTAACCCCTTTCCCTTCCCCAGCATTCCCCACTTCCACAAGCCACGAGTCAGCCCGTTCAGTGACGAAAACCTGAGCTGGGTAATTACTCGTTTATTTAGTCTTCCTAGTATAATTAACCTCCCTGGAGAGGACAGGTGAAGGGAAGGGAAGAGAAAGGAGGGAGAAGGGGGAGAGGGAGAGGGAGGGAGGGAGGGAGGGAGGGAGGGAGGGAGGGAGAGAGAGGAGAGAGAGAGAGAGAGAGAGAGAGGAGAGAGAGAGAGAGAGAGAGAGAAACGCGAGAGAGCGCGAGAGAGCGAGAGAGAGCGAGAGAGAGAGAGCGAGAGCGAGAGCGAGAGAGAGAGAGCGAGAGAGAGAGAGCGAGAGAGAGAGAGCGAGAGAGAGAAGAGCGAGAGAAGAGCGAGAGAGAGCGAGAGAGAGCGAGAGAGAGCGAGAGAGAGGCGAGAGCGACAGAGAGCGAGAGCGAGAGAGAGCGCGAGAGCGAGAGAGAGAGCGAGAGAGAGAGAGAGAGAGAGAGAGAGAGAGAGAGAGAGAGAGAGAGAGAGAGAGAGAGAGAGAGAGAGAGAGCGAGAGAGATAGATACTTGACTTGAACGATACCTCGAACAGTCAACACCCCTGCAGCCGGATCCCAGACCAGGCCTTCCGGTGGATGAAAGCAAAAAGAGGGCGAAAGTTTTTATTTAAGGGTGGGGACAACGGAGGTGGAGGGTAAAAACTTCCTTTCAACTTCTCCACTCTCCATCTACCTCACTCCTTTTCCTCTCCTCTTTCAACATGGGAATGCAGAAAGGTAAGCTTACCACCTTCTCTTCTCATCAGCTGAGATAAATTCTTCACATACGAGCAATGAGGAAACGGGACAAGAGAGGGGAGGACCTGCGAGATCACTTACTCTTATCAAAACTGTGCAGATCGTACAGTTTATGATGTTCCATAAAGTTTGCAATTTAGGATCTCTTATCACCCTTTAAAGAGTTTTATGATGTGCGATGTTTGGGTGACTGGCCAATAAATTTTTGCCAGCGCTCTACTGCCTCCTTCATGCCAAGGATCTATGTCTACAGACCTCTGGGAATTCATGTACATCCAAGATCGTTCTCCTAAAGATACCAAGTGCTCATGCTAGTGGTATTTTAGACTTCTTTATTAACAAGGAACTCCAAGAGTTGGATCCAGGTGCTGCATGAGTGGGAATGTTTCAATTATTTTTTTGGGATTAGTACTTAATCCTCATGGCCTTCAGAGGTAATGAAAATATTTGTTGCATCCTCCCCCGTGGAAGAGGAGAAAAGCTTGTTTTCGTTTACTGGATTGACCAGATCCTCCTGTGATTAATGGTGCTTTTTCCGTCAGGTACGAAAGCTTAAGCTTCTGTTCTATCTCGGTAATCTCTCGGCAAAGATCACCTTTCCATTTAGCTTTCATACTTACATTTTTAAACAGTAGGGTTATAAAGGGATATGAAAGAGTAGAAAAAACTTCTTAGTATCTGAAACAAGGACAAAATATGCAAAGTTATAAAAAATGGAGTCGAAGGGATACAAGAAATAGTCCCCTAGCAGAGTGAGTGGTTTGACCAATACACTGAATTAAAAGATTAAAAAAAAATAAGTGCTACAACCATATCCATCTGCAGGCTTTTCCATTTTTTTGCGCGGGGGGGGGGGAGGGGGACACGCTCTCACACTTGTGAAAGGCTTTTCACAGGTTCATTTTCTTTGTATCCAGGATCATGTCGTAATGGTCAGCTAATGTTAGAGGGTAGAGTGACCTGTACTAATCCAGGTGTTCGCAAGTGACCTCATGCCGGAACAGATATGCTTGCAGTGTACCACTATTGCATTTGTGCCTATTTCAACCATTCTGTCTACTATAGGCCGTCTATTATTGACAGGAGTTTGAGTGGTACGTGGCAGCCATGTTTCCCCCGTCCCCCTCACCTGTTGTCTAAGTAATGACGCCATCACTCACACACACTGCCTGTAATAACAAGTCAACGCCGCCGAGGTAATAAAAATAAGTTAGAGTAACCAATACGTATCGAGTAACATCATGGAATATCACCTCATGCTTAGATGTAATAAAAATATTGCTGCCTCAACGCACTTCATGATGTGTGGAAGTGTCATCTGAGTTCAAGAATGTGTTGGCACACTATCGCTAGAACCAATCCTGGGTATGTTTGTAAATTTAATATGCGATTCAGAGTTGCAAGTTTGGTAATATCGTAACTTGCTGTATGGCAATGTGTGTGTGTGTGTGTGTGTGTGTGTGTGTGTGTGTGTGTGTGTGTGTGTGTGTGTGTGTGAAACAGGTTTGGAATAATTGCACGACGGAAAGTCAATTGCAATTACGATTGCAATTACTCTACCAGATTTTCAAGTGCAGTTATAGTTACAATTATTTGGTAAAAAATGCGACAACTTGCAATTACTTAATATTATGCATTAAATTATTTTCTTCAATTACATGAAATTTTACTAATGTTGAAACCATTGTTAAATGTTGGAAATAATAAGCAAACAATGGACTTCACATTCTGTATTTCAAAACAAGTACTTGAACAATTCCCAAGAATACCATTACTAGGCCATAAAACATGTCCATATTTGCTACACTAAATCGCCCAAGATGCAGCACGATTAAAATAACTAAACTTCGTTTCACATATTGTACTTTACTGTGTTAGATCTAAGACATAATGTCTTGTTTTTTTTTTCATTCATTACAATTTATAAAAGGAAATTGCATCTGGAAGCTGAATAAAATTATAAGAATTGTAGCAATGAACTGTTGCAGAGTTGCAAATAAGTTATTGCACAACGTAAAAAAAAAGTGAAATACTGAAATCCCAGTACGACTCTGTGTTTAGTGAACCAATAATCAGTCTGAGGATCGACGATTCAAATGATTTCTTCATGAGTGACCCCAAAACTCCATCAATGTATGCCAGATTTCCGACATTACCCTAACTCCG
Source organism: Cherax quadricarinatus (assembly GCF_026875155.1). Classification (NCBI taxonomy): domain Eukaryota; kingdom Metazoa; phylum Arthropoda; class Malacostraca; order Decapoda; family Parastacidae; genus Cherax; species Cherax quadricarinatus. The sequence goes on along the minus strand of NC_069416.1, from coordinate 32,272,270 downwards.
ACAGACTTTGAAAAAGCCATTGACAACATCCCCATGCCCCGGGCCAAGACTCGTGGAAACCTGTGTGTATTAAAAATGCAAGAAACCCCTTTCATGGGCCCCTAAGTTTACTGAGAAGGAGCATAGACAGGGGTGAAATTCCAGTCATTTAAACGAGGGAAATACCCCCACCCCATAAGGTGGCACCCAAGCATTAGCTAAAAAAACAATAGACCAATAGCTCTAACGTCCCAATATAAAAATTTTTAAAAAGAGCGTAAGAAGCGGGTTTTGAAACCCCCTGGATCCCAAAAAACTGCACTCCCCGGGCAACTGGATTCAGGGGTTTTCGCTCCTGCTTCTCGCAATACTATCACTATGATATAGCCTTGGATTGCACGGGAAGAAAATCAGAATGCAGATGTAATATACACAGATTTTGCAAAAGCGTTTTTGGCAAGTGCGATCATGGCGTAATAGGCACAAAATTTTTGTGCTAAAGGAATAATGGCAAAAGTTGGGGGATGGTCTTCGTTCCTCAAAAAGGTTAAATCGAAGCTGCCATAGGAAGAGCTCTGTTCCACCAAGGGGAAATTTCTCGCCCCCATCCGTTCCCCTCCTTATCAGACAGAACGTAACCCCAGCACCGCCCCCACGTTTGCAGACGATACTGGATCTGCATGAGGCTGTCATCTACTGAGGACCGGTTAACTCATGAAAATAAAAAAAGTTTTTCCCGTGGCAACGGAAAAAAAATATGTGTTCAAGGAGGACAAATTCCAACTACTCCCTTATGAAAACGGAGGGGGATAATAACTAGAACAGAGTTTACAAAACTCTGGCCATCAGAGAGTGGGAAAAATAATGTAAGGGACCGGGGGAGTAGTTGTTGTGGATCTCCTTTTCAAGAGTGTACAAAAAAACCTTTTCTGCACGTACAAATTTTATAAGACCTTTTCTACTTGTGAACGCTTGGAAGCACTTGACTTGTACTTATGGAAGAGGAAAAAAACCTGGAAGGAAAGGTCCCAAATCTGCACACGAAATCACTCCTCGAAAGTAAAAGGAGTAAAATCTGTACAAGAGTGCTCTCAATAAAATATAAAAAAAAAACAAAGTAAAAATAAAAGTAGAGGCGCCATTGGTACACCAAGAGAAAACACCATAAGTGTCCGGGGCCCAAGACTGTTCAACGGCTTCCCACCAAGCATAAGGGGAATTACCAGTAAACCTCTGGCTGCCTTCAAGAGAGAGCTGGACAGATACGTAAAGTCAGTGCCGGATCAGCCGGGCTGTGGTTCGTACGTTGGACTGCGTGCGGCTAGGAGTAACAGCCTGGTTGATCAGGCCCTGATCTACCGTGAGACCTGGTCGTGGACCGGGCCGCAGGGGCGTTGATCCCCGGAATAACCTCCAGGTAGACTCCAGGTACTATTGAAGTTTACGGTTCATTAAGATTCATACATTGAAGGTACTCAAATTTTTGGGTTGCAGTTATTCAATAGTTCATGGAAGGTCTTAGCTGCGACCTACTGGGAGTAAAAGAAATTGTTACAATGCTTAATACTCTCTCTCTCTGACGGCAACATCTTTGGAGGAGAATCCCTCCAGGAACCAAAGGATTTACGTTGAATGGAGAACAAGCCTCTTGTGTACACTTTTTTCGAAACTTGTTCTAGTTCATCAATGGATGATTTCTCTTTACCTCCAGCTGAAGAGGGCATGAAGGAAAAGGGATGAGGACAAGTTTTATGATTCAATTTAAACTTGACAACAGTCAATTACAATTACTTCTTAATCAAAAATTTCAATGACAGTTTACAATGACTTTTTATTACATTCAGCTAAAATTACAATTACTCCAAGCCTGGTGGGGAGATTGGGACGAAGGACAGGATAAAAATGGTGCAAATGTTAGGAGGTATATAGAGACCCAGAGGATAAGGTTGACTGTACTTAACCAACAACGCCGCCACCTGAGACTTCATCCTCCCGCTGGAAACCCCACTCCGCAACACCATCTGAGACTTCATCCTCCCGCTGGAAACCCCACTCCGCAACACCATCTGAGACTTCATCCTCCCGCTGGAAACCCCACTCCGCAACACCATCCGAGACTTCATCCTCCCGCTGGAAACCCCACTCCGCAACACCATCCGAGACTTCATCCTCCTGCTGGAAACCCCACTCCGCTGCAGCAGGTCACGCTAGCTCCCTCTACACCTCACAAACCCCCCTCAGTCACTACATAACCTCATTTTATTCTTCTGTGTAGAAATTGATAATTGTGTAACACTTGGGTATCATCAGTGTGGAAACGTTTCGCCAACCAGTGGTTTCCTCAGTCCAATATAGGGAAGAGGAGTTGAAGATCAGGAGTTTGAGTGATCACATCAACTCCAGGCTGAGGGACTAATTACCTCAAACTCCTTCTGATCTTCAAACTTTTTTCTCCGTATTGGACCGAGAAAGCTACATGTTGACGAAACGTTTCCACAATAAAGATACCCAAGTATTGCACATGTGTCTAATTCATCATCTTGCCGGTTCTATGAACCATTTATCTATATAAACTGATAAAGTCCGTGTGGCGGGCGAATAGTCTTGTAATACCATAAATGGCAACCTGTGCGAGCCATGATTCCTGTAAGAAAAACGAGTCGTTAGTCGTCTTCTTCATGTGTCAAGAGTATTTTCTAGGCCCACTGACTGTAGTTCTGGGTAAAGTTTGAAGCCGAAGTAATGACGAGAAGATTTCATGAATTCGTCAAGAAATTCACGGATGAAAATTATGGGAATTGTCAGGAAGAATCCAATTAAGATTTCTTAAGTCGTTTTCTAGCCGTCGATTATCAACTGGATAGATGGTTCTGCAATATTCTGACTTTGTTTTCAAGTTTTCCGGATTGAAGAGCCTCGGTGTAGTTACGAGGATGTTGTCCAGGTAACGTAGCTAGGTGGTGGTTGAGGGAAAGGAAGCTGGAGAAATGCTTGACTTAAATAGTGCACTAAACGGAGTCCCTCGACTATGATCTGAACTTTTCCCCAACATGACACCAAACTAGACGAGGAAATATAAGTGAATCCTTCCCGAGGAGCTCACACAATTTCCAGCTCAGTATTTCTATCCAAGAAGAATGTTCAATCATTCTCAAAATATTCAATCCCGGCCGGGATATGGTTTGTTTGCAATCGTGTCATTACGATTTCATGAGTCTTATTCACAGTATTCCCACGTGAGGGGCTGTTGCTCCGCTCATCCACACTTACTCTCCCTTAACTTGGAAGGAACCTAAAGGGAAGGGTGAACGAAATCACCATTTTTTTTTTTTGGGTCAGATTTCAATGAGATTTTGACAGTGGATTAAGCAGCATAAAAAAAAGTATAGATTGTGTTTGATTTGACTGTTAGCCTTCAAGTTAGATAGAAAAAAGTAAATTATGCACAATTTTATGGTTAACATCAGATGACTGATAAAGGCTAGATTATTGTTGACCCAGGGTGTTTCAGCAATAATTTCAGTAGATTCTGTGGAAAATTGCATTTATCTGAATGTAACTAATTATGTACATAACAGTAAATGATAAAGATAATTATTATTTATCAATGTTACATAGACAAGTAGGAATTTGGGACACCTAGGTCGCAATAAATGTCCCCCTTCGATACCTACCACTGTCATAACCACAAGTTGCTCTGGACCTATTAATTAAACGAAATATACATACACCAGGAATACTGGTAAATATATAAATTTGTGGACTGTATATTAAAAAAAGATTATATATAAATTCACATATACATAACAGAAGGAAAATATATCTTAATATCACTCACCAATTTGACTGGATATTAAGTTGTATCATACTCAGAAAAACCTCACTAACTAAATTTATGAAAACACGGCCAAATTAACACAAATCTAGGAGCTTATCTGAGGTTCATGGAGCTGTCTTGTCCAGTCGTCTGATATCTCAAGTTATGCAGGAATGCACTTCCAACAATTTTGCCTCCTATTTGAGAGGTGCCAATCCAATTTTAACCTCTAGAGCATGAAAAAATCTTCCCATTACATTAACGTTGTATCCAATTCAAAACCAAGATGGCGAGTTTCGTCTGCGCAGACGCAGGCTTTCCGTTTTCTATGACAAATATTATTAAATACAGTATGGCCATCTATTTACATATAAATACTGAATTTCTGGAAAATATATATACAATATTTTCCACACTGCGGCCGGCCGGAGTTCGTTGCTAAATGACTCAAATTGCTCATTTGACAATGGTGGAGGACCTGGGTACATATAGGATCTGGCATCCATACGGCGACATATTACACAAGATTTAATCACCCTTTTTACACTTTGCCGTCCTCGTGGAATCCAGAAAAATTTCCCTAAAACAATTTAAGGGGATCTTGTACCCACCATGCATTACATTTTTATGGCCCCTTTAGAACAATCTCAATTTTGTTAGATGAGTTTTGGGCAGTAAGATAGGGTGTTTAGCATAATCACCCAATTCAGCATTTTGTAACCTACCTCTGCACCTAATTACATGTTCTCTAAATACAGCCCCAATTTCTCTATTATAGAAATTTTTCACAATTTTTTTTTCCATCATCAATTTAATCTCATTTCCATAATTTCCTCCTGTACCCTCTTTATCCAATATTCAAGAGGATGTGAAAACTTGTATGAAATATTTTATCTTTTTTAGAAATTCAAACACCAACTTAGTTTCATTGACAGTTGGGTAAAGAAGAATACCTATTTATATCAATGGTAAGGAGGACAAACTATTGGAGTGGTGGTCACAGTAATTTCAACAGGAGCAATATACGCCTTTTGTACAGGCCAATTAGCTTTATTTACCAACCAGCTCGGTCCTTTAAAAACCCTGATACAGCATTTACAAATTTAGCATAAGGTAAACCTCGAGACAAGAAATCAGCTGGATTCTCCTCACCAGGTATATGATTAAATGTTAACATATGCTGACCCAAACTATTATACTTCTCTTGCATCTGATTAATTTTAGTAACTCTGTTTTGTACGTACACAATTTTACTGTTTCCATTACGAATCCATTGTAAGGATACCTCATTATCAGACCAAATTACAGTGTCGCTAATATTTATCTCCTGCAACTTATTTCTTATATAATTAGCTAATTTGACACCTACATAAATGGCTGTTAATTCCAACTGAGGTAAGGTACGTGATTTAATTGGAGACACTTTAGCCTTAGACATAACAAGAGAAATAACACTATTACATTGAAGATAAGCAACTGCTCCATATGTCAATTTTGAAGCATCACTAAAAAATGTGGAGTACATTTTTCCCATTTGGATTGGCCACCTGGTGGAACTCCAACATTGGAATTTTTTCATAATCACCAATTAATTCATCCCACCTGTTAATGAATTCCTCAGGTAGAATTTCATCAAGCACATTTAAGTTTCCATACTTCCTGAATTAATAATTTCCCTCTTATAGTAAGGGGTGACACTAAACCTAGTGGATCAAAAATTGGAAACTTCAGCAAGCAAAACTCTTTTTAATTTATTGGCATACTGTAATTATTAGGTTTTAACATTAACAAATCTCTCTCAGTATCCCAATTTAAACCCAATACATTACTACATTTTGGCACTTCGTCTCCAGGGTAATCTTTACTTATTTTGTCCTTCAATTTGGACGAATTACTATTCCATTCTCTCAGAGGCATATTTGCACTTTGCATTATTTTATTAGCCTCTCCCTAAGTCATTAACAGTTCCTCTTCAGTTGACGTCACACCCAGGAAATTGTCCACATAAAATTGTTTGCTCATTACTTCACTCAATGGACTTTCCATACGTTTAAGGTGCGCATTTATCATCGCTTGAAGTAGGAACGGACTGGATGTAGCACCAAATAATACGCTCCTAAAGCGAAAGGTTTTCAGAGGGCTAAGTGGGTCACTAGGATTCTCAGTCCATAAGAAGCGGGTACAATCCCGGTCAGCCTCTTGTAAACCCACTCTTAGGAAAGCTTTACTTATGTCAGCCGTAAAGGCATAATTCTTTACCCTGAAATTTAATAAGATATCTCCTAATTTTTCAGTCAACAACGGACCTGTCATCAAACAGTCATTTAAACTAGATACATTTTTGTTACTCCTGGCACTACAATAAACACAATCCTCAAGGAGTGGTGTTAGAATCCTTCTTCACTCCGTGATGTGGCAAATAGTGACCATAAATTTTGGCTTGCTCAGGAGGTACCTCTTCTATAAATTTATTAATTAACTGCTCAGCAATTATATCATTATAGGCAGTTAACAATTCTGGTGTCTTACTCAGTTCGCGAGCTGAGCCTTTAACTGCCCATATGCCTTTCTGTAATTAGTGGGAAATTCGGAGGGTTTCAGTCCCCAGGGAAAGCCCCCGCCCATATTGTCCAATTAAAAATTTGGGCATCTTCAGGTATTTTTTTTGATTAAAAATCTCTGATTTTCTCATTTACATTTTTTCCCAATGCTGTCAAATTTTCCCACAATTTATGCACTGGCTCAACATATCCTCTAGGAAAGAATTAAACGGGCACGATTTCAGAGTAAGACACACAGTTTGGAAAAAAATTTTGTATTTTCCCCTCTAGTCATGAATTATTATTACGAGGAATCCTACCATTTTTTTACAGGGCCCCCCGCAGTTTTCAAAAGGTACCCCACATTTTTTTTTAACCATCCCCCTTTAAAAAAGGGGGCCCACCAATAGCCACTACCTATAAAAATCCTTTTGGGCCTACAGAATCATCACTTACACCAAAAGGTGCAATTTTTTACATTATTAAAAGCTTTCGGGTACCCCAAAATCACTAAGCCCCCTACTAATATTTTCTCGGAAGTCTATCTAAAATTTAACCGCTTTAAAACTTTTTTTTTCCCCATTGTCCCCCTGACATTTTACATAAACATGTCATACAATTGAGATTTTTCCCACCGAAGAAAACCAGATAACTGTAAAGTTGTGGGATTCCCCATCTGTATTTCCCCATACAAAAAAACTTTTACGTTTTTGAAAGTACGCTGGATCCCTGGTCCAAAAACATTTACTTTTTTTTGATTTACCCCTTTTTATCATAAATTTTTTTACCTTAACACGGGTAGGGATATTTTCAGCAACCCATCATTTTTAAGATTGGGCAAAATTTTTTAACATTAGCTACTTTTGTGTCGGGAAAATTTTGTCAACATTAAATTACAACTTAACATATAAACCCTTACACATAACAAATGGTTTTCCTTTGTAAACATTGATAACAGAATTTTAATTTGGCATAACCCCCCTTTTAACTTTGTGATTACCCAAAAAACCTGATAATCGTCAAGTTCCTCAATTTTTTCAATTTTATCTTTCCCATGAATTGTATGCATTGAAATTTCTTAGAAAAATGAGTCCCCTTGCAAAAAGGACAATCTCTTTTTTCTCTGACGGGTTTTTTATTAACTGGCTACCCTTAGAAGGGTAATTATTTTTCTTACCTTTTGAATCATTATTTCTGATTCTTGCTACTTTTATGCCCCTTTAAAAAACAAACCTTTTTTTTGGGAAATAAATTTTTTTGATTATTACCTTTGGGGAAAAATTTTCCCTTTGTAAAATTTGGGACAGATACCCCCAGAGTTTTTGTGGGTTGCATCTTTAAAATTAATTATTGGGCGGGTCTGCAACTGCACAATTAATTCTTTAGACCTATCTTTTTTCCTCCAGACCAAAAAAAACTCTTTGATATTTGGGTTCAGAGCCATTAAAGTTTTTTTAACAGCTGAATTATTCTGTATTATGGCACTCAATAACCAGTCTGTTTCCCCCTTCAAAATTAAAAATTAAATTATTTAAATTTTGAGATGCCCCCCATTTTAACTCTAAACTGCTGTAAACCTTTGTAATGTGATCGGGGGTTTTTAAATTTAAACCCAATTTTCCCAACTAGTTTAAACCCAAACTTTTTTTCTATATTCCCATAAGTAAACCTTCAAAAAAGTCAACTGCCCCTTGTAAGAGCCCTTTTTCCTTTGGGAAAAAGGCTTTAGGAGTATTTGAGCATTTTCCTTTAAACCGCCCTTTTTGAAGTAAAATAATTTAGTTCACGGGGCTAGGTCACTCCGGTCATGCACAGCGCTTTAAAAATTGACCAAATTCCCCCCAAATTTTTCCCCCAGGATTAAAACACGGGCAAACAACAATTTTTGGGAGTTTTGGCAAAGACATATTATTTGTTGGAGCAGACGAATAACTGCCGGGTTTAAACACATTTTAATTTATTCAAGGCCTGACTTTTACAAAATCTTTTCCTCTAATTCAAAATACTGATTAATCATGAGACTATTTCTTTTCCCTCTACACAGTTTAAATAAAAAAATTTTCCCCTTTTTATTTGTTGTAATTAATTTTTTATAATCATACTATTCCCTAAAGCATCTAAATACAATTTTAAAAAAAACAGTTTCACGTTTTTTGAAATTTAATTTTAAATTTCCCAAGCACTGATTATGTACTAAATTAAAGCCCCCTTTATAAAGGGAAAAATCAACTTACCTTTTTAAAAAAATTCTAGCTTTTTGAGCTTAGCAATTACAAGTAAAAAAAATTTTAATATAAATTTTTAAAAATACATTTAAAAATGTTAGCTACACTTTAGCTTTGCAATTTTCACAAGAAAAAAAATTTATTTATAAATTTTAAAAGTACATTAATACAAACCTTTAGCCAGCCTTGGCTTATCAAAATTATTTTACAAATTAATAAAATCCTTCCCAGAATTTGGGATAGCAAAATTAATTTTATACACATTAATATTTAAATTTGCAACACTTGCCCTTATCAATTACACATACTTGATATAAATCTTGGCCAGAATTGTCTTATCAAATTAAAAATGTAAAAAATTAAATCCATAACATTAAGAAAATTTAATAATTTTACACATTTTTAAAAAATTACAACACCTGGGTTACAATTACACATACACTGAAAAATCTTGGGCCAAAAATTGGGCTTATCAAAAATTTAAAATAAAATTAGCCAACGAGGCTTAGCTTTCAAAAATTTAAAATTTTAAATTTTTATAAACCACTTTCACCTTAATAAATTTTTTGAAATTAACATCCACCTCCCCCCGTCATTTCACATAAATTATTAAGAATTAACCAATTAAAAATTCACTAATTGGGGCCCCCCGTTTCAAAAAGGACCCAAAGGGGTAATTAAATTGGGAAAAATTTCATTTTTCTGAATGTAACTAAATTTTGTACAAAACAAAATATAACAAAAATAATTATTTTTTATCAATGTTACATAGACAAGTAGGAATTTGGGGGGTTTTCCTGGAGGTTATTCCGGGGAAACAACGCCCCCCCGGCCCGGTCCAGACCGGGGCCCCCCATGGATCAGGGCCTGATCAACCAAAGGGGCACCTAGGTCGCAAAAAAATTTCCCCCCTTTGATACCTACCACTGTCATAAAACCCCAAAAATTTTCTCTAACCTATTAATTAAATGAAATATACATAACCAGGGAAACGGAAATATATAAATTTGTGGGTGGGAAAATTTTTAAAAAAGATTATATATAAATTCACATATACATAACAGAAGAAAAAATACTTTTAAAATCCCCTCACCAATTTTACTGGATATTAAGTTTTATCAACTCGAAAACCTCACTAATTTAAAATTTTTGAAAACAAATGCCAAATTATACCAAATCAAAAGAGCTTATCTGAGGTTCCTGGAGCTTTTCTTTCCAGCGTCCCCCAAAACCTCAATTTTTGCAGGAATGCACATAAACAATTTCGCCTCCTATTGAGAGGTGCCAAACTAATTTTAACCTCTAGAGACAAAAAAAATTTTTCCCTTAATTAACGTTGTATCCAATTCAAAACCCAAAATGGCGAGTTTTTGTCTGCACAGACCAGGCTTTCCATTTTTTATGACAAATATTATTAAAAACAGTATGGCCCCCTATTTACAATAAATACTGAATTTAAGGAAAATATATACAATATTTTCCACAGATTCCATAAAAAAATATGTTGGAGTTCTTTTTTTTTTTTTTTTGTGAAAAAAAAAAATGATTAAAAACAAAGCTGTAAACAATATTGCAAATCCCCCCCCCTGGGTGTTTGTAGAACCATCATTCCAATAACGTGTGCAAAAATCATGACAATCCTATTAATAATTATCGCGGAAAAAGGAACACAACGTCAACTTGTTTCTGAGTTACATATTATTACTGTTTGGTGTGAAACTCTACGGTTACGACACACTAAATCTCAGTATACACCCACCATCCTTGTTGACAGCCTGCAGGCTACTAACGGACGACTCATTGTTCTCTACACTTTAGTCAGCACAGAATTGCCATGTAGAGTATTTAGAATGAAATAATCATAAAAATCGTAATTTTTGGAGGGAAAAACACCAAAACTAATTGCCAACATGTATTTTTGATGACAGCAAGAACACAAAAATTACATTTAATGAAAAACATACTTAGAAATATGACAAAAACAAGCTGATTACATCAAAATGTTGCCAGAATTTTGACTATTTCTCAGTAAGAAAACATTTTTTTCCATAATTTTTCAATCTTAATTTCCTAATCACTGAAAAATGGCTCGCCCCTCCCTAAATGTCTCCCATTTTCCAGGCGCTACATGACCTGATTAAAAAATAAACATTCTCATCACAATTCCCTACACATTCTATCCTAAATTGCAGACAAAGGTCTAAACAAAAACCCCTACACGTGACAGATGCCTCCAATTTCCTAAAGAAAACATAACTGACATAGTTACACAGGTACTCAGGAAAAGCGGTACCAGTATAGCAGTTTTCACATCCCAAAATCGCATGAGATGTAACGACAACAGGATTTAACAAACAAAACAATAAAAGGATTCTCTGTGCAAGGTGCCAAATATAACACATAAGAAACCCATCACATACCAGTATACAACAAGAACACCAACATGCTCGCAAAACCAATATCAACAATATTTATATCGGTTTAAAAAGGTACTTGAGGAACACTGTACATATTTATTACAACTAGTTTCCAGTAAACACGTTCTAGGGTTTGCTCAAGTTTCCTTTTAAACTTCTTGTTGGTATCAATTACCAAGGTTTATACCAAACATTTCCATCTACTGAAACATTCACTCCTTATGGTATAGAAGAAAGAAAATCCCCATTAAAGAGAACAATAGAACCAAAATTGAATGTCTAGAATCAGTGGTCATTTATACCCAGATACTATAAAAAAAAATTGAGGCTTTTGCGGCATAGTAAAATCCTTAGTAAATACTATTGTACATAAACTTCAACTGGTCAGTAACCAGGCAACAAACTTCAACTGGTCAGTAACCAGTCAAGATAAACTTCAACTGGCCAGTAACCAGGCAACATCCCATCACACCCACAGTAGCTTGAACCTCATTAACGACGCAAACAATTGACCGGCATTTCATGCTCCACCGATTCTTCACACTACATCGAATTCTAAATCAAGCAACATCTTGGCCTACCACTATTAATACGACATTCACCTCTACATGGTTCTGACTCACACCAACTTATACCTCTCTCTGAAGTATCAGCTTATCTTAAAAGTTTCTTCTGCTTGCTTGTAACCCTTTAAACTGCCAACCTATAAGCCACAAAACAAAGCATATTCTCTTAATTGTAGTCTACTTGGGATACCTTTGAAATACCTATGACCGGTTTCAAGGGTTCTACTCTCGCAGCCCCTAATGATGCCAGGTTCCTCCTGTAAACTGAAATTATTGCTTCACCGGCCTTACATCACGTAAATTGACTTAACACAATGAACAAAGATGGTGAATTTTGCATTGAATGCACATTCAGCTTATATAAACTGAAATTTTGTCCGCAATGCGCCCTGAACGCAGTGATAATTCAACGTCTTAATGTTACATCTTATTAGAGAAGTGTATTTTCCCCTATGTAGCTTGATAAATATAATTATTCGTTCAGAACTGAAACTTATCAAGTGTCAGACACAGCAAGCAAGAATATAGAGTAGCAGCACACTGTGGGTGTTCCCACAATGTAACTATCACTGTAGCCTCACATTTGCCGAGGACCCCACAACTGTACCGGTTACCCCCCCCCCCCTCTCGGCTATAACAGTGGCCCTACATAGATAAGTGACCCTCCAAATTTATTAGTGATTTGATACAACTAGATACCACAACCAGAATAATGACGCTACAACTGATAACAGTAAGGAAATGAGTAAAAATACCGAGGCCACTGTGTTCAGTGACCCTCTCATCAGTCTACTGATCGACGACCGTAATGAATTTTTCATAAATGAAACACAAAACACCACCGGCATCTCCAAAAATTTCTGATATAGCCTTCTTCCCAAATAACTTTGAAGAAGCCATCGACAGCATGCCCTTGCATTCTGCCCCAGGACCAGACTCGTGGAACTCATATTCATAAAAAAATTGAAAGAAACCGCTATTTTGGGACTGTCTTCCCACAGTCACAAAATAACTGATAATGCCCCACTTCACAAAAGTGGCAGTAAAATCAATTGCGAAAAATTATAGACCAATAGCAATAACTTTACATTATCAAAATCTTCGAATGGGTCCTAAGAAGCAAATTTCCAATTGGAACAGTTACGCAGTCCAGGGTGACATGGGTTTAGAGCAGGTATTTCCTGCTTTTCACAACTGTTGGACAATTACGACATTGTCTTGGATGCACTGGAAGATGAGCTAAATGATGCTTTAGTATACAATGATTTCGCAAACGCTTTCGACAATTGCGACCATGGTGTGATAACGTACAAAGTCCGTGTTAAAGGAATGAATGGAAAAGTGATATTTAACTTTCCAAACGAACAGAGCCCAGAGCACAGAGTGAAGTCGGAGCCTGCTACATAGAAAAAAGCTCTGTTCATCAAGACTCAGTACTCGCCCCACTTGTGTTTCTCATTCTTACACCCGATATTGAGAAGAACATACATCATAGCACCGTAACATCCTTGCTGATAACACCAGAATCTCTACGAGAGTGACGTCCGTCGAATACACAGCGAATCTTTAGGTGGATATAAATCAAGTCTTCCAGCGAGCCGCGGAAAACAATATGATGTTCAGTGAGGTAAAGTTTCAGTTGCTCTGTTGTAGAAGACTGGAGGAAATAAAGACTGAAACAGAGTGGAGGACAAACTGAAATCACTCAAAAGAGTGATATTTCCAAATCTAATTCAAGGATCACAACAATTTGCTATCGTTGCTGCAAGAAAAATGATAGGCAGGATAACTAGAAATTTCAAGACAAGAGAAAGTGAGTTAGTGATGATACTCAAGTCACTTGTTCTCTCCAGGCTGGAATACTGCTCTTCACTAACGGCTTCCATCAAGGCAGACGAGACTGGTGGCTGGATAACATGCAGAGAACTTTCACTGCCCGCTTACGTTCATCCAATCAAACTTCTAAACTACAGGACATATGTGAGGTCCTTTCAACTGTTTTCCTTGGAATGTAAGCGAGAAAGATTTATTACAATTTATGCCTGAAAAATCCTGGAGAGAAGTTCCAAATCTACACACGGAAATCAACTCTCCATGAAAAATAGGATTGGCAGACGGTGCAAAGTACTCCAATAAAATGCATGGGCGAGACAAGTGCCTACCTTTTCAACGTCCTTACTCAGAGTTCAGTCTGGGACTGGGCCGCGGGGGTGTTCACCTTGCAAAACATCCTTCAGGTATCCTTCAGGTTGCTGGACCCTAAAATTTTCAGTGGCCACACAACTATGAACATAACCCTGCAAGTATAAGTATACGAACTAACAACTATATAAAAGGTCAGCAGTAAAATGCAGGTCTCTCCTATAGTTGTTGTGAAAAGGGACAAGAGGAGGATAAGGTTAACTTCATCTATCCTTTCTTTTCTTCCCCCCCCCTCTACCTCCAAACAACAGCTAGAATTAATCTGTCTCCTCTTCATCCTCCAATCCCTCATATGTTACACTTCCACTTTCTTTGAACCCCTTTTTTTCCTTTCACTATATTTACACACTACCTTCCCTCCCTCTAAGCTACTCAATTGTTTTTTTTTTCTTCATACTTCTCCCTCTCTCTATTCTCTGCACCCTCCACATTATCCCATCCTCCATCACTCCATCTTTCATCCTTCTCAGTTTTATTTCCTTACATCACTCCTTCGGACTTTTTTATCTTTCCCTCACTTTTACTTTCTTTCCCTCCCCATCTCTCCAGCCTCCACTCTCTCTCTTATCCCCATCCCCTCCAGGAGTGTAGTGGCCGTCGCTGGCACCTTGACTACTGCACACAGCCTCCGCTGTCTATCATGCTCTCTCTAACGCCCACATCATGCGAAGGTGGCAGTATGGGTACCCACAACACACGGAGAGACGGGTGTGGAGGATCCTTGAGAAGGGGCAGGGCAGAGACCATTGCTAGAGACATGGAGGCAGGTAAATGATGAAGACATAGCAAGACCCTCCCCTATATACCAAGATTATCTGCTGAGAAAACTACTGTCAATGGCACTGTTGTACTTCTTACATGGACGGATGAGAGTAGAACAACCAGTGAAAAAGTGCAGGTGACATGCAGGTGACTGCAGGCGCCACAGCTCGGCCGATCAGGAACAGACTTCAGGCACTATCAACTTCCCTCCTGACGACAGCTATGAGACTACTGGTAACAACTTATGTATGCCTGGGGCGTCAAGGAACGTCAAACATTCCCAATAATTTAGGCGCTTTACTGAATTTAGAAGGTCAGTGAAGGTTCATTATACATTCCCCAGATGTGCGATTTCGGCGACCTTAAAATGGGCTGTTAAGTTTACAGCAATATTCCTTCGACTTAAAGAGTACCATCGTAGGTTTGGCATCTTTTGTTTTCAAGGTTATAATTATCCAGCCTCTAGTTTTCCTTGTGGATGTGATATTAATTAACACTGTTGTGATCCTTGAATGTGAAATCTTCGGACATTGTCACTCCTAAGTCCCTCACATTTACCTTCCATTCTACTGAGGGAGCCAGTATTTTTTTTTTTTTTGTACTTCACACCAGTTTTTATTTTCCTCACTCTTTCCATAGCAAAGTAACTGAAATGTGTCGTCACTCGTCCTCACACTGTTTTCTGTGACCCTCTGAAGACTTGGTTTACATCAGCTTGGAAATTTACTGTGCAATCATTGGATACCAATATACACAAATTATAGTCTGGATTAGACATTGCTATGATTTATGTATGTGCATCTAAGTATCTATGCATCCTGCCATGGGTTCGATCCCTACCCTTTCTGTGAAATGCCTGTCATAACGGATATACGAATAAGAAAATTTGGGGCTAGTACTGTACCTTGAGGAACAACTTTTCACTGTTACCTGGAGGTTATTCCGGGGATCAACGCCCCCGCGGCCCGGTCCATGACCAGGCCTCCCGATGGATCAGGGCCTGATCAACTAGACTGTTACTGCTGGCCGCACGCAGTCCAACGTACGAGCCACAGCCCGGCTGATCCGGCACTGACTTTAGGTATCTGTCCAGCTCTCTCTTGAAGTCAGCCAGGGGCTTATTGGCAATTCCCCTAATGCTTGATGGGAGGCTGTTGAACAGTCTTGGGCCCCGGACACTTATGGTGTTTTCCCTTAGTGTACCAATGGCACCCTACTTTTAATTGGGGGCATTTTGCATCGTCTGCCCAGTCTTTTACTTTCGTAGGGAGTGATTTGTGTGTGCAGATTTGGGACCATTCCTTCCAGGATTTTCCAAGTGTAGATTATGATATATCTCTCCCTCTTGCGTTCCATCGAGTACAAGTCAAGTGCTTCCAAGCGTTCCCAGTAGTTAAGGTGCTTGACAGAACTTATACGTGCAGTAAAGGATCTCTGTACACTCTCTAGATCTGTGATTTCACCTGCTTTGAATGGAGATGTTAATGTACAGCAGAGAACAGAGAACAAGTGATTTGAAAAGGATCATCATGGGCTTGGTATCTCTCGTTTTGAAAGTTCTCATTATCCATCCTATCATTTTCTTTGCACGTGCGATCGTGGCACTGTTGTGATCCTTGAAAGTGAGATCCTCAGACATTACTACTCCCAGGTCCCTTACATTATTTTTCCGCTCTATTACGTAGTAGTCTTTGAGCTTGAGGGAGAGAGAGAGAAGAGAGTGAGAAAGATAAGAGGGGAAAAGTGAGAGACGAGAGCATTCACTTGTGTAAGTAAAGAGTTGTGACCTGCAGAGAGGAGAAATGTTGCCAGCAATGTAAACAACACCAACAATAAGCTTCCTGGATATACTAAAACTATCACCTGAGAAAAAAAAATGAACTAAGGTACTCCCGCAACTCAGCCTGTGGACATACTTTCCTGGTAGGTAAGACACATAGGCAACAGTTAGGCAACTTTATTCCGAAACGTTTCGCCTTCTACCATAAGTGTCCGGGACCCAAGACTGTTCAACAGCCTCCCATCAAGCATTAGGGGAATTGCCAATAAACCCCTGGCTGCCTTCAAGAGAGAGCTGGACAGATACCTAAAGTCAGTGCCGGATCAGCCGGGCTGTGGCTCGTACGCTGGACTGCGTGCGGCCAGCAGTAACAGCCTAGTTGATCAGGCCTTGATCCATCGGGAGGCCTGGTCATGGACCGGGCCGCGGGGGCGTTGATCCCCGGAATAACCTCCAGGTAACCTACACAGTAGGCTTCTTCAGTCGAATACAGAAAGTAGGCAGGAACAGTACATATCGTATGGGTTCTTAAATGGAGATATCTAGGGTTGAAGGTAGACACACTTGTTGGATGGTAACGATATATTGTCAGACTGTGATGATGGGAAATGGAGCCCAGCCTTGCCTTGTCCTAGCCTGTGTCAAAACGCCGACTGAGATGGAGGCAGAGGTACGAACGTACACATGCGCATCCCGTGACGTCACACAAAGTCACAGGCCTAGGGATCTCCTATCTAAAGCACATGGATGATACTGATATGCTATACAACACAGGGATCAGCAACTATGCTGACAAGAGATGTGAAGACGATGTAATCAGTCCTAACCCTTAGCTTTCATAAGCTAACACCAGAGTCGCCATCGCTTCTAGCACTTCAATAAAGGATCTAACCAGGACAAAATCAAAGCACCACGAACCAGTCAATGCAAGGGTTTACACTATACCCTGTGGAGGCTGTGACAAGATTTATGTAGGTGAAACAGCAAGAAACCTCGACACCCGCCTCAATGAACACATTTACGCATGTAAGAACGATAACTTGAACAACGCCTGTGTACAACACCGAAATTCCACCAATCATCTCATGAAAATCAGGGACGCCCAATTAGTGATCAAAGAAACTAATTTCCGCAGACGCAAGTGCCTTGAATCAGCACTGATCGCTGTTTCGAATACAATTAAACAAAACAACGGCAGCTTCACCATCTCTGAAGTCTTAGCAAGAATCCTCCTGAAAACAGTAAACCCTGCCATCACATAGTCTCTCCTGTTATACTACACAAAGCATATTACAGAGAGTGAACACTGAAAAAGGCCTTCTCTATCCAGTCTATATTTGTCCAACCTATTTTTATGTTACCCAAGTAATAGCTTTTATATCCTTTTACTCATGTACGAATTAATTGCTCTACCATATTGTCACTACTATCACTAGTGAACATCGAAATGGTACCTCACTAGTATTGCACCTCACTCTGAGCCTTTATATACCCTGTGTGTCCATATACTGCTTGTATCGGCGAAAACGTTGCCACAATAAAATGTCACATTAGTTGCACTTGTGTCCTTTTACTTTACATATTGTCGGTAATTCTACCAACATTATTACACCCTTGAAGACGTAGATTTGAGGTTGTCAGTCCCTCAGCCTGGAGAAGTTCAGTTCCATAGTCAGGAACTATCTGAAGATCAAGCGACAGTGCGGAGACTTTAAATACTGTCGGAAGGAGAGGTGCAGAGTAGTAGTAGTAGTGAGAATGCAGCCACTGAGAGGTCATGTCCCTCTCAGATCAAACAATTCTCACTTGTAAAAGTTGTCCAAGGTGTTTTCTGTACCAAGATGCCATTGTGTTGCAGTGTCTGACAGGGTGAATATCAAAATGGTATACAATACCGACAGGTTGGTAGGTAAGACACAACAGTTAGGCAACTTTATTCCGAAAACGTTTCGCCTACACAGTAGGCTTCTTCAGTCGAATACAGAAAGTAGGCAGTCCCTCAGTCTCCAGGCTGAGGGACTGACAACCTCAAATCTACGACTTCAAGGGTGATGGACTGATTACATCGTCTTCACATCTCTACTGCTCCTGCTTACTTTCTGTATTCGACTGAAGAAGCCTACTGTGTAGGCGAAACGTTTCAGAATAAAGTTGCCTAACTGTTGCCTATGTGTCTTACCTACCAACCTGTCGGTATTGTATACCATTTTGATATTCACATACTTTCCTACTGACCGCTTTATCAACCAGCCTATTGTTACCTGCAACCCGCAGGCCTCACAGCTATCGAAGCCTGGATTATCAAGCGTGTATATCCTGTGGAAACTTTCTAGTTCTTTTTGAAGACTTTCATCGATGCTCTGGCAATATTGATGGGATGGAGGGAAGGGATGGAGGGAAGGAGATGATGGAGGGAGAAGATGGAGAGAATGGATGAATGGAGAGGATGGGTGGAGGACAATGATGAGTGGCGAGAGGTTGGATGGAGTGCAAGAATGCAAGGAGAGACCCGAAGGTAAGAAAATAGAGGTACAGGATAGAGGTAGGAAGGAAATAGAAAGGAGAGAATGGGTAGAGGAATGGGCCAGAATGGAGAGAAGAGACGAAGGACGAGGATAGTGGGACGGAAAACAAGGTAGAAATTGGGCAGAGGGGATGATCCTGTGGCGGTTCCAAGTGTTATTTTATCTGCCTCTCAACCCAGTCTGAAGCCACACTTCTCCCTCATGTGACTACATGGTCCTTGCTGACTACCTGGATAACCAGACTATAGTTGCTAGCTGCCCGCAGGCTTACATAGCCATATATCAAGTAATGGTCCAGTTTCCTCATGAAAACTTTTATTTTTGTTCCAGTAATATTTCACATATCTGCTGGTAGTAGGGCGAGGAGTCTTGGATCAGGAATGTTGACACAGTGTTCTCTATGTGCTCGAGGCTCACCTACTTTTCACCGGGTTTATTCTATGCTTCTATATATATCTTATTCCAATAAATTATGGTAGTGTGTAGACTGGGAACCTGGCCCTCACGTATTTTCCATAAATAAATTATTGAAATATTTCGTTACTCTTCCCTTGATGTTGGAGAACAGTTTGGTCTAAACAACTGAAGCTCCTCTTTACCTCCTAGGATTAAACCTGATTATCTGCCATTCCCCTTACGAGCTAAACGCTTCCTCACGATTATAAAAATAACTAGATGTATTTTGAAATCGGCGCGACCTTTGCAAGATTTCGCTGGCTCCTGATAGTCATTCCACGCTAAAGAAACAAAGCAGAGTGACAAGTTGCTCAAGCATTTACATGTTATCACTGAAGATTTCAAGTGAATCAGAAAAGGTAGTTACAAGTTATCACATACACATAAATATTTCCACTGAAGCTATGCTGGAACTTAACCGAGCATTCCCAGCTCAGGCTAGGGTACTTAATGTATGCAGGCTATCCTGTGTGATGGTACATGGCATGGAAGCGAGGCTAACTTAATTCTCACTATGTAAATATCAAAGATGGCAGTAGCACACTGCGGGTGTTTCCACGCCCGGGGTGCTGCTTAATGATTCTAAGCCATTATCCCGCACCAATGCGTAGTGTCAGTCTCTGTCTGTCTCTGTTTCTCTCACTGTTTCTTTTTTTTCTCCCTCTCTCTCTCTCACTCCCTCTCTCTCTCTCTCTATCTCATTCTCTCTCTCTCTCTCTCATTCTCTCTCTCTCTCACTCCCTCTCTCTCTCTCTCACTCTCTCTCTCTCTCTCTGTAACCCGAGCTCCACTGGCACAACAACAACACGTATCTTAGCCTGCCTGGCCATCTTGAGGAGCCTGGGAGGACTCCAACCATCACTGACTGAGGTGTTTCTCCTTATTTACGACGCTCCAGGGACACTCGTGGGAAATTTCTAACTTGGGTAAAACACAGCCAAGATTTTTTTGTTTAATCCTCCAGGAATTTTCCCTTTTAAGAGGAGAGACCCGGGACCAGATTTTTCGTGTTCTTTTGCTTGTTGGTTAAGACAAAAGGGCTGTAGACAGGGAGTCGGTGAGTGAATCAATCAGAAAGTCTGTCTCTTTCTATCATATATATATATATATATATATATATATATATATATATATATATATATATATATATATTTATAAATATATTTTATATATATTTATATATTATTTATATATATATATTTATATATATTTATACATATATATATATAATATATATATATATATATATATATATATATATATATATATTTATATATATATTATATATATATATATTATATATATATATATATATTATATATATATATATTTATTTATTTGAAGATATACCTTTGAAGAGTTTCGAGAGTTTTTCTACTCTGAGCCCGGGCATGGGCTAGGCTCTTCTGGTGCTTGCCTGGTCAACCAGGCTGTTGCTGCTGGTGGCCAGCTGCTCCCCATATCCATCACAGCCTGGTTGATCTGGCACCTGGTGAACATACTTGTCCGGTTTCCTCTTGAAGGCTTCTACACATGTTCCAGCCATGTTTCTGTTATCTTCTGGTAAGATGTTGAATAGTTTGGGACCCCGGATGTTGATATAGTGTTCCCTTATTGTCCCCACTGCACCCCTGTTCCTCACTGGGTTTATTTTACACTTCCTCCCATATCTCTCCGTCCAGTTTGCTATTATGGCAGTGTGCAGATTTGGACCAGGCGCTCGAGTACTTTCCAGGTATATATTATCATGTATCTCTCTCTCCTCCGCTCCAATGAGTACATGTTCAGGGCTTGCAAGCGTTCCTAGTAGTTTAGGTGATTTACAGGCTCAATGTGAGCAGTAAACCATCTCTGTATTTGTCCCAGCTCTGATATTTCTCTTGCTTTGAACGGGGCCGTCAGCACTGAGCAATATTCTAAGTGAGGGAGCACTAGCGATTTGAAGAGTGTCACCATCGGCATTATTTCCCTTGTTTTGAAAGTTCTCAATACCCACCCCGTCATCTTCCTGGCTGTCGTGATCTTTGTCTTGTTATGGCTTTTAAAAGAAAGGTCCGCTGACATAATTATTCCCAGGTTTTTTACGTGTTCCTTACGTTCTGTTTGGTGACCCTCTTGAGTTTTGTATATAGTGCTCCTTTTGAGTTCTTAATTCTTTCCATACCTAAGCAGCTGGAACTTATCACCACTGAACGTCATGTTGTTTTTCACCGCCCACTGGAAAACCCTGCTTCTGTCTTTTTGTACTTAATGCAACCATAAAAAATAAATTATTTTTAAGCAGTAACATAATGCGGCTAGCCGGGGACCGAACCCCTGTTGTTTTGGTACGCCTCGTGTGAAGCAAGTCAAAAATCACGACATTGTAACAAATGAACCATAAGTCTTACAAAAATTATGTAACTAGTAGCACTAGGCATGTTTCATGATGCGAGGACATACTTGGTCGTGGTAAGCTCCGAAATATATATAATATATATAATATATATAATATATATAATATATATATATAATATATATATATATATATATATATATATATATATAAATATATATAATATATATATATATATTATTGTCGAATAGGTAAAATTGTTAAATTAGCAAGTCCTTTCTAAAAAAAAATTCTTATACATTCAGATATATTTTTTTCATTTATGTTATCGAAAAAAATAATAATTTTGTACCAAAAGAACCTAACCTTATTGTAACAAATGAAATTTAATTCAGCCTAATCCAATTTTAGATAAGTTTACAATAATTTAATGATAAACTTACACAGTGAAATACATTTTTTTCGTTAGGTTCAGAATGCTTTCTGCGAAATTTTTGCATACACAAATTTTCGCTTGTCTTATTCGGCAAGAAGAGCATTGCTATTTAAGCCAAAATCGCAAGTTTTACCTATCTGGCACGACTAGTGCATATATATATATATATATATATATATATATATATATATATATATATATAATATATATATATATATATTATATATATATATATATATATATATATAATATATATAATTTTATTTATTATCACACTGGCCGATTCCCACCAAGGCAGGGTGGCCCGAAAAAGAAAAACTTTCACCATCATTCACTCCATCACTGTCTTGCCAGAAGGGTGCTTTACACTACAGTTTTTTAACTGCAACATTAACACCCCTCCTTCAGAGTGCAGGCACTGTACTTCCCATCTTCAGGACTCAAGTCCGGCCTGCCGGTTTCCCTGAACCCCTTCATAAATGTTACTTTGCTCACACTCCAACAGCACGTCAAGTATTAAAAACCATTCGTATCCATTCACTCCTATCAAACACGCTCACGCACGCCTGCTGGAAGTCCAAGCCCCTCGCACACAAAACCTCCTTTACCCCCTCCCTCCAACCTTTCCTAGGCCGACCCCTACCCCGCCTTCCTTCCACTACAGACTGATACACTCTTGAAGTCATTCTGTTTCCCCTCCATTCTCTCTACATGTCCGAACCACCTCAACAACCCTTCCTCAGCCCTCTGGACAACAGTTTTGGTAATCCCGCACCTCCTCCTAACTTCCAGACTACGAATTCTCTGCATTATATTCACACCACACATTGCCCTCAGACATGACATCTCCACTGCCTCCAGCCTTCTCCTCGCTGCAACATTCATCACCCATGCTTCACACCCATATAAGAGTGTTGGTAAAACTAAAACTCTCATACATTCCCCTCTTTGCCTCCAAGGACAAAGTTCTTTGTCTCCACAGACTCCTAAGTGCACCACTCACCCTTTTCCCCTCATCAATTCTATGATTCACCTCACCCTTCGTAGACCCATCCGCTGACACTCCACTCCCAAATATCTGAATACATTCACCTCCTCCATACTCTCTCTTCCCTCCAATCTGATATCCAATCTTTCATCACCTAAATTTTTATCCTCATAACCTTACTCTTCCTGTATTCACTTTAATTTTCTTCTTTTGCACACCCTACCAAGTTCATCCACCAATCTCTGCAACTTCTCTTCAGAATCTCCCAAGAGCACAGTGTCATCAGCAAAGAGCAACTGTGACAACTCCCACTTTATGTGTGATTCTTTATCTTTTAACTCCACCCCTTTCTTGTCAAGACCCTCGCATTTACTTCTCTTACAACCCCATCTATAAATAATTAAACAACCACGGTGACATCACACATCCTTGTCTAAGGCCTATTTTTAAACTGGGAAATAATTTCCCTCTTTCCTATGTACTCTAACTTGAGCCTCACTATCCTCGTAAAAACTCTTCACTGCTTTCAGTAACCTACCTCCTACACCATACACCTGCACTCTCCCAACACACTCCACACACACACACCCCACAAAACATATATATATATATATATAATATATATATATATATATAAAATATATATAATATATATATATATATATATATATATATAATGATTTCAACTCAATCTGTTATATCCGACTTTTCATAAACAAAATCCACTCTTCACCCCCTAATCCTCACTGATGCAGATTATCAGAGATTAATTAAGGGAATAAAAGAATGCGAGAGAATGGGGAAGGGTGATTAGCAGGCAGCAAGACAAGCTTATATACAAAGGGTCGAAACTGGGAAAAAAGGGGCCAGAGGGGAACACTAGTTTCCTCTCTCACTGCCGCCGATGTTCGGGGTGATGGAGAAAAAAGGGGAGGGGGGTATCCAGTCACTGTAATTACTGGGTGCCCGAAGTGATCGTAAACTACTGTGTTACCTCTAACTTTACGGCAGCAAAAGTGGGGGAAAACTATTAAAAGACGCGGGTAGAGGTTCTTAAGATTCCTCTCCACCTACTACAGTACTACTATTGTTACTAATACTACTACTGTTACTTCTACTACTACTACTTCCCATCTTCCTCTTCATCCTCTTCCTCTTCATCCTCCTCCTCTTCCTCCTCTTACTACTACTCTTCCTCCTCCTACTACTACTACTCCGCCTCCTCCTCATCTACCTCTTTCTCTTCCTCCTCCTCCTACTCTTCCTCCTCCTATTCGCCCTCCTCTTCCTCTTAGGTCTCACCCTTCCCTTCGGTCGTGTCGTGGGGAGGGAGGGAAAGGATTACAGCCACTAATTAATTTACTAGTGGGAATCAGGGCGCAAAAGGGAGAGATTATCTCCCTGCTTTACGCCGTCCCCTCCCAGGGTGCCTAATAGCTCAAGGGTCCTTCTTAGTTTCCTTCTTTCCCCTTACAACCTCCTCCTAACTACCCCTCTTTCTAACTGCCCCTCCTATCTACCCTTCCTAATCATCTCTTCTAACCATTGTTTGTCCTAGCCACCACTCAACCTTACCACCCTTCGTAACCAAACTCCTAACCACCATAGTTCCTAACCAACTCCTAACCACGATAATCCCTAACCACCACAGTTCCTAACTGTGGTGGTTAGGAACCACCCCTTTCCCAACTCCTTATAACACACCTAACCCTCTCTATTAGCCACTTTTGTTCCTGTCCGCCTCATCCATCCACCTTCACATTCATGTCTCCTCGCATCCATTTCTAGCCTCCTGACCATCTCACCTAAGGATTTTTTACCCCTAATCACCTCTTCCCTAACCACCACCTTCCCTAATCACGTCTTCCCTAACTGCCTACTCCCCTACTCACTTCTTCCCTAACCACCTACTCCCCTAATAACCTCCACCCCCTACCTAATTCCCTAATTCCCCAATTTGACACTCCTCTCCATCGAGTCATTAGATTTCTTAAACAACGCCGAGAGGGAGATTAACCACACTGCTTGAATATTACTCTAATCATCCTCAGAGAGGTCAAGTTACTGCTGCTGCTGCCGCCTGGGGAGGAAGAGGGGAATGTTGGGGAGGAAGACAGGAATGAAGGGGAAAATAGGAATGGGAGAAAGAGGGAATGATGAGAAGGGGATGATGGGGAGGAAGAGGGAAATGATGGGGAAGAGGGGGTGATGGGGAGGAAGAGAGAAATGATGGGGAGGTAGATGGAAAAGAAGAAGGGAATGATGGAAGACGGAAATGATAGGAAGAGGGGAATGGTGGGGAGGAAAAGAAGAATGATGGGGAAGAGAGAATGAAACAGAAGGGATTGGTGGGGAGGAAAAAAAAAGAATAAGAGAATGAAGCAGAAGGGAATGATGGGAAGAGAGAAATTAAGAAGAGGACGAGGGAAATAAAGATGAAGAATGGAATGAAGGGAAGGAAGAGGGAAATGAGAGTGATGGGAAGAGGGGAATGAAGGCGAGGGGAAAGAAAGAGAGGATTGAAGGGAAGGAAGAGGGGAATGAAGGGGAAAAGAGATGTGAAAGAAAGAGGAATGAAGGGAAGAGCGAAAAGAAAGAGGGAAACAAGCAGGCAGACAAGACAAAGTAAGAAGATTGGAACGAATGGTAGGAGTTACCTGGAGGTTATTCCGGGGATCAACGCCCCCGCGGCCCGGTCCATGACCAGGCCTCCCGATAGATCAGGGCCTGATCAACTAGGCTGTTACTGCTGGCCGCACGCAGTCCAACGTACGAGCCACAGCCCGGCTGATCCGGCACTGACTTTAGGTATCTGTCCAGCTCTCTTGAAGGCAGCCAGGGGTTTATTGGCAATTCCCCTAATGCTTGGGGAAAGAAGAGAACGAAGGGAAGGAAGAGAGGAATAAAGAAAATGAGAACAAGGGGACAAGAAACGCAAAACAAATAGTAGGACGAGGAAAATGAAAAGACGAAGTGAACAAAAGAAGACGAAAACAAATGACAAGAAAGAGCGAAGAGTCGAACAATGATAAAGACAAGGAAGATAATATATGAAAATATTAAAAGAATCAAGAGGACGAGAACAAGAGGATGAGAGAAACAAGATGACGAGAAGAAAAGGACGAGAAGACCTGGTTTATGTGATCCTTGAGAAGACAAGAAATCTTCACCAGTAGTCAGTGACTTCAGACCTGGAGGAACGGTGTACGGTGAACTGCATAAATACTTCTACTCTGAGTTGCTTGAGGATATCCTCATTGTCCTCTCTGAATTTCCCAGCACTATTTAGCAGGCTAGTGATGCCCCAGTTGCATACGAATGCACATTGTTCAAATTATATGCAAACTGGAGATCCTGGGCAATGGTGATATGATAGCATCACACAGTTGCTGCAGATATGTCGACTGCACATCCATGCTGTAAGTTCTCGTTTCAACACATCTCGAAGGTTTACGCCAAATTCTGCCCTACCATGTAGTTGTCGCAGCAGTAACAGCGATTCGTCAGACCATGCGACGTTTTTCTAATCTTCAACTGTCCAATTTTCGTGAGCCCGTAACCACTGTAGCGTTAATTTTCCTGTTGTTAGCCAACAGAAGTGGAGCCCAGTGTAGTCTTCTGCTGTTGTAGCCCATGTACTTCAAGGTTCGATGTGTTGTGCATTCAGAAATGCTCTTCTACATACCACTGTTTTAATACATGGTTATTTAAGTTATTGTCACCTTCTTGTCGGCTTGAACCAGTCTGGCCATTCTCTTCTGGTCTCTCATTATCAAGACATTATCGACCATAACACTGGCGCTCACTGGAAGTAGTGTGTTTTTCACTCCAATCTCTTTAAACTATCGAGACTGTGTACGTGAAAATCCCAGGAGATCAGCAAACCGCCTCGTCTGGCAAAAATAATCATTCCACGGTTCAAGTCACTTAAATCACATTTCTTCCCCATTATGATGTTCAGTCTGAACAACAACTAAATCTCTTGACCATGTCTGAATGCTTTTAGGCATTGAGCTGCTGCCATGTGATTGGTTAAATGGCATAAAATGTGTACTAACATGGCTTTACTTGCAGCAGCCACCACCACCAACAACCATCACCACCACCACAAACCACCACTACCAATCACCACTATCAGCCACTACCACCACTACCAACCACCACCATCAACCACCACCATCAGCAATCACCAGTACCATCACCAGAACCAACCACCACCACTACCAACCATCACCGCCACCAACCACCATTACCAACCACCACCACTACCAACCGCCACTACCAACCACCATCACCAACCACCACTACCATCACCAGAAACCAACCACCACCACCACCAACCACCACCACCAACCACCACTACCATCACCAGAACCAACCACCACCACCAATCACCACTACCATCACCACCACCAACCACCACTACCATCACCAGAACCAACCACCACCACCACCAACCACCACTACTACCAACCACCACTACCATCACCAACCACCACTACCACCACCACCACCATCACCAGAACCAACCACCACCACCAACCACCACCACCAATCACCACTACCATCACCACCACCAACCACCACTACCAACCACCACCAACCAACCACCACCACCACTGGCTAAGACACACACAGGTACAAGTTAAGGTCTCTTCTTCACGTCATTTAACATTAGAATGTTTTACTTGGGGTTTTCTAACGTCGATAAAATTATCGCATTTTGCATCTCATTATTTACAATTAGTGTAATTACCTATGACATACCTGTGACAGACTTTGATAGTTGTTCTAGCCTCAACGCCAGGCGTGATAGCCAGATTTCATTGCAGGAGCTTGGTGAACCAGCCTGGAACATCCTGGTGAACCAGCCTGGAACATCCTGGTGAACCAGCCTGGAACATCCTGGTGAACCAGCCTGGAACATCCTGGTGAACCAGTCGGGAACATCCTGGTGAACTAGTCGGGAACATCCTGGTGAACCAGCCTGGAACATCCTGGTGAACCAACCTGGAACATCCTGGTGAACCAGGCTGGTGAACCAGGCTGGTGAACCAGCCTGGCGAACCAGTCGGGAACATCCTGGTGAACCAGGCTGCTCCCGCCAACTTGAGCTTGTAGCAGTATTGTAATAACAGTTACACAGTAGCAGTAGTAGTTATAAATATAGTAATAGTTATATAGTAGTTATAGAGTAATTATAACTATTTATAACAAGCGTAACTTTAATAGTCATAATTATTGTAGTAGTAGTAGTAACTATAGTAGTAGTAGTATTAAGTTCACTAGAAGATAATATCAGTTACTATTATCAGCGGTAGTCTACACCTGTCATCTATTTCCAGTCTCTCTCCTGCACTTATTTTCCAGATTGAGAATAGACTTCCTTGATGACCGCCTGATCAACCGGGCTATTGTTGCCTAGAAGTCCACACAGGCTCTTTAACCTGCCTGGCCGGGGGGAGGGTAAATGATGGGGAAGATGAGGAAGAAAGATGACACTGGAGAAACGGGTGAATAGAAAGGGGGAAGGAGAAACTGGTTTAGTGGGAAGGGGGAACAAAAAGGGGAGAGGTTTTTCCCCTCGTGAGTTCATTTCCCCCTCATCTATCCAACTTCCTCCCCTCTGGTGAATGTTTGACCACAGTACTTAACCTGCCAAGTTATTTACGTGTTCCGTAACAGAGACACCTCAACAGTTATTTCCGCGTTGTGTAACGGAGACACTTCAGCAGCTGACCTTAGGTGGGTTACTCACTATTTTCACTGTAATGCGAGTGGTATTTATGGCTGCTAAGATATTTATAAACAACCAGATGTAAACCTGTCTCTCGGTCTGTGTGTCTGTCTGTCTGTCTCTCTCTCTCTGTCTGTCTCTCTCTCTCTCTCTCTCTCTCTCTCTCTCTCTCCCCACATGGAGAACAGACTACTGCAAATGCAATTATCAGTGTACAAACACACACACACACACATAACAAAAACAAGAAAAGTTCGAGCTAAGGGGAATGTCCTGCGAAGAAAGGTTAAGGGAAATCGGCCTTACGACACTGGAGGGCAGGAGAGTCAGGGGAGACATGATAACGACATGTAAAATACCGCGAGGAATTGACAAGGTGGACAAAGACAGGATGTTCCAGAGATAGGACACAGAAACAAGGGGTACAATTGGAAATTGAAGACTCCAATGAGTCAAAGGGATGTGAGGAAGTATTTCTTTAGTCATAGTCATAGAGTTGTCAGGAAGTGGAATAGTCTAGAAAGTGACGTAGTGGAGGCGGGAACCATACATAGCTTTAAGACGAGGTTTGATAAAGCTCATGGAGCAGGGAGAGAGAGGACCTAGTAGCAATCAGTGAAGAGGCGAGGTCAGGAGCTATGACTCCACCCCTGCAACTACAAACAGGTGAGCACAAATAGGAGAGTCACACACACACACACACACACACACACACACACACACACACACACACACACACAAGTACATCTCCCTTGTTAATTAAATCTCAGGGATACACACACACACTCAGGGCACCAGTCCGACCCCCACACTATACCGCAAAAAGGTTCATTTTCACATCTCATAACCCACACTGAACGATCGTAGGAGCACCTGACGCATGACACTATCATCTATCCTACTCCTCCCATACCCCCTCCCCTCCCCCTTCCCCCTCCCCCTCCCCTCCCCCACACACAAGCGCCGACGTCTTCAAATGTCGCGGCAGCAATAAAAGATAAGAGAGAGACAGGTGACTTGATAATATTTCAGTCATCATGCTGAAAGATGAAAGAGTTCGGGGGAGGGGGAGAGAAAAGAGGAGGGGAAGGGAGGGGAAGGGGAGACGGGAGGTAGGGGGGAGGGGAGGCAGAGAGGGGAACAAAGAAGAATAGGAGAGAAGAGGGAGAGCAAAAAGACAGGAGGGCTACAAAAGGGAAGGGAGAGAAGAGAATAGGGAGGATAAAAGCGGAGAGAGGAGGAAGAGAAGGAGAATTAGCAGTGCGTAGAAAATGCAATAACTATACTGCATATTTTACACACACAAACTACCGCCAGCACTTAGGTACCACTACCATCTACATCTACCAGCACTAAGGTACCACTACCATCTACATCTACCAGCACTAAGGTACCACTACCATCTACATCTACCAGCACTAAGGTACCACTACCATCTACATCTACCAGCACTAAGGTACCACTACCATCTACATCTACCAGCACTAAGGTACCACTACCATCTACATCTACCAGCACTAAGGTACCACTACCATCTACATCTACCAGCACTAAGGTACCACTACCATCTACATCTACCAGCACTAAGGTACCACTACCATCTACATCTACCAGCACTAAGGTACCACTACCATCTACATCTACCAGCACTAAGGTACCACTACCATCTACATCTACCAGCACTAAGGTACCACTACCATCTACATCTACCAGCACTAAGGTACCACTACCATCTACATCTACCAGCACTAAGGTACCACTACCATCTACATCTACCAGCACTAAGGTACCACTACCATCTACATCTACCAGCACTAAGGTACCACTACCATCTACATCTACCAGCACTAAGGTACCACTACCATCTACATCTACCAGCACTAAGGTACCACTACCATCTACATCTACCAGCACTAAGGTACCACTACCATCTACATCTACCAGCACTAAGGTACCACTACCATCTACATCTACCAGCACTAAGGTACCACTACCATCTACATCTACCAGCACTAAGATACCACTACCATCTACATCTACCAGCACTAAGATACCACTACCATCTACATTTACCAGCACTTAGGTACAACTACCATCAACATCTACCAGCACTAAGGTACCACTGCCATCTACCAGCACTAAGGTACCACTACCATCTACATCTACCAGCACTAAGGTACCACTACCATCTACATCTACCAGCACTAAGATACCACTACCATCTACATTTACCAGCACTTAGGTACAACTACCATCAACATCTACCAGCACTAAGGTACCACTGCCATCTACCAGCACTAAGGTGTCACTACCATCTACATCTACCAGCACTAAGGTACCAGTACCATCTACCAGCACTAAGGTACCACTACCATCTGCATCTACCAGCACTAAGGTACCACTACCATCTACATCTACCAGCACTAAGGTACCACTACCATCTACATCTACCAGCACTAAGGTGCCACTACCATCTACATCTACCAGCACTTGGGTACAACTACCATCTACATCTACCAGCATTAAGGTGCCACTATCATCCACATCTATCGGCATTATGGTACGACTACCAACTACATCTACCAGCATTATGGTACCACTACCAACCAGATCTACCAGCACTAAGGTACCACTACCAACCAGATCTACCAGCACTAAGGTACCACTACCAACTACAAGGCAAAAGACAGAAGTCACCAAATAAGTCATCAGAGTTGCGACATCTGTGACAGCAGTATCAACACCGATGGCGGCGTATGTAACAGCAGCAACGACAGTGGTAGAGATGGCAGTGGCGGCGTCAGCAGGATCAGCGGCGGAGTCAGGTCGTACATCACAGTCCAAGTGCAAAGACAAATGACTGCAGACAACCTGAGGTAAACAAAACAATAACCTTCAAGTAGGACACCTTCACTGAAGACGTTTCGATCCTTGGACTTAACCACTTCAAACATGTCTCTCTGAAGTAATCGCATACACCAGTGCATTCTGCCCATTTCCCTCATCACTGCTGAAGTCATATCCTCAAGCAGCTGCAGCTCAGGCTCTGCTAGTCACGATGTGTAGGTGTGAGCAGTGTCGACGTCAGGCCACTACCTCAATCATATCCCCATAAGCTGTTTCAGCTCATGGGTAATTAACCACAACAAACTTGGACGCAAGGGGAAAACCTCCCGCTAGTTAGACCGATAAAAATAAATGCTGTTTTTATTAATTAAAGCCGTGAAAACCTCACCACCCTGTCGGAGGGGGGATGAGGAGGGAGAGGTAGTGTGTGTTTCCTGTAGGTTTCCTTTAAGATGAGAAGCAAGGACAGGAAAGGGGAAGGGAGAAGGGGCAGGGAGTGTAGGTGAATATCAAAATGGTATACAATACCTTAAGGTTGGTAAGTAAGACACATAGGCAACAGTTAGGCAACTTTATTCCGAAACGTTTCGCCTACACAGTAGGCTTCTTCATTCGAGTACAGAAAGTTTCAGACTATGGAACAGAACTCTTCTCTAGGCTGAGGGACTGAACCTCAAATCTACGACTTAAAGGGTGATGGACTGATTACATCTTCACATCTCTACTGCTCCTGCCTACTTTCTGTACTCGACTGAAGAAGTCTACTGTGTAGGCGAAACGTTTCGGAATAAAGTTGCCTAACTGTTGCCTGTGTGTCTTACCTACAAGGGAGTATAGGTGGTGAGGGAGGGGAGTAGTGGGGATGCGCTAAACCTTTTGGGATTATACAAAGCCTGTGGGAGAGGGGGATGGAAGGCATTCAGGCTTAATTCAGGAAACTGGAGCACAGATCCAATTCCCTAGATCAAGAGCCCCTCACCAGCATGAAGGAAAATCCCTGAAGAAGAATGGGAGTAGAGAAGAGGGAAAGGTTCGATGTAATGGGGCACCTCTCCCTCGCTCAGTCTCTGGCTATCACCTGTTCCTCAATGACTAAAATTAAACTTCACTGGTAAGACGGGTAAAATGTCAATTCTTGGTGACGCCAGGTAGAAAGTGACTCACTTGTGGATGGTGAAGCAGTGGAAGGTGGGTAGATGTATGGTGGTGGGTGGGCTTGGGGGAGGAGATGGGTGAGTGGGTGGATCAGAAGGATGGTGGATGGGTGGTGAAGCTGTGGAAGATAAGTAGGGGATGGTGTTGAGTGAGCTGAATATCTTTTAATACCTTTAATAAGTTTCGAGAGTTTTTCTATTCCCGGTGCCTTGCCTGAGTCAGTCTTATCTGGTGCTTGACTGGTCAACCGGGCAGTTGCTGCTGGAGGCCCACTGGCCCACATATCCATCAGTGCCTGCCTGATCTAGCACAGAGATACTTGTCCAGCTTTCTCTGGAAGACTTTTGCACTTGTCCCAGTAGGGCTTTTGATATCTTTTGGTGAGATGTTTAACAGTCTAGGACCTTGGATATTGATACAATGTTCTCTTGCACCCACGGCTCCCCTGGATACATTTTATACTTCCTTCCATATCTCTCACTCAGTATGTTGTTATCGCAGTGTGCAGATTTAGGGCCATGAAGGATGGTGGGTGAAACATCCGGGAAAATACAAAATATCACCAATAATACAGTGAGGACACTAATGGATACCCCAGAAAGTATATGATACCGAGATTTTACCCTTCATACGTAAGGATAATTTCCATCAGATTGCTAGCAGTCTTCAATAGGTGCCATGATATGCGTCTTCAAGCAATTTGTGACCAGCCAGGCTACTGGGTGACCACCATGACCGCTATGAAAATAGGTCTATGCGTAAATTGGCTAAATCACTGCAAGCTGCAAACACCAGCAGTCTGGCCGACCAGACCATCAACCGTAAGCCTGATCACAGATCAGGTTGCAAGGGCAATGATGATGAACTAGTCACGTCTGCAACAGGGGCATCTTTATTTTGTAAACGTTTCGCCATGCAGTGGTTTAATCAATACAATACAGGGACATAAACAGAAGACAGTAGAAGAGGCGGTAATAGTCCCTGATCCTCGCAGAATTATTTTCAAAAGACAACAAAAGATATGGCAATCAGCCCCAGGTGTTGACCACCTATCTTCTGAATATAATTCTGCGAGGCTGAGGGACCGATTATCTCCTCTTCTACAATCTTCCGTTTATGTCCTTATACTGTATTGATAAAAACCATTGGATGGAAAAACGTCTACAAAATACAGACACCCAGGTGTTGTGCATGATTATCAAGTTGTCAGTATTGTATGTCAGTGATTTATTATGGGTAATGTTCAGAGAGTAATACGTAACTTGGAAGTAACTGTACCGAGTAATGCAACTCCAAGGTAATTTTACCTGCCAGATTGATTAATACAATTCCAAGACAACTACCCCTGACAGGCTAAGTAATCGTGGTGGAATGTTACATTATATATTAACGCGGAAGAAGCTTATAATTAATAGCATGTTATTAATACCATGTTATTAGCGTGAGATTAGCACGTAATAAAAGTATGAACAAATAATGAGAGTAATCAATTGAGCCAGTGATTACAAAAGTCATTATTAATCTCGTCAAATATTATGGAAAGATTAATTACCGAGTGAAGCAAAAGTGGAGGACAAGAAGTGTTTATGTCCAAACTGGTGATAAATTATGAAGACAAGAAGAAAGAAGAAACAAGAGTAACAGGAGGATTATGAGAGAGAGAGAGAGAGAGAGAGAGAGAGAGAGAGAGAGAGAGAGAGAGAGAGAGAGAGAGAGAGAGAGACGCCTACAGTGGCTGATATGAATCCAGTAATTACACTAAGGAATATCTCAATAAACACTAAGGGGATCCAAGACCATCAAACACTCTTCATATGGGAAGGAGCTCGAGTGTCTTTAGGCAGAAACTTAACCTTCAAGCTGTTTCTGATCAACCAGGCTGTGACGTACATGTTGACTCGAGGAAGATACAAAATACATTTAAGAACTGAGATGATTACTTCAAATAATTACCCCCCCCCCACCAGAGAGAGATTATATTTATCTTAACCTCAAAAATCCACCAAACTGATGAGGGTCACACTGGTGATGGGGAACGAGAGAGACGCTCAAACATGTTAGTGACTCTCTTTGTGCTTCACAATACTTTATTACATGTCAACTACAGTCTGAAAACTACGCCAAGAAATAAAAAAAAAATTATTTGATTTTGATTCTTTTCAGCTTCAGTCCAAGGAAGAGTAGGGTCGGTTCAGTGTCTTGGATCAAGAGCCCCTCGGCGCATCAAGGTACCTCCCGGGAAAGGAGGAGGTGGAGGAGGAGGTCAGTGGTCCCAGTTAACAGCTTCCTTACCCCCCCCCCTCCCCAATCCCTGGTCCACATCACTTCTATGATTTCTAAACACTGACTGAATTAATTATTGATTTTAATGTGATTGACAAGGCGAGACTTGCAGAATTTGCGGAGCTCTGCGAATTTAAAATTCAATTTATTATTTAACCATGCATGCAGACTTTCCAAACACGCACAAGCTGGAACAAATGCCAATTGAAAAAAAAAAAAAAAAACATTCAAAATCAGAAAAAAATATATAAATATTTTCATAAGAGACTAAAATATCCCTCAGTTGTTGACATCCATCAAGTTGAGATATTGAATAAAAAAATCGCAAAATTTCACAAATGTCCATGAAGGTTCTCCAGGAACTGTGAAAAAAAAAAGAAGCGGAAAGTTCCAAGCCGCATGAAAACAATTTAAATATGCAACATGCCACAAATTGCACTGAGGTGCGGCAGCATCACATGCAAAAAAGTGGTCGCAGGAGAGGTGTGGGAAGACGAGGAGGAGGAGGAGGTAGGAAGGGGAGGTGGACCGCTGGCGAGGATGCAGAGAAATGGTAAAAAATACTGAGACGATGGAAAAAAAAAAGACAAAATGCAATAAAATGCAATTCTTTATTTACAACGTTTCGCCCACACAGTGAGCTTCATTAAGTCACAAACTGTGTGACTGGGTAAAGCCCACACCGTGGGCTAAAAGTTGTCAATAAAGTTTTACATTATACTGCATATGCGACTTTTCCCCAAGGCATCTGACACTTGCAGTGTGTACCGAGTCGTGACCAGTAGCCAGTACTCAGCAGTGTTCTCCACCGGGCCAAAGGCAGTACCATCTTTGTGTTCAACTTCCACCTTATAAAGAAGTGTCTCAAAATGAACATTACTGAGGAAACAGGAGGGCCACCCACCCACCCACCACACAACTTGTTGATCTACCGTAGCACATACCTGGCCCACCACCCCCCAGTCACCCACCTACCTTAAGGGTATTCGGGGATCAACGCCCCCGCCGTTCGGTCCACGACAAGGTATCTGAGTGAATCAGGGTCTGATCAACCAGGCTGTTACTGCTGGCCGCACGTAGTCCAACATACCGCACGTAGTCCAACATACGAACTACAGCCCGGTTGATCCGGCACCGACTTTAAGTATTTGT
Organism: Cherax quadricarinatus; assembly: GCF_026875155.1. NCBI lineage: Eukaryota > Metazoa > Arthropoda > Malacostraca > Decapoda > Parastacidae > Cherax > Cherax quadricarinatus. Next base: position 32,236,068 of record NC_069416.1, on the reverse strand, counting down.
CTAGCTCCCTCTTAAAGGCAGCCAGGGGTCTATTGGTAATTCCCCTTATGCCTGGTGGGAGGCTGTTGAACAATCTTGGGCCCCGGACACTTATTGCGTTTTCTCTTAGTGTACCAATGGTACCCCTACTTTTCATTAGGGGTAATGTTAGATGGTAAGGGGAATAGGTAGTATGTATGTGTGCGTGTACGTGTGCGTGTGTGTCTTTCTCGTGCCGAATAGGTAAAACTGGTCAATTAGCAAGAATTCATTTAAAATTAAGTAGTTTCTAAAATTTTCTCTTACGTTTAAAAATATATTTTTTCCATTTATGTTAATAGAAATTTAAAAATTTTTGTACCAAAAGCACCTTAGAAAACTTACTTAACCTTATTATAACAAGCGCAATTTAATTTATCCTAATGATTTTTGCGAAATTATTGTATACACAAATTTTCGTTTGCCTTATTCGGCAAGAAGAGTGTTGTCGAATAAGGCAAGCTTCATCTTCATCGCTTGCTCTTCTTGCTGAATAAGGCAAGAAGAGCAAGCGATGAAGCGATGATGATGATGATGATGATGAACCTTGTCTTATCAGCAACGTTCTTCTTGCAGAATTAGGCAAGCGAAAATTTGTGTATGCAGTAATTTCACAAAAATCATTCTGAACCTAACGAATAAAAATATATTAGTGTTTATTATTAAATTATTGTAAACTTATCTAAAATATATTTATTTGGGTTAGGCTAAATTAAATTGCGCTTGTTATAATAAGGTTAGGTAAGTTTTTTGTTCTTTTGGTACAAAAATTTTATTTTTTACATTAACATAAATGGAAAAAATGTTTAAACCTAAGATAATTTTTTTAAAAAGGACTTAATTTTAAACGAGTTCTTGCTAATTGACCAATTTTAACTATTCGGCACGACATTATATATGTACGTGTGTGTAGCACCAGCCAATCTGGCTGGTGCTACACACTATCATTTTCGGAAAACGTACCCTACTTCTCCTGTTGATGCCTTTGCAACATTGCACAGCTCCTGATGATGCACTGAGAAGTGTGAAAGTACTTGAGCTAAAAAATTTCCATCCATCGTGGTTTGTCTTGCATTGTTAATATCGCCTGTCTGCGATTGTTTTGTGTGTGTATATATATATATATATATATATATATATATATATATATATATATATATATATATATATATATGTATATATACATACACATATACACGCACAAACACTGATCTCTGGATGAAGGAGACTCGAACCTACGAACCTTGGAACAAGGTACGCAGTACTATACCATTCTCACCACACTGGACCAATACCTTGGCGTCCAGCTTGCGCTAAACATCTATATATATATATATATATATATACATATATTATATATATATATATATACATTATGTATATATATATATATATATATATATATATTATATTATATATATATATATATATATATATATATATATATATATATATATATATATATATATAAAATATATATATATATATATATATATATATATATATATATATATATATATATATACATATATATATATATATATATATATATATATATATATATATATATATATATATATATAGGGATGATCGCCCGCCTTGTGGTCCGGTCTCAGACGACAGTCACATATACAAACAAGCCAATGACACTTACCTTTGTCCACAACATGCAAATTAACAGTAAGAGCTTTTACACGACGAAGCATGAAACAACCCGAGCACCCACCCACACCCACACCCACGCACGCACGCACGCGCGCCACACACACACACACACACACACACACACACACACACACACACACACACACACACACACACACACACACACACACACACACACACACACACACACACAATCATCAGCTGGACGTCAGGTTTCCTTAGCATAGTAGCGACTTACCTGAAAGAAAAAGAAATAATTGTTAGACAATTGATGTAATATTATAATTTTTATTATTATTATTATTATTATTTATTGAGGTTTAATATTTTTACAAGTGATCGAAATTGTACTAAATACTTCAGTAGTATTTTGTTAGTGGGACTTAAAAAAAATGTTGATACACGACTGTGTTGAATGTTTGTATTTTATTTTTGAATATTAGATACGAGAGAATGTTTAAGTGTCTTACGGTATTCAGTGTTACATGGGAATGTTTGCTCTGGTGGCCTGGTGGTTAACGCTCTCGCTTCACACGGTGAGGGCCTGGGTTCGATTCCCAGCCAGAGTAGAAACATTGGACGTGTTTCTTTCCACCTGTTGTCTATGTTCCCCATCAGTAAAATGGGTACCTGGGTGTTAGTCGACTGGTGTGGGTCGCATCCTGGGACACTGACCTAAGGAGGCCTGGTCACAGACCGGGCCGCGGGGGCGTTGACCCCCGGAACTCTCTCCAGATAAACTCCAGATAATAATCATGTTGACTTTTACAAAAGAGAGAATGTTTAGAAAGAATCTTCTCTTGTGAAAGTTGAAAACCACCAAATGTTATGCCCCATCATTCCTCCCCTTCCATTCTCCGTCCCTTTCCCATAATTATTATCTCTTGTTCTTGAACCTCTCTTGCAGTCTCTGTCTCTTAATATTTCACCTGTCCCCGTTGCCTTCACTCCCGTCTATCTCAGTTCTCCAATTCGTCTCTCATTTGTCGTCTCCCTCTTTTATCATCTAATTGTATTCCCACCTTCCACCCGCCTCCTGTCATCCGTCACGGCTATCAGCTTTCCATCTGGGAGTAGATTTCATTTATACCTGTCTGTAGGCCTGCCTTCTTTCCTCTATCCCGCCTCTCCCTCCATCTCTCGTCTCTCTCCAACCATCCTCTCCCTCCCTCCATCCGCCGAGCCGCGACAAGGAGGTGAAGGGCAGCATTTTATGGCACGTGGATTCTGTTGGCCGTAGTCGACAAGATGAACTTCTTGTCGAAGGGAGCAAGGGGTCAGAGTGAGAGAGAGAGAGAGAGAGAGAGAATCATAACGCATTTTAACCTAACTTAAAGAAAATATTTCTAAGTTTGCAAGGGCTGTTAAGAAACTGCCATTGGTAATCTTATAAGTAACTTTTGACATTACCTTTGAATATACCTTTGAAGAGTTTCGAGAGAGTATCTACTCTCTGAGCCCGACCATGGGCGGGGCTACTAGACACACACACACGCGCGCACACGCGCACACACGCACACCCCACACACACACACACACACACACACACACACACACACACACACACACACACACACACACACACACGCGCGCGCGCGCACACACAAGGCCAGGAGCCGAGTCTCGACCCCTGCAACCACAATTAGGTGAGTACACACACAGAATATTCTTCCCCTCTAGTGATAAACCTTCAACACTGCTACATCTAAAAATTTATCAAATTTCGACCGTAAAATTTCCTTTAAAAATTCCCAGGGAAGCCCGAACTGCCTTGGGATTTTAAATTCAACCTTCATTCATCTCTTAATTGGAGAGATTATAATTAGCGATAATGATTATTAATTACTTATAATGAAGCGTAATTAAGGTGAACGTCAGGTAAACACGCCCGCTTCTGTTTTGTTGGGGTTCAGCAACGGCATAATCAAGACTGTTCAACCAGGCTGTTGTTGTCGGCAGCTCGCTGGCCCACGTATCCATCCATTCCACCCACCCATCCACTCCAGGCTGTGATGGCTGTGTAGATCACTAGCAGCAACAGTTTGGTAGGGCTCCTGGAGGTTACCTGGAGGTTATTCCGGGGATCAACGCCCCCGCGGCCCGGTCCACGACCAGGCCTCCCGATGGATCAGGGCCTGATCAACTAGGCTGTTACTGCTGGCCGCACGCAGTCCGACGTACGAGCCACAGCCCGGCTGATCCGGCACTGACTTTAGGTATCTGTCCAGCTCTCTCTTGAAGGCAGCCAGGGGTTTATTGGCAATTCCCCTAATGCTTGATGGGAGGCTGTTGAACAGTCTTGGGCCCCGGACACTTATGGTGTTTTCGACGAGAATTCCGGTCAAAGGACGAGGTTGCAGGGTATAAAAACCCTCGAAATATGTCACAGGTATATCATGGGAACCGCCCACTCCATTTATCTACTCCATTTACCCACTATGCTTATTGATCCACAAGCCTGTCCACCCACCTATCCACCCACTCCATTTATCCGCCTACTCCTCAACCCCTTCTGCTTATCCACTCCATCCACACACTCCATTTATCCACTTCATCCACTCACTCATCCACTCCATCCACACGCTACATTTATCCACTCCATCCACACGCTACATTTATCCACTCCATCCACACACTACATTTATCCACTCCATCCACACGCTACATTTATCCACTCCATCCACACGCTACATTTATCCACTCCATCCCACACTACATTTATCCACTCCATCCACACGCTACATTTATCCACTCCATCCACACACTACATTTATCCACTCCATCCACACACTACATTTATCCACTTCATCCACTCACTCATCCACTCCATCCACACGCTACATTTATCCACTCCATCCACACGCTACATTTATCCACTCCATCCACACACTACATTTATCCACTCCATCCACACACTACATTTATCCACTCCATCCACACACTACATTTATCCACTCCATCCACACACTCTAACATAAAAGGAACATTAAGAAAGTTTTCAGTGCCAAGTCAGGCTGACCTTCTGAGTTCAGAAGTGTTCTGGAGGATACAAGACTCCATACATATTTTACATTACTTGTCTGTTTGTCTCTGTGTCTGTGTATCTGTCTGTCCTCATGTGTCTGCTTACCTGTCTGCGTTTGTCTGGTATTGTATCTGACTGTCGTCCTCTCTCTCTCTCTCTCCTCTCTCTCTCTCTCTCTCTCTCTCTCTCTCTCTCTCTCTCTCTCTCTCTCTCAGGTTATGAAATCCTATCTTAATTTACAAACTAACAGCTATTACCTACCTCTACTCATCTGAAAGCCTTTTTCTTATTATGAGACAAATAGGGAATAGGATGAAGTTGGAGCCATCTGTGGGTCAGAGATTTCATTTAGCCAACTAACTTTTTTTCATCGATGTCATTATGCTGTACCAACTTCGATGTTATTATGCTGTACCAACATCGATGTCATTATGCTGTACCAACATCGATGTCATTATGCTGTACCAACATCGATGTCATTATGCTGTACCAACATCGATGTCATTATGCTGTACCAACATCGATGTCATTATGCTGTACCAACATCGATGTCATTATGCTGTACCAACATAGTTCCAGACTCGAGTCATTTGCAAATGATACTAAAATAAGATGAGAAGTCACCTCGGTAGAAGACACTGAAAAATTGTAACAAGATATAAACAGGATTTTCCAGTGGGCAGCGGAGACCGTAACTTTCAATAATAAGTTCCAGCTGCTTAGGTGTGGAAAGAATGAAGAACTCAAACAGGAGACATAAAAGACCTGGGAGTAATTTTGTCAGCTGACCTTCCATTCAAAGAACACGAGACCAATGTCACAACAACCAGGAAGACGATAGGGTGGATAATGAGAACATTCAAAACGAGGGGAAAAAGTGCCAGTGGTAACAGTTTTCAAACCGTTTGTGCTCTCTCGTTTGGAATATTGCTTGGTGTTGATGGCCCCGTCAGGGCAGGAGAAAAATCAGAACCGGAACACTTCAGAGATCGTTTACGGCCCGCGTAAAGCCAATAAAGATTTAATTTACTGGGAGCATCTTAAAATCCTAAATACGTACTTACTGGAGCGAAGGAGAGATTCATGATAATATATATCTGCAAAGTCTTTGAGGGCCTTGTCCTAAATCTGTATACTTCAATGGGCACATTACGGCAACACTGTATCAGTATCCGTGGCCCAAGACTATTCAGTATCTTACAGAAGATATCAGAAACTCTGCTTGGACAAGTGCTGAAGTCTTCAAAAAAAGCTGGACTAATGTCTTCGCCAAGTGCCAAATCGACGAGACTGTGATGGATATATGGGTCAGGGGGCCAGCAGCAACAACAGCTTGGTTGACCAGGCAAGCACCAGACAAACCTGGGAGTAGAAAACCTCTCGGAACTCGTCAAAGTATATCAAAGATAAAGGTAAGGGACCAGGTAATAAGACTCAAGGAGGAAGGAGGTGTACTAACAAAGTTAAGGCACAGTTAACAGTTTAGGTACAACCAGACCCTGGAGGCCAGGAACCAGTAGAATCAATCTATAACAGTTAAGAGGTAGGTTGTGCTGTGAATCGACCCTTCCAAACCTAAGTAGGTGAGTACAACTGGGTGAATACACACACACACACACACACACACACACACACACACACACACACACACACACACACACACACGAGTTGCCCGCCTCAAATGTGATTAGCGGCAACCATAAAGTTTCTTTAAACTTAGGCAACTAGTGCTTAGGCCTTCACGTTTGCTATAGGCCTACATTCACGGGTAGCTAGCACATTCCTGCCTCCCCTCCTACGACAGCCTCGGTACTCCGTCGTCGCAGGTTCCTTTGACTTTTATAATTCTATTTTTATCGTCTTGTGTAATTACGCCTCGTGCCACTCTACCAGTTGTTTGTTTGGTCTAGGTCACTTGGTCCGTTACTTAGTTTATGTCACTTGGTGGTCTGCTTCGACTCGTCTGTTCTTAAGTGTGGTCTGTCAGTTGGCATCTTCTGATGTTGCGACAATAGTTGTGGCGGTGGCAGTCAAGAATGCCAGTGTGTACACTAGTCTGACTTCTTGAGTCCTCTCATTCCTACTCTTTATAACCGTATGTGGAATTTTCCCTCCTCTTTTTCACATCTACTTCATTCACTTTCCTGCTACAGTGAGACTGAGAAAGTATTTTTTAGCACAGTGACTTGTGTGTTTAGCTGCCATGTATGATTCATAGTTTCTAATCCTCACATTTCATACACTCTTCAATCATACATCGTTCCCTCTTTTTGGCTCGTCAAGGTTCAAGTTCTTGAGCTTCGCCTCATAGTGGACACCCACAACTCTGGAACTTGTCTAGTTACAAACTTTTAGACCTTTTAAAACGACATTGCAATTCTTTCTGATTTAACGCCAACAGCCACTTTTTTGATCACAGCTGCAACCTGCTAAAGTTTACCAAGCCATCTTTGCCCTCCCGTATTTATAGAACACTGTACACTGTGTACCTCAGGTCCATACTGGAGTATGCAGCACCAGTTTAGAACCCACACCTGGTCAAGCACGTCAAGAAGTTAGAGAAAGTACAAAGGTTTGCAACAAGGCTAGTTCCGGAGCTCAGGGGAATGTCCTACGATGAAAGGTTAAGGGAAATCGGACTGACGACACTGGAGGACAGAAGGGTCAGGAAAGACATGATAACGACATACAAAATACCGCGTGGAATAGATAAGGTGGACAGAGACAGGATGTTCCAGAGAGGGGACACAGAAACAAGGGGTAACAATTGGAAGCTGAATACTCAGACAAGTCACAGGGATGTTAGGAAGGATGTCTTTAGTCATAGAGTTGTCAGGAAGTGGAATAGTCTAGCAAATGATGTAGTGGAGGCAGGGAACCATAAATAGCTTGAAGACGAGGTATGACAAAGCTCAGGAAGCAGAGAGAGGACCTAGTAGCGATCAGTGAAGAGGCGGGGCCAGGAGCTGAGTTTCAACCCCTGCAACCACAATTAGGTGAGTACAGTTAGGTGAGTACACACACTGGCACTGATTCCCCATGGCAGGTCATTTACAAATATAGTGACCATTATCCTGATAAAGAGTGAACCTACATATTACTCTCGTCTATCCAAACACCTTATCCAATACTATCTCTTTTTCTTGTACTACTTGTTCCATTACAAGCCTTCCATTTTCAGTCCTGCTTCCTCTTACCTGGTGAATCAGTCTCCGGTGGGAGACTGCGTCAAATGTTTTCTTGGAGTCCAGGAAGAGGCAGTCCATTCATCTCTGTCACTCAAGTGGGTTTGTCAAACAGGATCTCTCGATCCTGAATCCATGTTGGTTTATATCTGTGATGCAGCCTCTCTCACAAGTGCTCCAGTATCACCTCCTGGCAATGTTCTCCATTACCTTGCACAGGATGCATATCAGTGATAGCAGTCTGTACAACAGAGCATTATCCGTGCGTGCGTGTGACCCCGCGTATATGCATCTGTGTGTACGAGTATGCGTCCATGTGAGTGCCTTTGTGAGAGTCTTTACTGGCGTTCCAGTGCTCGCAAATAGATGCGAGCTTGCGTGCGCGCGGCCATATGTATGTGTGTGTGTGTGCGTGTATACATGTGTGTGTTGTGTATATGTATGTGTGTATGTGTGTGTATGTGTGTGTATGTGTATGTGTGTATGTATGTGTGTGTGTGTGTGTGTGTGTGTGTGTGTGTGTGTGCGAGTATATATGTGTATGTGCGTGTATATATGTGTATGTGCGTGTGTGTGTGTGTGTGTGTGTGTGTGTGTGTGTGTGTGTGTGTGTGTGTGTGTGTGTGTGTGTGTGTGTGTGTGTGTGTGTATGTGTGTGTATGTGTGTATGTATGTGTGTGTGTGTGTGTGGTGTGTGTGTGTGTGTGTGTGTGTGTGTGTGTGTGTGTGTGTGTGTGTGTGTGTGTGTATGCGCAAGTGTAAACACAACCATCGCCATGACACACGTTGGAATCTCAGACATTCCTGTCTTCCTCTCAAGGGTCCCAACTCTCATACCTTTACTCAGTATTTCCAAACTTAGTACCTGCCACCCCACCACTGTTCCTGCCACCCCACCACCGTTCCTGCCACCCCACCACCGTTCCAGCCACCCCGCTACTGCTCCTGCCACCCAACCACCGCTCCTGCCACCTGACCACCGTTCTAGTCACACCACCACCGTTTCTGCCACCCCACCACCGTTCCAGCCACACCACCACCGTTCCAGCCACACCACCACCGTTCCAGCAACCCCATCACCGTTCCAGCGACCCCACCACCGTTCCAGCGACCCCACCACCGTTCTTGCCACACTACCACCGTTCCTGCCACCCCACCACCGTTCCAGCGACCCCACCACCGTTCCTGCCACCCTGTGCAGAAATTTTCTCCAGGAGGGGGTATCAGCCCCCTTCAGCCCTGAGGGGCCCAGCCCTCTCAGAAGGGACAAAATCTTGTTTACTGCTATAGAAAGTAATTGATCCCAGATGCAGTACCAGTATGCGACTTGTGGTCAAGCGACCGCCGCTCCGTGCAAGACTCCAGTGTTGCAAAGTGTATTTTAATAAAAGACAGTCCATCTCTTACCTTAGCAGGACAATTAAGGAAAATCCTGCTCCCACTTTATCACCATGGTAAAGATAGTGGACATTGTTGTCTATGCTTAAGACAGCAAGATTCAAGTATTCTGCTTTGCTTCATGGAGGAAGTGGCAAGGAAGCAAAAGTACTAGGTCAGCTTTTCCTTTATGTGCTAGGGGCAGTGATGGTGTATGAGGCTGTGGTGTCTTCAGATTACTTTTGACTCTACTGAGAGTCACACTGACGCAAAGATAACCAACAAAGAACACTGATCCATGCGTTAGTGTGAACAAAACACAATAAACACTTAAGAGAAGTGTGATCAGCTTCTTTAGTGATAAGATTGTGAACAATAAAGACAAATCTTGTGGAACAGTGTACCAGTGTGCGTATTCCTAGACTATGGAAGACGTGGACATCCAAGGACACTTCAGCTTCTATCAAGTCACCGATACCTGTTGAAGGTGTGAAGAACACCATAGCTCACGCTACAAGAGCAAGGTAGGTTACGAATTTCTTGTAGTATGGGGAACTGTGCAGTTCTTGAGTTGCAAGGAGTTTGTAATCAACCTATAGTCGGCAGTGAGATGCGGACTTTTGAGTCCACACAAGTAGGTTTGTCAGCAATCCGTAAATGAAATATGCTGACATAACACCCCCTAGGGGTGTTATGTCAGCATATTTCATTTACGGATCTATTACAGCCCGTTGAGAGATGATCATGACAACAGTTCAATACCTCGTCTGCAGGGGCGGCTGTGTAGACGATTTGCTGTCTTTTATCAGCTAAGTATTCCCTATATTTAAAATTATAAACTTAGCTGGTAACAAATTCCTCAACACACCCCACCACCGTTCGTGCCACACCACTACCACCGTTTCTGCTACCCCACCACCATTCCAGCCACCCCACCACCGTTCCTGCTACCCCACCACCATTCATGCCACACCACTACCACCATTCCAGCCACACCACCGCCGTTCCTGCCACCCCACCACCGTTCCTGCCACCCCAGCATCATTCCTGTCACTCCACCACCGTTCCTGCCACCCCACCACCGTTCCAGCCACCCCACCACCGTTCGTGCAACACCACTACCACCGTTCCTGCCACCCCACCACCGTTCCTGCCACCCCACCACCGTTCCAGCCACCCCACTACGCTCCTGCCACCCAACCACCGTTCCTGCCACCCCAGCATCATTCCTGCCACCCCACCACCGTTCCTGCCACCCCAGCACCATTCCTGTCACCCCCACCACCGTTCCTGCCACCCCCACCACCGTTCCTGCCACCCCACCACCGTTCCTGCCACCCCCACCACCATTCCAGCCACCCCACCACCATTCTTTTCACCCCAGCACCATTCCTGTCACCCCCAACACCGTTCCTGCCACCCCACCCCCTTTCCCAGCCACACCACCACCACCGTTCCAGCCACACCACCACCCTGTTCCAGCCACACCACCACCACCGTTCCAGCCACACCACCACCACCGTTCCAGCCACACCACCAGCGTTCCAGCCACCCCACCACCGTTCCTGCCACCCCACCACCGTTCCTGCCACCCCACCACCATTCCTGCCACACCACTACCACCGTTCCAGGCATCCCACCACCGTTCCTGCTAACCCACCACCATTCCAGCCACCCCACCACCGTTTCTTTTTATCATCAACATGGAGGAACGCTAAACTCGGATGGACTATACAGCGCCTGTGGAGGAGGGGAAGAAAGGGATGTAAGGCATTCAGGCTTAATTCAAAGAACTGGTACACAGACTTAATTCTCTAGATCAAGAGCCCTTCACCAACATGAAGGAACCTCCCTTGAGGGGTATAGGTGAATAAGCAGAAAGGTGGACGAGGGACTCGAACCGCTCTTAGTAAGATCGTAAGTTATTGACTAGTCTGGGGACACGGACGTTGATACAGTTTCCCTTCATTGTGGCCCAGGTCTGGACTCTGGGTGTAGAAAAAACTCTCGAAACTCATCAAGGGTACATCAAAGGTAGAGGTTTATTATTAAATGTCATTCAGTGTAAAAACTATATACCAAACGAAGCATTTGCTAACTTTTTTCTTACAGGGATCATCAACACCCCATGTTCCACAGTTCATTAGTTGCTCCTTGATTTCCAGTTACTGTTTAAAGCTTATTAAACAGTCACTTTTTTTACTGTCTAGGCAAAAGTGAAATACTGTTAAGCAAATGGGCTGTAATTTCGCAAGTCCCAGGATTGTTGCATCCCTAAAACGCCAGTTCCAGGATTGTTGCATCCCTAAACCACTAATCCCAGAATTGTTGCATACCTAAACCACTATTCCCAGGATTGTTGCTTCCCTAAATTGCCAGTCTCAGGATTGCTGCATCCCTAAAGAACCAGTTTCAGGATTGTTGCATCTCTAAAATGCCAGTCCCAGGATTGTTGCATCCCAAAACCACTAGTCCCAGGATTGTTGCATCCCAAAACCACTAGTCCCATGATTGTTGCATCCCTAAACCACTAGTCCCAGGATTGTTGCATCCCTAAACCACTAGTCCCAGGATTGTTGCATCCCTAAACCACTAGTCTCAGGATTGTTGCATCCCTAAACCACTAGTCCAAGGATTGTTGCAACCCTAAACCACTAGTCCCAGGATTGTTGCTTCTCTAAATTGCCAGTCCCAGGATTGTTGCATCCCTAAATCACTAGTCCCAGAATTGTTGCATCCCTAAAACGCCAGTCTCAGGATTGTTGCATCTCTAAAATGCCAGTCCCAGGATTGTTGCATACCAAAACCACTAGTCCAAGGATTGTTGCATCCCTAAACCACTAGTCCCAGGATTGTTGCATCCCTAAACCACTAGTCCCAGGATTGTTGCATCCCTAAACCACTAGTCCCAGGATTGTTGCATCCCTAAACCACTAGTCCCATGATTGTTGCATCCCTAAACCACTAGTCCCAGGATTGTTGCATCCCTAAACCACTAGTCCCAGGATTGTTGCATCCCTAAACCACTAGTCTCAGGATTGTTGCATCCCTAAACCACTAGTCCAAGGATTATTGCAACCCTAAACCACTAGTCCCAGGATTGTTGCTTCTCTAAATTGCCAGTCCCAGGATTGTTGCATCCCTAAATCACTAGTCCCAGAATTGTTGCATCCCTAAAACGCCAGTTTCAGGATTGTTGCATCTCTAAAATGCCAGTCCCAGGATTGTTGCATCCCAAAACCACTAGTCCAAGGATTGTTGCATCCCTAAACCACTAGTCCAAGGGTTGTTGCATCCCTAAACCACTAGTCCAAGGGTTGTTGCATCCCTAAAACGCCAGTCTCAGGATTGTTGCATCCCTAAAGAACCAGTCTCAGCACTGTTGCAAATACCTCTAGCCACTGTCTCCTTAAGCCACTAGTCTCAGGATCGTTGATCACTAAAACGCCAGTCCCAGGACTGTTGCATCCCTAAACCACTAGTCTCAGGATTGTTGCATACCTAAAAAAACCAGTCCCCAGGATTGTTATATTTCTAAAATTCCAGTCCCAGGATTGTTGCATTCCTAAAGAACCAGTCCCAGGATTATTGCATTCCTAAGCTATCATTCCCAGGATTGAATCCCTAAACCACTAACTCCAGAATTCCTATATTCCTAAACCTCCAGTCTCAGGCTTCCAGTATCCTTAAGCCTCCAGTCTTAGGATTCCAGTATCCCTAACCCCCCTCGTCTCAGGCTTTCAATATCCCTGAACCCCCTCGTATCCCTAGAACCCCAGTCTCACGCTTCCAGTATCCCTAGAACCCCAGTCTCACGCTTCCAGTATCCCTAGAACCCAAGTCTCACGCTTCCAGTATCCCTAAACCCCAGTCTCAGAATTTTAGTATCCTAGAACCCCAGTCTCACGCTTCCAGTTTTCCCAGAACCCTAGTCTCACGCTTCCAGTAACCCTAGAACCCCAGTCTCACGCTTCCAGTATCCCTAGAACCCCAGTCTTACGCTTCCAGTATCCCTAAACCCCTAGTCTCACGCTTCCAGTATCCCTAGAACCCCAGTCTCACGCTTCCAGTATCCCTAGAACCCCAGTCTCAGGCTTCCAGTATCCCTAGAACCCCAGTCTCAGGCTTCCAGTATCCCTAGAACCCCAGTCTCACGCTTCCAGTATCCCTAGAACCCCAGTCTCACGCTTCCAGTATCCCTAAACCCCTAGTCTCAGGCTTCCAGTATCCCTAAAACCCTAGTCTCAGGCTTCCAGTATCTCAAACCCCAGTCTCATGCTTCCAGTATCCCTAGAACTCCAGTCTCACGCTTCCAGTATCCCTAGAACCCCAGTCTCACGCTTCAGTATCCTAGAACCAGTCTCACTGCTTCAGTATCCCTGAACCCCAGTCTCACGTTGCCATACCTGAACCCCATCTTGTACCTAACAATATCTGAACCACCATTTTCTGACATAACCTGAACCACCATCTTGCATACCTGAAACACCATCTTACATACCTGAACCACCATCTTCATACCTGAACCACCATCTTACATACCTGAACCACCATCTTACATACCTGAACCACCATCTTGCATACCTGAACCACCATCTTGCATACCTGAACCACCATCTTGCATACCTGAACCACCATCTTACATACCTTAACCACCATCTTACATACCTTAACCACCATCTTACATACCTTAACCACCATCTTACATACCTTAACCACCATCTTACATACCTTAACCACCATCTTACATACCTTAACCACCATCTTACATACCTTAACCACCATCTTACATACCTTAACCACCATCTTACATACCTTAACCACCATCTTACATACCTTAACCACCATCTTACATACCTTAACCACATCTTACATACTTGAACCACCATCTTACATACCTGAACCAGCATCTTACATACCTGAACCAGCATCTTACATACCTGAACCAGCATCTTACATACCTGAACCAGCATCTTACATACCTGAACCAGCATCTTACATACCTGAACCAGCATCTTACCACCATATTACACACTTGAACCACCATCTCTTGGCTTTATTCATACTCTCAAACTTCTTCCTCGTCACACAATTCCATCTGCCTCATACCTCCTTCATTCACCCTTTTCTACCTCTCCACCTGGTATCATTTTTTAACTATTACTGAACTTCAAAAGCATTCTACTACCCTCTCTCCCTCTTCCCTATTTTTACACCTGGTGCCTCAGTACTTTCTGTCATTGAAGGCATTTACCTTTCATTCTTTCTTTTTCTCTGTGCCTTTCCCATTCAATTTTTGGCAACTTACAAGTTTATCTTCCCCCTTTCCCTCCTCCGTACTGCCTTCAGGGACGCTTGACATCTCTGCACAATAACATTTAAAAGTAATTCCTTTCCAAACTATATAAACACACCTTCATTAACCTGCTATTACTTGCGTCTTGGATGGACGGAGAAGGAATGTAAGGGACCTGGGGATAATCATGTCGGAAGATCTTACCTTCAAGGAACACAAGAATGTTACTGTCACAACTGAGATGATGATGATAGGCTGGATAAGAACCCTCAAAACACGAGACGACAAGCCGAAGATGATAATACTGTTTAAGGCGGCACTTGTACTCTCTAAAGACTGGAATATTGCTAATTCTAAACGACGTACTGCCGAAAATAGTAAAGAGTCAGGTTTCAAAGACGTTTTTATGGAGACAACGTTCCGCTTTAAGACTCGATAAAACTCTCCACGGAGCGAGACGTTGTTCCAGTAAGAAGTGTAGAAGCACTTCTTATTGGAGAAGTCTTCAGGTAGAGTACTCAACAGCTGCATCCTGAGTTAACATGAAAACATAAGAACATAAGTAAGAAGGAACACTGCAGCAGGCCTACTGGCCCATGTGAGGCAGGTCTAAGTCTCCAACCGGCTTAAGCCAATGACCCAACCTAGTCAGGTCAGGTCACAAACTCGGTTATATTCCGCTGTGGCTAGTATTTTAATGTGATGGAAGTTAGCTTGGGTGATGAGTGAGAGGTTTTTGGGCTGAGAGACGCTGGCATAAATCTGGCATATTAAAAATTAATAATTGATGGGGTGAAACACTGAATAAGAAACAATCCAGTGAAATCGTGAAACACTCTTGTCTAAGATTGTGGATAATTAAATCTACTAGAAAAGGATCCAATTTGTATAGCCTCTGGCTCACGTTGACAAAGCATGACTCTCACGCTTTTTAACAGAAGATTCCATTATGTTTATCTTTATGATCGAAATGCTAGGGATGTTGGTGGGTGTGAGTTGGTCCTGCCTGGCATGGGTTCGTAGGCCTGCTGCAGTCTGGCTTATCATATTTAACAAAGCCTGCTGTGCAATAGAAATTTCCAGTTACTGTAATCTGTCTTGTATCTTATTTACAACTCGTTTGTATTCTCCATACCATCCCAAATACAGTATGCCTGTTATTGAACTGTGACTGATTCTTGGAGCATGACTGACCAGTCATAAACCCAAGTTCCTAATGAAATCTCTCCCGGTACCCCAACATTCTCTTCCTGTCTTCGTCAGAACTTTGGAGAATATCCACGTTCGAGATACTGATACACTTCAGTTGCTTCTGTATATGCAGTAGATAACACACTGACATCTGTTCAGTGTCGTGGTATCACTGCCTTCCGCTGCTACCTACCCCAACCTCTCACAGTCCCTCATTTATATCCTGCCCTCATTATTGTGCCCATCCCAGACTTCCTTTCCCTTACACCTCCCTACTTCACCCTACATTTACCTACCCCACGACATATTTAAGACAGTCTTCTCTTATCACATGTCATCCCCTCTTTTTATTTCCACTTATTGTAATCTCTGCATTATTTTGTTTGAAATTCCCAATCCTGTCTAGTCCCTTATGGCTTCTCCCATCCACCCACAATAGGCGCCTCTCCCTTCTTCACCCTCTACCCCATCCACCCAAAACCCCTCCCCACGACATATCCTACCCCATTGTTCCAGGGACAATGACACAGGCCAACATGGTTACACTTCTGGCTGTTAATTTCCGCTGCCTTAACAAGGTACTTCTGTGTCTCCCTGCTACACTATAATACACAACTCTTGTTACTGCATACCATTATCATTATTATTATTATTATTATTTTATGACGAATAAGTGTCTGTTATTCAGTGGTGTGAAGAAACCGAACAATAATATCATGACCTATTTAATTTTACAGGGAGGGCCAGTCAGCCACAGGAGGGCAGGAGCGACGAGAGAGAGAGAGAGAGAGAGAGAGAGAGAGAGAGAGAGAGAGAGAGAGAGAGAGAGAGAGAGAGAGAGAGAGAGAGAGAGAGAGAGAACTTTGGAGTCGCTGGCTCTGCACTATGTCTCCTTAGTGAATATTTTATTTTTATGCTTTAATTATTTTCTTTTAAGGCCCTAGCGTGTGGAATGGCCTGTGTTTTGGAAAATTATATACGTATATATATATATATATATATATATATATATATATATTATATATATATATATATATGATTTAGTGTGTGTGTGTGTGTGTGTGTGTGTGTGTGTGTGTGTGTGTGTGTGTGTGTGTGTGACCCCGAATGAGTGGTATTGATCAATAACAACACTGCACTAGCCAAGGACTCAAATCCATGCTGCTTTGGCCAATACCATTCGTTCGTGGCCACAATAATATAAAATACTGCTCGTTGAACTAGTACACCAAACAGGGACTAGAATGAAATTAGCCTAGAGTCATCCACACCATCGTGTGTCTCTGGGTAGCGAGTACAGCATTCAATTCCGCTGGATGCGCTACTCTTAATGATCGTATGGTCCAGTGGATAAGGGCGTCATGTGTTTTCGCCCACCATGAGGCAGGCCAAAGCAGCATGGGTTCGAGTCCTTATATATATATATATATATATATATATATATAATATATATATATTATATATATATATATATTATATATATAATATAATATATATATATAGTGAAGGGATTCAGGGAAACCGGAAAAGTAATGTGAAGATCTGATAGTGACACAACAGTGCCACTATCACATCTGCAAAGAATATGATAGTATGGATAATGAGAACGTTCAAGACAAGAGATGCCAAGCCCATGATGATCCTTTTTAAATCACTTGTTCTCTCTAGGCTGGAATACTGCTGTACATTAATATCTCCATTCAAAGCAGGTCAAATTACAGATCGAGAGAATGTACAAAGAACCTTTACTGCATATAAGTTCCGTCAAACGCTTGAAAGCACTTGTACTCGCTGGAGCGCAGGCGAGAGAGATACATCATAATCCACAATTGGAAAATCCTAGAAAGAATGGTCCCTAATCTGCACACAGAACTCACTCCCTACGAAAGCAAAAGACTTGACACTAGGTGCAAATACCCCCACTGAAAAGTAGGGGGCACCACTGGTACACTAAGAGAAAACACAAGTGTGTGGGGCACACAACTGTTCAAGAGCTTCCCACCAGCCATAAGGGGAATTATCAATAGGCCCCTGGCTGCCTTCAACAGGGAGCTGGACGGATATATTAAAGTCTGTGCTGGATCAGCTTGGCTGTGGTTCATATGTTGGACTACATAGGGCCAGCAGTAACAGCCTGGATGATCAGCCCCTGATCCACTGGGAGACCTGGCCGTGGACCAGGCCGGGGGGACATTGATCCCCAGAATACCCTCCAGGTAGACTCCAGGCAAATATGAGAAAAAATGCCAGCTGGTCTCAGTTACATCAGTTACCAGCTTACAGCTATATCAGCCTTGAGAAAACGATGGCAAGTACATTTCCTTCCATGAAAACAAATGATGGTGTCTAGGCACATAATGGTAATGCTGGGGCAGTGATAAGAATGAATGGGGAGATTGTTGGAATCTAGGGATGAGGTTATCCTAGGGTGAAATATGTGAAATTTGTTACCAAATTGACCATGAAGAATCACAGTAAATCTTGAAATCAAAGCGGCCAAGAAGCTTACGAATTTCGCATCTGTTCGACAGTAGATGCTACAAAGCTATACGAGACAAGTGTCCTTACACATTGAGTATGTTCCACTTTCTTGGATTGCCTGCACCCTATCTTATCTATGACTTCAGAATAGAGAACAGAGCAAGACGATTCATCTTTTGTCTAGATCCGGCCTAGACAGGTCTTACATTTCAGCAGAGCCTTTAACACCAGAGGGATGTGGGTGAACTTACAAGGCCAATGTTGTCCAGGTCCCACACTTAACTCCACTTCATCTGAGGTCATTTATCCCTAGTATGACCCGAGTCTAGAATATGTTCATACAACATAATGACATCGATGAAATAGTCAGTTGACCAAATAAAATCACTGGCCCAGAGATGGCCCCAACTTTACCTCATTCTGTGTGTGTATGTTTCATAACAATAAAAGCTCTTAGCTTTTAAGGAAAGATTGGAACACTCAGCGTAACGTTGTAAAACCCTAGGCCTAGTGTAAAAAACGAGAGGGACAGAGAGAGGGAGGGATGGAAAGAGAGAGAAAGAGAGACTAAAAATCAGCAAGTGAAGGTTAAAGATAATTACGCAAAATACAAAATGCAAATTTTAGACTCAAGAGCCCAGAAGAGTACAGCCGAGTAATTTCTAAACATTAGAAACTACTAAATTCTCCATGAGAGCAACATCAATCTCTCGCAACATTGATGAAGGTAACGATATCTTCATCCCACCACATGGCTAGTAATAGCATTTTCATGTTCGAGGCCTATACGCCCAATACAGATTAAGAATTAAAAAAAATCCATTATCACTGGCTTTTGATATATTTTTATTTTCCTTCACTTCCCTTCGTCAACGTTTTCTCTATCTCCTACCTTTTCTCTTCTCGATCATTACATTTCCCTGTTACATTTCCCTGTTTCCCGGCATCTCCTACATTGATAATTCACATTAGCATCGTTTCCTCTAAAGATCGTTACCTCTTCTCATTTCTCAGCATCTTCTGTACCGAGTACGACCCTTCTGTCTTGACATGTGTATCTGAATCAATATAGTCCCTCATTTCGTATCTATTTGTCTGTGATTCTCACGCCTCTTGATCATTAGATCATGTAAAGTGAAAGGACACAAGTGCAACTAATGTGACATTTTATTGTGGCAACGTTTCGCTCTCCAGGAGCTTTATCAAGCCATTACAAACAATACATGGACCCAGAGGGTATATATAGGCTCAGAGTGAGGTGCAATACCAGTGGTAGAAGCAGTAGTAGTAGTAGTGACATAAGTTGTAGTAGTAGTAGTAATACAATATGGTAGAGCAATTAATTCGTACATGAGTAAAAGGATATAAAAGCTATTACTTGGGTAACATAAAAATAGGTTGGACAAATATAGACTGGATAGAGGCAGCTTGTTTCAGTGTTCACTCTCTGTAATGTGCTTTGTGTAGTATAACAGGAGAGACTATGTGATGGCAGGGTTTACTGTTTTCAGGAGGATTCTTGCTAAGACTTCAGAGATGGTGAAGTTACACTTGTGTCCTTTTACTTTACATATTGTCGGTAATTCTACCAACTTTATTACATTAGATCATCTTTTATTTCTCACCTTTTTTTAAAGTTTACAGTCGCTTTTATTTCGCAAAATGATTCTCCGTCTACCAATCTTCTCGTCCTCCGCAACAGCTCACACTCAATACTATTTTTTAACGTCTCTATATCTTTCTTGGTTTTTATAATATCCTATCTGATCATCACTGCCACCACCGCCGCCATCACCCCCACTTCCCTCACCACCGCCACCACAACAACTACCGCTCCCCCTCCTCAATTCCACCACACGTGATAATTGAAATAAATGATGGCAGACCTTAGTCTCTGGCACCGACCCAGCTAGAAAACACCAGCGTGGCCTCCCTAACAACTTCCTGGACTGGCTTCGTTGAAGCCGCTACAAGACTCACCTGTAAAACCAACTACATCCTGGATGCCTTCCCCAATCTTGGGAAACTCCCTGACTACTAGCTCAGGCCTCGAAGGATCCCTCTACATTAGCAGCTTCATACTATCCTGGAAGATTCACTTACTTCTCGAGAAGGACCGTTTTCTCCATGGGCTTCCTTCCATTATTTCTATAGTGAAATACTAAACGTATCCTAGTGCTCATCCTATTCTGTACGAATCGCCCAATCCTGGAGCTCATATTATCCTGGACTGCTGCTTCGAAACCTCGATTCCACTCTTAATATTCCAGGAGAGAAAGCCTTGCCTCGGCGGAACTGACCAGAGCTCTGTCCTGGAAACGCGCTTATTGTCTAAGTTTTCTGCTTCTGGAAACAAGCTACAACTGTTAAAAACTGGGTCTTGTATTCAGACGTGGAAATCCAAATACCAAGACTAGGAATACGATTTTGGATTTAAAAAACTGAGCTGAGATTTCAGATACTGGGCCTGGGACGTGCTGGACTTACCTATAAGCTTTAAAACGTAAATTTGTCGAAACTTCATAATTCAGACAGTTAAACAATAGAAGTACTGTTGATATTCTACCCGTTATGGAAAATGTATTGCAATATGGTTTATCTGCCAGAAAAAAAAATTATTGGAACACGTTATTATGCTTAGGTATTAGCTAATAAAATGTACGCAAAATCTATAAACTTAGAAACACGCCAGAATAATTTGGCTTCCTATACTGGAAACAAAATATTGCTCCAAATCTTCGGCCAAGAAATACCAAAAACTACGACTTAGAAGATAAAACTCTCTCCAACTTCGAATTGCATATACACACAGAGTGGTCTAGTTCTTAGTTCAGGAATTTCGACAAAACACATTTCAGTATTCAGCTTGAAAACGCTGTCGAACCACCAGGTGTCCAGGCTACTGCAAGTGATCACAGTTGTTGTTGGTTATTGTATTTGCTCAGTATGTCTCAGGAACTTAGATCTCGGTAAGAGTTTTGTCTCTATCTTCTCTCAATCATACGTTCCAGGCAACAGCTCTTTTTTTTTTCCCCTCTCACTATGCATCTATTTCAGGCATCTGCTCCTTATTTATCAGCTCATCCGTTCCACTCAGCTAGTCCCTCTTCTCTGTCTACTCATCCGTTTTAGTCAACCATTCCACTTGTCTGTCTACTCATCCGTTCCAGTCAACCACTCTCTCTTCTCTGTCTATTCATCCGTTCCAGGCAACCACGCGGAAACCCGGAGGGGGCTGGAAGAGGCTCAAGTCTCTCCTCGATGTCCCGAAAGTTAATCTCTTCTTCGTGACGTTGAAATGGTAAGTGTGTGAGGGGGCGTCGCTCGCAGCAATGTCACTACCACTGGAGACACTTCTTCAACAATATAAGCCACCGTCAGATCCACCTTGGAAATTCCACTGAATGATAATCTGTCCGCTTGTCTGTATGGTGTATGTTCGTTAAGTCCCTCGCTCTATCTGGCTGGCTGGCTGTCTGTGTACATAAACTTATATGTTCCTCTTGTTGCTGTTAGCTTCTTTAACATATGTAGGCTCTCTCTTCTGCTTTCCCCCTCTTTTTTTGTCCCCTCACCCAAAAAAAAAGCGAAGGCAAAAGCAAACTCGTCTACTCCTTGTCTGGTAGAAAAAGAAAAGCATCAGGTATTGTCAAGAGAGATTTACACAGACTCCTCAAAAAGGTCCGAAGATGAAAGATGTGAGGGCAGACACAGGTGTCAGGGAAGACACAGGTGTCAGGGAAAACACAGGGATCATAGAAGACACAGAAGAAAATTTCTACTTCCCGAGTTGTAGTTATCGAGCTGTATTTGTAGGGCTCGAAACTCAGTTCTTGGCCCCGGCTCTAGACTAATTTGAATAACATTACTGATTTTTTGCCTCTCAAGCCATATTATAAAGTCTTCAGAAGCTGCATACTGACTGTCTCCACTGCTGATTCATCCATTACATACCACTTTTCAATCATTCTAAGTTTAGCTAAAGAAATACTTCTTAATATCTATAATGGGTTAATTATAGTTATTAATATCTATATGGGTTAAAAAATATCTCTATCTATTCCTACTCTCCGTTAAGGTCGTTAGGTTCAGTTTCTTAAATTTCTTCTTATATTGTACAGCTCTCAGTTCAGGGACTAGTATGGTTGGAAACCTGTGGACTTTCTCGAGCTTTTACACAAGATTAGCTGGGTGAGGGACACTCCACACTAGGTCCCTTATGTGACTGTAACCACATATTGTTACAGTAACACCATAACTACATCACTAAGTTATACAGAAAAACATATCACTATTATACATAAAACATCAATGTCACCATTATTTCACCACAACATCTTCGTACACTTAACAGTTACGATCCACGAGCTTAATGAGCTGAAGAAGCGAGATACAAACTGCTCATTATGTGTTATTAAAGTCTAATGAAGGATCGCTTAAGCAAGTATTAATAAGCAACGCTGTCTTACAACTACACAGTAGTCTTCACAAGGCAGTTTATTAACGGAACCATTTGTATGCTGACAATGAGTGTTGACTTGCGTTCAGTACTTACATAGGTCAAGACTCGAGAACATAGCAAAGTTGTGCGTTGTCACTAATGAAAAGAGGGAGACGAGGGGGAATAAATGAAAATAATTTTCATGTAGCGTAAGCGCGCCTCTGGCAAGACTGTGGTGGAGTGAATGATGGTGAAAGTTTTTCTTTTTCGGGTCACCCTGCCTTGGTGGGAGACGGCCGATGTGTTAATAATATAAAAAAAATATTTTCATGGTTTCATCTAATTAAATAATACTGGAATGATCGAATAGGTTGGTGAGGCTAGCAGTACGCATATCAGTGTATGCGCCACAGCCTGGCTGATCAGCAACTGTACTGAGGAACTTACCAAGTTTCCTTTTGAAGGCAGCTAGAGGTTTGTTGGTAATTCACTTCACGTGTGAAGAAGTGATGTTGAAGAGTTTTGGTCTCCTTACACTTACTGAGTTTTGTTTTAGTTTCCTCTTATGGTCTGCGATTTATAACCCCAGGCCCACTTCAAGTTGTGCTTTCTTTCGCGCAAACTTTAGTAAAAACTGCAAGAAAATCATAAAAAAAAACTGCCAAAAAAGTTTTAGCAACTAGAAGTGCATATGGTAAACAGATTTATCTACAAAACTGTAATAAATTCGCATGTTACAAATAGATATCTGAAGTAAACACTACTGTGACGCAGTCACTGTCCCCAGTCAACGTTCCTTCAAGCTAGGACTCATGACAAGCAGTCACTGTCCCCAGTCAACGTTCCTTCAAGCTAGACTCATGATAAGCAGTCCACTGTCCCCAGTCAACGTTACCTTCAAGCTAGGACTCATGACAAGCAGTCACTGTCCCCAGTCAACGTTCCTTCAAGCTAGGACTCATGACAAGCAGTCACTGTCCCCAGTCAACGTTCCTTCAAGCTAGGACTCATGACAAGCAGTCACTGTCCCCAGTCAACGTTCCTTCAAGCTAGGACTCATGACAAGCAGTCACTGTCCCCAGTCAACGTTCCTTCAAGCTAGGACTCATGACAAGCAGTCACTGCCATAAATCAACTTTCCCCCAAGCTAGGACTCAACAAGCTATCACTGTTCCCAGTCAACTTTCCACCAAGCTAAGTACACATGACAAGCAACCACTGTTAAGTCGTCTTCCTAAGCCGAAATCTTGTCTGAAAGGTTCAATATTCACCCAAGGCTTCGGCAGTGTGTCCGTACCTGGAGACCACGCTCAACCTCTCCCTCTTCTTACCCTATCTCTTCTTACCTTCCCTCTTACGTGTGTGTGTGTGTGTGTCTCTTCTTCTTCTTCTTCTTCTTCTTCTATCTTCCTCCTCTTCTCTTTCTTCTTCTTCTTCTTCCTCCTATTCTTCTTCACCTCCTTTCTTCTTCCTCCTTCTTCTTCCTCTTCTTCTTCTTCCTCTTTCCTCTTCCCTCCTCTCTTCCTCCTCCTCTTCCTCCTCCTCTTCCTCCTCCTCTTCCTCCTCCTCTTCTTCCTCCTCCTCTTCCTCCTCCTCTTCCTCCTCCTCTTCCTCCTCCTCTTCCTCCTCCTCCTCCTCCTCCTCCTCCTCCCACAGGGAGCACTACCGCTCGCATCCATTTTTCACGTGAATAATAACAGGACCTCCCTCTTACATGACTTCCTCTGGGACCTGACCTCAGGGAGAAGTGACGTGTGACCACAGGGCGATGATGACGTGTGACCACAGTGATGGTGACGTGTGACCTGGTGAAGGGGCTGGTGACCTGTGACTGCCTAGCCAATCAGGCTGTTGTTGCCAACGGCTAGCTGCCACCCGGGTCCATCACAACCTGATGGCTGATCAAGTGCTTCTTTCCGTCGATATTTCTGACCAGTTTCCAGAGTCTTTCCACTCCGGGAACCCGGCCATGGGCCAGGCTCGTCTGGTGCTTGCCTGGTCAACCAGGCTGCTACTGCCGGTGGTCCACTACCCCGCATATACATCATAGCCTGGTTGATCTGGTAGACACAGCGTTCTTTAACTGTACCCTAAGCAGGCTTTGGTGCCATTGCCAACATGCCCATGCACTCAGCCCCGGGCCCAGACTCGTGGAACTCGTTTTCATTAAGAACTGCAAGAAACCCCTCTCGCATGCTCTAAGTACACTATAGAGGAGGAGCATGGATATGGGTGAAATTCCACAGTCACTTTAAACGACGGATATAGCCCCACTCCATAAAGGTGGCAGCAAAGCATTATCTAAGAACTATAGACCAATAGCTCTGACGTCCCACATCATAAAAATCTTTGAGAGAGTGCTAAGAAGCAGGATTGCAAATCACCTGGATTCCCAAAATCTGCACAATCCAGGGCAACATGGGTTCAGGGCAGGTCGCTCCTGCCTCTCACAACTACTGGATCACTATGACATGGCCTTGGATGCACTGAAAGAAAATCAGAATGCAGATGTAATATGCACAGACTTTGCAAAAGCATTTGAGAAATGCGATCATGGCGTAATAGCCCATAAAATACGTGCTAAAGGAATAACTAGGAAAGTGGGGAGATGGATCTTCAACTTCCTAACAAATCGAACACAAAGAGTAGTGGTCAACAGTGTTAAATCGGAGGCCCATAGTGAAGAGCTCTGTTCCACAAGGCACACTACTCGCCCCCCCCCCATCTTATTCCTTATCCTCATATCAGACATAAACAGAGATATACATCACAGCACCGTATCATCCTTTGCGGATGATACTAGGATCTGCATGAGGCTGTCATCTGCTGAGGACGCGGTTAACCTCCAAGAAGATATAAACAAAGTTTTCCAGTGGGCAACGGTAAACAATATGATGTTCAATGAGGACAAATTCCAACTACTCCGTTATGGAAAACTGGAGGAGATAATAACTAGAACAGAGTATACTACAGACTCTGGCCATACAATAGAGCGGAAAAATAATGTAAGGGACCTGGGAGAAGTAATGTCTGAGGATCTCACTTTCAAGGATCACAACAGTGCCACGATCGCACGTGCAAAGAAAATGATAGGATGGATAATGAGAACGTTCAAAACGAGAGATGCCAAGCCAATGATGATCCTTTTTCAAATCACTTGTTCTCTCTAGGCTGGAATACTGCTGTACATTAACATCTCCATTCAAAGCAGGTGAAATCGCAGATCTAGAGAGTGTACAGAGATCCTTTACTGCACGTATAAGTTCTGTCAAGCACCTTAACTACTGGGAACGCTTGGAAGCACTTGACTTGTGCTCGTTGGAACGCAGGAGGGAGAGATATATCATAATCTACACTCCGGGGCCCAAGACTGTTCAACAGCCTCCCATCAAGCATTAGGGGAATTGCCAATAAACCCCTGGCTGCCTTCAAGAGAGAGCTGGACAGATAACTAAAGTCAGTGCCGGATCAGCCTGGCTGTGGCTCGTACGTTGGACTGCGTGCGGCCAGCAGTAACAGCCTAGTTGATCAGGCCCTGATCCATCGGGAGGCCTGGTCATGGACCGGGCCACGGGAGCGTTGATCCCCGGAATAACCTCCAGGTAACCTCCAGGCATAAGTTGGATTACGTGGGCTAGCACCAATAACCTGATTGATCTGGTAGTCAGCCAGGAGGCCTGGTCCGAGACCAGTTTCTGTTTACAGGCAAACTATAGGTAAATGTCTAACCTTCCTGTCTTATGCTATCCATCTTCATCCCTTCCGAAAAGAGGAAAAAGAGAGGAGGAGGATGAGGGGAGGAGGAAGAAGAGGGGAGAGAGATGAGAGGAGAAAGAAGAGGGGCAGGAGAGATACGAATGAATTGCAATTAACAATCCAAGATGAACTAATACTGTGCTACTCTTTTCCCCTCCTTCCTCCCTCCCTCCATCCTCCATCCTCCTCCCTCCCTCCATCCTCCCTCCATCCTTCCTTCTCCACTCCTCCTCCTCCTCCCTCCTTCCTCCTCCTCCTTCCTCCTTCCTTCCTCCATCCTCCCTCCCTCGCTCCTTCCTCCATCCTCCCTCCCCCCTCCTTCCATCCTTCCTTCCTCCCTCCCTCCTCCATTCCACCTCCCTCCCTCCCTCTCTCCTTCCTCCCTCCCTCCCTCTCTCCTTCCTCCCTTCCTTCCTCCCTCCCTCTCTCCTTCCTCCCTCCCTCCCTCTCTCCTTCTCCCTCCCTCCCCTCCTTCCATCCTTCCTTCATCCCTCCCTCCTTCCTTCCTCCATCCCTCCCTCCCTCCTTCCTTCCTCCATCCATCCCTCCCTCCTTCCTGCGCCCTCTCTACCTCCCTCTCTCAAGTGCTCCTTCCCTCCCTCTTACTAAGAATTTTCTATTCTTTCCTTCCATCTAATTCTCCCATTTATTTTTCCCCTTTTAGAAGATGGAGAGTTTTGAAGTGGATAAGAGAGAGGGAGGGAGGGAGGGAGGGACGGACGGAGGGAGGGCGGAGGGACGGAGGGAGGGAAGGAGGGACGGACGGACAGAGGGACGGAGGGAGGGAGAAGGGAGGGAGGGACGGACGGATGGACGGAAAGACGGAGGAGGGAGGGACGGACGGATGGACGGAAAGACGGAGGAGGGAGGGACGGACGGAAAGACAGAGGGACGGACGGAGGGACAGAGGGAGAAGCGGACGGACAGAGGGACGGACGGAGGGACAGAGGGAAGATCCATCCCCCCACTTTCCCAGTTATTCCTTTAGCACGTATTTTATGGGCTATTACGCCATGATCGCATTTATCAAATGCTTTTGCAAAGTCTGTGTATATTACATCTGCATTCTGATTTTCTTCCAGTGCATCCAAGGCCATGTCATAGTGATCCAGTAGTTGTGAGAGGCAGGAGCGACCTGCCCTGAACCCATGTTGCCCTGGATTGTGCAGATTTTGGGAATCCAGGTGATTTGCAATCCTGCTTCTTAGCACTCTCTCAAAGATTTTTATAATGTGGGATGTCAGAGTTATTGGTCTACAGTTCTTAGCTAATGCTTTGCTGCCACCTTTATGGAGTGGGGCTATATCCGTTGTTTTAAGTGACTGGAATTTCACCATGTCCAAGCTCCTCCGCCATAGTGTACTTAGGGCACGCGAGAGGGGTTTCTTGCAGTTCTTAATGAAAACAGTTCCACGAGTCTGGGCCTGGGGCTGAGTGCATGGGCATGTTGTCAATGGCTTTTTCGAAATCTATCGGAGTTAGGGTAATGTCGGAAATCTGGCATACACTTATGGAGTTTTGAGACTTATTCATGAAGAAATCATTTGGGTCGTCGATCCTCAGACCAATTAGTGGTTCACTAAACACAGAGTCGTACTGGGATTTCAATATTTCACTCATTTCCTTGTTGTCATCTGTGTAAGTCCTATCCTGTCTGAGTAATGGCCCGATACTAGATGTGGTATTTGCCTTGTTTTTGGCATATGAAAAGAAATATTTTGAATTTCTTTCAATTTCACTAATAGCTTTAAGCTCCTCCTGCCTCTCCTGGTTCATGTAAGAGTCATTTAATTTAAGTTCGATAGTTTCCACTTCCCTGGTCAGCGCCTCCTTTCGTGTATCAGATATTCTAGCACTCCTGAGGAGCTCAGTGACTCTTCGTCGTCTTCTGTAGAGGGAGCGTCTTTCTCTCTCCAGTTTACCCCTGCTCTTGTTTCTTAGGGGAATATGCCTAGAACATGCTTCAGCTGCCAGGAAGTTGATCCTTTCAAGGCACTGGTTTGGATCCATGTCATTTAAGAATATCTCCCAACATGTTTCGTTAGGACATGTTACCTGGTCCCAGTTGATGTTCTTGTTGTTGAAGTTGTATTTTGGAAGACACCTTCACAGGTACATGCATTCTGCGATCAGTGACCCCTATGCATGTATGTCTGGACTTCGATTAGGTTGTGATCAGAATTAGTTGTTTTGATATTCTTATTGTCTCTTTACCAGGTCCTCATTATTTGTAAGATATAGGTCAAGTGTGTTTTCTAGTCTTGTTGGCTCACTATCTGCTGCTTAAGGTGTGTTTTTCGCAAGACTTAGTAGCTCATGTGTGTGACCTTTCATCTGCACTACTTCCGGTGATTGTTTCAGCTATAACATATTTGCTACATCTTCCATTTGTATGCATTAGGTTGAAATCACCAAGCAGTAAGAGTTGGGGATGGACAGGAAGGTTTTCCAAACAGTAAACAATTTTCAGTAGCTGTTCCTTGAACTGTTGTGAGGCTGCATCTGGTGGCTTATAACAACACAATGACTAGTTTTGGTTCTCGATCTTTATGATAGAACTTCAACTGCCTCATTTGTGGTGTTCAGCAACTCCATGCAGATGAGACTCTTTGACATACAGGCCAACCCCCCCTTGTTGCCGTTCATTCTGTCACATCTAAAAAGTTGTAACCCCTTATCCATAATTCACTGTCAAAGAGATCTTTTTGTGAGAGTCCTGAGGGAGGACGGACAGACGGAGAGGGAGGGAGGGAGGAGGGAGGGAGGAGGGAAGGGAGGGAGGAGGGACGACGGACGGACGGACGAGGACGGACGGACAGACGGACGGACGGACGAGGGAGGGATGAGGAGGAGGGACAGAAGTGTTGTGTAATGGAAGAGGAAAGAAGAAAACAATGCTGGAGGCTGGAGACTGGAAGCAATGGAATCCGGGAAGTAAACTTGGGAGTGGAGAATGGAGAGTGAGGGAGAAGATGGGAGGATGGAGAGGGGGAAGGGAGGGAGAGGGAGAATCTAGAGGGATAATAGAAAGGGACAAGAAAACAAATGCAGAAGCACAGAAACAATGGAGCATACTGGGCTAGCCAGGCTGCTGGGTGACACTGAGATACAGGTCCCTGGGATAAGATACAGGTGGCTGGGGTAAGATACAGGTGCCTGGGATAAGATACAGGTGCCTGGGATAAGATACAAGTGCCTGGGATAAGATGCAGGTGGCTGGGATAAGATACAGGTGCGTGGGATAAGATACAGGTGCCTGGAATAAGATACAGGTAGCTGGGATAAGATACAGGTGCCTGGATAAGATACAGGTGGCTGGAATAAGATGCAGGTGCCTGGGATAAGATGCAGGTGGCTGGGATAAGATACAGGTGCCTGGGATAAGATACAGGTGCCTGGGATAAGATACAGATGCCTGGGATAAGATACAGGTACTATAATTGTGCCTGGATAAGATACAGTGGCTGGTAAGATACAGTGCTGAGATAAGATACAGGTGCCTGGATAAGAACAAGTGCCTGGAATAAGAGACAGGTACTGATAAGATACAGTTTAGCTGGATAAGATACAGGGCCTGATAAGATACAGTGGCTTGGAGGATAAGATACCGGTGCCTGTAATACAAGTGCCTGGATAAGATACAGGTGCTGGAATAAGACACGTGCCTGGGATAGATACAGGTCCTGGATAGATACAGTGGCCTGGGATAAGATACGGTGCTGGATAAGATACAGGTGCGTGATACTTTACAGGTGATAAATGTGCCTGGGTAGACACAGGTGCCTGGATAAGTATACAGGTGCCTAGGAATAAGATACAGGTGCCTGAGATAAGATACAGTGGCTGGAATTTAAGATACAGTGCTGGATAATACAGAGGACATGGTGTACGCTGGTTAAAGATACAGGTGCCTGTAAGTATAGTTAATAAAAACAGGTGCTGGAATAAGATACAGGGGCGGGATAAGGATACAGGTGCTCTGGATATGATACATGGCTGGATAAGATACAGGTTGCGGGATAAGATACAGGTAGCTGGATAAGATACAGTTGCTGGGTTAGATACATGTGCCTGATAAGATTACAGTTGCCTGGAATAAGATACAGGTGCTGGATAAGATACATTGCTTGGAATAAGATCACCTGAATAATCAGGTGTCTGAATAAGATACAGGTGCTGTAGTTAGAATACAGGTCCTGGATAAGATACAGTGCCTGATAAGATACAGGTGCTGGATAAGCGTCGGGATTAAGATACAGGTGACTGGTAAGATAACAGGTCCCTGTTAAAATACAGGTATCCCTTAGGTTGGGAAAATACAGGTGCTGAATAATGGGGATAGATCAGTGCTTGGATAAATCAGGTGCTGGAAAATAGGTTATATACAGGTCCCTGGTAAAACAGGTCCTGGATAAGATACTGTGCCTGGGATAAAACAGTGCTGATAATACAGGTGCTGGATAAATACAGGTGGCTGGATAAGAACAGGTGGCTGGGATAAGAGCCATGGCTGGGATAAATTACATGTTGCTGGGATAAGATACAGTAGCTGGTAAGGTACAGTACTGTGATAAGATACATGGCCGGAAATACCAGGCTGGATAACGATACAGTGCTGTCACATCTGGGATAAGATACAGGTGCTGAATAAGATACAGGTGCTGGAATAAGATACAGGTCTGGGATAGATGGCGGATAAGATACAGGTAGCTGGATAGATACAGGTGCCTGGGATAGATACAGGTGCCTGGGATAAGATACAGGTGCCTGGATAAGATACAGGCTGAATAAGATACAGGTGCCGAAAGAGATACAGGCTGGGACAAGTACAGGTGCTGGTAAGAACAGGAGCTGGATAAGATACAGGTGCCTGGATAAGAACAGTGCCTGGGATAAATACAGGTGGCTGGATAAAACAGGTGCCTGGGATAAATACAGGTGCCTGGGATAAGATACAGTGGCTCTGGAAAAAACAGTGTGGAATAGAAACATGCTGAGACAGGTGCCTGGGATAAGATACAGGTCTGGGATAGAGAATGCGGAAGATACTGGTGGGGATAAGATACAGGGGCTGGATAAGAAAGAGGGCTGGATAAGAAGACAGGTCCTGGATAAGATACAGGAGCTGGATAAGATACAGGTGCTGGGATAATACAGTGGCTGGAATAAGACAGGTGCCTGAATAAGATACAGTCCCTGGACAAGATACAGTGCTGGGATAAGATACAGGTGCTGGGATAAGAGACAGGTGGCTGGAATAAGATACAGGTGCCTGGGATAAGATACAGGTGCCTGGGATAAGATACAGGTGCCTGGAATAAGATATAGGTGCCTGGAATAAGATACAGATGGCTGGTATAAGATACAGGTGCTGGGATAAGATACAGGTGCCTGGATAAGATACAGTGTATAAGATACAGTCCCTGGGATAAGATACAGGTGCCTGGGATAAGACACAGATGGCTGGGATAAGATACAGGTGCCTGGGATAAGATACAGGTGCCTAGAATAAGATACAGGTTCCTGGGATAAGATACAGGTGGCTAGGATAAGATACAGGTGGCTGGGATAAGATACAGGTGCCTGATAAGATACAGATTTGGATAAGATACAGGTGCCTGGGATAAGAACAGTGCCTGGATAAGATACAGGTGCCTGGATAAATACAGTGCAGGAATAAGAACAGTTGGGAATAAGATACAGGTGGCTGGGATAAGATACAGGTGTCTGGATAAGATACAGGTGGCTGGATAAGAACAGGTGGCTGGGATAAGATACAGGTGCCTTGTAATAATGATCAGGTGGCTGGAAAAGATACAGGTGGCTGGAATAAGATACAGGTGCTGGAATAAGATACGGGTGGCCTGGGATAAGATACAGGTGCCTGGATAATGATACAGGTGGCTGGGATAAGATACAGGTAGCTGGGATAAGATACAGGTGCCTGGGATAAGATACAGGTGCCTGGGATAATATACAGGTGGCTGGAATAAGACACAGGTGCCTGGAATAAAGATACAGGTGCCTGGAATAAGATACAGGTGTCTGGAATAAGATACAGGTGCCTGGAGTAAGATACAGGTGCCTGGGATAAGATACAGGTGGCTGGGATAAGAGACAGGTGGCTGGGATAAGATACAGGTGGCTGGGATAAGATACAGGTGGCTGGGATAAGAAACAGGTGCTGGGATAAGATACAGGTGCCTGGGATAATATACAGGTAGCTGGAATAAGATACAGGTGCCTGGGATAAGATACAGGTAGCTGGAATAAGAAACAGGTGCCTGGGATAAGATACAGGTGCCTGGGATAAGATACAGGTGGCTGGAATAAGATACAGGTGCCTAGGATAAGATACAGGTGCCTGGAATAAGATACAGGTGCCTGGGATAAGATACAGGTAGCTGGGATAAGATACAGGTGGCTAGGATAAGATACAGGTGCCTGGGATAAGATACAGTTGCCTGGGATAAGATACAGTTGCCTGGGATAAGATACAGGTGCCTGGGATAAGATACAGGTGGCTGGAATAAGATACAGGTGCCTGGGATAAGATACAGGTACCTGGGATAAGATACAGGTGGCTGGGATAAGATACAGGTGCCTGGAGTAAGATACAGGTGCCTGGAATAAGATACAGGTGCCGGGATAAGATACAGGTGCCTGGGATAAGATACAGGTGCCTGGGATAAGATACAGGTGCCTGGAATAAGATACAGGTGGCGGGGATAAGATACAGGTGCCTGGGATAAGATACAGGTAGCTGGGATAAGATACAGGTGCCTGAGATATGATACAGGTGCCTGGGATAAGATACAGGTGCCTGGGATAAGATACAAATGCCTGGGATAAGATACATGTGGCCGGAATAAGATACAGGTGCCCGAGATAAGATACAGGTGGCTGGGATAAGATACAGGTGCCTGGGATAAGATACAGGTGCCTGGAATAAGATACAGGTGCCTGGGATAAGATACAGGTGCCTGGGATAAAATACAGGTGGCTGGGATAAGATACAGGCGGCTGGGATAAGATACAGGTGGCTGGGATAAAATACAGGAGCCTGGGATAAGATACAGGTGCCTGGAATAAGATACAGGTGCCTGGGATAAGATACAGGTACCTGGGATAAGATACAGGTGGCTGGGATAAGATACAGGTGCCATGGAGTAAGATACAGGTGCCTGGAATAAGATACAGGTGGCGGGGATAAGATACAGGTGCCTGGGATAAGATACAGGTGCCTGGGATAAGATACAGGTGCCTGAGATATGATACAGGTGCCTGGGATAAGATACAAATGCCTGGGATAAGATACATGTGGCCGGAATAAGATACAGGTGCCCGAGATAAGATACAGGTGGCTGGGATAAGATACAGGTGCCTGGGATAAGATACAGGTGCCTGGAATAAGATACAGGTGCCTGGGATAAGATACAGGTGCCTGGGATAAAATACAGGTGGCTGGGATAAGATACAGGCGGTTGGGATAAGATACAGGTGGCTGGGATAAAATACAACCGGAAGATCAGGCCGGGAAATAAGATACAGGTGCCTGGTAAGATACATCGAAAATCAGGTGTGCCCTGGGATAAGATACAGGTGGTTGGGAAAAGATACAGGTGGCTAGGATAAAATACAGGTGCCTGGGATAAGATACAGGATGCTGGGCTAAGGTACGGGTGGCAGGGATAAGATACAGGATGCTCGGTTAAGATACAGGTGGCTGGGATAAGACTAGACACAGGTGGCTGGGATAAGACTAGACACAAGTGGCTGGGATAAGACTAGACACAGGTGGCTGTGATAAGACTAGACACAGGTGGCTGGGATAAGACTAGACACAGGTAGCTGGGATAAGACTAGACACAGGAGGCTGGGATAAGACAAGTGGCTGGGATAAGACAAGTGGCTGGGATAAGACAAGTGGTGGGGATAAGACACAGGTGGCTGGATTGGGAAAGTCTCAGGAAGAGTAGGAATGAATTCAACACAAAAGAAGGGAAATAGGTGTAAGAAAACGAATGGGTAAGAAAAGGAGATAAAACACACAAAATATAAACACGAAGATAAGTGGGAGAGGAGAATTTTTTTTTTACTTAGCAAAATTGGATATGTCAGCAAGTGTTAAGGAATTCAATCTGGGTAAACTATGGTATGATGAAGGTAGAAACATCGTCATGGAGGTGGGGAAGGGGAGTAAGCCCAGATGGGAAAGGAAAGTGAGCCTAGGTGGGGAAGGGGAGTGAGCCTAGTTGCGGAAGGGGAGTGAACCTAGGTGCAGAACGGGAGTGAGCCTGGGTTGGGAAGGGGAGTGAGTCTAGGCGAGGAAGGGGAGTGAGCCTAGGTGGAGAAGGGGAGTGAGCCTAGGTGGGGAAGGGGAGTGAGCCTAGGTGGGGAAGGGGAGTGAGCCTAGGTGAAGGGGAGTGAGCCTAGGTGGGGGAGTGAGCCTAGGTGAGGAAGGGGACTGTTGCATGCAAAGAGTATGTAATCTTTATTCGGTGCACGTTAACAAACATAGGCTACCTCACCAACCAGCAAACTGGATGCTAAGGATCTGACGATCCAACAGGGCCCCATCGTCAGATCAGTATCTAGGTTCAGCCAATGAGAAGGTGGATCTGGCAGTTGTGAAGGTGACGTGGTTACCACTCACGTTTTCACCCTTGTCATTTCCATTCTAGAGCTGGTTGAAGCACGGTGGTCTGCTTTCTCTTGGCTGCTATTCTGCCTTCATTACCGTGGAGTGCACTAATACCTATTGCTGTACATAGTGTATATAGTGTACATACTGCTGTTTATACTTGGTGAAGGATAATATAATTCAAAGTTTCTCTGCTGCGTTTATTTTGCTCCCTTTGCAACCAGGATAACAGGCCTTTGAGAGCCTGGGTTGTAATAGGGAATGAGCCTAGGTGGGGAAGGGGAGTGAGCCTAGGTGGGGTGTGAGCGCAGGTGGAGAAGGGGTGTGAGCCTAGGTGGGATGGGATATGAGCCTAGGTGGGGAAAGGGTGAGCCTAGGTGGGGAAGGGGTGTGAAAATAGGTGGGGAAGGGGTATGAGCCTAGGTGGGGAAGGGGTGACCCTAGGTGGGGAAGGGGTGACCCTAGGTGGGGAAGGGGAGTGAGCCTAGGTGGGGAAGGAGAGTGAGCCTAGGTGGGAAGGGGGTGAGAATAGGTGGGGAAGGGGAGTGAGCCTAGGTGTTGAAGGGGAGTGAGCCTAGGTGAGAAGGGTTGATCCTAGTGGGAAGGGTGTGAGCCTAGTTGGGGAAGGGGTGTGAGCCTAGTGGGGAAGGGTGTTAGCCTAATGGGGAAGGGGTGTGAGCCTAGGTGGGGAAGGGTGTGAGCCTAGGGTGGGGAAGGGTGTTGAGCCTAGGTGGGGAAGGGGAGACCTAGGTGGAAGGGGGTGAGCCTAGGTGGGGGAGAGAACCTAGGTAGGATCCCATGAGGGCGCGGATGAGGTAGACCCATGTACTTGTGCGAGAGAGAGAGAGAGAGAGAGAGAGAGAGAGAGAGAGAGAGAGAGAGAGAGGGGAGAGAGAGAGAGAGAGAGAGAGAGGAGACAGACAGACAGACAGACAGACATACATACCAGCGTAGAGGATGATAAAGCAGATAGTCAACACCAAGCATTAAGGAAGGCAGTAACAACAAAATTTACAAACTGAAGACACGATGCATAAAGAAGAATAATGAAGGAAGGGCGAGAAGATAGAGATCAATTGCAAAAACAAAAATTAGTAATAATGAAAGAGGTCAATAACGAGGAGTAACTGAGGTCGAAGATGAGGGAAGGTTAATGAAAGGAGAGAAAATTAACGACAGATAATGAGTGGGTAGACGTAGGTAATGATGGGTAATGGAGCAAGAAGGGGGGAGTGGGAGAGCGTTGGGGGTGGTAGCAACATGCATGCAACCCCTCCCCCCTCACATTAGGTACACCAATCGCAGGACACGCAAATCACCCAACACAATGCATGTTAACTGGAGGCGCATTCCACACAGTTCCTTTACAAATGCGATTTATGCGCATGCCCTCGAATGGACGAAAATGGTTAAGGTAGCATTGGAGAGCACGCGCAAGCCAGGCCACACGAGGAGCCAGGCAACCCTGAAGGTGGTGGCCAGACAGGCAGCTCTCAGGGTGGTGGCCAGCCAGGCAGTGTTCAGGGTGACGGCCAGCCAGGCAGCGCTCAGGGTGGTGGCCAGCCAGGCAGTGTTCAGGGTGACGGCCAGCCAGGCAGTGTTCAGGGTGACGGCCAGCTAGGCAGCGCTCAGGGTGGTGGCCAGCCAGGCAGTGTTCAGGGTGACAGCCAGCCAGGCAGTGTTCAGGGTGACGGCCAGCCAGGCACTGTTCAGGGTGGTGGCCAGCCAGGCAGTGTTCAGGGTGACGGCCAGCCAGGCAGCGCCCAGGGTGGTGGCCAGCCAGGCAGTGTTCAGGGTGACGGCCAGCCAGGCAGTGTTCAGGGTGACGGCCAGCCTAGGCAGTGTTCAGGGTGACGGCCAGCTAGGCAGCGCTCAGGGTGGTGGCCAGCCAGGCAGTGTTCAGGGTGACAGCCAGCTAGGCAGTGTTCAGGGTGACGGCCAGCCAGGCACTGTTCAGGGTGGTGGCCAGCCAGGCAGTGTTCAGGGTGACGGCCAGCCAGGCAGTGTTCAGGGTGACGGCCAGCTAGGCAGCGCTCAGGGTGGTAGCTAGCTAGGCAGTGTTCAGGGTGACAGCCAGCCAGGCAGTGCTCAGGGTGGTGGCCCAACACATAGCGTTCAGGGTGGCCAGCCAGGCAGTGTTCAGGGTGACGGCCAGCTAGGCAGCGCTCAGGGTGACGGCCAGCGAGGCAGTGTTCAGGGTGACGGCCAGCCAGGCAGCGCCCAGGGTGGTGGCCAGCCAGGCAGTGTTCAGGGTGACGGCCAGCTAGGCAGTGCTCAGGGTGGTGGTCCAACACACAGCGTTCAGGGTGGCCAGCCAGGCAGTGTTCAGGGTGACGGCCAGCTAGGCAGCGCTCAGGGTGACTGCCAGGTAGGCAGCGCTCAGGGTGGTGGCCAGCCAGGCAGTGTTTAGGGTGACAGCCAGCCAGGCAGCGCTCAGTGTGGTTACCTGGAGGTTATTCCGGGGATCAACGCCCCCGCGGCCCGGTCCATGACCAGGCCTCCCGATGGATCAGGGATTGTGCAGATTTTGGGAATCCAGGTGATTTGCAATCCTGCTTCTTAGCACTCTCTCAAAGATTTTTATGATGTGGGACGTCAGAGCTATTGGTCTATAGTTCTTAGCTAATGCTTTGCTGCCACCTTTATGGAGTGGGGCTATATCCGTCGTTTTAAGTGACTGGAATTTCACCCATGTCCAAGCTCCTCCTCCATAGTGTACCTAGGGCACGCGAGAGGGGTTTCTTGCAGTTCTTAATGAAAACAGAGTTCCACGAGTCTGGGCCCGGGGCTGAGTGCATGGGCATGTTGTCAAGGGCTTTTTCGAAATCTATCGGAGTTAGGGTAATGTGGTGGTGGTCCAACACATAGCGTTCAGGGTGGCTAGCCAGGCAGTTCTTAAGGTGGCTAGCTACCCTTCACTCAGGGTGGCCAGCTACCCTTCACTAAGGGTGGTGGCCAGCTGCCCTTAACTCAGGGTGGTGGCAAGCTACCCTTCACTCAGGGTGGTGGCCAGCTACCCTCCACTCAGGGTGGTGGCCAGCTACCCTTCACTCAGGGTGGTGGCCAGCTACCCTTCACTCAGGGTGGTGGCCAGCTACCCTTCACTCAGGGTGGTGGCCAGCTACCCTTCACTCAGGGTGGTGGCCAGCTACCTTTCACTTTCGGGGAGTAGAATGAAATTAGCTCTGAGTCACCCACACTACCGTATGTCCTCGGATCAAGATAAAACACCTAGCTCTGCTGGGTGCTTGATTGTTGTAGGATTGTGAGGTCTTGTGGGTTAGAGCATCGTGTGATTTTTGCTCTCCATGAGGCGGGCCAAAATGACATGGGTTCGAATCCTCGGCTAGTTGCACTGTTGTTATTAACACCACTCCTTCATGGTTACAGTTTATATATATATATATATATACATTATATATATATATATTTATATATATATTATATATGTATATATATATATATATAATATATATACATTTTTTTTGGCTGCAGCTTGGGGCTGTTCCACCACGCTGCTTCGCGGGTGGAACTATTTCCAGGCGTGTAAAGATCTCTGTCGGTTTCTGACCAGGGACAACCAGGCTTTCCAGGCCAGTTTTCCTGATGGGAGTATCGGTTACCCAAGGCTAATCTGTGGTGTGTGTGTATATATATATTATATATATATATATATATATATATATATATATATATATATATATATATATATTTATATATATATATATATATATATATATATATATATATATATTTTTATATATATATATATATATATATATTATATATATATATATATATTTTATATATATATATATATATATTTATATATATATATATATATATATATATATATATATATATATATATATATTTATATATATATATATATATATATATATTATATATTTTATTTTATTTATTATCACACCGGCCGATTCCCACCAAGGCAGGGTGGCCCGAAAAAGAAAAACTTTCACCATCATTCACTCCATCACTGTCTTGCCAGAAGGGTGCTTTACACTACAGTTTTTAAACTGCAACATTAACACCCCTCCTTCAGAGTGCAGGCACTGTACTTCCCATCTCCAGGACTCAAGTCCGGCCTGCCGGTTTCCCTGAATCCCTTCATAAATGTTACTTTGCTCACACTCCAACAGCACGTCAAGTATTAAAAACCATTTGTCTCCATTCACTCCTATCAAACACGTCACGCATGCCTGCTGGAAGTCCAAGCCCCTCGCACACAAAACCTCCTTTACCCCCTCCCTCCAACCCTTCCTAGGCCGACCCCACCCCGCCTTCCTTCCACTACAGACTGATACACTCTTGAAGTCATTCTGTTTCGCTCCATTCTCTCTACATGTCCGAACCACCTCAACAACCCTTCCTCAGCCCTCTGGACAACAGTTTTGGTAATCCCGCACCTCCTCCTAACTTCCAAACTACGAATTCTCTGCATTATATTCACACCACACATTGCCCTCAGACATGACATCTCCACTGCCTCCAGCCTTCCCCTCGCTGCAACATTCATCACCCACGCTTCACACCCATATAAGAGCGTTGGTAAAACTATACTCTCATACATTCCCCTCTTTGCCTCCAAGGACAAAGTTCTTTGTCTCCACAGACTCCTAAGTGCACCACTCACTCTTTTTCCCTCATCAATTCTATGATTCACCTCATCTTTCATAGACCCATCCGCTGACACGTCCACTCCCAAATATCTGAATACGTTCACCTCCTCCATACTCTCTCCCTCCAATCTGATATTCAATCTTTCATCACCTAATCTTTTTGTTATCCTCATAACCTTACTCTTTCCTGT
Organism: Cherax quadricarinatus; assembly: GCF_026875155.1. NCBI lineage: Eukaryota > Metazoa > Arthropoda > Malacostraca > Decapoda > Parastacidae > Cherax > Cherax quadricarinatus. The sequence continues at coordinate 32,196,158 of NC_069416.1, read as the reverse complement.
ATTCACCTTTAATTTTCTTCTTTTGCACACCCTACCAAATTCATCCACCAATCTCTGCAACTTCTCTTCAGAATCTCCCAAGAGCACAGTGTCATCAGCAAAGAGCAGCTGTGACAACTCCCACTTTGTGTGTGATTCTTTATCTTTTAACTCCACGCCTCTTGCCAAGACCCTCGCATTTACTTCTCTTACAACCCCATCTATAAATATATTAAACAACCACGGTGACATCACACATCCTTGTCTAAGGCCTACTTTTACTGGGAAAAACTTTCCCTCTTTCCTACATACTCTAACTTGAGCCTCACTATCCTCGTAAAAACTCTTCACTGCTTTCAGTAACCTACCTCCTACACCATACACTTGCAACATCTGCCACATTGCCCCCTATCCACCCTGTCATACGCCTTTTCCAAATCCATAAATGCCACAAAGACCTCTTTAGCCTTATCTAAATACTGTTCACTTATATGT